>CM031239.1:635769314-636969314 GCA_018340775.1 Taxus wallichiana var. yunnanensis | reverse complement strand
TCGTTGAACCGGGTAGGGAAAGGCTGGTTTTCTCGTTTTTGATCGAGGAACCGATGCGGGTTATCGATAACCGATGCCGGCTTACGATAACCGATACCGTGGGTTCTAGGATCTTCTTGGTAGCTATGGTGTTTGTAAGGTCTGGTTTATGGATGATATTAGGAAATGAGATGATGAGGGGTAAAGGAATGACAGCTTAGATGCAATGGCACGTTGGGTAGTGGATTCAAATGGATTTAGAGGACCGAGATTCAAGAAGCATAAGAAATGTTATAACAGAGACATGCAAGATGTGACTTACTGGTTTTGACCAAGATGCAAGCTGATCTCCTTTTCAGAAACACTTCTCGTATTTCCACTGCGTCTCGCTCGGTCAAGTGAAGATCTCGACTCGCTTTCTCGCTCCCAATGCTCTCTGCTGATCCGAAATCCTTCGACCGATCCCAAAATGAAATTCCGATCCGTTGTTTTGGTTTGGGGAGCCCATTTACAGGAACCGATGGCGGTTGCGTAACCGACGGGCGGCCGAGTAGAACCGCATCGGTAAGGAAAAAGTAGGCTATTTTTAGTAAAATAGCCCACCTTCCCCGCTTTCTCCCGAGAGATCAGCCATGGGGCTTGGTCAAGTGGCTAGAAGGTCGGTTTTGGGTGCGAGTAGTAAGGGGCATTAGTTATGGATGTGAGTCTGACCAAGTCATAGGTCTTAATTAGGTTAGTTTAGGTTAGGGCTAGGTCATGATGAGGTGGCAAAATGAGGTGGCAGTGTAAGGTGATGGTGGATTTATCAATTACAAGGTAATTAATAAATAATTGTGTAAGGTTTAGGTGATGAGGTTAAGTCATGCGAGATGAGATGCGGGTCACAAGGGGTCGTAAGACACAAATTTGGTGTCTACATTAGCCCCTTATTGTCGTGTAGCTTGTTTTGTAAAGCTACACTGACAATAATATGAAGTGGTTTCTCATGTTAAGGATATAGGTAATCCCCAAATCTATCACAGATTGAGTGAACGGAAATCGGATAGGGTCGATAAAGGGTACAATGTCAGTAGAGAGGATGGTAAGGTGGTGGGGTAGGTCCAAGGAAGCGACGCATGTATGTTGAAATGCAATAGACGACTAGGGTACATGATTTGACGAGCAAACCAAAGCAATGTATAGGCAAAGGTCGATAGTTTATCCAAACAAGGGTGATATAATCCCGGTATCCAAGGCATGGAAGTAGCTCCGTGGTATATAATGTAAGGTACAGAACGCTTAGGCATGTTCGGCAAGACTCAAATGGTTGGTTTGGTTGAGATAAACGTCACGGTCTAGGTCTAGGCAAAGTTGGTCGACAGATCAAGTCAAGGACCCTAATCATGATAAAACACGAACAGTGAGCTCGAGTGAACAAAAAATTACATGATGGGTGGATAAAAGTGTATGTTGTTGATGTTGGGTAAGGTATGGAAGTGGTACGGCCTGGGTCGGGCCAAGTTGTTGGCCGTTGGGCCTGGGTCTGGGCCAAATGGTAGGTGGGCCTTGTGGTCGGCCGGTTGGGTAGGTGAGGGCCTGGGTGGGCCAAATGGGGGCGAGGCCTGGGTCGGCCAAATGGGGTAGGTGGCCTTGGGTCGCCCAAATAGGTAGGTGGGCCTCGGGTCGGGCCAATGGGTAGGGTGAGGCCTTGGGTCGGGCCAAATGGTAGGTCGAGGCCTGGGTCGGGCCAAATGGTCAGTAGGCCGAGGCCTGGTCGGGCCAAATGGGTAGGCGAGGCCTTGGGTTGGGCCAAATGGGTAGGTTGAGGCCTTGGGTGGGCCAAAGGTAGGTTGAGGCCTCGGGTCGGGCCAATAGGTAGGTTGAGGCCTTGGGTCGGGCCAAATGGTAGGTAGGCCTCGGGTCGGGCCAAATGGGTCTGGGCCAAAAGGTAACCGAGGCCTCGGGAGTCGGGCCAAGCGACCGAGGTGGTAGGGCTTGAGGCCTTGGGTCGGGCCGAAATGGGTAGGTCCTATAAAAAGAGGCCTTGGCTCACTCCCGGCCAAAGGGCCCGGATTGAGGCCGAGACAGCCTATGGGTGGGTGGAGCCAAATGGTTAGGGGAGTTACAGGCAGCTGGCAGCCCAAACGCAGAGAGACAAGGGATTTCCAGGCCAGGTTGGAGGCCTTGATCGGGCCAAATTACAGAGGTGAAATCAAGTGCACCAATGGTGTTCCTTCCTGGAAAGGTGGATATAGGCAGAGGCCTCATAGTGGTCGACGATCACGATCATCACCTAGGCGGGATGAATGAGGGTCTAAATAAAATGTTAGATATGTATAAGAATAAATAAGATTTGATGATGAGAAGATGTATTTGTTTAACATCTAAATAAAATGAGATATGTATGTTGATTTGAGTTATAATAATAAGAATGTTTTCATTTTGACTTTCAGCTGTTTTGAAAAAAAGGATAAAGAGGAATGTGATTAAATAGAAATACACAAAAATATTTATATTTACCACACATGATAGGTTATGGTAGGGGATGGTCGAGCTAACCTTGGGAGACCCCATGTCTCCGAAGTGCTCGCCTACATAGCCCATCGCACAAAGCAAGGAGGGGCCTCAGATCGATGTAGTTCTCCTTAGACCAGGAGAGGTGAATTTAGGCAATTTGGTTGGGTTAGGCAATTTGTCGCTTGGTAAAAATTTGATGTTAATAGGGTAATGTTGTTGGTGTTGGTAGGATAATGTTGTGTTGGTGTAGGTATAGGTGAAGCAAAAGTTAGCATACCCAAGTAGTAGGGAATCGTGTCCTGATTAAGATCAACACACAATCCTAGATGCGAGGCAAAGCGGAAAGAGTGCTCCGTAGGTGAAAAGAGCTAAACAAACCACACAACGTAGAACGAGCTTGAAGCCCTAGGTACCGTGCATGACAAGAAGTCAATAGGTGAAAAGAGTCAGATGATCACAATATATCAAAGTGTGTACGTTACGTCCCTTGAGTTGAAACAAATGGTGAGGTGAGGTGGATGATATAGCTGAGGTACAGAGAACTTGGTACAAAGTGAGTGTTCTGACGAAAGAGAACCTACCCTAAATAGACAAGTCCATGACCCAAAAGGTTCTTTTGAATGAGGCTTTTATTTGACTGAATATAGACTGATCGATGCGGGAAGTCTACAAGGGATATTGATTGTACTATTCTTGAGGTCTTCACAAAGCTGATCCATGCGAGAAGCTTCTGAGAAAAGGCTGACTGTGTATAGCTGTCCTTCGGGGAGCAAATATTTATAGTAGAAAGAGATATGATTTTAGTGCATAGCTCAGTCTTCTGGGGAGCAGCATCATTTATAGTAGAAGAATAGTTTGGCATATAGCCATCCTTCAAGGGAGCAAATATATTTAATTTAGATGACTAGATGTTCTTTTGGCGTGAAGCATCTAGTTTAGTAGGAAGTTTGACTCAAGAAAATCCCATAAGAATACGGCTTATTTTAATACTTTGAAGTCATGGACTAGACTAAAAGGGGAAGGCATCATCAAGGGGAGGTGAGAATCAAACTGATTTTGATTTTATTTTGAGATATAGAAAACAAAGTGTATGTAGCGGTAAATGAGCTCAAGGGACGAGCAAGAGGTAGATAAGAAGTGATATAACACTAGATTCAACAAAGAGAATGGTCGAAGATGCAAGGCATTAAGGGGTTCAGCTCAGTTTACCATTAAGCTTAAGCTAAACGATAAGTGCCCGATCCATAAGTGTGAGTGATTATATAAGGCCCAATCCAATCGGGAGCAAATTTTCCACGCTTGCTCTTTTCTAGTTTGGTGACATGTTGATTCTCTTTGAGGACAAGATCACCAACCTTAAAGATACGCTCATGAAGTCACTTATCATAAGCACGCTTGATGCGTTTTTGATAGATTTGGAGGTGATCAAGAGTCCGTAAGACGACGCCGCACAAGAAGCTCCAATCGGGCTAACCGCTCTTGGCGGAAATCATCGTTGGTGAGAATATCCCAAGGGATATTCTAGGGAGGGTATTTGTATTTCGAGAGGCAAGACGGCCTCTGCACTATATACCAAAGAAAAAGGTGTGGCAGCGTTAGTAGAGGTACGAATGCTAGTACGATAAGCCCAAAGGGCAAAGGGAATGTGATCGTGCCAATTTCTTCCTGGATTCATCGACAACTTTCATGAGGATTTTGGTTAGGGTTTTATTAGAAGATTCAATTTCACCATTGGCCTCATGGATAGTAAGGTGATGAGAAACTAAGTTTGATACCAAAGTTGTCACAAAGGTCTTCAGAACAACTTGTTTTTAAAGATTTACCATTATCTCGTTATTAGCGATGAGGAATACCAAAACGATGTATAATGTGATGGTTAATGAATTCGACAATTTTTTTTTTTTTTTGATTGAAATGAGTGGAATGGCCTCCACCCATTTTGTGTAATATTCGGTTGCTGTGATTATCCAACGGTGACGTTGTGAAGAGGTCGGGTGAATCTCACCAATAAGGTCTAAACCCCATCATGAGAAAGGCCAAAGATCTCGTGCGACTGCAGCAATGGATGGCTAGGAGTATGTTGAAGGTTGGCATGTTGTTGACACATAACACAACGCTTAACATATTCAGAGCAGTCATTATTGAGAGTAGGCCAATAATAACCTAGGCGAAGGATTCGCTTAGCCACGGCAAAGGCCACTAAAATGTCCACCACAAATCCCATCATGGACTTGTTGGATGGTATAGGTGACCTCCGCGCCGGTTAGACAAAAAGGAGGATGCCATCAAAGCCACGTTTATAGAGGAGTCCCCCATGACAACATAACGAGAAACACTTTTAAGAAAAGCACGTTTGCCGCTACTAGTAAGGTCGTGAGAACAGAGATTGTAAGGTAGTCGTGAAATCGTGGTACCAGTATCCCGCGAATTAGTAGACACGTATTTATCATACAAACTACCGGGGTTGAATAGATGGGGCAAAAACTTGTTGGACCACGACGAATAATTCGTCAGTCAACATGCAAGGGAATTTGCGAGGCTAAGCAAGCCATAGTATCCGCAAATTTGTTAGTGGAGGGAGCTGGGAATGGTTTGATAGAATAGTGAGTAAATAAGGCTAGAAGTGAATCCACGTAGTGTTTGTACTTTTGAAGTTCCTCATTTTTGCATTGGTAGATGCCCATAACTTGATTGACTACCAATCGAGAGTCACCAAAAATATTTATAGATTTGATGCCTAAGTGTATCGCAACTGAGACCTGTAACAAGGGCCTCGTATTCCGCCGTATTATTAGTGCAGGGAAATCAAGCCGGAATGAAAGAGGCATAGGTTCAAAGGCCAAGAGGGATGAGAACAACGCCGCTCCTCCGCCGCGCCGGCATTTAGATCCATCAAGAAGAGGGTCATTTGATACGACTCTTCCCGAGTGAAAGAGTGGCGATGAGTTCGCTGGGAATGTAAAATTGGTAAATTGTTCCCTGTAAAGGGGCCTCCGCAAGTTGGTCTCGCAAGAGTTTGTCCTTTGATTGACTTCTGTTGTATAAACTCAAGGTCGAGGTCGGGAGGAGCATGAGCCATCGAGCGATGCGTTGGTTTAGATGTGGTTTGGCGATATATAATGAATGGGGTCCGTGTTGGTGATGACAAAAGTTTTGTGATTCAGAGGTAATGTCGAGTTTGGTAGCTACGAATGATAGGGCTAGGCACAATTTTTCTACATGTGTATACCTAGTCTCGTAATCCACGAGGGTACGACTTATATAATAAACGGCCTCGTTCTCGACGCGCCGAGTCCCGATGTGCAAGCATAGCTCCTATAAAGATGGTCATGGCAAGGAAAGATAAAGGTAGAAAGGGCGGTCGTCCCGGGGTGGGATAAGCACGGGTGGCTGCAAGAGATAAGTTTTGAGAGCTTCAAGGCTTGGTGACACTTCTCACCCATCAAAGGCAACGTCCTTTTTAAGAAGGTGATGAAAAGGGTGACATCGATCCGAGAGTCGGGAGATGAAACGCCGGATGGATCAAGTTTACCCCGCAAACTACGCAATTGTTTGAGGTTTTGGGTGGGGGCATTTCTAGGATAGCTTTTACTTTAGATGGATCGACCTCAATGCCACGCAAAGAGACGATAAAACCAAGAAGTTTCCCGAAAGGACACCAAAGACACATTTCTTTGGTCAAGACGAATGCAATATTGCAACAAAGCATCGAAAATAATGGTTAAAACATCGAGATGTTCACTACGCGATGTTTAGACTTGCCAAGAAGATCGCCGACGTAATCTTCAAGGATAGTGTGCATAATGTCATGAAAATGTAGGTCATAGCCCGCCGATAGGTCGCACCAAAGATTCTTAAGGCCAAATGGCATTACACGGTAATGTGGGTTCCCAAGGAGTTATGAAAGCGTCTTATGTTGATCGGCGGGTGCGACCAAAATTTGATCAGATCCTCGAAAAGCCATCCATGAGAGAAAGCATTTCATGGCTCGCAAAGTGAGATCAACAAGTTGATCAATACTGGGAGGGGAAAGTCATCCTTAGGGCAAGCGAGGTTAAGATCCCGTAAATCCGCATATCCGAAGTCCCCCGCCGCTTTAGTGATGTGTACGATGTTAGAAATCCATTGAGGATAGTCAATAGTGCAAGATGAAGGAAACAGAGAGAAGTCGCTTGAAGCTCTTCTTTGACCAAGAGGGCAATGCGTGGATGCATTTTTCTCAGCTTTGTTTGACTGGTTTGGAATCGAGGTTTAGGTGATGTTATGGACGGCAATGGTAGGATCAATTCCCGCATGTCATCAGAGGACCAAGCGAAAGCTTGTCATGGGTACGGAGAAAGGTAGTAAAGGCGGCTTGTTCTCGATGTGTTAAGGGATTGTCCGATCTTCACTATGTGAGGATCCTCCTCCGTGTGGATGTTGATTTCTATAGTAGATCTGCTCAACATGGTTTGGGTTTCGATGGTAAGGCTCGTCTGAATATAAGAATCATCCGCCCCAAGGTAAGTGAGGATGGATCGCCATCCCGACACTCAACAACATTAATCAAAGGTGAATCCTCTTCGATCATGTCCGGATACGTATAGGGGCAAGAAGATGGGTCCTCATTATCGCGCTGATAAGTGAGAGGACCTATGAAGATGGCATTTATGAAAAAAAAAAAAAAGTTAGGAGGGATAGATTCAGTGGTCTATAGATTCTCGTGGGTGATGATGGCAAAGTGGGTGATGATGGTTTGGTAGGGGTGACGCTGCCTTCTTCCGTATACAAACGACACGAGGTGTCTCCCGTGTAGGTGTTTCAGAAAACCGAGACCACCGCGATCATTATGTTTGCGTGTGGTGATGGGGATGAGCGTATGTCGGCCTTGTTCATAAAGACCAAAACCAAAGCCTTTCCAAGCACAAAGTCAAGAAAGTGAGGGCGAAACGACGATTTGTCGTATTGGAAATCGGATCGAAGGGACCACACCAAGAGGAGGTTCAGGGGGTAATGGAAGATGCGCAACACCCCCATATGTTAGGTTGGTGCGGCAATGGGGTGGTCCGTAAGAGATTACTTCCCCACGCGACGGTCCGTAGGTGGGATGTGCATGTAATTTTCCGTACTCCTACGGGTAGGGAAAGAACTAACGTTATATAGGTGGTACTCCCCAACAGAAGGCGTTGAAAAACATCTACTAAGGGGTCTGAGGTTGGGATGTTAGCATGCGGAAGGGAAGTGGTTTTTGCGACGGTGGTTTCATCACCAAGGCATAGATGCAATTGAGGTGGATGGTTGAGGTACATTCAAGAGGATGGTCAATTGAATGTATGGGTGCCTTGATTGGTATAAGCACATCGTTAGGGCGGTATAACATATCGCAGGTTTTAAAGGGAGGAGGATCAGCTTTTACGGTGTAGGACTTCCCCGTACTCAAATTTTATGCATCTATGTAATGTTGAGGGAACGCATCCCATGGCCCGGATCCAAGGACGACCCAAAGAATATATTATATCGAACTCTCCTCAAGGACATAGAAGAGTTCGGTAAAGTACGCGGTCCTACACGAATGTTGAGGATCACGGTGCCTAAGGTAGAGGTAATAGCGCTCAATGACCGCAACATGATGGGGTCGGCACACATGCAACTAGAAGGGATATTCATTTGTTGGAAGGCTTTCAAGAGATGATGTTTAGGCTGGGCGCCGTCCAATCATAACACGACGTACCCGGATATCCCGGACGTAAGCGGAGATGAAAAGGGCAGATCGGGGTCTTCTCGTACCAAAGTCAACAATTTCATCTTCCGAGAAACCGACAGCAGCGCTTGTTGTACAGAGACGTAAGTGGTTGGGGCAAAGGGGTTGTTTGGTGAGAGAAGCAACGTGATTGGGTGTTAGAATGGAGGCAACAGTGGGTTTCATTGGGTAAAACCTCTATCCTCAAGGATCTCAATGAGAGCTTGTCGATGAGATTCAAGTCCAATGAGATCATACAAAGGTCATTTTTACGGTGATCGATGAAGTCGTTTGATCATAGTTCGGTGGGCAACTCCATTAGAGACGGGATAGGCGGGTCCGCGAATAACCACTTTAGGTGGTGGTGCAATCGGGATGGTCAAGGAGAAAGAGATGCCGCAGTGTGTTTTTTTTTCGCTTTCCCATTGTTTTTCTCCCTCGAGTAATGACACTAATCATATTAATCTCGTAGACCCGAGATGAGGAAGATGGTTGGGATAACTCATGGTCTTCAAGAGGTGGGGTCAGTAATAATGATAGATCTTGGTGAGGCGGGCGACAGATGATATAGAGAGGGGTCAAGCTAAAGGTCTCTCCCTTCGTAAGTTGTCTTTCTTAACCTTTCTATCCGGGAGAGGTGACTCGACGAAGGATGGTTTTTAAAGCTTTGCATCCCTCCACATCATGTCCCGTGTGCGGTGATATGCGCAGATTTTAGACTCATCATAACTTATCGGTCGAGGTTTAGACGGGTCATAAGGTCTAAGTGGGGGTAGGGAAATGGTCGCATTCTCCACCAACATAGCAAGGATTTTGGCGTAAGATCCTTTGAGTGGGTCAAAATCGGATGAGGGTATTGGTTGTGCGGGTTTTGGTAATGTTTGGGCATGGTTGGTTCGTACGGGTGGTGGTTTAGCCGAGGGGTGTTGACACGTGTTTTTCACTAAACGTGGTTTCTTCGGCACGTAGGTTACGCTCGGCTGGTTAGATGATGAGGTTACAGATGACGGGTACAGCGGAAACAACCACGAGAAAGGGGAGTGACAAAAAAATAAATCCTTTGATGATGGAGTTTGTTTAGGGTTGATGGGTGGACAGATATGTGGGGTAACGGTGTTGTTATACCCTTTGATCTCTCGTATAGGTGCGGAAGGCGTAGGTCGCTTTTGAAGAAAACGCAGGAGGTATGATATATTGATGTAAGGTAGAGGGATGAGGTCCTAATATGGAAAGTGGGTATGACGATGAGGGTTTTGATTGTGATGGAGGCACAAATTGAGTTTGTCTCTCTAGGTGGCGGGGGTGGATTTATTTTTGGATAAATCGAGTCGCTTAGCGGGTGTGTTAGACTCGGGCATTGGTGAGGTCCCAAGCGTAGGGAAGATTTGGTTAAGTTGATAGAAGTAGACGGGGCATTTGGTAGAGGTGAGGGGGTGAAGGTGAGAACATGGGCATTTTAAGCTTCGTAAGCACTTCGGGTATATGGTGGAGGCATCGATCGGTCATTTGCATTTGAGAATAAGGGGTATTCAAACGCTCCCATAGGATTCGCCTATCTTCCGGAGAATGACAAATTCTCAGTTTGAATTGTAAATTTGGTACTAAGAAAGGTAGGTTGTGATTCCACCACACGTGGGCGTGATACAGGGGATGAGGTACCGTATCAATAGATATTAAGAGGTCGACCGGTTGTTGAAAAGATTTAGGCGATGAAGGACTAATAGGCAGGAGGGCATGTTTGAGAGGGTCTGTCATGGTTAAAGAATTTAGTGATGTCGGTGCAAGAGATTTCTGCCTAAGGATGTCAAAAGGAGTGGCGACCCTCCTCTTGTGCAGCAAAGAGCGGTAGAGAGGAGACGTCTGGGGAAATAGATAAATTAGATAACATCCGTCGTAGTCTTGTAGGGATGTGGTGTAAGAAGACTCATGATGAGAAGAGAAGTCTCGGGCAATTAACTCTTTTATGGGTAAAGGAATGATTTCGCTTTGGCTTGATGGTGGTGAAGGAGGTTCGACTCCCGTGTTAGTGAAGAGGCTTGATTCAAAATTTTCTCGATAGAGGCTTTTGGCCGGGAGTCGAAGACCGCATGGATCTCATGAACACTCTCCTGCTAAGATATCCCGGTTTACGTTATCATGGAAGAGTGATTCGGGAATGGTTTGTTAAAGATTTTCAAATTTCGGTCACAAGGGGGCGTTAGGATTATCGAGGGCTATATCCCCCACATCAACCATTTCCCGCACTATGTTTTTCAACATCTTGCAGCTTTTCATGACCGTGTCCCTTCACGCGTGGAAGTTACAAGTTAAGTCATTTTCTTTGTACTGTGAAGGTATGGCGCGAGTGGAATCAAATCCGAATGAGGTTTAACAGAGGTAAGGTAATGGCTCCCGCTTTGAGCAGCTTTTTCCAATATCACACCATATGTCTCCCCAAGGAGTGTAGTTGATGGGTTCCGCTTTATACTTATAAGTGGTTTTTGCGGGGTATCGACGGTGGTCGGGATTTGACCGTCACCGCGTGGGACACAGCTCCTTTTGATTTAGAAGAAGTGGACGCGTGAGGAGTGGTGGTATTTGGTTTATTGGTGGAATCTGGAGTTCGAAAGTGGAGTTTTTGTTGCGCAACCGCAATTTCTCTTCCTCTAAGGCTCGAATTTCTAATTTTCGAGCCATAGTAAAGGCCTCGCCGAATGTACTAAAGTTTGAATTTGGAGGGTAGGGAGATGAGCTTAGCGCAGCCCGCGTAAATAGTTCGATAAGTTCGGTTTGAGGCAAGGCATACGTAAGTTGGTTGATAAGGCCCCGCCATCGTCCAACGAAATCTGCGATAGATTCGTCTTCAAATTGTCGGATGGCATAGAGGTCAGTAATAGATACTTTCTTGGCAATGTTAATGGAGAAATGATCCAAGAAAGATTGGGCTAGTTGGTTAAAAGAGAAGATTGAGTGCTGGGTTAAAGCACTGTACCACTCCAAGGCAGGTCCTGATAAGGACATGGGAAAGGTGCGGAGTAACAAGGCATCATCATGGGCAATCAAATAACAAGCATGTCTAAATGATCGCAAGTGTTGTTGAGGATCCTCTTTACTATTAAAACGAGTAAATTTTGGCAACTCCCATTGAGGAGGATATGAATGAAGGGGGACAGAAGGGTGAATGGGCTCCCGACAAACTTGCTCGTATGTCAAGGCGCTACGACTTCCTGAAACAGAAGCCTCCAGGTTTTGCATTTTGTCCATCATTTGTTTAATTAGATCAGTAGTTGGATGAGATGATGGTGTGGTTGTGGTAAACGGAGGCAAATTGGACCAAGGACCACCGCTAGACACCGGTGGGGTTAAGTGTTGATAAGGTGTGGAGGATGAATATGTTGAGGCGACCGAATAGGGATGTCCCATATAGGATGTTGAGGTCACTGGATACGTGTATGGGAATGAAAAGGTAGGCGGAGCTTGAGAAGGAAAGCTCGTGTGGATAGGTGGCAGAGAGCAAGTCATGAATGGAGCAGTCTGCAAGAGAGATGAGGTAGGGGCGGTCGGTGGTAATGATATGTGGGGTCCAAGATTAACAAAAGGAAAGCTAATCGGGTCGTATGAACCTCCTGCCGCCGGATTGGGAGACGGGCTAGAGATGCAGGAAGCAAGGCGGTATTATCAAAGTGGAGTGGGAGCTAAATGAGCAGCTATACCGATAGGCATACCGACAAGGAGCCGACCATCGTGCGCGCACGGTCGTGGGTATGAGACAAATAGTATTGTACAAAGGCTAGAATTAGCATCCGTAAACTTGGCAAAGTCCTTATCTCCCACAGAATTTTAGGAACCTCGCCGGTATCCGTAGGATTTCCCACGCAATGTGAAGGGGGTGATTCAGCAAAGAAACAGAGCAAGCATGTGAAACCATAGCGGGCTTGCTTTCGAGTGATAACAACCATGGACAGGAGTTCACGTAGGGTTTCAATCATGTCAGAATAGAAACAAACTCGATCGCAAAATTGGTAGGTTGCTGGTTTTGTCAGAATCGAAAAGACAAGAATCGATATCGGCCCAAGAACCGATGTCGGTTATACTATAGCCGACGTCGGTCAGGTAACCGATGTCGGTGTAAGAAGTCTGGGCTAACAAGATATAAAAAGGCTGCTAATTTGATTTTTAACAACGCTTAGTATACTTGTCCAATTATTGATCACGTAGATATGTGGTATGAGAAAGAAAACAAAACTACAAACAAGCAAGATGCACACGCAAATCCAGAGACTAACCCTAGGGTTAATTTTAATTATCGTGGGCTTATGCCTTTAGATGTAGAATGATGTCGGAATCCTAAACAAAAGACTTAGGGGAAATGTCAAGTTGTTTTGGCTTATAAGGTTACCTCAATCGGGCGGAGGAATACCGCGGAAAAGGGGGATGTTTGAGCTGTTGTGTTAATTGTGAAGTGATTCGGTATGTGTTGTGCAGTGAATGTAAGATTAATTTCTTGTCAATACCGTGGATATCACCCCCACGTGTACGACCTGTTACTTAATCTATGTTCACTAGAATTGAAAACAACAAGCAGTAATGCAATGCACGTGTTTTAAACCCAAATCGAAAATTATATTCGATGAAGCAAAAGAGATGACTTTCACTAATGCGAAACTAGGAAAGCAAGACAAATTCTTTTACCAAAATAATAAAAAGCCTTGTGAATATCTTTAGAAGAATAAAACAGCAAGTATGCTCCCTAAATGAAAATAAGCAAGAGATAAAGAAACCCAAAATGGGTCCCACTGGCGTGCCAAAAATGTTTCACTGAAATGTTTGGTTCCTTTTAGAAACATATAAGGTTAGGGGCTAGGAGGAATACCCGTAGAATGTCGAGATGGTGTGCGCGCATCAGTAGAGAAAGATCAGCCGATCGCTAAGAACTCCTTTTTGTCTTGAAGGACTACCCGCAAATAAGAACACAAGACCACAAGATTTTAATTAGACAATAAATGAGGGAACCGCCTTGAGCCTGTGAAATATAAAACTTCCTTTCAAGGTGGTCAGTTTCCCGCTAATATGAATTAACACAAAAGACTGTAAGATATCAATTAAGTTGTTTCGTTGAACTGGGTAGGGGAAAGGCTGGTTTTCTGGTTTTGATCAGAGGAACCGATGCCGGTTACTGATAACCGATGCCGGTTACTGATAACCGATACCGGTGGGTTCTAGGATCTTCTTGGTAGCTATGGTGTTTGTAAGGCTGGTTTATGGATGATATTAGGAAATGAGATGATGAGGGGTAAAGGAATGACAGTTAGATGCAATGGCACGTTGGGTAGTGGATTCAGAAACGGATTTAGGAGGACTGAGATTCAAGAAGCATAAGAAATGTTATAACAGAGGACATGCAAGATGTGACTTACTGGTTTTGACCAAGATGCAAGCTGATCTCCTTTGCTGTAAACACTTCTGGTATTTCCACTGCCTCGCCGGTCAAGTGAAGATCTGGACTCTCTTTCTCACTCCCAATGCTCTCTGTTGATCCAGAAATCCTTCGACTGATCCCAAAATGAAATTCCGATCCGTTGTTTTGGTTTGGGGAGCCCATTTACAGGGAACCGATGGCGGTTGCGTAACCGACGGTGGTCGAGTAGGAACCGGCATCGGTAAGGAAAAAGTAGGCTATTTTTAGTAAAATAGCCCACCTTCCCTGCTTTTCTCCCGAGAGATCAGCCATGGGCTCGGTCAAGTGGCTAGAAGGTCGGTTTTGGGTGCGAGTAAGGAGGCATTAGTTATGGATGTGAGTCTGACCAAGTCATAGGTCTTAATTAGGTTAGTTTAGGGTTAGGCTAGGTCATGATGAGGTGGCAAAATGAGGTGGCAGGTAAGGTGATGGTGGATTTATCAATTACAAGGTAATTAATAAATAATTGTGTAAGGTTTAGGTGATGAGGTTAAGTCATGAGATGAGATGCGGTCACAAGGGGTCGTAAGACACAAATTTGGTGTCTACAATCATATCAGCATTAGTAAAACTAAACGTGACGTGCTTGATGCTTCCGTGAAGTGACACATGGATTGAATAAAGGACATTGGGAAGCTTATATCCAAGAAGATGGATGTAATGGAGGGGATGGTCTCCAGTATGGCCAATATCTATCGAGATTCTTTCATTCATTATTCTATATTATTTGGAGTGACAAGATGGTTACCCATTTTCGGGGCAAAAATCCATTTTAGTGTGGGGTAATGTTGGGCTAAAAAAATAGCCTAAGTGTTGGGTAGCACATATATGTAGGGAATGGGAAGATCACGTGGCAAGATAGTAAGGTTGAAGCGCCCAAGATCAGGACTTAGCCATTTTGTTGTTAAGGCTATTTTTGGAGATAGCGTGTTGAGCACATAATGACATGGAGACTTGCAGATCACGCAAGGCTATTTTGGGATGTGCAATATTTTGAGTGTCATGTGTACTTTTGATCTAAGTAATGAGGATTTATACTTAGAGTTAACTATAGGAAATCTATTATTAGAGTACTTGCATGCTTTTTTATTCCTTTGTAAAGGCGTATGGCTATTATTAGCATGTAGCCTATTTTTGGAAGGTGCATGGGTGATGAAGGGAAAGTCCCCACCCCTATATATATATGTATTGATTTACATGGTTTAGAGAGACCAATTATTATAGAGTTATGCTATGGATTTTTTAGCGCGCATAACCATGGAAACTGGATCTTAAATGTATGAAGCTTCTATGTGTTGCAATAGTATTTAATATAATGGAACATATTGGCTGGATATTGGTGTTAGATGTGACTAAACATGGTTCTTACATGGTAAATCTTATTGTGATCATTGTTTAGTCAATATTTCATATGGTTTAGATCTAGATCTAGTTCATGCACTGTGGTTTACTTAATTATCTGTTATGAATCTGAACATACACATGCAAAATCATGCTAACATTCTAGACAAGCAACTCTAAAGATGGACTTGTAACTTTGTGCACTTTGGGTGAGCACTCGCCAGGTTGAGTGATGTGCTAGCATGCCTTAGGTTATTTATAGTGAATTCTAGGCTACATCAGATATAATGGTGGCCTCCCATCCGATTCCACATGTCCAAGGTGAGAACATTCACTTTTGCACCTGTATTAATCAAAATATTACTTAGCAGCCATCCATCAACAACTGCATTCAACGTGATCTCTTTGTCATAATCAATACTATGAGAAGGTAAGTTTGCATATGGTATTTGTCTCTCGCGCTCAACTCTAGTGTGTGGTATCTTTTCCCTTAACCACTCTCCCAACAAAGGAATGATGTTCTCTTAGCGCAATAACTTACAAACCTCCTTCAAGTCATCAACATATTTTTGAGGAAGCTTAACCACTTTTTCCTACTCTAGCTTCTATGACTGATCCTTCAAGCATTATATCTCACCTTGTAAGTTTCTAATAACCTCCATAGTCTCTTGATAAACTTCCTTTTGATGGGAAGGATCTAGATACTTTACATGTAATACTTCCTATTTTGTAATGACAAGTTTCTACTTCGGAGTCCCTCGTACGTGCGCCACCTCAACACATGTAGTAACTAACACCGGTATTATCTCAGGGTCAGGTACTAACTTTGGCATTCACATATCTTCCACAGTGCAATGTACTATGACCATTACGATGTCCTTATCATTCTTATGCCTCTTTTTTAAGTGCTTATACAAATCTAGGCATTCTTCATAATTTTGATTTGTTCTACACGAGGAGAAAATAATGTTCTAAGGGAGTTCATGCTTATAATGATCAGGGGACGCACATATATAACATGTTCCTCATGGGAAGTCACCTCTTCCACCTTCACAACCTCAACCTTCGAATTCTCCATGATAACCTCTACCTCTACCACCTCCATCAGATCACCCTTCATTTTGATTAGTATTATGTTTCTCACCCTATTCCCGATAATTGTTTGCAACACTGGTCGGCGACGAAGTTTCAATGGCATCATGAATCTAATCAATCAACAATTTTTGTATCATGAGTGGTAGACTTACAAATCTTACAATAACAAGACACATTCTTCCTTATCGCACACTGCAACAAGGGGAACCTACTTGAATCATGATCCAAATGATAGATCTCATAATCTAGCAACATGGCGTGCATCGATTTATGAGGGAAACTATCCTTAAGATGTCTTTCTAAATCATATAACATGCACCAAATACCATTGCACGTCTCATGAGATGAATTAGATAACAATTTTTCTAATTGTTTTTCCATAGATGCAATCTGAGCTTCCAAAAATAGACAAACTCCAGTATTTACACTCCCAAATTTCTCAACGTGCAAAGCTACCTCAAGTGCTTTGTGCGGATCTGTAAAAGTCTTGTGTGAGTGTACACTTATGAAAGGATTGATCAAACCTCCAACAAACCTTTGAGCATGCTGACTAGGGTGAATATCATAGGATAAATTTGATAACAAAGTTTTAAATCGTGCATCATAATCCCTAACACTCTCAGTCATGCCCTCGCTTTATGTCCTTTAAAGCACACCGATGATTTTCTATTCAAAATCAGGTATATGGAAATCTACTAAAAAACTATCATGCAACGTGGTATATTCTACACAAGTATGGTTTGGATCATACTTCCTATACCAAATATGTGTGCACCCTTGCAAAGTAGTAGCAAATTGACTTGTCTTACGCTCAAGATCTGCAATCCCCTAATGCGCCATAGTATCTAACACATGCACATGCTTAACTACATCTTTAATTCCTCTATACTCCAATAGGGGAAGGGACATCTCGTAATAAACTTGTTGGGATTAGTGTGGACCATGCCCATAGATCCAAAACCTATATTACCTCATGTGTTCCTTCCTCCTCCAGATCCACTAGATCCTAAACCATCTCGATCCTCCTTATCCCCTCTTGTGGCAGAACCGAACTAGAGGATGTACTTCCTTATGTTCCAATAGTTTTACTAAATTGGACTCCCATAGTTTGTGAAGTTGTGCTACTTTTAGACATAATACCAACATTTTGCGTGCCCACACTCTTTGTTGATGATGCGCCAGAAAATATACCTCTAACCGAACCCCCAAATAACAAAGACAATGTCTATTCTGCCATAGATGAATGGGCTATCTCGATTAACTCCTGAAATTAATAGGAAGTGAAATCTATCTTTCACTACTCTACCACTCGTACTAACTTTCATATCAATGAGTGTCACAAAAATCAAAACCAAGTGCAAGGGCTAGGTCACCAGGAGGGATCAAATGTGTTCCCGCAGCCCTTAAAGTTCCAAATGACACAATCTCATCCGAGGATGATGAGGGTTCTCTATCATTCTTACTCAAATGGGGAAGTTCCATATGCTCTAGCTCCATGTCTTCCACGTGAGCTCTAAATCCTTCATGATTCATCTCTCTCTCAACACCCTTTGTTCCACAACATCGTGTTGTTTCACCAAGTCCTCTTGCGTGCCTCATTAAACTCAAGCCACCTTTCTTATATTTTTCTCTCTGCCACTAGGTATGCCATCTTTCACCACACCTGCTCCCACCCCTGCTCATGATAGGGTTTAGCTAGCCATAGGATGGTCTTCCAAATCTAGAATCACAATCAAGATCTTAATCGCTAAAGAGATAACACACAAATAATATCCTCTAGGTTCATGTAAGAACTCGAACTTAGCAACCTATGGAAAGGAATAAGTATAAAAAATGTACTCCAAGGTGTAACTCTTAAAAACACCATTCCAACAATGATCTATTACACGTGTCCAAATTAAATCGGCATCATGTAAATTCTGGTAATCTTCCTATGTCCAAAAGAGTGTTTTATACCTCCAATTTCTCTTTGATGTGTATGTTATCAACCACTCATACAAATCTATAGGGAAATAGGAAAATAATGTCTCATAGAGCTCATGATACAGATTTTTTTCAACCCATGCACGTGCATCAAATTCAGGTCCAGTGTTAAATCTATGAGAAAACTCTTCCTCTAAATTCTCTACCCAATCCTCAATACTGGCCAAAGTCAACCAATACGTCTTCATCATGTAACATATTTATAAATATATTGAAAAGAGGTCCTAAAAATGGAACCAAAATGTGGTCTTTTATTTTACTAAATAGTCCAAGTTATGTTGGCACATCAATCAGCCATAACTGAGTGCTCACCCGAAGTGCACAAGGGTCCCAGTCCCTCTTTTATGGTAGATTCATCAAGGATTTGGCATGATAAACACATATATAGATATATTCCAGATCCATAATAATAATGCAAGGATAAACCATAAATAGGTCTAGATCTTAACCATAGTGCATAAAGAATCAGACAAGAACTAATACCATATTCACCATATAAGATCCATCCATATTAGTATCAACAACCATTATCCAACCACATAGAACCATTGTATTAATCATTGTAAAACACATAAGCCAAATACATAAATAAGAGTATCATCATAGTCATGCATGCTCATAAATTAGAAACATAACAGACACACCCAAAATTACATGTGCTACATTGTCAGAAAATGGTTACAAAGGTCCCCAATGATGATTTAGGTCCTTTCAAGAAGGTGTTCGAGCTCCAAAACCCATTCGCAGTATATATTTGTGGCCTAGACATCCTTACTTAGATTTTCCACACTTTCTTCTAGCTTCCTTCTCTTTCGCATATGTTTTAGCCTTCAAGATGCTGGATCGCCGCCCTTCCCGAGCGGCGGTTCTAAAACTCGCTGCCCAAAACAAGGTGGTGGTCTTGAAACCACCACCTCGTGCATGGCAAATGTCCTACCCACTTTTCCATATTCTTCATGTGTGTTTTAATATGTGACGGTTCACTTAACTTCACTTTTTCATGCATCTGTGAGACGAATTATCTAAAATTAGCTTTGATTGCTTAGTTCTCCATCCTCTTATTTTTTAAATAGATTTAATGGGTCGGAACTACTCCTTTCCTCGCAAATGAAGGCACCTCCCATCCTCCATTCCTATATATTCCATGCTTGTATCAAGGTTCATTTTAAGAGACCTCTTAGAAATCGGAGGTGGAAAATACTTGGCAAATATCCTCATAACCGATTTCACGGAAAGGAGAATTTTTGGGGGTTCGACAACAAAATTTTCACCTGATTTTTAAGTGGTATGATAGAAGGTTGCAGACGCATGACAGGAGATTTGTTGTCACACGTCAACAAGGTGGTTGATGTGCATCAACTAACCTCACTGACGCACGTCAACAACCCTGTTGACATGTGTCAATGAGGTTAGTTGATGCACGTCAACCACCTTGTTGATGCACATCGCTGAGGTTAGTTGACATGCATCAACCGCCTTGTTGACGCATGACAATAAATATTCTATCACGTGTCTGCAGCCTCCGCCCTCTGCTAGTGTGACAAAAATCTCTCGTGTTGTGTGTCAACAAACTCTGTCACGTGTCTACTTCCTTTGCACTCCTATTACATGTCAACAAAATCTCCATGTCATGCGTCAATAAAATCTCCATGTCACACGTCAACAAACTCTCCATGTCATGCATCAAAAAAAAAACCCATCAACAAACTCTCCATGTCGCGCAAACAAACTCTCCTTGTCGCACTCCAATAAACTCTCTATTGTGCATCTGTAGCCTCCGCCTCCTGTCACACGTCTAGTAGCCTCTACCCTCCTTTCACGCATTTACTATACTTGATAATACATATACCCCATGTGGTATGAGTGATCTAGTAGTGTTCTACCTGTGAATAATCTAGGATTATATAGGGGATAGTTTAAATGGGTAGGCAAAGTGACCCCTAAAAAAATTAAACTGTAATTTTTAGGCGAATAGGTCACTGACCCGCACTAGAAAATTCACCTTTTCCAATTTTTCAAAAATGGAATATTCACCATATTACGAATATTTGCCACTAAAATTATCCCCGGCTTGTATTCAAGAAAAAGGCCTCGAGAATTTTTGTATCTTACATTGTATTGTTGTTATGATCTTGCTAGGAATCGCATAGCCAATCTCTAATCTCTTGCGTTATCTCTCTTCTACCTACATTACATCCGGATTGCTATCAATATGTTATTACTCAAACACCATCCTCCTATTGATGTTCTTGCATTCCTAATACCTCCGACTCATATGGAGGCACAGAGAAAGAAAGGAATAAACTCGAGGGGACAAATTACTACACAACCGGATTTACCTATGTTCTGTGAATTCCAGGTTGGATTTGATGTTTGATTCCTCCATTCTTATAATTTATCATTATTACATCACATCAAATAGAGTAGATATCAATTTCTTTTCATTTGTAAGTAGTTAGTTAATTTCCAAGAGGGTTTGAATATTTCATAGCAACCCCCCGTGATGGATCCTCTTCTTCCCATTCTTGTAGATCCGAAGGAGAGAATATCTATAGGAGGTTTTCTACATATCATAGATCATTTAGAAAATTTATTATTTTAAGTTAGTTTAGTTTCAATACACTCAACACAGGTGAATAACCACACCGGGTTATCTTGTTTGTTTAGTTTTAGTGTAGAAGTAGATTTGATTATTTAGAATAAAAGCAAATTGTTCTTTGTGATTGTAATATTTTAATTTTGTGATTTTTTTAGATTATTTTATTTCCAAAGTAGTAGCATAGATTGTTAATTTCATTCAGTTAATTTGGACACTTCAAACTAGATCAATACTTAGATCCAAGTTAAGTAAAAAAACCATAGGGAATTTACGCTACCCGTTCATAGCCTCTAAATCTCCCCTTTTCCAAATCATCAGCTACCAGGAGATCACACTACCAGATATTAGCCACTGATCCTCCTATAGTTAGCCACACACATTCAACATCGGCCGCTTTGCACAACCTCGTGGGTTGAGTGCGGTTGAAGGTTACATGTCAATTTTCATCCGTACAATAACCTTATAAGTAATCATGGATCTCTCAAACTATGCAAATCAATACATATTTATAGGAGTGGGGACTTTCCCTTCACCACCTAAGCATCCTCAAAATAGGTTGCATGCTAAGAATAGTCATGTGCTACTACAAGATAAATACAAAAGCATGTAAGCTTGCTAATAATAGATTATCTAATAATAACTATAGATCTAATCCTATTATTATCCCAAAACTATACATGTTGCTTGATCTCCCACTTTTCCAAAATAGACTTTGCTTAGTCTCCAAGTCTTCAAACCTTTGCGTGCTCAACACTCAATCCTATTTTTAGCCCGTGGTAAACAAAACAACTAAGTCCTGAAGTCATACTTTCCTAGGCATGCACTTTTCTTCTATACTTCGCATGCTCCTACGTGCCCCATGTTCACATGCCCAATCCTTATATGCCTTCGATTTAGGCTATAATTCATTATCCCAACAATACTTTGGCTATTTCTACTCACACTATGACAATTATCACACCTACCATATTTCCTACGCTAAGCACAATTGCTCCACCTATCGATACACATCCCACTCCTCCACTTAATACAACTCCTAACAATATACTCGACAACTATATATAACATGATAATGCTAACACTAATGATTCGAGGACTCGATGATGAATTCGACATGTTGTCCTCTCAAAATTTCCCCTCTTTCGAAAGTTAAAAAAAAAAAATTAAAAATTTTGAGTTAACACCTTTTTCTGATGTTCTGGTAAAGGGAAAAGTCAAGAAGTTAGGAAAATTCTGTGTTTTTTTGAGTCATTTGTGTGATTTACGGGTCTGTCAGACATTTTTGTCCCATGTGTCCCAAGTTCACTTGGGCTCTTTGTTCACCGATTGGCCGCTTTATCCGAAATCTTATTACTTGTGGGCCCGTCGGAACTTTTTGTTCCAACTATCCCAAGTTCACTTGGGCTCTCTGCTTCCAATCGCCCACATCGCCCGCATCATCCGAGTCACACTTTTGTGTCCCGCATGTCCCAAATGTACCAAAGGCCATCCAGGCTAATTTTTCCCGCTCTTCCCGATGCTTGTTTTTTTTGAGTTGGTGGGTATGAATTTAATGCACATTTATAACCTTCTCTCTCCTAAACGGCTATTTAATAGACCATCCCTCTACGCATTTTCACACACTACTTTCTCATTGTCATTTGCTCATACTCTTGCACTTGAAATCACCTACTCGCATCCCCATTTCCCCTACATTTTTCATCGCGGATTCAAGCTGTGAATTTGCTTTTCCAAGTACTGTCAACATGAAGATTAAATTCCAAGGCCAGGAGCAGGTTTCCCTGCTTGAGTCTGTTGTTCCCGATATTAGGGATAGTGAAGTTCGTCACCTGGACTTTGCTGATTTTTGGACTAGGTTGATAGACCCAAACTCCTCTCCAATGGTACAAATGATTAACGATAGCGGCTTCACGTTTGCTGCTGGTTTTCCTATCTCGGTGCAATGTGCGACATGGTACTCACTGCGGGCTCACTTCAAGCCCGACTCAAGCAAATTAACAAATGTACATGGGGAGCTCATCACCAAGCTTGATGCTACCACCATTTCCACTGCCCTAAGAATCCCATAAATGGATAATTCTGTGGTGATCTCCCAAAATCAAGCACAGTGCACTCTTTGACCAAGACAGTGAAAAATACAAGGCAAGAGTGGCGAAGTCATGGCTAAAAACCCTAAGAAAGGGGCATCCCATCTATCTAAAGCTCTGTTTAGGTCTGATTTCAATGAGGAGTTATCAAACTTCATAATCTTGTTAGCTCAGGTCATGGGCTTGCCCTCTACTAACGAGTTCCACTTCTGGATGTGCCCGCTCATCAACATAGTGTGTGAGGGTACTCAGAGCATCAATTGGGTAGAGATCATCTGCATGAACTTGACAGAGCAGCTATCCAACGTATAACATACTAAGAAGTTTTACATGACTTCTTATCTGATGTATACCCTTGCAGCTTCCAGACAATGGTTTGGCTTCACCTACATTGATGCTCAGAAAGATGATCCCATATATGATTACTACCCTCAGTTCACCCTAAACACTAGCAATCATAATTTCAGGAGGGTGAATGATGCTTTCACCATGTACATTGTAAGGCTTCTAGAAAGTGACACTGCCAGGAGATTCTCAGATGAAGCCATGAGCCTGATAGTGAAGTACGGAGCCTACTTCATTCAGTTCAGAAGGTTCTCTTATATCAAGCTAGCAGGTTATGAGAGCACCCCTCTCAAGCTCCCCATGTTCTGTAATGATAAGATGGCCCTGATTGAGGTGTGCAGCAATTGGAAAAATTGCACAGAACTTGTAGAGACAAGAAAATCACTGGTCTACACTTCCCCATATCTTTGGGGAACTACACATGCAAGATGGCTCTGGATGCCCAAAACATAGAGAGAGCCCTAGCTGCCATCACTGTCCATTTCTTTAGGCCCAGAACCTGTTTTGACTTGAAGAAATTCATTGAGAAAAATATCATAATCAATTACCATCATAGGGCAGACACTGAGGATTATTGGGCTGACTGCACAGATGATTTTGAGGCAAGAAGGAGACATTATGGTAGGTTTCCCCTTCAGCTAATACAAGAGCTTAACTTGTATCAAATTCCTGAAGGACTTCAGGATGACAACACAGACCTGTTGTCATATGAGTATGAAACTCGTGATCAAGCATACTCCCATAGAGGACATGGATTGGTTTAAAAAGAAAAATATGATTTGGCTGAGATTCTAGCCCCTGTCCTAGTAAGAACCAAAGTCTGGGTTGATAGAAATATTCGTGAGCTAAGGAAGAATGCAGGAGAATCCTCTTCCAAAGACACCTCGACGCCAAGGAAGGAGGCACAAACACCCAGTTCAGAGGTTCCTGTACAGACTCCTCCTACCTCATCAAGTAAGGGACCTAAATCCTCCACTCAAGTCTATCAAAAGAAGGTGAAGGAGGTTAAGAAGGAGCCCATTGAAGAAGATCCTCTACCAAAGCATTCAGAACTACCTTCTGGGCTAGAGAACATCATTGTTCTTAGTGAGAGTGAAGATAATGAAATACCAATTCCTGCAGATGCTTCAGAAACCCCAATGGATACAGAGAAAGAAATTCAAAGCACTGAGCTTCCAAGCACCATTGGCTCCTCTGTTCCAGAAGCCTCAGCTACCCCACTCACATCTCAACTGGAGGCAACAATGGTACATACTCTGAGTGCCATGAGTTCCCTTTCTCTTGGTCCTCTTGCCCCCTTCTTCTTCCTCCTCCTCTTTTACATGGGTGCAGCCTTTTGTTGATAGTAGGAAGAGGAAGTCTTCTTCTTAGTTGACAGACCCAACTTTGATGTTGTGGCGGCCTTGTTGGGCACTACTCCTTCTCCTACCAAGAAAGCTAGGACCACTTCAAGAATAGTATCTAATGCCCAAGGTCAACAATTCCTTGAGATAGCTAAGCCCAAGGTTGATAAGCCAGAGCAGGATTTGCAGGCCTCTGATCTAGAACTTTCAAGGATCTCAATGGGAGAGTCTACCCCTGAAGGTGAAATACACAACCTTCAAGAAATAGTCACCAGGGTCATTGGGAGGGTGGAAAAAGGGCAGCAAACTATAGAACAGCTGGAGGAGCAAGCTCAAGTGCTTTCAAGTTTCATCAAGTCGTTGCTATCTAAAGATAAAGTTTTAGATCCCATCCCACTGACTACTCTTCCACCACCTGTGATCCTCACCAAGATGAATTCTAGAGCGTCAAGGACATACACAGGTACTCCATCTATGGGAGGGCTATAGAGGCCATGGTGGATGACATGCTTATTGCAGGGTTGAATTTCATTAGTGAAGCCTTCAAGATCAATGAGAAGGTAAATAATTTGCAACAGAAGCTCTCCTCCACCATTGGAAATATGGATAAAGAGCTCAAACTTTGGAGCAACTACATAGTAGACCTTCACCTCATGGGGCAGACTGATGAAAATATTTTGATGGCAAGCAAGGTCTTTGATGATGTGAAAGATAATTTGTCAAAGTCATGGGTATTCAATGCATGGAGTGGAAAATCAAAGTGTTGGAGGAGGCTTTGGGAGAATTAAGGAATAGCTGGCAGAAGGGAGAAGCTTTCAAGACTTTGGTGATAGCTGCTTTCAAGGATATTCACTGCCACCTCCATGATGAGACCTCAGGTGTACCTTTCTCCCTGTAGGAAATTAAAGCTCAATTTAGAGCTTTTGTCAAAGAAAATTTTTCAAAGAGGACTCCATCACTAAAGATAAGATAAAGGAAATCTTCTCCTCCAATCTTCCATTGAAGAAGCGAATAAGGAGTATCATACGCACATCGAGTTTGACAAGGAGATGGAGAAATGTCTCGGGATCTTGGACCCAGGCTACTGCCAACACATCGGTTCCACGTGGCAGAGACATAGCAGAGGCTTTGAAGAGGTTCAGATAGTGGATCCTCAAGTCAGTGGGCCCTTCCCAATCATGAGCACTTGTCTTCCCCTCCTGGCTTCTCCTTCCCTTCTTTTTCTCAATTCGAGCTTGTTGTAATTAGTTGGGGTTTTGTGTTAAGCATCCCTTTAACTAAACATTTTAGTTAAAAGAAGTAGTTACCAAGTGTAACTGATTTGTAAAATTATATAATGGTCTCTCTCCGCCATTTTGTGGGGGCTGGAACTTGGTTTATTTTTGAAAGTGTAAAGAGTAGCAAAGTAATCAATACAAAAAGATTTTTTTTCTTTGTCCATCTGATCCTGTTATTCTTTGTTATCCATTGAATACTTTGTTGAATCATTTGTCTGCATTATGTCAAGAAGCTTTGTATTCTTGTGGATGTTATTTCTAGAACTTTGTGTCTTTGCAATAACATCGTATTGATTCAAATACAAATGGTTCTATTCCAAACAATTTTATTCTGGCATGCATAAGGAATTATTTTTTTATCTATAGTTATGGAGAATGCCTTTCTGCTCATTTCCACTACTTCATTCCTCTGTACTTTTGTATTGATGATCCATTTTATTTTAAAACACTTTCATGGTATCCAAGTTCCACATTTAAACTATGCATTGTATATATGTAAATAGTTTTTCATTTTAAATAAGGGAACCTCTCCCATTAAAGAGGAGGGACTTCTTGTCTCCTAACCGTTGCTCTCAACAAAGTTATTTTTGACGACCAACACGACGCTATCAAACTCACTAATGAAGCATTAGGCCAACTAAATTTCACACCTATCGATGTAGATGACTCTTACTTTGAAGACACATTTGTGGTCGATGGCCTGGGTGAATATAAATTCAAGACCCCTCCTACCAATACTATGATACTTTATCAGGGATCTGTTAACACTTTAGACGTTGTTTCATTTCCTACCATGTAATTTGTATCTCTACCACCTCCTTTCACATGCACATTATTCATCAACAACTCCTTTTGGCATAACATCCCGATCGATCGTACTTATTCAGTTACTATTTACACACTTGAGGTATTAACTAGGTGTGGTCTGACACTTATTGATATCTTACCACCAATTCACTCACCTCATCTTTATCTTGGTTATTGTCGATTGCAGCCATCTATAGTCTTCATGTGTTTCATTTGACAATCTTCATTACACACGCCCTCGTACTTCTCCACTAACTCTTGGGAAATATTGGCTTGACTATATTGGCGGTATTTTAGACACGTATCACATTTCTCTCATGTTTCATAGGCCATTCAACAATGTTTCCATCGATAATGACTCATCTCCCACTTATGCTACAAATATTTCTCATTGGTATGTACACGACTATCCACCAATACCCTTCATTGATGAAGAGTATACAATGAACGCCTACACACTATGTCGCAATGGCTCTTTGTATGATCCACCTCATTCTATTACTTATCATGTCTCCAATGTTTCTCCAATAGGTTTCAACCATGACAATGATGATCTTTTATATAATGTCACATGATTATATTTATCACCATATAGTTGGGGGGCATAGCACTCACACAACCCTCCCCCACCCTAGAATCGACACATGTTTCATACTCACATTATCAACCTTCTAGCATACGCATATTCATCCATGTGTTAGCATCAATCATTACCCGATGACACACTCTTGTGCTTCAGTTCACACTTGACTATTGAGGGCATCCTGTACACATTGTAGACACCTAAAATCTACTTATGCAATTTTAATACTAAAATTCCACTAATTACCCTATTTCCCCTCATTTTCATAATAATTATCATTTTTTCATTAATTAGCTAACATTCCCCTTCTTATTTGTTAATTAACGACCTTTCTTTAATTAATTACCCCTTCCCCATTCAAGATGCCTATTAACGACCTTTCGTTAGTTATAATCCACTTCTAAGTTATTAATTTAACATTATTAATTAATTACACCTTCTATTTTAATCAATACACCCTTTTATTGGATTAAATTACTCTCTTACATCCCCCGAATCATTCTAAATTCCCTCTAATTAGCTTCTATAAGCTTACATCTACCTATTAATTAATCACACCCGACTAATTAAAACATCCCCCAATTCCCATGAGTTACTAATGAAAAATTAAAATATTCTAAATCCAACTTACCTTTTCCAAAGCATGTTTATCCATTACTAATCTTTCTTTTCCCTTATCCCACATGCACTAAGATGCAAAGCTCTCTCCAACATGAAGGTTATATAAAGAACCCTCCTACTTCCCTTTCTTCTTACACCTCATTTGCATTAGTGAAAACTATAAGCATTTTGATCTTGAGCCATTCTCCATTGTTGGAAATAGATTCTCCAACATTCTATGTTGTCATTTTATCTTTTGTCTCATACCCACGTATGTGTCACCAGGGGAACGTATATGTCTCTCTCGCCGTGTTGGTGTTAGTCTATCTTTTTCTAGTCTCTATTTTGTATCGGGGCCACATGGGTATGTTCGAGTGACGTATCTATCATTAAGGATGAGATGTTCTTGTTAGGGCCACACTACTTGTTGTTTAAAGGGCCGCATTGGTGTACTATGTCAAATTTTGGCTTTTTTTTCAAATTTTTCAAGATTTGATCTTGGATATTTCTAACATCTTTTGCAGGTTTTTAGTGCTAACCTTTGTTTGCTCTAATTATTTTCTTGGCTAACTTGTTTGATTATCTTAATGAATGTCATGCTTTCATATCCTAGGGTGGAGTTGTGTATGCTCTTCCCTCACACATTTTAGGTGATATTGGGAATCAAAAACAACTCTAGGCCTTCTTGCATTTAAAAACACTTCATTAAATTCATGGTTAAGGGAATGAACAATAATTGGTTAAAATGAGTTGCCTAGTCCTTTGATTTGCAAGCTTTTCCATTTTCGATATAGTTGGGTTACTTGTTGCATATGCTCTTCTCTTGCATCTTAGGATGATATTGAGAATTAGAAACAACATTTGATCCTCTTTCATGATGTTTTGATCTTATGGAAAACTATTAACCTTTACATGTAGGACCAATACTTGTTTGTCAAAGAATCAAGATCTAAACAAATACTAATATAGTTTGATGCAGGTTACCAACGGTGTACAAAACCACAATAAGATATAAGATTAAAAAACACCACATTCAAAACACCATATTTACAAGTTCGGTTAAGAGCTATGGATTGTCTACTATAACTAGGGGAAGTGCCTTGGCATAAGCCATAAAACTCATTATGAGGATTACCCCAGAACCCCAAAGTAGTCCACACCTTGAGGGAACCGGTGGAAGAAACGGAAGCAATCCTCTTACCACTTGACTAGTACGCCTTTGTGAGATTATCGTCAAAATTTTCTTCTCGCAACCCCGGTGAGATACAACTGAAAGAAATTTATTTCTCTTTATATTGAAGGGGTAAAGTAAATTTGGGATACTCTTTTGGTTAGTCACAGTGACTTTCTTGGAAAACCGTGCTCATAGAGATAATTTGTGACACCTAGAGAGTGAAATTATTAAGAAGCCATTTTACACAGGAGCCAACTTTACCAACAAACCAATTTTGTTTCAAAGATCTCTCACGAAGAAAGAACTTTTTTGTAGTCAAAACCTTGTTAGTCGAACAAGGTTATAGTCTATTAAAGTTTGAGCCTAGTGTTATTCATCATGGAACTTATGACGTGTTACTTGGTCTTAGTTTTTTACTTACCCCAAGGCAAGGTGAAACTCTGTCAGAGTTACACTTAGTTTTTTCATCACCACTTGATCTACTCCTTTGTTTTCTTATTACCCATTTGGGAAAAAAGAAAACATACATACGTAGTGTTACTCAAGATTGTGTCGGCCACTTTTCTACCCACTTACATCCTTCCTTGTTGTGACTACGATAGTAAGCGTTGAAAGTGTGTTGGTATGTCCTCATATCTTGAGTATCCTTGTCTTGATACCCATGTCAAGATGTTTCATCATAGTTAGGCTTGATTCATCATTGATCTTCCCTTGAGGTGTTACTTTTCTCACATTGTCTTGATACAATTTTGATACTTACATCTTGTTTCTCGTAAACTTGATTTAAGTGTCTAGATTATACCATTATGTTGCTCGCACTTTAACAACTCCTTGGTATACTTTGACCTTGTTTCCTTCCAAACATTTCCTCAACCTTGAAAAGTGTTGTTGTTACATTATTCGCATCATATCAATATTATTTTGATACTAATATCTTATTTTTCCGCAAAGCTTGATTAACATATTTAAGTGGTATTGTTGTGTTGCTCACACTTGTAACTTCCACTTTTTAGGATTTAGGCCTTGTTTGTATCTAAATTGGTTATAGTATAATTTGAGTCGAAGTCACTTCAACCCCTTGTTAATACTTACACCTTGTTTATTTTAAACTTGACTTAAGTGTTGACATCGTGTTGATCATCTTACATCAACCTACCATTGAAACACATTTGCATAAGGAGTAGTTCCTTTTTTATTGGATTGGTTTATCAAACTTATGTGATTGTTCCTTGTGATTATTTATCTTATAGACTTGTTTTTCTAGGACAATCCTTTTTATCCTTTGATCCTTTGAAAATTCAACATTCTTTGACCATTGTTGGACATTCTTTTGTGACCTTCACGATCATCGCGCTATAGGTTTTTGCTTAGGTTTTTATGTCTTTGATCACATTTGACAAAACCTTTGTAGACACTCCTTAGTATGCCCCTATCACAAGGATGACATACAAGAAATTAGGGTCTAATCCTTTTATTAGTCACAATTTAGGACCCATTTTCTCCACAAAAAGAAGTAAAATACTTAGTTGATCATAGTGGTGATGAAGTAGACTCACCTCGAGATGATTTCGAGTTTGATCCCACTTGTTTCAATGATTTCCTTTATCTCAATAGGGATAGAGTGCTTGCACGAGTTATAGAATTAGGTTCCAAAATGCCACATGAAAATGAATTTATTGCACCTACCAATAACATCCACGAGGAAGAAGAAGTACAACGTCCTCCTCTCATTAATATGGATGACATTATAAACCCAGGACATGCTTCTACTTTGGGTCCCCAAAACAACAATACTGAAAATGAGATACCTAAACACACGAGTGGTTATCAATTACCACCTCTTAGAATACCTCGCAAAGTTAGGGTGGAGCATGAGCACAAAGAACAACCTCCTCCACATGACAACCTAGAAGGACCTCAAAATGATGAAGTCACTATACAACAACAAATACAAGTCCTTAGTCGATAATTAGCTACCTTGGCTTCTCATGTACATAACGACACGGAAAAGGTACACATCAAGAAAAACCTAAGGCCAAACATAGTGAACTTCATACTTGAAAACTAATAGGGTGAAACATAAAAGTATAGTCGGGTATACATACTAGACTTCCCTACCAAAGATCAACTCCTCACATAAGAGTTGCAGTCCATGAAAATGATACTCACAAGCCTTTAGGAAAGTAATGTTTGGCATAGTAAAAATACCAATTCAAGAATTATGTCCATACCCCTTTGACAAAGCTATGTTATGCACACCATTCCCTAAAAATTTTGATGACCCAAAATTTTATAAGTATAAAGGTAAAGGAGAACCATGTGATCAAAGTGTCAGGACTTTTACATTGCAAGTTAAGAAGTAACATACAGTGATAACTACCTTATACTCTTTTTCCCACATAGTTTAGGGGGTCAAGCTTTGGAATGGTTCCTTCACATACCTAAGGGTCTATCTTTACATGGCCTGAATTAGTGGGAATATTTTTACACCATTTCTCATTCAATGTCAAAAGTGACGTTACCATGTTGGACTTGTGCAACACTAAACAATGACATAATGAGAGATTTTATAGTTTATAACAATGATGGCAAGTGTTAGTTAGCCACTTCCCTTATTCAATTCCAGAAAAAAAATTGGTTAGAATTTTCGTACTGATCTAAACCCGGACATTTTTTTCCATTTGCAAATGCATTGTGTCACTAACTTTGAATAAGTCATAGAGAAAGGTAGCTAGATCGAAAAGGGTTTGATAGATAAAGGGACATTAAAACCCTTTTCAAAATACCCAAGCCTACAAAAAAACCAAATTTCATCAACAAAAATAAAAAAACATCATAGGAGATGGTATCAATGATTCTAAATGTATCTAAGCAGTTTAAATTATTCCTCCTTTCAAACTTAGTAAGGTACCTATTCAAACCATAATCAAACGACGAGTGTTCACTCCTCTCATGAGACTCTTTGTCTATGATCTTAAAATAGTTGGACATAGTGAACATGGTTTAGTATCCTAACACAACGCCTTTGCTAGATGATGCACCTAAATCATCATGGTATAGGGAAAATGAATACTATGAGTATCATCGCGTCAAAGGTCACAAAATAGATAAGTTCCTAAAATTGAAACACTTTATCTAAGATATTATTGATAGTGGAGAAATTGAGGTTGATTCACCTGAACCTAACTAATCACCTAATCAAAAGTTAGGAATCTATAAATATCCTTTCCCTAAACATGACAAATAGAGAGAGAAGGAACTGGATCAAGATCAATATTCCAAAAACTACAAAGCTTCCAACTACATTTATGCCCAAACCAGAATTCGTTCCACTTATTGGTTGTGTTATTTCCTCTAATGGGTATGTAAACACTATAAGAATCAAGAATGTGTCATGGCAACATGATGTGATCATCTTGTGATTCCAGAACCTCCTTTGCCTACCCCTCAAGATGGTCGATATGATCTCTTAGAACAGACTTGAGAAGACCACTGCTAATATTTTGATCTTAGATCTTCTTAAGATATCAAATGTTCATAAAGACATCCTCTATAAAACACTTCAAGGGTCAAGAGTGTCAAAAATATTGATCCTTCACACCTCCAAGTGGTGGTCATGCATCTTGCTCCTAGTGAACACCTTACTTTTATCCAAAATGAAGTTCCACATGATGATCATACACATAACTTACCCCTATACATTGAGGTATTTGTTACTCACAAAAATATAAAAAGGGTGCTTGTGGACAACGGGTCTGGTTTGAACATCTATACTTTAAAGCTAGTTAAGCAATTGGGATGCATAGAGGAAAACCTAGATTCACATATCATTACTATCACAACCTACAACAATGCAAAATGTGAGTCAACTAGTACTATAGTATTGCCTATGGAAGTGGGGCCTACATATCACGATACCAAGTTCCATGTCCTAGACTTGGAACTTCCCTACAACATGCTCCTTGGCTACCCATGGATCCATGCCATGCAAGTTGTACCATCAACCTTCCATCAATGTATCAAGTTATATCATGAAGGAAAAACAATTACTATTCAAGGATATTTGGAACCATTTTCACATTGTGGAGCCTTACATAGCTTCTCTCACATAGGCTATGAATGTCCTTATAATGATATTGTTGTGCTAATTTATTCTACAGTTGTGACCTCTCATATTGATCTAGACACACTAATTTCTTGATAAATATGCTTCTACGTTTGTTTCTCCATTTGTTTCATGGGAGATTAAGGTCATTGATTATGGTTGTAAGGAGCACGACCTTCACGGAGCACTCCATGTCTCGATCTCTCCCTATCACCCAAGACACGTGGTAGGCCAAGTTACCAATATAAGTGGTCCCAGAAAATTGTAATGCTTTGAGAAATTTCTTCCTAGTGGCCTTCTAGCAAAAGAGAAAATGTTGGATTCTCCCATAACCTAGATCCCTAAAGGCACAAAGGTTTCCTACTACCAAACTCCAAAATATACCATACCCAATAAAATGATGTACATCATGGGCTATAATGGGTATGGGTGTGGTCAGATGAATAAGGCATAATAGAACCTATTCCCGCTCTATGCTTCAATTCATACAAATACGACATAGACATTAGACCTTATGGGGATCAGCCCCAAGACATTGATGCTACTACTTCTGAGCATGAGGCTAGCTCTTCTAATTTAGATAGCGACATAGATTCTGTCATCATAGCCAATATAGGTATCTTGCCTCTATGAACATATTCCTTGATACCAATGTACTTACCTTATCACCTGTCATTCCCCAAGTTGACCTTGTCCATCCCACTCTTGTTGACTAGAACCAAAACTTCACGTACAGATCAATTTCTTTAAAAATGATGAGGTAATCACTGAATTCTTGGTTATTCATGATACCATTCGATCGCTGATCACAAGAAAGGCTTCTTCATCAACTTAGATGCATGTGCATATTTCGGGAGGAGGAGGCTGAGATGTGTGGTCAAGAAAAATTTAAAAGAAAGCAAGGGAAATTTTTCTTCTAAAAATCCTCGGCAAAAATGAAATTCCAAGATGCATAGTGAAAACCTCTTTGAGGTGCTAGCAGATAAACAAGTAAAAAAATCAATGGACATATAAAGTGACCACACCCAGGGTGAAAATATCATTGAGATGCCCTTGGAAGAAGATATCAATCTCCCCCCGATCCTATGTGCATGGAGGATACATCCAAGATTCTTTTGGAGGAGACCATTGATGTCAATATAGGAACAGAAGACAACCCTAAAATGGTCAAATTGGGAGCTTCACTTTTAGCAAAGGAACAAAAGACATTTTTAATGCTTCTATGAGAATTCTTAGACATATTTTCTTGGTCCTATGTAGATATGCTAGGTTTGGATCCATCATTGGTAGTGCATAATCTTATTTTGCATGAAGACGCAAAACCCATCAAATAGAAGCTTAGAAAAATGCATCCATGTGTTCCCCTCCTGGTTAAAGAGGAACTAGAGAAATTGTTGGTAGTTGGTTTTATCAGACCTATTGATTACTCAGAGTGGATCTCCAACATAGTACATGTAGAAAAATCCAATTGGTATCATAATATGTACTTGATTTTAGAGACATAAATAAGGCATGCCCAAAGGATGATTTTTCTCTCCCTAATATCGACATGATTATCGATTCCACTGTAGGCTATGAAATGTTATCCCTCATGGATGAATTTTCTAGCTATAACCAGATCAAAATTGCAAAGGAAGATCAACACAAGACTTCCTTTACAACCCCTTGGGGACATTTTTTTACCAAGGCATGCCCTTCGGTCTTAAAAATGTTAGATCAACTTATCAAAGGGCCATGACCGTGATTTTCCATGATATGTTGAATGACATTATGGAGGACTATGTTAATGATATCCTAGGTAAGTACAGAACAAGAGAAGAACACTCAGATAATCGGTTAGCAAGTACATTTTAATCTCCCAACTTATATCCTTTATATCAAATAATTCATCACTTAACAAGTACATTTTTATAGATCATTCACCTTTCATGGTTCAGGAGCCAGTGTTGTACTCATCACCCCTTTAGGGGACTTCATTCCTCAAGCTTTCCATCTAAGTTTTCCGTGTACAAATAACATAGTGGAATATGAGGCACTCATCATAGGGATGAAGCTCGCTATCAAGTGGAATATTAGACAACTCAAAGTCATTGGATATTCATAGCTAATTATAAAGCAAGTCAATGAAAAATACAATATCAAGGATGAAAATCTCATCCCATATAAAAAAATGGTGGAAAATCTCAAAGAATACTTTGTGCACATTAATTTTGAAAAATCCCAAGAGCACAAAATTGGTCATAGGACGATATGGCTACAATAGGATCGTTACTTCAGATTCCTCCAGGGAACAATGATATGTTGTTCTTCATTGAAAATCTAAGGATGCTGCATATGACATGTCGGAGTCATGCCTGTTTATGAAGTTGTTGGTCCTTTTTCCCCATGGCATGAACCCATTTTTAATTACCTCCAAGATGGTACCTTCCCACCCAACATTTCCCATTCTGATAAACAAAACATAATCCAAAGAATAGCTCATTACACTCTCCTTGGAGGTACCCTCTATATTCTGGCTATGAAAAGAACTTTTACGTTGTCTTGATTTAGTTAAGTTCGTCCAAGTAATCAAAGAAGTGCAAAAAGGTGTTTACTGAGAGCTCATACAAGTGGAATGGTGCTAGCAAAGAAGTTATTAAGAGTAGGTTATTATTGGCCTACCATGGAATCAAACTGTTGCAAATATGTTAAGAAATGTTTATTGTGCTAGAAATATGGAAATATCATCCATGCACCGATACAATATTTACTGATCGATCACATCACCATGTCCATTCTCCAAGTGGGGATTAGATCTCATAGGGAAGCTCACTCCAACTTCCTCAGATGGCCACACCCATATCATTACTGTAACCAAGTACTTTACAAAATGGGTAGAGGTTGTGCCTCTTACATATGTTATAGGTGCCCAAATCTCCAAGTTCATCATGAATCATCTCATCTGTTGTTATGGCATCCCTTCCACCATTATAGCTGACAATTGTAAGTCCTTTAAGAACAAGACCGTGAAATCATTGTGTCAACACTTTCAGATACGCCTAAATTGGTCTACTCCCTATTACCCTCAAGGTAATGGACAATCGAAGCCTCCAATAAAACCCTTGTTCACATCATGGAAAATATGGTAATAAAAATTGATCATAATTGGCATTTGCAATCCATCCCACCCTTTGGGCTTATAGGACCTCCATTCACACCCTTATTGGTGCTACACCATATTCCTAGTCTTTAGCATTGATTCCATCATCCCATTGGAAATTGATCTTCCCTCCCTGAGAATATCTCTTAAAGATTATTTAGATAAAGATGAAGATTACTATGTGACTAGGATGCCAAAGCTAGAGTTGTTAGATGAAAGACACCTTCGTGCACTCAACCACCTGAAATTGTATTAGAATCGAGTGTCTTGGGGCTACAAAAATGTATCATACTTGATCTAGTCCTTAAATAAAACTAGTTCAATATTGTCAAAGAAAGAGAAAAGAAGGGCAAGTTTGAACCAAACTGGTTGGGACCTTATGTTGTGGTAGCAAAGTATGGATCAGAGCTTACAAACTTGCCTATCTTGATGAAGATGAGCTGTATGAACATATGAAGACCATGCATCTCGAGAAATTATATGCTTAAGCATGAGGCAAAAATCAAAAAAACCAACAAAAAACTAAAAAAATCAAAATATAAAAAAATCAAGAAAAGAGTAAATAGAAATCAGGTCGTCCCAAGTGTGAAAACCATGCAATTGTGGCACTTTGGAAAATCATTTGGTGAAAAATATTTTTAGGGCCTTGGGAGGATTCATTGTTCACAAGCATCTCACATCTGGGGTACATTTGCTTTATCTAGAGCTAGTTTTCACTGTATCTGAGATTCATTTGAGCATATCCTTTGTAACTATTCATCTGGATGATCCTCCTCTTGTATAAATGTGTGAAGAGATTACCTTTGTACATTCCCATATAAATTTTGGCATCTTCATACCTTCACTTTCCTACACATATGTATGGCATTTCCCCTTGTAGATTCCCATCTAATGCTAGTGACATCCACATTTCTTTATTTTCTTGTACATAGCTTTGGAAAACTTTCTAGAAAATCCCAAAAACATTCAAATATGTTTAGTAAATCCCTAAACATTAGAAAATCATTTCATAGAAAGATAAAAAAAGATAGAACATTGTTTCCATAAAATCCCAAAAATAGCATAAAACATGTCAAAAACTATCCCTCAAAAACATAGAAATGCTTTTCTTACTTGTTTGTTTGTTTCTTGTTTTTCTTTCTTGTTTGTATATTTTGTATAGCTTGTAAAAAGGAACGATAACCAGATCGTACCAAGCCAATAACTTAGATGTTAATCAAACACCATGATCAATAAGATGAAAGCAATTCACCAGAATAACTTTACCAAAACCTTTGCAAACAAATGAGCAACAATATCATATATTATTATGGAACTCAATGAAATACAATGAGAATGGGCCTTGCTTATATAGGCAAGGAATAACAATCTAAGAACTAGTCAATGTCATAGATCAAGCCATAAATCAAGGAAATAACTAGTCATCAAAGAACTAGTCAAGACCATAGATTTAGGAAAGAACTAGACATCAAGGATCTAGTCAATATCATAGATCAAGGAAATAGCTATACCTAACTAGATAATATCTCCTAATATCTAAATAAATAAAAGAAATATCCACACACATAAGTGGGTGAGGAGAAATAAAATAAAGGTAAATAAAGTACCTAGGTGAACATGAGCTAAGGTAAATACTTACTCTAACACCCCCTCGAGTGAAGCTAGGGGCCAAAATAGAAGTGGCATGTCCACATTATGAGTCCCAACAACTAGGCACGATGAGGTACTCATATACAGATATCCATGAAGAAATATCAAACTAAAAGAGGGAAATAATCTTGCTAGAAGGAAAGAAAAAGAAGAAAAAGAAAAAGAAAAAGGAATATGTTCTCACAAACACCCCCAAGAACAACTTCTAAAACCCCAAGCATGCCACACAACTCAAGGTAGCGAGGTGATGTAAAAGGCTTTGTAAAGATGTTCGACTGTTCTTTGAGTCGAATGTACTCCAAGAAAATAACTCCATCCTGAATGTTCTGATGAATGAAGTGGATGTGTATCTCAATATGTTTGGTCTGCTAGTGCTCAACTAGGTTGCGAGAAATGTGAATTGCACTTTGGTTGTCACACCAAAGTATAGTTAGTGAATCCTATGGGAATCCAAAATCTATCAATAATTGTTGAAGCCAAAGAATCTGCTAACTCATTGTAACTATTTCCCTGTACTCTACCTCTGAAGATGAAATTGCAATAGCCTATTACTTTTTCCATGCTTGTTGGTTGTAGAATTTGATCTTTTGAAAACAAACAACAATCGGGGACAATATTGCCTCCTCTTTATGGGAGAGGTTCCTTATTGAACACAAAGGGGAACAAAATAAACTACATATTTACAATATAGACATTTGTTCAACATTTTGGTAGATATTTTGATATTTTAGATGCCTTCCTCAAAACGATTTCAATTCAGAAGAAAGAGGAAAAGTCAAGACTGATATTCAAAAACTGAAGATAGAAGAGCACTTTCAGACATATAGATAGAAAATTAATATCCTACTGATGCTTAATAAGATAACAAGATTTAAACTATGTATATGAAAACACAGACGTGCATGTATTAGACACAAAGTTCCAAATACACCTATCAACTGAAAGACACAAAGTTCTTGCTTAAATACACATAGCTTGATATGGATCAGATAAGGAATAGAAAGAGATAAAGCATGAGAGAGGGTGAAAACTTCTTCTGTATTGAATAGTTCAAATTTATTTTACATCTAGATATCAAAATCTCGATCCCTTACAATGATAAGAAAATTTCTTTAAATAACCCTGAGAGACGGTTACAAAAAGTATTTTCAGTTTCCTTTCTTTTAATCTCAAAAGATAATATCTAATTAAATATTACAACATTAACTTATCCCTTTCTTTCATAACACATGACTTAAAGGGATAAAGCCACCTTAATTATATATTTTACAATAAGAAAGAAGAATATAAACTAGGAAGTCGAGATGCTAGTAGAAGCACTTGTAGTCCCCTTTGTCTTTAATACTTGATTTCTGAATCACTTCAAGGCTTCAGCTATGTCCATTCCCTTGGGAATCGTTGTATTAGCAGTGGCATGAGTCCAACTGCCCAAACACTTCTCCATCTCCTTCCCAAACTCTGCATTCTCCAAGAACTCCTTATTGGCATCTGTGATAGCAGCCTGTAATGTGCAAATCTCCTTCACCTTCTCTTAGCTTCATAATCATCAACACATTACTCGCCTAATAGTCTTCAATATCGGAAGATGTTATAACCCATTCTGAAATTGGAGAAATGAACTCCTTACTATCAAAGAAAGTATTGGGTTTATAATAGTGAAGAGTGAGAGGAGCAATTGTTCTATCAACATTCGAGCATCTAGGGCAGTCCTATAAGTGTGTTATCTGCGAAATTGACAATGTAATTTGTGCGTAACTATACCAAAATTATGTTTTAACCCCTAAGGAAGTTTGATAATGTTTGAAATAGCCCAAAATTCCTTTCAAAAATTAGGTTGTTTCAAGGTTTAGCTGTTTTTAGCTAATTCTTCAGCAGTAGAATTTTGGACGTCAACATACCTAAAATTGCACCCTTTTACTCAGGTGAATTTTTACTCATGCCAACATCAAGCAATGAACGCCCCTTTAAAATCCTTTAGCACCAAAATTGTTATGTTAACATCACAAAACTTGCGCCATGCATTTTACTCGGCATGACTTTGCACATGTCGACACCACGAAAATTGTGCTTAGCATTTTTCTAAGTGCTTGGAAATGTTGTGTCGACGTCAATAAATTTGTGCTAAGGTGCATTTTTCCTAATGTCAATGCTCAAAATCATGCCAAAAGAATTTGGTGAGGTCATAAATGCAAATTTTTCTATAAATATGAACCTACCACATGTCATTTTCACGAATTGAAAATTGCAAAAGGTATTTTCTCTCTGCACGTGTCGACCATTCCTATCACCCTCGTGTGCCATTTTCAAGCTCGTGGACCCCCCGTGCGTCTTTTCTTCGTCTTTTATAAATCCGAGTCGGTGACTTCTCTCCCATTTTTGTTTTCATTTTGTTGTGTTGAATGTTAGGGCTCATATTAAATAATTAAAATTTAAAGAACACATTCAAAATCCACAACTTTCCGGCTAAAACCCTCTTTTCCTCTCCTTCCAAATCTACAAATCTGGAAGGCCCCCTACCACCGAAGAAAACTGCCTATATCCGCTTGTTTCTTCACCAATAAACCTCTCTTTCTTGCCATCAAACCTAGATACCAAATCAAGAAATCAAGAAATTGACCAAATTGTTAATCGCTAAAACCACGGTGCTATTTCCAGGTGATGTTACACACTCGAAAGTGTGTCAAACTACTATGGCACACTTGTTCTTCCTTACTGACCTCTTCTAAAGTTGTACCTTGGCACACTTTACTTCCATGCAACATGAAATTTTTCCGCACCCAACCAAAAGAACACTTAGCATATTTTTGTAAGGCGCGGGCAAAACTTCTGCAATATTAACATGACATGTTGTATGTCACAGATCCGCGCCTTGCGCTTTACCCTTTAGCGCTAGAATTTTTCATGTAACACCTTCCAAAACCATGCCCCTTCTAACTTGGCACAATAATTTTCATGTTGACATCCTAAAAAGTGTGCCTACCAATAAAAATCCCTATGACAGCCTGTGCCTTGCGCCCGAGGCTTAAAATTGATCGTTCTTCCTTCCCGCAAGCTCACATATGTCTTCATCAAGCAAGAAACCAGCTAAAGATAAAGCTAAACAGTCAGAGAAAGAAATGAAGTACAAGTACCAGAGAGTCAGAATGTCTGACTCATATGCAGAGTGTGACCTTGACATCAAAGACTCTGAGCTAGGTCATATTGACATGGATGATTTACTGGGCAAGGACCACTAAGGCAAGTAGTGTTTCATGGATGAAAAATTTAGTAGGCGATGGATTGCACTTTGCAGTGGGCTTCAAGTGAGTTCCATAAATAATGAGTTTATCATGTTGGTTTCCTGATGCTATAACAAAGACACTAGATGTGTCAAAAATAAAGAACAAAATACAATCATAAACCTCACAGCTCGTCACTTCGAGATGATCCTGGGCATTCCTCATCACAGGTAATGTGTGGAGATAAGTATTGAAGACTACGAGAAAAGCATGGGATGATAATGAAGATAAATGCATGTAGATGATGGATGAACTATATCTCGAGAAAAGGAAGCCGGTGTCAGGATGGCCACAAACCATCCAATGAAGTGATTTTAATGAATAATTGAGTGATACAATCACATTCTTGAGTAGAGTATTCAGGATCCCTGATGCCCATAATTTCCATAAATGGATGATGGGATACCTGTAGAACATGAGCAAGAATGCACCTGATCAACACTTCAGGGGGTGAAATCATCAGTGACACCATCTCCCAGTAGCTTCAACAAGTTCTAACAACTGGGAAGTTCTACATGAATTCCTACGTTGTATATGTTCTTTGCGTCAGAAAGGGATTTTATAGGGTTAGCTCAAAATGGGGTATGGCCCCAAGTCAAGATATACGAGTTCTACCTAGAGCTAAGGCTCAAAGCTAGCATCTCCCAGTTCTCCAAAATAAATGATGCCTTCTTCTATGAGGTATTTTTTTGTTGAGACCAAACATGAGACACAATTCAAACCAGCCCAAGTGTGATTGCTGCTACAAAGAAATGGGGAGTGTTGTTCACATAATTCCCCACATTCACATACCTCAGAGCTATGAATTTTGAGGGAGAACCAATGAAGCTACCAAGGTTTGCGAGGCCCAAAGCTTATCCTCCCGGAACTGTCAAGGTAGTTAATCACTTATCATGAAATGTACATGAAGAGAAAGAAAGGAGGAACTTCATTCCCCCTTACAGTTGGCCAATACACTTGTCCTACACTTGCTAAAGCACAGGAGATGTATGTTGAGTTAGAGCTGTTGAATTTAAATCACAACTTCCCAAAGCAAGAGCCGACCTTCGATCGCTAGAGTTGCCTTCCAAAGGCAAAAATTGATCCCATCCATGTTCTCAAGATCGAGGACATTTGGATAAACCTAACTCACGAGATAGATATTAGGTAGAAGGATCACTCCCAGTTGGCTCTGGAAGAAATCATCCACTATGGCATTGCCATTGTCCCAAATAAATTCAAAAAGACTGATCGAGAAATTGATCAGGTTTACATTGACACAGATGGGGACAATTGGCCATTCATAGAGATTGACATAGCTAAGACACCAAAGACCATTAAGGAAAGGGTCGAACCCACATTACAAAGGCAGATCGAACATTGGTGTAATCGAATGGCCTTACATACCTTGCAGCTTGACTTCACTACTTCTCCTTGAAGCCGTGCACTTACAAGGAAAGACCATGTGCCGAAAGGGAAAGGGAAGGACAAGGAGGGAAAACCAAGCGATACAGAAGAAACTCCTGAAGGCCTTCCTCCTACTTCTGAGAAGCAAGTAGTTGACCTGGTGTCTCTAGGTAAAGATGAAACAACAGATGTTTCAACAGATACATCCACCTAGGATGTTATCACAATCAGTAACTACAAAGGTACCCAGCGTTCCTTCTTCCATTTCTTCTCCTCCTCCTGTCATTCAAGCATATTTCCCTATGGATGTGTCTTCTCCTCTCCCTTCCTCCCTTTAATCTCCCACCTCTTCCATCTTCTCCTCTCTTGCGGATCTGTCACCCAATGTTTCCTCAATCCTAATGATGATCCCTTTTGTTTCCATGTCCTTCTCCTCCCCGTTAGTAACTCTAGGCCCCACAAGCATCGGTGCGTTAGACTCCTTGTCAATGCCACCACCGAGTGTTTCAACATGCTTCACTGAGGCCTCTACAGTTGCTCCCCCTCTCACTCTCATTTCTTCTTCTTCCTCCGCTCCCACTCCCATAAGTCCTGGTTGGATTTCTGACCATCTGAATTAGCATAAGAGGAAAGTTCCCATTGCGGCCATGGATTTCTCCATTATTCTAAAGAAGGGAACCAAGAAGCAAAAAGTGATAACTCACTTTTCTAAAGGAACTTCGAGGGAGAGAGGCATGGAGATAGCTTACCTAGATCCCACCAAGAGAAAAAAAGATCTGTCTCCCACAGACTTCACAAAGACTCAAGTCGTAATGGGGACCTCGTCTGAAAGCCTACAAGGGGAATCTTTGTCTACCGTGGATGCTCTTAGCAAAAAGCTCCAAGAGGAAAAAGAGGAGAAAAGGATACTTAAAGAACAAAATAGACATCTCCTACAAGCATTGCAGAAAATGGGCAACGCTCCTCCTGTGACTGCCACTAAACCCATTCAAGTTCCCAGTCCAGAAGAAAATAAATGAATATATTAAGATTGGTGAACAAGGCACAGCAATATCATCCTGGATTGAGTAGATCCTTGGAGATGGTGAAAAAATGATTGGGAAATTCACATTGCTCTATCAGAATATAACTCAAGCAAATAAGGAGCTACAAGCAGTAGCAAGTGCCCTGTCTGAAGAGTTGGATAACGCAAGGTTACAGCATGAAATGTTCCAAGCAATGGTTAACTACTCAGCTGACGACCTATTGAAGGTCAATGTTATCGATCACCTGTGTGCACATAATAAAGCTCTTATTGCATTAGATTACCGGGTTGACCGAGATGGAATATATCCTGGAGAGAATCGATAAAATCAAAGATGAAGCCCTGACGCACGATACAACATAGAGTGAGCGATTTACAAAAATGTCTCCAGGGATGCTCAGTGAATCATATAACTTGAGGGAAGAAGATGATACATTCCAATGCTTCAAGGCTATTGTCACTCAACGTTTGGCACCAGAGGTCACTTTCGATCGAGAGTCAATCAATAACCTCTTGGCTGTCATGATTTCATTGGCTTTTTAATCAATGCATGTGAAACTTTCATCGAGTTACCTGACAAGCTCAAGAATGAGAAAGAAACCTGCAAAGTCATTCACGACCATTTTAATGGTCCCAACCATGATCAACTTCAAGTAATGATCAGCAAGTTTGTAGAATATCGAGCACAGTGTCACATCGACTCTCCTGATCAAAAGCAAGACACCAAGTTTGAATAGAGGGATGATGAGGATTAGTTTCTCCTCTCGTGTATGCGTTGATCATTTTTATAAAATATTTAAAAAGCATGTTGGCATACATGATGACCTCATCCATGTTGCATCATGGGATGTTGTCATCCAAAAACTTTCCCAAGTCAACTATTGACTTTTTAGATATTTTCTAGGCCTTTTGTAAATATCTTGTAAGATATTTTGTAAGTTGTTGGTTTGCTTTTGTCTTCTTCCCTCCTCTCCTTCTATAAATACTAGAATACTTGTTGTATTCGGGGTGGACATTTTTTGTATGAAAAGAGAAGTGAGGAGAGAAAGACTTTGTGTTTTCTTGCAATAGAAGAAATATTAATACACATATTCAAACTTTGTGCTCAATATATGTGTTATTTGCATCAGATATTTCTTAAGTTAGATCTATGTTTTTATTCTATTAGATTCATTCCTAAGATTTTCATATGTTCATCAATATTGCTTTAATTTTTATGCAAGTAAGTTTGGCTTTGTTTACTACCAACCCAAAGCATAAACCTTCTTGACCTTTCTGTCTTGGAATTCATTTCTTTTCTTCCTTCAGATCTACCCTCCTCCATTCCTTCCCTCCTACCTTTCTATTCATAGTTGGAACTACCTCTACTGGGATGAGATCCCAAACCCCCTGAAGTTAGAATAGTGTAGATTTACATAGATTCCTACTTGATAGATTAGCAATAAACTAGTTTCGCTTTGCTTTGCCTCAAAGAGGGCTATGACTGCCTACACCGTTGGCCTATTTCCCCATGACCTGCCTAACCGAGTAGTTTTTGGACCAACAGTTTTGGTGACTCACTTTGGGGATCGAATTAAGGAAATAACAAAAAAGCTCAGAAATCATTACCATATTGCAAATTTTAACCCTTTGTTAAAAATAAAAATTTTCCATAAGTGATCAAAACTAAAAATTTCCTTAGAAAAAACCATAGATCTGGACCGGATAGAAACTTTTAGTTCACTAAGTTTTTACAAAAACTTGTATATTTCAGTAGATCCGAGCAAAACTTGTATATTTCAAGAGAGATCGAGATTCGACATTTTATGATATTTTCAAAACCTTGCAAAATTCAGGTCAAAGATCTGAAAATCAGCCTACTAAATTGACCCACTTTTATCCTTATTAATCTTTGTCAGAAAACCACAATCGGTTGTTATTAAAAAGGGTAAATTAAATATTGAAAAAAGTACATGCTACTAATTTTTGCCAAAAAAATCATAAAATCAGCAAGTATAAACAAAAAGATTGTTGTAAATCTGCTCCTGATTGTTGCAGATCTGAACAGATACATTGGCGGGTGAACCATTTACTCGTAGCAGAAGAGCTCATGGGGAAGTTGATCCAATTTTTGATCTACTTCGAAGGCACAATTTCAGTATCACTCTAGCACGATTCGCATCACTGAGCTCAGTGGATCGATCAGCAAGAAGTGCCTCACCTCCATGAAAGAGCCGATTTCACAGGGTGCCTCGACATCAACTTGTAGTGCTCTTTTTCTAAGTGGAACCACACTCCCTGCTCATGTTATTTTCCTATTTTTCAAATGGTAGAAAATCTTCTTGTACCATGGGGAAACACCATGGGCCCTCTAGCACTTGTAACATCTAGTCAACCCCCTCCCTCACGAAAATCACAAAAATTTCTGAAATTTGATGGGAGTAGAAATCAAAGCATGGACGTGCATATAGCTTTGTGTTTATTATGTCATGCAACATTCTGGACGTGACTCATGAGGATGTATCGGTATGTCTCTTTCTGGAGACCTTGCAAGGGCCTGCAGCAGAGTGGTTCCAGCATTTACCAATCGGATCCATCACCAGTTGGGCCACATTGCAGACTACATTTGAAGATAGATACAAACCTTCAAAAGATGCATTTGCATTATTGTCACAAATCACTCACATGAAGAAGGAGGCCAATGAAACCATGCATGATTTTATCACCCAATTCAATTCACTGATCAACTATGTGCCGCTTGCCATGATGCTGACATTAGAGAATCAAAAGTGTTTCTTCTTGAACATCATGAGTTCGAAAGTAAGTTTCTTACTTTTATAGGAACAGATACCCACCTTGGTCCTTGCTCAAGCTATGGCCATTTGGATAGAAGACAACCTTCTTATATCTAGTGAGTTAAGATGAGAGCCATCAAAATCAAAGGCTTCAACTTCTTCTCAGGCTGCCTCATCAGATCCAACATTCCAAAAGATGGTGAATGACTTGCTCTCATTAAAGAAGTAATTGACTCAAACATCATCTACCACTCCGTACCGGGATATCCCATGGAGGAACTTCACTCCCAACAACACCCCCCAAAGGCCACGTTTACTGCTTTCTTCTCCAAGGTTAGCAATTGAAGCCCCTCCGGTTAATGCTTTGGTTGAAATCAAAGAAGATGATCCAAATTATGAAGAACCTTCGTCATAAGGCGAAGATGACCAAGATGTTGGTGAACCGACTGGTGACTCTACTATTGGGTATATGGAATTTGAAGATGAGGAATCTGATGAAGAAGAGGGTACCCAAGGGTATGCGAGTGGACAATCATACGTGGTTTTCACTCACTCGTAAGGAAAAGAAGCAAAGGTTGCTGCTAAAAAACAAAAGGAAAAGGCATGGTAACTCCTCCAACAATCACTAAAAGAGGTAATCCCCTTCCTACTCAACCTCCTATTAAACCTTTTGTGAAGAAATCTTTTCCTCATGTTTCTCCTCCAATTCAGCCTTCCTCCAATCCCATAAAGACCAGTAATCCTCCTCCACAAACGCGAAACAAAGGACTCATTCCTTTGTTAGCGCAACCCTTGGTTGCATTCGATATAATTGATCACGCCAAAAAGACCAAGATCCAGATGTCTGAAGTTGAGTACCTTCAGTCCAACCCAGAGCAACTTATAAGATTAACTAAGTATATCCAAAGTCAGGCTGCCATCCCTCCTCCCATTTCCCCAAAAGGAATTCTTCCCATTCCTCCTACATCTCACGTAAATGTTGCCTTGACTTCCGCATCGGGGAAAATTGAACCTTTTTACCTATCTCTCTTGATCAATGGTCATAAACTAAGTAACTGTATAATTGATTCTAGAGCTTCTGATAATGTTATGCCAAAGCAAAGGTCACCCATGCTTTAGGCCTCACACTTACTAAACCTTTTAGCAGATGCTACTCCATGGAAACCAAACAGTACCATTGATTGGTCAGATCAAGGATGCGCAATTTACATTCATGGCATTTCCTGAGAAAAGGGTAAAAATGACTATTCTCGTAGCTGATATTCCAACAACATACGGGATATTGCTAGGGAGGAGCTTTTGTAAAGAAGTTGGTGGGGAAATTCATATGGACTGGTCCAAAGCTAGGATTCCTGTCAAAGGGGTGATGCAGACATTAGAACCAGAGTCACAAAAGAAATATCTAGTCACCAACTCTGATGACCCTAAGGCTCAGATTCTTTTCAAATCATCAAGGATGGGGAACTACTTCCTATCCACTAACTCAGATAAAATGGACATTCTTGTCCAAAAGGAGGATCTTAACAAAGTATGGACATTACAGTTTGATGGCAGTTGTGCAACAAGTGGATGCGGTGTTGGGGCTTTTCTAATATCTCCTGAAGAGGAGATTTTCCTTTTTCTTTCAAGTTATAGTTCTTCAATATGAATAATACTGCCGAGTATGAATCCTTGTTACTTGGCATGCAAGCTACAAAAGAGAAAGGAATCAAGAATCTAAGAGTGCAAGGTGATGCTGAGCTAATTGTCAATCAGGTAAAAGGGGTATACCAAGTAAAGAATGACCGACTCAGACACTACCACAATGCCGTATGGGATAGCATCGAAGAGTTTGATGCTTTCTCAATCAAATTAGTTCCATGAGCCCAAAATGACATGGCTGATTCATTGGCTGTCTCATCCTCTCTCATGCTCCCTCACCTAGGGTTAAAAATAGATATATATACCATTGAGGTGGTTTTTCACCCAAGTGTACCAGATAATTCACAACATTGGAAAGTGTTCAATGATGACAACTAACTTATCGCCTATTTGGAGAAAGCTGACAATTTCAAAGAACTTCATTTCGATGGATCAACTTCTACATGTCGTCAATCTCCCACCGGTCAAGCACATGAATCTGAAAAAGACACAATGATACAGCTCAAAGGAAATAAGATTCCTAAAGGTTTGGTTTACTTAGAATGATTATTTGATAATCATGATCATTTTGTCAAGAAAAAATGATAGGATGATCCTTCCTCTTCACCGTAAACCAATCCATCAATCAGGTAGTGCTGCGGAACATCCTCGTTCCGTGAATATCGGGAAGTGTTGTATGCCCGAGGAAAAATGAAAATTCGTTAAGTTGTTGAAAAAGTACATGGATGTGTTAGCATGGTCTTATGCTGATCTGAAGTCTTTCAAACCAAAGGACATTTGGCACGACATTCCGCTCAAGGATGATGTCAAGCCTTTTCATCAAAAGCAAAGGCACTACAACCCCAAAATCTCAGGTACCATCTAGGCTGAAATTTAGAAGATGTTGGATGCAAGAATTATTTTTCCAATTCATCATAGTACCTGGGTTACAAATATTATGCCTGTGTAGAAGAATAATGGTGAGATACGCATATGCGTGGACTTTCGCAACTTGAACCAGTCATCCTTAAAAGATAACTATCCACTGCCGATAATGGATCAAGTGCTACAAGTAGTAACTAGTTCAGAAATGTTGTCTATGCTTGACGGTTTTTCAGGTTACAATCAAATTCAAGTCACACCTGAAGATCAGTTCAAGACAACATTCACCACTCCTTGGGGTACCTTCACCTATAACAGAATGTCATTTGGTTTGATCAATACCAGTGCTACCTTCCAACGAGAAATGGAATTTGCATTCAAAGGTATGATGGGAAAAGTCATCGTAGTTTACCTAGATGACCTGACCATGTTCTCCAAAAGATGAAGTGATCACTGCGATCATTTGGAACAAGTCTTGATCAGATGCCGAGAGCACAAGATTTCGCTAAATCCCAAGAAGTCAGTTTTTGGGGTCACCAAAGGAAAGCTACTAGGACATGTCATCAGCAGAGAAGGAACTAAGATAGATGTCAAAAGGGTCAAGGCTATTCAGAGCCTTACTTTGCCTACAAGCAAGACTGGCGTTCACTCTTTCTTCGGAAAGGTAAATTTTCTTAGACGCTTTGTTCCTGATTTTGCTGAGAAGACTCGTCATATATCTAATATGATGAAAGGGTCCCAAACATTCCGATGGAGTGAGGAAGGCAGGACATCATTCAAAGACATAAAAACCTCTCATCGCTCACGCACCTATTTTGGTGTGTCCTGACTTCAACAAAGATTTCATCATGTACAGTTATGCATCTGTGCATACTATGTATCTTGATGCAAAATAACTCTGAGGATATTGAATCCTGATTGCTTTCATGAGCTCTCCTCTTAAGCCTCATGAACTGAAGATGTCACAATTGGAAAAGCATGCCTTTTCCATGGTAAAAGTAGTCAAAAGTTTCCACTACTATATTCTGAATTCTCATACAGTAGTGTTGGTTCTTGACATGGTTGTTAAGTCTATCCTGACTCAACAAGAGTTAGGGAGCTTACGAGGGAATTGGATCGTAAAGGTCCAAGAATACAACCTAGACATCAAACCAACCAAGTTGGTAAGAGGTAAAGGCCTGTGTCAGCTAATGGCTGAAAATAAAGACTCAGAGGTACCTGAAGAGAAAGTTGATCACATTGATGGAAAACAAAGTGAACTAGAGAAAGTGGATTCTTTTCCCATGGTCCTATTTGTCGCCACCAATGATGAATGGTATTCTGACATCGTGTTATTTCTCACCTATGGCGAGTGCCTAACTCACCTAACCACAAAAGAAAAGCAAACAGTGAAGCTCAAAGCCACAAGATATGTCATATGGGATGATGGATTGTACAAACGTGGAATTGACGGCGTTTTTCTACAATGTGTTGATAAGCCGCAGCAGGTAAAATTTTTGGAGAGTTTTCACGAATCATCCTGTGGTGGTCACTTCTCCTCATCCGTGACAACACATAAAATCATTCGGGCCAGGTACTACTGGCCAACACTATTTCAAGATATAGCTAGCTAGGTAGCAAAATTTGAACTCTGCCAATAGTTCGTGGGCAAACCAAAGCTAGTTGTGTTTCCCCTCAAGCCCGTCATCATTGACAAACCATTCAAACAATGGGGAATTGATTTCATTGGAGCACTCAATCCTCAATCGAGTGCTGACATAGTTACATCCTAACAACAATGGATTACTTCACAAAATGGGTGGAGGCCATACCTGTCAAGCATGCCACTTCTGAAGTTGTTTGTAACTTCATCAAAGAGAATATTATTGTGAGATTTGGCATTCCACACAAAATCGTTGCTGACAACGCTTCCAACTTCTCTTCACGGGAAGTTATTGGTTTTTGTTATGGATATGGAATAACCTTGGCTCATGCTTCTGATTATTATCCTCAAGGAAATGGTCAGGTAGAATCCAGCAACAAGAACCTGGTGACTATCATACGGAAGCTAGTTGATGAAAACCAGCGGTCCTGGCACAAATCATTGTATGATGCTTTATGGGTAGATCATATCACTCCAAAGAGGTCTCTCGGCATGTCACCTTTCCAAGTGTTATATGGGATTGATGCTGAAATCCCTATCTTCGCAGAACTTCTTGCTCTACGCTTGGCTCGAGTAATTGAAGATGAAACTTTTCAGAATTCTCTTGAAAAAGGATTATGTATCTGACAGAACTTGAAGAAAAGTAAGTGAAATTGGTTGACAAGATCACTAAACATCATAATCAAGTTAAGAGGTTGTTCGAAAAGAAAGCTAAGCAGAGAGATTTTCAAGTGGGAGATCTTGTTCTTCTGTGGGACAAATGAAGAGAACCGAAAGGTATGCATGGGAATTTTGACTCTCTTTGGAGAGGGCCATACAAAATCAAGTAGCTCAATGGAGAGAATAGTTTCTATCTCTCATATCTGATGGAACCGAGCTCCCACTTCCCTATAGCAAGTAGCACCTAAAGATCTTTAGGAAGTAGAGCTTGCTCTCTTCTTTGTATAGTTTTCTTGTTCGTTTTCTTTTGCTTTCGTTGTGTGTTTGCTTTTGTTGTGTGTTTACTTTCTGTTGTGTGTTCCCTTTCTTTTTATTTTTCATTGCCCCTTGTTTTTGACTCTTTGTAACCCAATGGATAGGCACATGAAAATCTAGGATTCTCTACCCTTAAGTTTCACTTAAAGATAGTCCCCAGAAAGAGCCAGCTTGTTATCCTACAAAATTGATAAGGGCAATTTGCAGGTAACTATACCAAAATTCTGTTTTAACCCCTAAGGAATTTTGATAACGTTCAAATATCCCAAACTTCCTTTAAAAATCATCAAGTTGTTTCAAGGCTTAGCTATTTTTAGCTAATCCTTCGGCATAAAATTTGGACGTGTCAACATACCTAAAACTGCACCCTTTTACTCTGGGTGCATTTTTACTCATGTCAACATCAAGTAATGAACACCCCTTTAAAATCCTTTAGTGCCAAAATTGTTATGTCAACATCATGAAACTTGTGCCATGCATTTTCCTCGGCATGACTTTTCTGTGTCGACACCATGAAAATTGTGATTAGCATTTTTCTAAGTGCTGAAAATGTTGTGTCGATGTTAATAAATTTATGCTAAGGCACATTTTTTATCATGTCGATGCTTTGAAAATCATGCCAAAAGAAGTTGGTGAGGTCATAAATGTGAATTTTTATATAAATATGAACCTGCCACATGTCATTTTCACGAGTTCAAAATTACAAAAGGTATTTTCTCTACACGTGTCGACCATTCCTGTCGCCCTTACGTGTCATTTTCGAGCTCATGGACCTCACATCTTTTCTTCATCTTTTATAAATCTAGGTGAGTGACTTCTCTCCCATTTGTGGTTTTCATTTTGTTGTGTTGAATGTTAGGGCTCGTATTAAATAATTAAAATTTAAAGAACACATTCAAAATCCACAACTTCCCAGCTTTGAAACCATCTTTTCCTCTCCTTCCAGATCTGTAAATCTGGAAGGCCCCTGCCATCAAAGAAAACCAAAAAACCATCTATATCCACTTGCTTCTTCACTTTGCCCAACAAACCTCTCTTTCTTGCCATCAAACCTAGATACCAAATCAAGAAATCAAGAAATTGACCAAACATTAGCTAACTCTTTTAAAACCACGGTGCAATTTCTAGTGATGTTACACGCTAATAAAGTGTGCCAAACTACTATGGTGCACTGTTATTCCTTGTAACCTCTTCTAAAGTTGCACCTTCGTGTACTTTACTTCTATACAACATGAACTTTTTCCACACCCAACCAATAGAACACTTAGCAGATTTTTGTAAGACGCAGGCGCAACTTCCACAATATTAACATGACATGTTGTATGCCATAGATCCGCGCTTTGCACTTAACCCTTTAGCGCTAGAATTTTCATGTAACACCTTCCAAAATTGTGCCCTTTAACTTGCACAAGAATTTGCATGCTAACACCCTAGAAAGTGCGCCTAGCAATAAAAGCCCCTGCAGCCTATTGTAAGCTTGCGCCTTGCACCTTGAGGCTTAAAATTGCTCGTTCTTCCTTCTGCAAGCTAAACCTAACTATTTTCTCACACATTCTAAAGTCTTCTATCATTCTTCAAACTTCCATTATGGATAACATGACGGTTGACATGGCTCTTATGTGTTGGACCTTCTTGATTCTTCTTATAGAACAACAACATCCATCCTCAAGCTCACATATGTCTTCATCAAGCAAGAAACCAACTAAAGCTAAAGCTAAATAGTCAGAGCAAGAAATGAAGTACAAGTACCAGAGAGTCAGAATGCTCTGACTCATATGTAGAGTGTGACCTTGACATCAAAGACTCTGAGCTAGGTCATATTGACATGGATGATTTCTCGGCAAGGACCACCAAGGCAAGCAGTGGCCCATGGATGAACAAATTAGTAGGCAGTGGATTGCACTTTACAGCTGGGCTTCTAGTGAGTGCCATAAATAATGAGTTTATCATGTTGGTTTCCCGATGCTATAACAAAGACACTAGATGTGTCAAAAATAAAGAACAGCAGACAATCATAAACCTCACAGCTCGTCACTTTGAGATGATCCTGGGCATTCCTCATCACAAGCAATATGTGGAGATAAGTATTGAAGACTGCAGGAAAGCATGGGATGATAATGAAGATCAATGCATGCAGATGATGAATGAACTCTATCTGAAGAACAAGAAGTCGATGTCCAGATGGCCACAAACCATCCACCAAAGTGATTTTAATGAATAATTGAGTGATACAATCACATTCTTGAGTAGAGTATTCGGGCTCCCTGATGCCCATCATTTCCATAAATGGATGCTTGAGATACCTGGAGAACATGAGCAAGAACACACCTGATCAACGCTTTGGCTAGGGTGAAATCATAAGTGACACCATCTCACAGCAGCTTCAACAAGTTCTAACAACTAGGAAGTTCTACATGAATTCCTACGTTGTATATGTTGCTTTGCGTCAGAAAGGGATTTCGCAGGGTTAGCTCGAAATGGGGTATGGCCCCAAGTCAAGATATATGAGTTCTACCCAGAGCTAAGGCTCAAAGCCAGCATCTCCTAGTTCTCCAAAATAAATGATGCCTTCTTCTATGAGGTATTTTGTTTGTTGAGACCAAACATGAGACACAATCGAACCAGCCTGAGTGTGATTACTACTACAAATAAATGGGGAGCGTTGTTCACATAATTCCCCACATTCACATACCTCGAGAACTGAATTTTGAGGAGAACCAATGAAGTAGCCAAGGTTTGCGGGCCCAAAGCTGATCCTCTCCGAACTGTCAAGGAAGTTAATCACTTATCATGAAAAGTACATAAAGAGAAAGAAAGGAGGAACTCCATTTCCCCTTACAGTTGGCCAATACACCTATCCTAAACTTGCTAAAGCATGGGAGATGTATGCTGAGTTAGAGCTGTTGAATTTGAAGCACAACTTCCCAGCAAGGCCGACCTTCGACTACCAAAGTTGCCTCCTAAAAGGAAAAAATTGATCCCATCCATGTTCCCGAGATCGAGGACATTTGGATAGACCTAACTCATGAGATAGACATTAGGCGGAAGGATCACTCCCGGCTGGCTCTGGAGGAAATCATCCACTATGGTGTTGTCATTGTCCCAAAGAAATTCAAAGAGACTGATCAAGAAATTGATCAGAGTTTACATTGAGACAGATGGGGATAACTGCCGTTCACGGAGATCGACAGAGATAAGGCACCAAAGACCATTCAAGAAAGGGTCAAACCCACATTACAATGACACTAAACATTGGTGTAATCAGAATGGCCTTACATACCTTGGATTTGACTTCACTACTTCTCCTTCAGTCGTGCACCTCCAAGGCCGAGTGTGTGCTGAAAGGAAAATGGAAGGACAAGGAGGGAAAACCAAGCAGACAAGAAGAAACTCCTGAAGGCCTTCCTCCTACTTCTGAGAAGCAAGTAGTCGACTGGTGTCTCTAGGTAAAGAAGAAACAACAGATGTTTCAACGGATACATCCACCCGAGATGTTATCACAACTACAACTACAGAGGTACCCAATGTTCCTTCTTCCATTTCTTCTCCTCCTCCTGTCATTCAAGCATCTATCCCTATAGATGTGTCTTCTCCTCTCCTTCCTCCCTTCCATCTCCCACCTCTTCCATCTTCTCCTCTCTTACAGATCTGTCACCCAATGTTTCCTTAATCCTAATGACGATCCCTTCCATTTCCACATCCTTCTCCTCCCCGTTAGTTACTCAAGGACCCACATGCATCGGTGCATTGGACTCCATGTCAATGCCACCACCGAGTGTTTCAACACACTTCCTTGAGGCCTCTACAATTGCTCCCCCTCTCACTCCCGTTTCTTCTTCTTCCTCCGCTCCCACTCCCATAAGTCCTGGTTGGATTTCTGACCATCTGAGTCAACATAAGAGGAAATTTCCCATTGCAGCCATGGATTTCTCCATTATTCTCGAAGAAGGGAACCAAGAATCAAAAGTGATAACTCACTTTTCTAAAGGCACTTCGGGGAGAGAGTCATGGAGATAGCTTACCCGGATCCCACCAAGAGAAAAGAAGATCTGTCTCCCACAGACTTCACGGTGACTCAAGTCACAATGGGGACCTCATCTGAAATCCTGCAAGGGGAAGCCTTGTCTGCTGTGGATGCTCTCTACAAGAAGCTCCAAGAGGAAAAAGAGGAGAAAAGGATACTTAAAGAACAAAACAGACATCTCCTACAAGCATTGCAGAAAATGGGCAATGCTCCTCCTGTGACTGCCGCCGAACCCATTCAAGTTCCCAGTTAGGAGAAAATAAATGAATATATTAAGATTGGTGAACAAGGCATAGCAGTATCATCCTGGATCGAGTGGATCCTCAGAGATGGTGAAGAAATGATTGGGAAATTTACATTACTCTATCAGGATATAACTCAAGAAAATAAGGAGCTACAAGCAGTAGCAAGTGCCCTATCCGAAGAGTTGGATAACGCCAGGTTGTAGCATGAAACGTTCCAAACAATGGTTAACTACTTAGTTAACAACCTATTAAAGGTCAACGTTATCAATCACCCACATGCACATAATAAAGCTGTAATTGCATTCAATTACCAGGTTGATCGAGATGGAATATATCTTGAAGAGAATCAATAAAATCAAAGATGAAACCACGACGCACGATACAACATAGAGCAGACAGTTACAAAAATGTCTCCAAGGATGCTTAGTGAATCGTATAACTTGAGGGAAGTAGATGATACATTCCAATGGCTTCAAGGCTATCGTCACTCAAGGTTTGGCACCAGAGGTCACTTTCGACCGAGAGTCAATCAATAACCTCTTGGCCTGCCACGATTTCATTGGCTTTTTAATCGATGCATGCAAAAATTTCACCAAGTTACCTGACAAGCTCAAGAATGAGAAAGAAACTTGTGAAGTCATTCGCAACCATTTTAATGGTCCCAACCATGATCAACTTCAAGCAATGATCAGCAAGTTTGTAGAATATTGAGCGCAGTGTCACATCGACTCTCCTGATCAAAAGCAAGACACCAAGTTTGAGTAGAGGGATGATGAGGAGTAGTTTCTCCTCTCATGTATGCATTGATCATTTTTGTAAAATACTTAAAAGCATGTTGGCATACATGATGACCTCATACATGTTGCATCATGGGATGTTGTCATCCAAAAACTTGCCCAAGTCAACTGTTGACTTTTTAGATATTTTCTAGACCTTTTGTAAATATCTTGTAAGATATTTTGTAAGTTGTTGGTTTTCTTTTGTCTTCTTCCCTCCTCTCCTTCTATAAATACTAGAATACTTTTTGTATTTAGGGTGGACATTTTTTGTATGAAAAAGAAGTGAGGAGAGAAATACTTTGTGTTTTCTTGCAACAAAAGAAATATTAATACACATATTCAGACTTTGTGCTCAATATATGTGTTATTTGCATCAGATCTTTCTTAAGTTAGATCTATGTTTTTATTCTGTTAGATTCATTCCTAAGATTGTCATATGTTCATTAGTATTTCTTTAATTGTTTATGCAAGTAAGTTTGGCTCTGTTTACTACCAGCCCAAAGCATAAACCTTCTAACCTTTCTATCTTAGAATTCATTTCTTTTCTTCCTTCAGATCTACCCTCCTCCATTCCTTCCCTCCTACCTTTCTGTTCATAGTTGGAACTACCTCTACTGGGATGAGATCCCAAACCCCCTAAAGTTAGAATAATGTAGATTTGCACATATTCTTGCTTGATAGATTAGCAATAAACCAGTTTCACTTTACTGCTGTAAGCAGGGGCTATGCCCCGCACACTGTTGGCCTGTTTCCCTACGACCTACCTAACCGACAATTTTTCGGACCAACAAAGTGTAATTACCCAATGTGATTGGGAATTGAATACTTGCAATCTTCTTGTCCCCATAGGTTCTATGCAACTTATCCAATTGTCTACAGATTTCTACTAAATCCATCTTATCACTGCAATACATGGGAAGTTTCAGGGTTTCCCCTCAAATCTAGCCAATATTATATATGAAAACTTCCTGAATTGGGTGAAAAATCTACCATAGAAACTGATCAATTGTTTTTCTCATCTATTTTAGCGGTATCTCCTTGAGCAACTGACAATGTACATAGTGAATGCATCATTCACTCTCCTAAAATGATGGTTACTGACTTTCAGGGTCAACTGTGGATGATACATATAAATAGGGGCATCTTTCTTGTCATCCATAGGGGAGAAACCCAACCACTCTCTATAAGTTGTAATGGAGTACATCAGATAGGAGGTCATGTAGAAGGTTTGGGTTCTCTGAACATTTTCCAATTGCTCAGACAAGCTATCACAAATGATTCCTGCCCAGTTCAAGTTTTGCTTACCCTCACATATAATATTGATGTAGGGGCACATCCAATAGTGAAACTCATTAGTGGTGGGAATTCCTCGCTATCTTGGCCAATAAAGTGATGACATTTGAAAATTCTTCATGGAAATCAACTCTGAACATTGTCTTGGGTAACCTTGAGGCTCCTTTCTTAGGGTTCTTGAACCAAGACTTGGCAACTCTACTTTTGTATTTTTCACTGTCTTGATCAAAAAGAGCTTGCACCTGGTCCTTGGTAAGAGTATTTGAATTTTCAACCATAGGAATCCTAAGAGCAGTGTGAATACAATCTTTATCAAGTCGAGCCACTACCTGACCTTGAGGATCGACAATTTCCTTTATTTCTGAATCAAAACTAGAACTGCAAGCTAATACTATGTCGACACACTAAATTGAAATGGGAAATCCCCTTGCCTCTGTGATTCCACTATATTTGATCAACTGAGCCATAGGAGTAGGGTTTTGACAATTGATTTGAGCCCAAAAATCATCCAAGTCCAGGTGTTGAGCTTCACTATCGCCGATGTTTGGTACAGTCATCTCCAAGGAAGACAGTGCTCATGACCTTTAAAGTTGATCTTCATCTTTATGGCAAGAACAAAAGATTAATTATGAGAAAATCCTTTAGTCCTTTTATCAACACCTTGATGCTTCATGGCTTCTCCTTGCACATGCAGATTTGAAAATAATGGAAAGAACCTGACCATGGCTATGAATAATGCGGAGGAGGGAAAATCGAATGGTCAAATACCAAATGCAAGTGAGGTGGTGAAATTATCAATTACCCGAGTATTTATATGCATTTACACTCTAGTAGGTCAATGGGGTGGAAGAGATGAGCAATTAATACTTACGTTGACCTTGAAATAATGAAAATCAGGTAAGGCAAATTAAAAGTGTACAGCTTTCCCATGGGACATTGTGACAGATTGGGATGCGCAGAGCTGAAAAAGTTGATTTGCGAGAAAAATTAGAAGAAACTTACATAGCTGTCCCATGGGACATCGAGACAGCTAGGATGTGCAAATTTGAAACAGCCAATTTGTGGAAAAGGCATCCTAGCAGGGGAAATTTTGGTCAAGCGGCACTCAGGATAGGTGGGATGCAAAAATCTGAAACACCCACAATACATTGAAATTAGACAAGTCAAAAAAATTGACACATGCCACACTTGGGACATCGGAACAACTAAGATGCGCAAAGCCAAAAAGACCAATAATAAAGGAAAAGAAAGACTAGTTGACAAAAGTGGAAAATTGGGGAATAGACGGCCCAGAGGAACTTGGGACATGAGGGACAAAAAAATTGAATACCCGCAAAACACTGAAAAAACCTCAAAACTCAAAATTTTGAAAAAATGACTAACTATTTAGAACTAGCTCTTTCTTAGGAGACCTTCACAAGGGTATTTAACTGTCACCAAACCCAAAAATTTTCAAGAAAAGAGAGGAAAACTTATTGCTCTAGAGGAGGTGACAACAATTCCCAAGCAACCAAAGAAGAAGCAAGACAAAAAGATATCTAGAAGTAGAATTCATGTCATCAATAGAACCTACCCGATCTCGAATCAGTATATCCAACCAACTAAGTAGAACCCCTAGTGTAGTGTAGGCCAAAGTGGGAAGTTCCATGCAAATAGCGCAAAATCCTTTTAGTATCATGTCAGTGACTACTATGAGGAGAATGTGCAAACCGATATACAAGCCCTATTGTAAATGAAATATCAGGGAGAGTATCGGTTGTGTACATGAAACTTCCAACCAACCTCTTATAAAAAGTAGGATCACAAAGTGGAGTGGTACATGTAGAAGTGAGATTAACCCCAGACTGAAAAGGAGATGGACTTGGCTTGCAATCATCCATATCAAAGCACTAAAGAAGATCATGGGTTTACTTTTGCTGACTCAAATGAATCCTTGAATTTGTCTGAGAAATCTACAAACCAAGAAAATAATGCAATAACCCAAGATCTGTCATGTTAAACTATGTAAAAATATCCCTCTGAATAGTTTGAATGTGGGAAGAAGAGCTTCCAAGTAAGTAATAGATCATCAACATACAAGACAAGTATCACAATATCCTCACCAACATGTTGGAGATACATTGTATCATCAGAGTGGCAACAAACAAAACCAATAGATATAAGAAAAGAATCCATCTTCTCATACCAAGCCCGAGGGGCTTGTTTGAGACCATAGAGAGACCTTCAGAGCCTACAAACAAAATAATAATCCTGAAAAAATCTAGCAAGTTACTCCATGTATATTTCCTCTTGTAAATCTCCATGTAAGAAGACACTTTTCACGTCCATCTAGTATATGGGCCGCCCCTATGATGCAGCAATAGCAAGTACAATGATACATCAGAATCCATCTTGGCAACGGTCGTAAAAGTATCAAAGTAATCAACACATTCAACTTGTGAAAAACCCTTTGCAACAAGACGAGCTTTATACTTGTCAATGGACCCATCACCGTGTATTTGGTTTGGTATACCCACTTACACCTAACCATCTTTATTCCTTTGGGAAGAGATACCAAATCCCAAGTATAAGAATACTCAAACTACCATTGCATCATCCCAAGAGATTTTAAAGAAGAATACTCAGCTACCATCGCATCATCCCACTCCTGTATCCCATGAGCCTTTGAAAAGAATGTGGATCCTCAGAAACTACCTAACACAAAATTCCAAAACCTGTAGAATGTGTGTGATGATTCCTAGTGGGTGGAAGATCATGTATGAAAGGTGTTGCCTCAAAAATTGTAGTACGATCCCACTTAGGCATAGTGACAACATCAGTGGGAATATGATCCTCAACAGCATCTATAACCTCCTCATCAACCTCCTCAAAGAAAGGATCCTCAAGATGAGATGAAGAAGGAGGCATGGAAGAATATGAAGAATCATGAGGAGTGAAGTTCTCATCAAACTAAACATGTGTTCAAAAATAACATCATGAGTATCAGAATCTAGAATTCGATAAGCTCTCATGTCCTCACAATACCCTACAAATATCAAGGGTTTGATCTTCTTATCCAAAGCTTTCCTTTTCTTCTTTAGCACAAAGGCCCAAGCATGGCTCCCAAAGACTCGAAAAAATGAGACATTTGGCTTAGTGTTGGACCAAGCTTCCTCTGGAGTCAAATGCTCAAGTGCTCTATGTGGTGTGTGATTTTGAATGTAGTTAGCACAATTAATTTATTCTATCTAGTAGATAGGAGGTAAATCTCTAGAATGCATCATACAGTTAGCCATTTCCTTTAAAGTTCTATTCTTCCATTCTGCTAAGACATTTTGTTATGGAGTATGAGGAATGATATGCTAGTGAATAATGCCTTGAGTTGCCAAAAAATTAGAAAACTCATTGCTAAAGTATCCCCCATTACCAAAGTGCAAAAAGGTTCTTTATGCAACTAGAAGATTGTTTCTCGACCAAAGCCTTGAAGAATTTGAAGTGTGAAAAAACATCACTTTTTTACTTGAGAAAATAAACCCAAGTATGCCTCGAGAAATTATCAATAAAGGTAAGTGCATACTTAGTTCCATTGAAAGACAGGTAGGAAAACCATCAAGTCATTATGCACAAGCTCAAGTGGTGAAGAAACTCTCTTGGAAAAATTCTTAGGAAATGGATCTTGGTGTTGTTTCCCTAATGCACAGCTAGAGAAAACTCCCTCAAGACAAGAAACTCTAGGAAGACCATCTACCATACCATGAGTTCTCAACTCCTTCAAATATATGTAATTGAGATGTCCAAATCTTTCATGCCAAAGCTTACTCTTTGAATCTACATGAGAAACTAATATTTTCCCTATAGAGGAAGTGTCATCAAAACCCTCAAAGTGATATAGTCTAGAATTATGATCAACAATACCTTGAGCAACAAGTGAATGAGGCTCCAAAAAAGTTCATACTTCTGCCCCATGTGGTGTAAAATTCATTATTTTCCCTTGACCAAAATGACAAATTTGATATACAAAAAGCAAATTTGTAGTGATGTTAGGAACATATAGTGCATCTTGATATCACATACCATCAAGTTGTATATCACCTTTGCCTTTAACAAAAAGAAAGGAAGAATCTACAACCTCAATTTTGGAAGTAGAACTCAAACCTAATGATCCATAAACTTCTACTTTGGAACTCTACGAATCACACAACTATGTTGTTCTAATTTCAACTTTGGAAAATGACAGATTTTCTTGAAGATTAGAGCTTCGTGACTAATTATCTAGTGCTATAGAAAGGAAATTTTAGAGAAGGAAATAATTCAAAATTCAACACCAACAATTTTATCCTAGAAACCTCCAAGGAGGAAAACCAATCGAGAAGGGCAAATGCTCTTTCTTCCCACTTTTATTGGTCTAACATAGACAATTACATATTACAATAAGTATGAAAAGAAGCAACAGTGTAAACCTTCTCTCCAATTACTTGGTTGCTCTGTTATTACACCTTGCTCCTACAATTCCATTCTAGCACTAAATATCTCACTCACTTGCTCTCATTAAAATCTACTTCTCGATCTATCTGGATCTTTGAATTCCTATTCTCTTGTTCCTTTCATGCATTTATAGGCCTTCCCATGTCCTCTCATGCATTGGAGGATGTGAAAGGGCATGGAAGGGAAGAGACACGGCTGGGCACTTCAAAAATGCATCCACTTGCATTCCGTTCTCTTTCTCTGTTTGAAAGTTTCAGGACCGCCACCCTGTGCGGAGCACCGGCGGTCTCGGAGTTCAAACTGCCACTCTACAAAGAGCGGCGGTTCTATCCAAAACCTCAGTTTACCTCTTTTTTTCACTTTGTTTGTTTCTCCTTCTTGGTGCTGATGGAACTGATGAAGTGGTGTGTTTTTCTAGATCCCTATAGATCATACCTCCCCTACTTAGGAGGCTTTTGGTCCCACAAAAGCTTAGTGGGGGAGTGGTAGAGGAATCAACTCCCTCTCGTGCTCATTCAGTACCACTGGGTCTTCCTTGGTGTCTTCTCTCGTCTAACCTACCAAGACTCATGTGGATCTCTGGTTTGTTGTTCCAATGCTACATCCTCCTCCAAGTTTCCTTGAGTACAATCCTCTTTGGAAGGTAACTTCTGTATCTTTCCTTCTTTGTCATGCATAGATGGTGTTAGTGGATGCGAGCTCTTACAACTTACTATCGTGTGCATCTACATGAAGTATGGCCTAAAGGTTTCTTCTCCAACCTGCTCAAGTATGGCAAAGGTCCCATACTATAGTGGTTTAGTCCTTTCTTGTCTTTGTCTCTTGAGATGGATTGGCCGAATCCTCTCCAAGTATGTTGCTGCTATAGTCACCACTATTCCTTGTATCTCCTCTTCTTCTTGCTGCCCCACAGTCAAGTCCAGTGAATCTGTAGGTAGATACGGTGACTACATAGTGGAAGTTTGTTTTGCTCCTTGAATGAGCAGTTCCTGTGGTGGCTTCTTCTACAAAAACTAACAAGTGCTATCCAAATTCTCCATCCTTTGGTCAGAAATATCCGTGCTCTCACATCCATTTTGCTTTTCTTCCAATGAAAGAAAAAAAAACTGATGATTTTCTTGAAAAAATCTTGGTGCTTGGTTGGCATTTACCATAGCCTTCTTTGATTTTCTTTGGTGTGCTCGGATGTTAAAATCCCGACTCCATCTTTGATCCATCCCCGAACCGGTTCTCCTCCTTGTGAACACAACATCCACGGCATATAAGTAAGGACTTTCAAAGACAACTTCAAATGTATCAAGTGGAATAATATCAACCTCTAATACATCTATTTATTAGGCATTTATCCCAAGAAGAAACTTAGACTTCCTTTTAACTTGTATTTCTACACCCTTCTTCACCCATCCCGGTGGGTATGGATGTGAATGCACGTAAGTCTCTAGACCAAGTTGTTCTATAACCGTATCGAAATCAAATTTGATTGAAAACCAAAATCTAATAAAGCGTTTACCTTAGTCTTCTTGATTTGGATTCGATTTGAAATAGCTTACTCATCTCTTCTTCTTCGTTGTTTAGTGGCCATGCATCCCGACCTTTCGTCTACATCCGAATCATCCTCAATCTCCACCTCTCTTTATATCTTCACAATAGCCATGTATTTCTTAGAATCCTCGGTTCGGTGCTTTAGATGCAATTCCGGATGCAACTTCCAACATGTGCCGTCATATGTCCATTTACATCACAATTCTTACAGAAATTCTTAGGATCTTTACAAGTATGCAAAGCAGTAGCGGCATGTTTACCTTTCCATTTACCTCTGATACTTGTCTTCCCTTATTCTTTGTCCTACTGCTCTATTGACTGGTCTCCCTTTGGCTCTATTTCTCATTACATCTTCTCATCATCAATGTAGTATGCTTGTACACAAGATTCATTGAGATCCTTGGGCTTCGTGGAGATTACCTTCCTCCGAAGGTGAGTGTGAAGTCCTCCCAAATACTTGGTCAGAATGTCCTCATCCTCCAAGTCCATATTAAGTAACATGGCTTGTCTCTGAAATTCCATAGTGTAGTCTTACACACTTGACCGCTTATTCACTATGTCTAAAGTACTGCCACTTAATCATCATTTCAATCTTATGGCCAATAGGATAGAAGTTAGCTCTAATCACTTCTTTAAAACCCTTCCAAGTACTAACAATAAGACGTTTCTTCTTCTCACGAGTGGCTAGATAGGTTTCCCACCAAACCAGAGCATGACCTTCCATTTTGAGACGTGCAAAGGTGACCCTTTGTGCCTCAGTGACATTATGTACACTAAAGTAAACTTCCAACTATTTTATCCATTTATCTAGTAATTCTGCATCTACTTGTCCTTCAAAATTCTTTATTTCCACTTTTGTTTCAACTTTAAAAGGTGTATGTGCAGATTTTTCCTTCTCGCTTACAATTGGCATCTCTTCATGCTCTTCCCATTCTTTCTCTTCATGGTTCTTTCCAATACCAAATTTTTTGGCTAGTTCTCAAACCACCGAGTCCATGGAATATTTCTTAATCGAAGTTTTCTTTTGAAGATCTGAAATATCTTCTTGTTGCCTATGCAATCTATCCATCATGGTCTCTAGCATCTCGACTCTACGGACAAAGTTCTATTCCTCCATTTGAGCTCGAATTCTCTATTTCCACTTCTTCATAGAAACATATGTCTCACAAGGTAAAACTTCTTCACCTTTGGACCTTGTCACTATCATACAAAATCATAAGAAAGATTCGAATACCACAGTCCTAGATATATAATCAGCTCTAATACCAGGATGATCCGTAAACTTCTACTTTGGAACTCTATGAATCACACAACTATGTTTTTCTACTTTCAACTTTGGAAAATGATAGATTTGCTTAAATATTAGAGCTTCATGACTGATTATCTAGTGTTATAGAAAGGAAATTGTAGAGAAGGAAATAATTCAAACTTCAACACCAAAAATTTTATCCTGGAAACCTCCAAGGAGGAAAACTAGTCAAGAAGGGAAACTACTCTTTCTTCCCACTTTTATTGGTCTAACATAGATAATTACATATTACAATAAGTATGAAAATAAGAAATAGTGTAAACAATATCTCGAATTACTTGCTTGCTTTATTTCTACACCTTGCTACTACAATTCCATTCCAACACTGAAGATCTTGCTTACTGACTCTCATTAAACTCTACTTCTCGATCTCTCTGGATCTTTGAATTTCTATTCTCTTGTTCTTTTCATGCATTTATAGGCCTTCTTGTGTCCTCCCATGTACTAGAGGATGTGAAAAGGCATGGAAGGGAAGAGACACGGTTAGGTGCTTCAAAATGCATCCACTCGCATTCCATTCTCTTTCTCTGTTCAAAAGTTTCAGGACCATCACCCCTGTGCAAATCGGTGGTCTCGGGACTACCACCTTGGCTGGGTGGTAGTTTCAAGACCGCTTCCCTATAGGGCGGTGGTTTTGAAACTACCGCTCTACACAGAGCAGCGATTCTATCTAGAACCTTTGTTTACCTCATTTTTTCACTTTTCTTATTTCTCCTTCTTGTGCTGATGGAATCCCTGATGAAGTGGTGTGTTTTTCTGGATCCCTATAGATCATAGAAAACAAAAACTCCTTGGAAGAAGGCATATGATGAGAAGCACCGAGAATCTATAACTTTACTGTCTGCAAGTGGTGAATGAGATATCCCAACAACATTAAGTGTTTTTCCATACTTGATTAGAAGGAGGTGGAGTGGAGATAGAAATTTTTTTCTTGATTGCATCCTTTAATTCTTGCATTTTCTTATAAAACCTATGTTCTTCATGACCACTACCCCCATAAAAATCGCATTAAAATCTAGACTTATTCTTGGATTTAAAAGACTCCTTGGGTTTAGAGTTGTTTTCTTTGGGTTTAAGAGCATTTTGATATGGAGAAGGGGTGGATTTGGTTTTACTATTTGGTTTTCCATTGCCCTTAGGATTAGATGCAACTAATACCTTTTGAGAGGTGGAAGACTCAAGGTTAGACAATTTGGATTCTTCCCTAGTCATTCTTTCACAAAATGTTTCTAAGTTAGGCATTTTGAATGTGTCACTTAAGGCATCCATGCTAGAGAAAAGGTAGAAGAAAAAAATTGGAATGGTCCTCTCAACTTGGATAGAATCAAGTAAACACACTTTTCATCCTTCTTATCTCTTCCAACTCCCCTTCAACTGTGTCAATAAATTCTTGAACTTGGTATGATAGTCTATAATTGCTAGAAAATCTTCGAGGATTAAGAGAGGTGATCTCAATTTCAAGTTGCATGGCTATCATATCATCCACCTTACCAAATAAATCCTCAAATTTCTCCCATATTTTGAAAGGAGAGTCACATTTTCCAAATTAAACAAAATATTGTCACTTACATAAGTTCCTATTAAACCCATAAATTCATCAAATTTACACCATTACTAAAATTTCTCATATTCTCTAGTGAACACTTTGGTTGTTCCTAAAGAAGTTCTGACCGAGTAATCCTTTCCACGTAGTTATTATTTCCATTCTTGGTTTCCATTTGTGTTAATTATGTTTTGTTAATGGATAAATGAGATCTAATGTAGAAGTAGATAAATATGCCATTCTAAAAAAATCACCAAAATAAATGCAAGAACCAAGCAATGCAACAAGAGCCCCCATTTTGGCACTTTATAATGAGTGTGTGTTCTGATATAGAACTTTATAATTATAGTTTGATTCTCAAAATAAATATTTCCAATGGAAAGAGCATGAAAAAATAAGCACTTTTGCAAAAAATAGCACTCAAATCCGAGTTGTGGTTCAAAAGGTACAAGCTTTCCAAATTTATACCTGTTATTTATTTTAGTTGCCACTAACACAATAAAATGCTCTTGTATTCAACACACAAATAAAATGTAAGGGGGCTGGATTTAAGCACATACCAAGAGGAATCATAAGCTTTAAGCCCTCATACGACCATACCATATGACCAATGGGAAAGAAAACAGATTTCTTTACACGCCTCTCGAAAAAGATGTGCCGTGGAAGAAAAATACCCTTTTCGAGATCTTGAAAAACCCAAAAAAACCAAGAAATTGATTTTCCGGTTTCTTTCCTATTTGGCATAAATCTTGAGGCAAACCTATGCATTTCTTTGCAACAACAAAAAAATGACTACCTCTAGAAATGGGCAAGTTTACTGATTGATCTTTGGGTTTCTTTGCCTTTTGGATCCAATGGAAGCCTCTTTTTGCTATAAAATGCACGATAAAAAAAATCCAGATCGTATAAATACTATAAAAAAATGTTTGCAAAATGCTAAGAACTTAGATGTTAATCAAACACCATGATCAGATAAGATGAAAGCAATTCACCAAAATAACTTTTCCAAAACATTTGCAAACAAATGAATAGCAATATCATATATTATTATGGAACTCAATGAAATATAATGAGAATGGGTCTTGCTTATATAGGAAAGGAATAACAGATCTAAGAACTAGTCAAGGTCATAGATCAATCCATTAATCAAGAAAAGAACTAGTCAAGACCATAGATTTAGGAAAGAACTATACCAAACAACTAGATAATATCCCCCTAATATCTAAATAAATAAAAGAAATATCCACACACATAAGTGGGTGAGGATAAATACAATAAAGGTAAATAAAGTACCTAGGTGAACATGAGTTATCTCATAAATCAAACACATGTGATACAATCATAAATCATAATAAAGTCCATCATCGTCATGTAAATATGTCAATATCCATATACAAAGTGTCTCACTACATAATCATCAGATACAATGTATGCCATCATGGGCATGGGTCAAAAAATAATGTGCCTTCATATCAAGGCATAACCAAAAACAATACATATACATCATCTCAAAAATGTGCCTTCAAATCAAGGTGTACATAAAAAAACATTTGTAAGTATGTCATCATAATAAAGTAGATTCAACCATGAATCTCGCCCTCAGCAAGACTTCCTTTCCTAGGGCCCTATGGTGGTGGCATCTTCTAAGTAGAAGCTCCTTAGTGAGTTATAGGTTATTGTACTGATCTCATCGACCGAGATGGCCTATATGACCTTGATCTCGAGTGAGTTTCAGCTAGCTGATTATAATCCATGGCTCTCTGACCCACTGGAATGGCCCCATGATATAGAATCCTATAATAGATGGCCTCCCTAGTGACTACTGCAAAATCATAAACCAGCTCCTAGGCATGTGCTACTGCACCTTCCTATTGAATAGCATCACGCTCTTCTCTCATACCAGCCAAATCATCTTGCAACTTTTCCCTCTTTGTAATCAACTGCATCCACTCATAATCACACTATACTCTCTCCCCTGTGATATGATCTCATGCAGCACTATCCTAATCTCTCTCTAATGCCACTTGGTCCCTCTTTGTGGTGACCTATCAGTAATCATTACCTCAAGGCAGCCAGATCCCATGTACCCTGTTGAACCTATCTTGGGGGAGTCTTTGTGGTGATTTTTAAGGTAGTCTTCCTCCCCTGCCTACTAGACTATGAGCCGGAGACCCCCATCCATCTCCTTTGTCTCCTCCATCTAACCCATCCCCTCCATCCCATCTATCTCCTCAATCATGGGGTGGACTCGTTATATGCGGTGGTGATGATGGTGGTTGTATCACCATCTGTTGAACTACTGTTGAACCACATGAATCCAAATGTGTATCGATTGTTGTTGTTGTGGAAGTTATATGGGTTGTTTTAGGGGAGGAACCTACGGTGGTACATGTTCCTATGGAAGACCCTATTGTGGCACCTATATATGTGCACCCAAAGGTGCACCCTAACCCTATGCTTATGGATCTTCTAAGAGACCTGCCCTATAAACCTTGTGTTTTCAACTGCAACACCTACATATATGGCCATTAAGGTATAGTGAGCCCCCGTGGTAGTATTGTAGTATATCATGCTCCATAATATATATTCTCCTCAAGATCTACCACTGCGGTTATGTGACCAAAGGTTGTGGGACCACCCATGTCTAAAACTCTCTTGATATTTTCATGGTCTAATATGTAAGCCAATGTCAAAGGTCTCCTTGGAATTGCACCCCTACCATATCTCATCTACAGGAATCCCTTGGATGTGACCTAACTATCTCTAGATTGTATTTACTCTATACCACTCAATAATATAGTCCTTGCTGCTGATAATGAAGTGATCTACCTTTACAATGCTCATCTCTACGACATCCTATGGCCACTAATATAATCTGTAAGGGTGCCATGTGACCATGTGGTCTGTATATCATCCAAAAACTACCTATAGAATGTTATATCTCTAGTATGTCCACCAATGTCATCGCCCACTAACACCCACCCCATAATAGATGGCTCATCGGGAGCCCTAACTTGTAGCACTCCTAATGGGTGCCCTATCGCCATAAGGTCCCATGACAATATCTATAGTAAAGTCACTAGACCTATAGTCTTCTAAGCTATGATAATCTATCGATGAATATCGATTATAAGTGGGCTAATAAGTATTGGCCCCAACAATAGACCTCTCCACTCACAAGTCCATGTATCACTCCAATCGGACCCGAGAGAAAATTGTGTACTAGTCTTATCATGAATTAGGATGCCACCGATAAGAGCCATCAAGTATACCAAGATATCGTGAGATCCGACAATCACTAAAACATTTGTACAAGTCAACTGAAATGCCCTGGTGAGGTATGTATACTACGCAAAACATCTCCACAATGTACTATAGAATGTGGACGTGATCGCCATCGTAAGTGATCAAACTACGTAGATGGGAACTCTCGGTATACGTCAAACATCCTCCAAGGTAACACTCATCTCATCATTAACAAATCTGAAGTTATGGCTCTCACTCTGCTATCTCTCTACTGTCATGAGAAGGTTGTGATCCAATGTAATCTGTGGCATGTGAGCCACGTATGATAGACCTATGACATCTAGCATCATCTCCGGTAGTTGAGATCACGACGTGTAAATATAGACTCATAGTCTTGCAATCGATCATGCCGCTCATGTGTCTCCAATCGACATAGTTTGATTTGCAAAGATCAAACACACTTCGTTAACGTATTTTTTTCTATCTAATTTTTTATTCCTTTTCAATTAAATGATCTACTACTAAAGAAAACTAGATAACTCATAAAATGAAGGGTTTAAAGTACCTTGAATGTGATGTAATGGATACAGCACAAAATGAAATATGGATCCTCATTACGAGCTCGATGAACCTATAAATAAGAATCACTAGAAATAAAAACTAATTAGATAAGATATGTGGGTGCTTCCCATCAAAGTTGGATCCAAAAAGTGTTAACTTCCTTGGCGGATGTCAACCCCCATGTTTTGATAAAAGAAAGTGATATAAATGAAAGATAAACTGATAGTATGTAAAAATAAAGGAATAAAAATATGAAAATAACTAAGATGGATCTAGATAATATGTAGAATTTGATATAAAATAGAAACCAAAAATGTTGATATATAAGGAAAGTACAGATCTGATCAAAATAGATGTAAAGTAAATCAAACCTGCATGGGTCGACAGGACGACCGAGACTAAAGAGGGCCAGTCGAACTAATGATTAGAAAGAGGGAATAGAAATACAGAAAATGACTCTGCAATGAGCTCTAGAATACTAAGAAGGTTGTGGTTCGATGTTGATTGGACTAGGTTGACACCAACTAGATCGGTGAAAGGAACCTACAAAAAACCTACAAGCTTTTACGTATGTTGGATCTAGATTTAGAGATGATGGTCGGGTCGACCGATTAGATTGGGAGCAGTCGACATCAATTAGACTAGGTCAACACCAATCGATTGGGTAGATCGCCAAATGAACCGGCTGGGTCTACACCAACTTGGATCTGGGTCGATCGTCCATCGGGGAAGGAAGGGTAAGGCCGAGGTCAAAAGGATGAAATGGGAGACCTACAAGAAAAGAAGCTAGAAAAGAAGGCTAACAATAGAGCTTTGGGTGTTGTAAAGGCTGATCTGAACTTGCAAAATGTTTATGCAAAACAATACAAAGATAATTTGATGAATATCACATAAATAACATGAAGATGATGATAAATCTCACAAAGGATGATCATGAGTGATGTAAGCACATTGAAATGATGTCCAGGAGATCTGTAACTATTGCAGGAATGCTCAAGCACGAGGAAGAGTTCACAAGTCACAAGAAGCTCCAAAATTCACATGCATCTAATGATTATGGAAAGAAAAGACTTAATTTTATAGGGTCAACGGTGTCTAGGTTGGGTCACCACTAAGTACGGGAAATTTTCCCCAATGGGGGTGCTTTTGTGCTTTTTGGGTTGATTTTTGGGTTTTTAAGGACAAGAAATTTTCTTTAAAGCTTTTAGTCGGGAGGAGAGTGGATTGGGATGTGTCATGGGTAATTAGAGGATAAAGATAGGTAGGAAAAATCATAGAAAAGTGTGGGGATGCAGATTTAGAATAAAAGCATCCTAAATGGAAAGTTGGTTAGGGCATAATGGATATTAATTAATTAATTAATTAAAATTAATCAATTAATGTTTATTAATAAATATTAAAGGTGATTAAAAGGTGATGGGCATGGATATTGATTAATTAATTAATATTAATTAATAAATATTAATAAGGTGATGGGATAATAGGTGGGCATTTTATTAAATATTGAAGGGGATGGATTTAATTAAAGGGGGCCTAGATAGGACCATAGAAAATATGTGCACGTGGGAAGACAAGGGTAGAGATATCGAATTTAGTGTCTACATTTTCCCCTTTTTGTTGAGTGGTTTGTGCTAGCAAGCCATGAGACAAAAATGATGAGAGAGTAAGATGAGGGATAAATAAGGATTGATGATGAGCTCCCCTCAAATGGGGGATCGATGATGCCATGGAAATCGATGACACATTTGAAAAAAAGTAGATGATGAAGGGTAGGTGGGTGAAGAAAAATGGGTAAAATGGTAACCAAGGCAAGATTCCCCAAGAAAAAAGGATCACAATAACAATAAAAACTATGGTGGTGACTTCAATATCACATTTGGTAGGGGACAATTTTGGTCTCAACGGAGATGGAAAAAATGTTCTACGGGCCAATGAGTGGGTGAAAATCACTAAAAATGGATGCAAGTTGGGATGACCAATGGGTCATAGGAAGTCATCAAAGTATGCACAACTAAATGTGAAAAGTATGTGAAATCCTTCATACACATGAGGAATCAAGAAAAAAGGTATGTATCGTCCATGGGGATGAGGATGAAAATTATGGTGCCCTAGCATAGGACATGAAAAATGGCCAGAAGGCAAGATATTAGAAAATGGGTGGTGAAATAATATGCCCAAAGGGGGAAGTAAGTATGGCGTAAGGAAAAAAAGGAAAAATATGCCCCAAGAGGGGAAAAGTATGGCCACCAGGTGGACTTTGAATGAGAAAATGGTGCCCGAAGAAGGGCAAATATGGCCACAAGAGTGGACTTCAAGAGTAGAAATGATAGGATTGTGAAATAAAATGCCCAAAGGAGTAAATATGGCCACAAAGGTGGACTTAGAGAGTATAAAGGGATAGTTTAAATGTTGGATTAAAATTCCTAGAGGGAAAAAAATATGGCCAAAAATGTGGACTTTGAGATGATACGTGAGGATGAAATATGGAAACAAAATTCCCTAAAGGGAGAATATAGATGGCCACAAAGGTGGACTTAAGATGAGAGAGATTGGATAAGATCGGATGAGGTGTAGGATAAGATACAACTTAATGATAATGACCTATAGGTATGAAACGACACTACATCATATCAAGGAATGCATGAGGAAAATATGTCTCCAATCACATTAGAGGTAAACAAGAGGGGATCCAGGTGATGCAAAGCATATGCGACCAAAATAGATGTTAGCATATAACCAATGATAGTTAGTCATATCAAATATCATAAAGAAGCATGGATGAAATGAACTCATAAACCTAATGTCAACACGACAAAATGGTTTGAGATGTAACTTGTACATGGGAAGAGGTTCTCCATAAATGGTGTTCCCTAAATCTATGCCCCAACTCTGGGAAGGGAAAGAGAAAACTGATCAATGCGGGAAGTTTGCTAGAAGAAAGTTGATCAATGCGGGAAGCTTTCTTAGGATGCTTAATAAAATGGAAGGTTGATCAATGTGGGAAGCCTTCAATGCCATAATACAAAAGAGTAGCCATCCTTTGAGGGTATGGTCTACTTTATACATAATATATATGGAAAGAAATAATATATATATATCCATCCATCCTTTGAGGGATCGGTCTATTTCTTTTTATTTTCTTTTGATTTTGATTTTTTTTTTTTTTTTTTTTTTTGCATGAACAATTATCCTTTGAGGGAGCATTATTTTTTTATAACTTTGATTTTTGATAAGAGCATCCATGAATTTTTAATTTACATGGGGAAGAGCTGGGAATAGCTAGGTAGACCACTTAGAAGGGGATAATGAATGTACAAGAAACACCCTGGACCCTTTGCATGGTTCCAATAGGTGAATAAGAGGGTGATGGATGTAATGATCATGGAGTTCTCACCAAGAGGGAGAACCTATCCATAAGGAATATGTTATGGGAAGAGCCATGGTGCCCATATTTAAGGTCACATCTAGGAAGTGATGGTAGACCACATAATTCCAAATCATCACAATGAAAGATGGAAGAGGCTAATGATGGAGGAATGATCTAAGGATATGACTAAGAGCTCATTAGTAGATATGCTAACAATAATGGTCACAAGTGTAATGCATTAAAGGTTCCACTTCTAGTTTACCATCAAGGAGGGAAAATTCCAATAGGATCTTTCCCATACTTATGTGTGATAATGTATGGTCTAATCTAGTTGGGGAAAAATTTCCATGTTGGCTCCTTTCTAGAGTAGTGATAGATATAGGATAAAATGATAGCTTGCAAAATATTTGATACAATGAGATGAATAAGAAAAGAAGATAAAAACTATGTGCTACCTTTTCAAAAGTAAGGAAGTGAAGGAAACATGCATCCCTGAGTAGATGGCCACAAAAAGTGGACTTAGGATGAAGGTAAAAGGTCTCTCAATGGAGAGATAAATATGGCCACAATGGTGGACTTTGGATGAGAATGATCAAAAGGTAAAAATATGGCCACAAAGGTGGACTTTGAATGAGAATAAATGGTCCCCCAAGGGAAAAAATATGACCATAACAGTGGATTTTGAAGATATGGTCCCCAAGGGAAGGATGAGGTGATAAGAAGATTTGATTTAGATTGAATGAGTTGGATGAAGATTGAAAATATGTGTGACTCCTCAGGTGAGGAATCGAGAAATACATGTTTCAAGTAATGGCCACAAAAGTGGGCTTAAAATGATGCCAAGGATGGAAAGGATTTAATCCGTAAGTGGACCATCTTAGAATGAAGTCCCCAGCATGTATGGATGAGGAAGATGCAAGGGGATCAAAAAGAAAGGGAGGATGCTCCCCCAACATTGGGAAACTTAGATGTAGATGAGATAGTGAATGCCAAGGAGTTTAGATGGGATCATCTTGGATTTGGATTGGATATATGGTTGGGGACCACAAGGGTGATTGGAAAGACAAATAATATCAATGAACAAAGGGGGACCTTCATGTGTAGAGATGATGTTAAGGGATGATGTGGATGGAGGAGTCTTAGGAAACCCAATGGATGGGACATGAATTGGATTGGTCATGGATGGAGAAGGATGTTCCTTTGAATGAGGAAATCATCTTTCTCAATAAGGTCATAGGATGATGGTCTAAAAGGCCTTACAATGCTCAATGTCATGACCAGGGTATGATGATAAGCAAAATGCAATTGTGATCAAACCATGATGGATTTCTTACTATTAGGATTAAAATATCTAATGGGAGGAAGTGTGATGGTATAGATATTTGATTAAATGTCTAAAGATCTCTGTGTAAGATCCAATAGAGGTGGTGTAGGGAAGATAACTCTTGTGAGGCTTGATAGGATGTTTGGGCTTAGGTGTAGATGTAGATTGGATGGGTAAATTAGGCATCTTAAAAGATGAATCAAATTTGGGAGGAGGGTTAGATTGTTTGGATTGGGATTTATTATTACGAGATATCTTAGATGAAGGGGTTGGCCCTAAAATAGATGAGGTGTGCATGGATGGATTTTGTAATGTTGGATCGCTGAGGAGAGGTAAGGTCTAATTTCTTACGAGGGTGCATGGGAGACTTTTGGGGATGCTTACCAAGAGTCTTAGATTTTGATCAAGAAGATTTACCCTTGGCGGGGATGACTATAATTTCAACCAATGGATCTAAAGATGTGTGTGTAAGTTTTGGATTGGTTGATGTAGAAACAATTGATTTTGAAGAGGGAGAATGAATCCCCTTGTGTTTTTTAGATGGAGGTGTTTGTTTCATAAATGTTTAAGGGGTATCATTGATATATTTTATAAATCAAGAGGATGTGATGGTGTGGTAGTGGTTATAGATGTAGATATAGGAATGGATGTTGGAGAAGGAGTGGGTGTAAAATATTGGGATGGAATGGATGATGTAGTCATATGTAAAGATGATAGGTGTTGGGATATGTAAGTGAGGTTGTAGAAATATATGTGGTAGAAATGGGTGTAGTTGGGATTGATAAGTGAGGTTGATATGTAGATGTAAGTGATAGTATGTGTGTGTTTGATGAAGGACTGTAATGTGAGATTGGGATGTGTGATAGTAGATGAGTGAGATGATTGTAGATAGTGATGTGATGGATGTATATATGTGTGTTTGATGTAGATGTGGGATGAAGGAATAGATGTGAGAGATGTGAGATGATAGGGATAGGTGTGTATATCAATGGGACTGAAATAGGTGTTAAGGATGAATATGATGTGATAGATTGGGGCATGATCAAAGTGGATGAAGTAGGGGTATAGTCAAAGTTGATGTGGATGTGGTAAGGGTAGGAGTAGGTATAGGTATAGGACAAGTAAGTAAAAAAAGTTGATATAGGTGTGATAGTTGTGGATATGATAGGTTCTGAATAAGGGGTGGGAATAATGTCTAAGGTAGGAACATGCGAGTCATTGATGAGATGAGATCTTGATTAATGGTGTTAATGGTGTGAGCATTTGGTAGTTGAGATGTAGAAGGGGTGGCTTGATTTTTGGTGGTTGATTAGGAAAAGGTTTTTTAATTTTTTGAGGGGTTGGCTAGGTGAAGTGGTGGAGAGTTGTCTATTTGGATATCCCCTTGATTTATAAGTTTTTGGATGTGATCTTTGAAGGAATGACACTTCTCAATGTCGTGACCTTTGACTTGATGATATTTACAATAGTGGGCTTCATGATACCAAGTGGGCTTGGGTCATGAGTCATCCATGGGTCATGGGAGGAAGTTGGATGGAGTGTACTACCATCAACTTGTCAAATACCAAACTATAGGATTCCCCCAAGGGGGTATAGTTAGGAGATGGTCTAAAATCTCTTTGTGAAGACTCCATGTGAGAGGGATGATGTGGATGGAGATTGAACCATGATGGTATTGGTAGTAGTTTTAGACTTGTCACTATGTGTAGTGGGTTTGATGAACTCGGTCTTGGGCTTGTTTGATTTAAGTTTGAGTTGGCCTTTCTCAAGGCACGAGTTTTGATTTTGTGAGCCATGGTGAAGGCTTCTTCAAATGTTTGGAAAGATTGGATTTGTAATGTAGAAGAAATATGCTTCACACAAGAACGTGAGAAGAGTTTGATGAGTTCATTTTGTGGAAGAGTAAATGATAGTTGATTATAATGCCATGCCATCAGTGAAAAAATCTATGATAGACTCATCATCAAACTATTTAATGGCATATAAGTCATTGATAGTGATTTTACACACAATATTAATCAAAAATGCTCTAGGAACAATTGCATGCAGTTGGGTAAAGGAGAATAAGGAATGTTGAGGAATCTCATTGTACCAATCCAATGTTGACCAGACCAAAAGATATAGGGAAGGTGTGAAGCATAAGTTCTTGATCATGTGTGATAAGGTAACATGCATGTTTTAAATGTGTGAGATGTTGTTGGGGATCTTCCTTGTTATTGAACTTGGTAAACTTGGGAAGCTCCCAATGAGGAGGGTAAGGTTTGATTGGAACCGATGATGAATGGGTTCATTACATATTTGTTCATAAGATAATGTAACCTTGGGTCCCAAGGTAGCGGCCTCTAGACTAGCCAACCTATTCATTAAGGCATGAATAGGATCATTTGATGTGATGATAGGTTGGGATTGTGGTTGTGTGGCATGAAAAGTAGCTTGATAAGGTGGTTGATAAGTTTTGGATGTGTGGGGTTTGAGGAATCATTTGATAAGGATTAATATATGTCATGGGTTGAGATTGGATAAGTTGTTGCAATGATTGATGTTGAGAAATAGGGATGTGATGTGATTGTTGAGATTGGGAAGTTGTTGTGGTAAATGATGAGTGGGGATATGAGTGTTAAGAGGTTGAGATGGTTGGGAGCATATGATGGGTAGGAATGTAAGTGTTAAGAGGTTGAGATGGTTGGATAGGCATACTTGTAGATGGATGGAATAGAGATAGAGTTGACATAAAGTGATGTGGGTGGAATGGGATCCACCAATTGAGTAGATTGATAGGATTGAAATATTGTGGGAGATTTACGAAATAAGAAGTCATACATGGGGCTAGAAGGAGGTCCAAGAGTTTCTAAAGGAGCCGGAGATGGGGGTGTAGTTGGTCTAGAAAGGTTGGATTGATGAGAGATATGAGGATTGGTTTCAAGATAGGGATGATTTTGGATGACATGGTCCTCATGAAGTGAGACCATGTGGAGAAAAAAGGGTTGGGTAACCAAAGGTGTGGTCTCAAGTTTAGAATCTTGTTGGGAGAGATCATTAGAGGAAGGGATGTCATTGGATGGAGTGGATTGTTGTGTTGTCTCGACTTGAGGAAGGGTAACAATAGGCATGAAATAGGTGAACATTTGTTTATGTAATTTGTTAACAAATAAATCAAGCAACAAGTTTCTTATCATCATGATTAATTAAGAAATGTGAGAAAAAAAAAAGGAGGTGGATAAACGAAGGTACCTAAGGAATGATAGTCTAAGGCTAGTTTCAGGTAGTTATGGCTGGGGAGATTTCAGGTAGCTTCCTGTTGGGTGATGAAATCCCAATCAATCCATCGGGTAGGATGATGTTTATGTGTGATTTAATGCATGAGTTTTAGGTTGTGTGTGATAGGATGTGAGATGCAACAAGGTTAACCCCTACTTAAGCTATGTGATCAAGCAAGATGCAAAAAAGAAAGGTTCTTTTTAAACCAAATCCAAATGTGATCTTTCGATGAGGACACACACAAAAAGGGAAATACGATGCAAAAAGGAGAAAATAGGGAAAATGAGGAATACCTAGATAAATATTTTCCTTTTTATCTAACTTTAAGTGAAGAGCAATCCAAGCATCCAAACCCAACACAGAAGAAAAAAGTGAAGCCTTGTGTTGCAGTGTTAGTAGAAGAAGAAGAAAAGAAGCAAAAAAATAGAAAGAAATGCAAGGGATCACCTAAAGGGTGGTCCCACTTAGGCATGCCAAGAATGTTGATCTAATTTTTTTTCCTTTTCAATTAAATGATATAGTACTAAAGAAAACTAGATAACTCAAAAATGGAGGGTTTAAGGTACCTCAAATGTGATGTGATGGATACGGGCAAAAGTGAATGATGGATCCTCATTGCAAGCTCATGAACCTGAAAATAAGAATCACTAGAAAGAAAAATTGATTAGATAGTATATGTGGGGGACTGCCTAAAAATCTAGCTCCAAGAAGTGTTAACTTCCTTGGTGGATGTCAACCCCCATTTTTGATAAAAGAAAGTGATATAAATGAAATATAAACTGATAATATGTAAAAACTGAAGGAATATAGAATCTGAAAATAACTAAGATGGATCTAGAAATATATTAGAATCGATATAAATAAAATAAAAAAATTTGATATATAAGGAAAGTAAATATCTAATCAAAATAGATGTAAAGTAAATCAAAACTGCACAGGAGTTGATGATAACTTGAGAATGAAAGGGCCAATCGATGAACTATATGTAAAGATGGATCGAAAATAAAATAGAATAGGTCTAAAGAATCTCTAGAATCGAGAAGAGAAAGGTCCTGGTCGAAAAGGAAATGGATTGAGAAAGGAACCTAACAAACCACAAGCTCTTCTAAAATGTCCCATTTGGATTTAGAGGATGGGTAAAGATGTCGATGATTGGGAATGGGTTGATGATTAGATGATGGTCAATTTTGACTAGATGGTTGAAATGACAGATCGAAGGTGGATGGAAAACAATAGTGGAATGGGGGTACGCCAACTAGTCTGGGTTGGCACCGATAGAGATGACTAGGAGGAAGGGTAAGAGAGGTCAAAAGGATGAAAAAGGGAAACCTCAAGTAAAGTAAGAAATGAGAAGAAAAGAAGGTTATAATGGAGCTCTGGGTGTTGCAGAGGTGATCTAAACTCTAAAAATGTTAGATGTAAAGAAAAACAAAGATAATATGATAATATAAATCAAAAATAACACAAATATGATGATAAATCTCATAAAGGATGATCATGAGTGATGCAAGCACATTGAAATGATGTCCGGAGATTTCTAATTATTGCAGAATGCTCAAGGCATGAGGAAGAATTCACAAGTCACAGAAAGTCACAAGAATTCAAAATTTGCATGCATCTGATGATTATGGAAAGAAAGGACTTAGTTTTATAGGGTCGATGAGCGAATGGGCTGGGTCAGTCACCACCGACTATGGGGAAAGTTTCCCCAATGGGGTGCTTTTTGTGCTTTGATCGAGATTTTGGGTTTTTAAGGATAAGAAAAGTGCTTTAAAGCTTGTAGGTGGGAGGAGAGTGGATTGGGATGTGTCATGGGTAGTTAGAGGATAAAGATAGGTAGGAAAAAGCATAGAAAAGTGTGGGGATGCAGATTTAGAATAAAAGCATCCTAAATGGAAAGTTGGTTAGGGCATAATGGATGTTAATTAATTAATTAATTAAAATTAATCAATTAATGTTTATTAATAAAGATTAAAGGTGATTAAAAGGTGATGGGCATGGATATTGATTAATTAATTAATTAATTAAGATTAATTAATTAATAAAGATTAATAAGGTGATGGGATAATAGGTGGGAATTTCATTAAATATTGAAGGGGATGGATTTAATTAGATTGATGATGAGCCCCTCCTCAAATGGAGGATCAATGACGACATAGGAAATTGATGATGTGTTTGAAAAAATAGATGATGAGGGCGGGTGGGTGAAGAAAAAGGGTAAATGGTAACCAAGACAAGATGCCCCAAGCAAAAGGGATCACAATAACATTAAAAACTATGGTGGTGACTTCAATATCACTTTGGTAGGGGATAATTGTGGTTTCAACAGAGACGGCGACAAAGTTCTATGAGCCGGTGAGTGGGCAAAAATCATTTTGAAATGGATGCAAGTCGGGGTGACCAATGGGTCATAGAAAATTCATCAAAGTATGCACAACTAAATGCAAAAAGTATATAAAATTCTTTGTACACAAGGAATAGAACAAAAATATATGTGTCCACTAGGGACGACGATGAAAATTATGGTGTCCCAACATAGGACACAAAAAATGTCCCATAGGGCAGATTGGAAAATGGGTGGTGAAATAATATGCCCCAAAGGGGGAAGTAAGTATGGCCGCATGGAAAAAAGGGAAAAATATGCCCCAGAGGGTAAAAATATGGCCACCTGTGGCCTTTTAATGATAAAATGGTGTCTGAAGAAGATCACAAATATGGCAACAAGAGTGGACTTTGAGAGTAAAACGGATAGGATTGTGAAATAAAATGCCCAAAGGAGGATTAGATATGGCCACAAAGGTGGACTTAGAGAGTATAAAGGGATAGTTTGAATGTTGGATTAAAATTCCCGAGAGGAAAACAAATATGGCCACAAATGTGGACTTTGAGATGATACGTGGAGGATGCGAAATATGGAAACAAAATTCCCTAAAGGGAGAATATAGGTGGCCACAAAGGTGCACTTAAGATGAGAGAGATTTGATAAGATTGGATGAGGTGTAGGATAAGACACAACTTAATGATAATGACCTATAGCTATGAATCGACACTACATCATATCAAGGAATACACAAGGAAAGGATGTCTCCAATCGCATTGGAGGTAAACAAGAAGGGGACCAAGGTAATGCAAAACATATGCAACTAAAATAGATGTTAGCATATAACCAAGGATAGTTAGTCACACAAAAGATCATAAATAAGCATGGATGAAATTAACTCATAAACATAATGTCAACATGACAAAATGATTTGAGATGTAACTTGTACACGGGGAGAGGTTTCTTCGTAAATGGTGCTCCCTAAATCTATACCCCAGGTCTAGGAAAGGGAAAGAGCAAACTAATCAATGCAGGAAGTTTGCTAGAAGAAATTTGATCAATGTAGGAAGCTTTCTTAGGATGCTAATAAAATGGAAGGTTGATCAATGCGGGAAGCCTTCGATGCCATAATACAAAATATTAGCCATCCTTTGAGGGTATGGTCTACTTTATACATAATATAGATGGAAATAATGATATGTGATATCTATCCTTTGAGGGATCAGTCTATTTCTTTTTTTATTTTGACTTTGATTTGCACACTTCTTTTTTTCATAAACAAATGTCCTTTGAGGGAGCATTATGTTTTTAATAACTTTGATTTTTGAGAAGGGCATCCATGAATTTTGAATTTACATGGGGAAGAGTTAGGAATAGTTGGGTAGAACACTTAGTAGGGGATAATGATTGTACAAGAAACACCCTTGGACCCTTTGCATGGTTCAAATAGTTGAATAAGAGGGTGATGGATGCAATGACCGTGGAGTTCTCACAAAAGGGAGAACCTATCTATTCGAGAGACAAAATTTTAGGTGGAAAAACTTGTGGATTTCTTGCCAACACTTTGGGAATCTAAGTCCCTCTACTTAACTGATGCGGTTGTCATATATGCATGTGCATGTGTTGTCGTGAGAATGTGCAATAGGGAAATTGACAATTTCTAAGCACGACAACTATACCCCTATGCCAATTTTTTCATGTTTTATCATTCCTAATAAACCCCGGACCTGTTTAGTCAGTCCAAACGAATTCCCAACCAATGTCATGATATTGTCCAAGGTGATTTAGGAAATTCCGTTCATTCCCCCTAGGTGATTTTAGGAGTTCATTGAAAATGTTATCTTTTGGCAGTATAGGGAAGGGCTATCGTTGGCCTTCCGGGATTGGATCAACCCCCTCGAGTAGAGCAGAAGGGCCAAATTATAGGGTTCACAAGCTTTAGCGAGTACACGGCCTAAAACAGTTGTTGAGCTTCAAACGAAGATTTCGGGAGATCCAGATGGATTTGGAAGTAAAACAAAACATCTTCAGAAAGAGGATTCCAATACCTACATGATGCTGAAATAATAATTTTCACAAAACCTTGGCGTATATGATTGGAAAGACAGTTTTCTTAGGTACAAGTGGAGTCCCAAATCAAAAATTCAATTTTTACGGGTTCATATGAACAAATCAAGACATGAGATCCAAATAATTGGATTAAAAATTCCATTTACAGTTAGGATAATATAAAATTTCACCAAGAAATTCCACCGAAGCTCAAGTTATCTGCATTCCAAGTTACCCTCTCAAAGGCAGTTCAAGACTTAGTCATTTTTTCGAGAGGACACGTGTCAGCACCAAGAGCCTGGCAGGATTTCATGTCCCCCATGTCCCTAAGGTCAGGTACATCACCCCTTGGAAAATGTTCCCAGCTCTCATGTGACCCTTGGGACCCTCATATGACCTCCAGACCTGGCAGTTCAACCCTCAAGTGCTTATTTGGAGCATGCATTCCCTGTCCGTCGGATCGGTCACCACGTGTCAGCTCCAGGACCACCATGGAATTTGATGTACCTTATGCACCTAAGGTGGGGGACATCAGGCCTTGGAAAATGCACCCATCCCCTATGGGGAGTCTTCTGGACACCCATGTGACCTCATTTCAGCTCCCGGTGCTTTAAAGCAATTTTTTCCTCCTTCATCCCCTGCCGTTGGATCTAGTGCCACGTGTCACCGTCTTGCTCATTGTGGAAATTGATGTCCCTCATGTCCCTAAGGTTAGGAACATAAATCTTTTAAAAATTCACCCTAACCCTAATTGTGCATATCTTTTTAAAATCTCCCAAGTGCCGCTTTCTTCATTTCTAACTTCTAAACATTTTTGTGCACTCCATTCCTCCATTTCTTCCTCTGCAACATTCTACCATCACTCCGCCATTGCAAATGCTCATACCAGCTCGACCCAAGCACTAAAACAAACTCCCCACAGTGATTTTCAGGTCTCATAAGGATCTTTCATCAAAACAAGAAGGAGAAACGAAGAGCAAGAAGGAGAGAACAATGAAAATCCCCATAGCCTAAAAATGAAGATCTAAAGAAATGTTGCAAACCGGTGCATGAAACAACAAACCATTTTCTGCTGTTCATTCCTCTATCCAAGACCATCAAAAAGACACCTTCAAACTCCCCCTCATGTGACAAAGCAGCCACAATGAAGAAATCTCATTTCCGGCTCAACGAAGAAAGAAGTAAGATTTCCCGTCAAACTAGTTACCGGATTGAAGTAAGATCGCACGTGAAGCACCAAAAGAAAAACCCACATCAAAAATATAAATTTCTTTGTAAATGGAGGAGAAAACTAGACCTGTAATTTTCAGGTCCATTAATGGCTACCGTACCCAGAGGCACTACCAGGTCTGAAAACTAAAACTTTAAAATCTCCTGGACTATTAAGCGGGCGAAGCTGAAATTGCAGAGGGAGGATATTGGGAAAAACCCATATCAAAAAAATTTGTTCCACATCAATCCGAATCCTAGAGGACAACTTTCTAAAAATAGTAGGTCTACTACATAGGAACTGCTATTTTGGGAAAGTTAGGAAAAGAAGAACCTACAGAGGAGACAAAGACATTGGAGGTAAACTATAACTTAAAATCCACCAGAATGGACATTTTTGGCACTTACTAAAAATAGTAAGTGGGCCCTTGAGCACCTGCTAAAAATAGAAATTTGATCCAAAGGAGTGAGGAATGCAGGGAGAAAGGGGAATCAAGGTCACAACACTCAGCAAAGGATCGAGAGAGTTGCCTTTTTCACACTTACTAAAAATAGTAAGTTACACTCAAAGAGAAGTTTTGGCACAATGGGATGTACAAGGATAATCATTCAGGGGGACATCATTGTTCGGGAGCATCCTAGTCATTTTTCACAGGGCATTCAAGATCCACCTTAGTTCATTCAACTTAGCGAGCGTTCGTGAGATAATTTGGAGGAATTTCACAGTGTGCAAGGAGTTTGAAGATTTAGAGTTTCACTGCATTTGGAGCTTTCCATCAATGAGGATCAACGGACTTCATCAGGAATGACATCTCCTCTTCTTCTTCTCCCCCTCTTTCTCTCTCCTCTTCCCCCAACTTTCTCTCACTTTCCAATATTCTAATTTCGTGTTGGGGTTTGCACTTTTAATATGACTTAAGAGACTTTAGAAACATAATGTAAATTAAGTCGCCTTGCTATTATAAAAGGGACTTAAATATTTGAAGTGGAATATGAACAGTCTTAAGTCATATTAAGGTATTCGAAAGGTCATGAGGAAGATGAAGAGTCATATTCTATTCTATAAATTGTAAAGCCATTCCCATTTCAAAGGGTTGGCGATTGATCTTGTAGACTCAAGAGTGCATTCTACCTTGAGAGAAAGCAAAGGAGATAGCCATTTTCTTCTACTCTCAAATTTTTCCACTCCCACACTATGTACAAATTTTTTTCAAGCATCAATACAAGAAGAAGGAGTTTCTAGCTTTCTTTGACCAAGGGATTTCATGACACTTTGTTCTCATCAAATTCTATTTGGTCTTGTTGTCATTTACAGGGTTGTTTCTTCTCATAAATGCATGTGATGAAGTTTCTAACTAGTGTGTGTGTAGGAATCTGATTTTCTACCTGCAACATTAGTTCTCCTACCTCCATTCTCACTCCCTTTCCCACTTCTAGACAAATTCATCTCTTGCAGGTATATGCAAGCATTTGCTGCAGGGTCAGTGGAGTGCCCCTGTTGGATCCCCGGTCGAAAGGCCACCACAGAAATCCACCTTTTCATGTGCATGCACATACGACAGCTGCACCGGTTAAGTAGAGGGACTTAGATTCCTAGAGCGTTGGCAAGAAATCCACAAGTTTGTCCACCTAACAAATTTTCTTGCCAACAGTTTTGGTGCCCACCGTGGGGCAAATTTAGCAGCATCTACACCCAAAATACGACCACAAGGTCCCAAAAATTCAAAAAAAAATCAAATATTGAAAAAATCATAAAAGAGAGTTCAAGAAAGTCCATTTCTGAAAGATACACTGCTGATTTCTGCACGTGACTTTTCACATTCCACAGTGGCCTTTTGTATTTTGACTGCAAAAGCTTCCAAAAGTTGGCTGAAGGAAGATACACCAGGTTGAGAAGGTCGAGAGGTGTTGCTGATTTCAATTTTGAAGCTTCACAAAATCTACAAGAATGAATTAGAGATAATCCATATTTCTTCTCTCAAGCCTCCTCTTCATCTGGCTCTTCAAGAAGTTCACCTAGTTTTACCTCCTGCCTTCCCGGTCCATCACGGGTTGGAATGACATCAAGGATGCATTTGAAGAGAGATTTAAATCAATTGAAGACTGTCAGATCTCCTAGTGTAGTTGGCTCAAATAAATAAAGGAGAAAATGAAACCATGAGAGACTTCATGGCTCATTTTGAACGGTTTCTGCAGATACCTGAAGAGGATTCACCATCTAAAAACAATGTCAAGAGATTCTTCATCAATGCTCAATCACCGGAGGTAGGATTTCTCCTACGAAGATTTCAACCAAGGAATATTGCAGAAGCACAAAGATTGGCCATTGAACTTGATGATGATCTCATCCTATCCGAAAAGATCAAGAATCCCTCAAAGGGTAAATCTCAACGTCCTGGAGATGAAAGAACTGATCCTTTAATGCAGAAAATGGCGAATGAAATGACATCGTTGAGGAGGGAAATATCTGAATGAGTATCTTCTCAAAGAAGCAACAAAAATTAGATTGCAGGAGCACCCCAAAGGCTCACCTTGGAGGCCCCACCCATGAGTGTAAATTGTAGATTTCAAGAAAGTGAAGAAGAGTTTGAAAAATAAAGTGAAGGTGGCAATTTCCTAGAAAGTAATGAGTTTGAGAATGATACACAAATCAGATTTTGTGAGTATTTTGGAGGTTATGAAGAAGATGAAGAAGATGCACCCAGTTTCTCATGCATGGTATTCACTCGTTCTCAGTCAGAAAAGAGAATCTCCCTCCACTACTGCAAAGAAAAGGTGTATGATCCTCCTATGGCGACTCCAAAAATAAAATAATCAGTCGAGGATCTCCACTTCCATCCTCCATGAAGTCTACATTGTTGGATCCTGATCCCGTAGCAAGTAAGAAGACTCCCGTAATCCCAAGTAAGTCTTCTGATGTCTCTTCCAAGCCTAAATCTAAATCTGCTCCTATAAAATCTAATACCTTGAAAGCTTCTAGTGTACCTTTCAAAATACCCTCCATTCCCCAAAAATCTACTCTTGCTTCCAAACCTGTCCTAAATCCAAAAGCAGTCCCTTCACCCCCTTTGTCCATCTCTGCTCCCTTTGACTTCATAGAATATGCAAACAAATCCAAAGTGCAGATTACTGAAACTGAATATTTGCGGACTCATCCTGAACAATTTGAGAGGTTTGTCTGGTATATCAAGAGTGGTAGTCTAAAACCCAATGCTATGAATTCTAGTTCCCAAGGCATGCCGCCAATCTCAAATTACACCTCCCTCACAAAACATGCTTTCTCGAGCGCATCAAAGATTGATAAAGTTGAACATTTCTACATCTCCCCATTGTTGGAGAATATGTATTGAGCAATTGCATAATAGATTATGGTGCCTCAGATAACGTGATGCCTTTGAAGGTCGCTAAAGCTCTTAAACTTATAATGACTCCACCTAGTGGCTCTTGTTACTCTTAGGAATAAAAAAGTTCTCACTTGTAGGGAAGGTTAAAGATGCATAGGTGGCTCTCGCCAAATTTCCAGACAAGAAAGTTTCGGTGATGATTTTTGTAGTAGATGTCCCACCTCATTCGGAATGTTCTTTGAATAGAAAATTTTGCCGAGAATTGGGAGGGAAAATTCAGATGAATTGGTCTTTTGCAACCATACCAGTGAAGGGAGACATGGAGAAATTACTTCCCGAGAAGAAGATGAGGTACACTGTGTAAAATTCCGGAAGCCCAGAAGCTAACATTTTGTACCAAAATACCAGGTGGATGAATCACTTGGTGACAACCAAGGAGGAAGAAGATATTCCCATCTTGATAGGTCTAGACATGCCTTCCCGGAGAGATTTGGATTTTGAAGAAGCATTGAGGAGATTCAAGTTATAAGAGGGAAGCCTGAATCGCTAGATGATGCAGACCACGAGGAAGAGGAAATGGTTCTCGGTGATTTTCAAAAAGAAAAAACAGCTTATATGCTTATCTGTGATGAAGAAATTTTCTCATTCCCATTTGAAGATGAGGACTCCCTTGATCATGTCACCCAGGAAGAGACCAAGCTAGTCTACAATGAGCCCTTGAGCAAAGGTTTGAAAGAAATGTCTATACAAGGACTGCTAAGAGCCGCGGAAGAAACAAAGGACCCTGAGATCAGTCTGGAACTTTTAATGCAAGCCATGAATATGGAAGATAAACATGAAGCTGATTTGGAAGCCTTAACTAATGTGAAGGTCAGCCATATTGAGATAAGGCAAGATGAGAAATATGATGTCCCTCTCAAGCCAATGGTTGGTGGATACAATGATGAAATTGAAGTATTTTCTTTCCCATTTGAAGATGAAGACTCTTTCTATGATGAAGAAATTGAAGCAAGGAGTTTGAAGACCTCTAAAGATGAAGCTCCTTTTGATGAAGGATCAGTAGAGTGCAGTGATTCTCGAGATGATGAGGTAATCCCTCCAGATAGTTTCTTTGAGTTGCAAGATAAAGATTCTTCAAAGGTGTACAAAGAGGGACTACAGGAAATGATGAAGCATTACTCCGTGCAAGAAATCTTGGATGCAGTAGAAGTGGCGGAAGACCCTGAGCTGATTCTTGATCTCTTCACTCATGCCATGGGCATACAAGACAAGTATGAGGCCACATCCAATCTTTCAGTCAGTACTCAAGCACCTCACAGTGAAGTAAAGGAAACAGATAAGTCTGAGGTTTCTCATGGAAGAGATGTCAATGAGCATAGACCCGGGAAAGAAATTAACTCAGAAGGTTCAAGGAATTGGAACAAAAATCAGCATTGGGGCAGTGATGAGATGCTCGATGGAGAATCAGCTATATGGATAAACATGGAAGGAAACTGGCACGATGAAACCAATTTCAAAGAGCATGAAGACAATGGAGTTTCCAAGAAAGGACCTGAGCATCAAGAAGATCACATGGACTCACTCCTACCAAGTACACAGATAATTGTGAAAGAACCTGGCTTTCATAAGCAGCTGAGGAGGGGAGGATACTTTCTAGAACCCGTCAATGGCTTCGCAGAACATCATCATTCAGTGTTGCCTCTTCAGGGGTAACTTTTGTGAAATAAAAAGTACTTCAGGGAAAGCGGGTTGTCCCTCGCTTTGTACCATAGGTGATTGATAGGTGTTTTTCCCTTTCCATTGTGTGTGTTTCCCTTCCTGTTGTGTGTCGTGTGTTTCCTTTCTATTCGTTTTGTGTGTGGGTGTTTCCTTCTTCTAATCTTCCTTTCTTGAAGTTGTGCATGACTCCGCAGGGCCCAATGGATAAGGCACTGGTCAACGAATTATATGGTCTAAAATTGAGATTCTGGATTCCCATGTCATGTCTTCACTGCGCTCAGTCCATGTCATGTCCCCAAGCTAGAGCCAGCTGTTGTCGTGAGAATGTGCAATAGGGAAATTGACAATTTCCGAGCACGACAACTATACCCCTATGCCAAATTTTTCATGTTTTATCATTCCTAAGAAACCCCAATTGTTTAGTCAGTCTAAATGAATTCCCAACCAATGTCATGATATTATCCTAGGTGATTTAGGAAATTCCGTTCATTCCCCCTAGGTGATTTTAGGAGTTCATTGAAAATGTTATCTTTTGGCAGTATAGGGAAGGGCTATTGTTGGCCTTCCCGGATTGGATCAACCCCTGGAGTAGAGAAGAAGGGCCAAATTCAACACAAAGGTGAATGGAAGACCTTATAATGTCATGGAAATGATTTTGGAAGGCTTTGGGAAGTTTTGAAAGACTTGGAGCAGTCTGAGTGAAAACAGGGTTCACAAGCCTAGGCAGTACACAGCCTAAAATAGTTGTTGAGCTTCAAACGAAGATTCTAGGAGCTCCGGATGGAGTTGGAAGTAAAAAAACATATTCAAAAATAGGATTCCAAGACCTACATGATGGTGAAATAATATTTTTCACAACACCTTGGAGAATATGATTGGAAGACTTTTTTCTTAGGTATAAGTGGAGTCCCAGATCAAAAATCTGATTTTTCAAGGATCATATGATCGAATCAAGACATTATACCCACATCATTGGATTAAAACTGCCATTTCCAATCAATATCATATAAAATTTCACAGATAAATTCCACCAGAAACTCAAGTTATCTACATTCCAAGTTACCCTCTCAAAGGCAGTTCAGTCATTTTTTCGAGAGGACACGTGTCAGCACCAGGAGCCTGGTAGGATTTCATGTCCCCCACATCCCTGAGGTTAGGTACATCACCCCTTGGAAAATGTTCCCAGCCCTCATGTGACCCTTGGGACCCTCATATGACCTCCAGACCTGGCAGTTCAGCCCTCAAGTGCTTATTTGGAGCATGCATTCCCTATCGTCGGATCGGTCGCCATGTGTCAGCTCCAGGACCACCGTGGAATTTGATGTACCTTATGCACCTGAGGTGGGGGACATCAGGCCTTGGAAAATGTGCCCATCCCCTATGGGGAGTCTTTTGGACACCCATGTGACCTCATTTCAGCTCCCAGTGCTTTAAAGCAATTTTTTCCTCCTTCATCCCCTGCCGTTGGATCTAGTGCCACGTGTCGCCGTCTTGCTCATTGTGGAAATTGATTTCCCTCACGTCCCTAAGGTTAGGAACATCAAGATTTGAAAAATTCACCCTAACCCTAATTGTGCATATCTTTTTAAAATCTCCCAAGTGCCACTTTCTTCATTTCTAACTTCTAAACATTTTTGTGCACTCCATTCCTCCATTTCTTCCTCTGCAACATTCTACCGTCACTCGCCATTGCAAATGATCAAACCAGCTCGACCCAAGCATTGAAACAAACTCCCCACAGTGATTTTTAGGTCTCAGAAGGATCTTTCATCAAAACAAGAAGGAGAAATGAAGAGCAAGAAGGAGAGAACAGTGAAAATCCCCATAGCCTAAAAATGAAGATCTAAAGAAATGTTGCAAACCGGTGCATGAAACAACAAACCATTTGCTGCTGTTCATTCCTCTATCCAAGACCATCAGAAAGACACCTTCAAACTCCCCCCTCATGCGACAGAGTAGCCACAATGAAGAAATCTCATTTCCAGCTCAACGAAGAAAGAAGTAAGATTTCCCATCAAACTAGTTGCCGGATTGAAGTAAGATCGCACGTGAAGCACCAGAAGAAAAAACCCACATCAAAAATATAAATTTTTTGTAAATGGAGGAGAAAACCAGACCTGTAATTTTCAGGTCCATTAATGGTTGTCGTACCCAGAGGCACTGCCAGGTCTGAAAACTAAAACTTTAAAATCTCCTGGACTATTAAGCGGGCGAAAGTTTGAAATTACAAAGGGAGGATATTGGGAAAAAACCCATATCAAAAAAATTTCCATGTCAATCCGAATCCCAGAGGACAACTTTCTAAAAATAGCAGGTCTACTACATAGGAACTACTATTTTGGGAAAGTTAGCAACAAAAGAACCTGCAGAAGAGACGAAGACATTGGAGGTAAACTACAACTTAAAATCCACCAGAATGGACATTTTTGGCACTTACTAAAAATAGTAAGTGGGCCCTCGAGCACCTGCTAAAAATAGAAATTTGATCCAAAGGAGTGAGGAATGCAGGGAGAAAGGGGAATCAAGGTCATAACACTCAGCAAAGGATTGAGAGAGTTGCCTTTTTCACACTTACTAAAAATAGTAAGTTACACTCAAAGAGAAGTTTTAGCACAATGGGATGTACAAGGATAATAATTCAAGGGGACATCATTGTTCGGGAGCATCCTAGTCATTTTTCACAGGGCATTCAAGATCCACCTTAGTTCATTCAACTTAGCGAGCGTTTGTGAGATAATTTGGAGGAATTTCACAGTGTGCAAGGAGTTTGAAGATTCAGAGTTTCACTTGCATTTGGAGCTTTCCATCAACGAGGATCAACGGACTTCATCAGGAATGACATCTCCTCTTCTTCTTCTCCCCTCTTTCTCTCTCCTCTTCCCCCCAACTTTCTCTCACTTTCCAATATTCTAATTTCGCGTTGGGGTTTGCACTTTTAATATGACTTAAGAGACTTTAGAAACATAATGTAAATTAAGTCGCCTTGCTATTATAAAAGGGACTTAAATATTTGAAGTGGAATATGAATAGTCTTAAGTCATATTAAGGTATTCAAAAGGTCATGAGGAAGATGAAGAGTCATATTCTATTCTATAAATTGTAAAGCCATTCCCATTTCAAAGGGTTGGCAATTGATCTTGTAGACTCAAGAGTGCATTCTACCTTGAGAGAAAGTAAAGGAGATAGCCATTTTCTTCTACTCTCTTCCCCTCTCAAATTTCTTCCATTCCTACACTATGTACAAATTTTGTTCAAGCATCAATACAAGAAGAAGGAGTTTCTAGCTTTCTTTGACCAAGGGATTTCATGACAGTTTGTTCTCATCAAATTCTATTTAGTCTTGTTGTCATTTACGGGTTGTTTCTTGATAAATGCATGTGATGAAGTTTCTAACTAGTGTGTGTGTAGGAATCTGATTTTCTACCTGACATTAGTTCTCCTACCTCCATTCTTACTCCCTTTCCCACTTCCAGACAAAGTCATCTCTTATAGGTATATGCAAGCATTTTCCGCAAGGTCAGTGGAGTCCCCTGTTGGATCCCCGGTCGAAAGGCCACCACAGAAATCCACCTTTTCATGTGCATGCACATACGGCAGCTGCACCGGTTAAGTAGAGGGACTTAGATTCCTAGAGCATTGGCAAGAAATCCACAAGTTTGTCCACCTGACAAATTTTCTCGCCAACAAAGCATGAAAAGGTGCATTTATGTGTGGCCTTTTGACTGGGATCAACAGAACACTCCATTGACCCCACGGTAAAGCTTGCATATACTTGCAAGAGATGAATTTGTCTGAAAGTGGGAAAGGGAGTGAGAAAAGAGGTAGGAGAACTAATACTACAGGTAGAAAATCATATTCTTGCACATACACTAGTTAGAAACTTCACCACATGCATTAAATTAAGATGAAATAACCCAGAATGGCAAAAACCAAATAGAATTTGATGAACACAAAGTATCATGAAATCCCTTAGTCAAAGAAAGCTAGAAACTCCTTCTTCTTATATTGATGCTTAAACAAAAGTTGTACATAGTGTGAGAATGGAAGAAATTTGAGAGTGGAGGAAAGTAGAAGAAAAATGGCTATCTCCTTTGCTTTCTCTAGGTACAATGCACTCTTGAGTTTACAAGATCAATCGCCAACCCTTTGAAATGGGAATGGCATTATAATTTATAGAATGAGAGGTGACTTATTGTCTTCCTCATGACCCTCCATATGCCTTAATTCTAACTTTAGACTATTCATATTCCTACAAAATATTTAAGTCCATTTTATAAAATCAAAGTGACTTAATTTACATTATGTTTCTAAAGTAACTTTCAAGTGACTTAAAGGCATATCAAAAAGTGCAAACCCCAATGAAGAACTAGAACATTTGAAGAGAGAGAAAGTTGGGGGAGAGGGAAGAGAGAGAGAGGAGGAGAAGATGTTACTACGATGAACTTGACGGTCCCCGTTTATGGAAATATCTGATGCGATGAAGTTTTGAATGTTCCATTGTGCCAAAACTACTCTTTCAATGTGACTTTCTATTTTTAGCAAATGGTGATTCTTCCTTCTTCTTGATCATCTTGGGGTGATGAAAATCTTCATTCAATCCTATGCACACTACCCTTACCTTGGCCACTTCTTGGGGTTACTTATTATTTTTAGTAAGCACCCATATAAGGGACTTACTAATTTTAGTAAGTGGTCATTTTCACTAGTTTTTCTTTGAACACTCATTCTAGCTTCCTCGTGATCTTAAATGCCTGTTGCCTTTGTCTCGCTTGCTTTTGATGATGACTTTCCAAACATAACAAGTCTATATAGGAAAACTTACTATTTTTAGAAAGTGTGTTTCAAGTGCTCGATTTATCATAGAACATACTTTTTGAACTCATCTTGTCGTTATGATCACACCCTCCAAATTTCACATAGTTTTGTCGACTAGAATGATTGGAACTAATTTTTGAAATTTTGACCTAGCAGTGGCTTCGGGAACAGAGCTACCATGGCAGCGATTAATGGAGCTTGAAATTTTTAGGTCTAGTTTTTTTCTCTATTTGTGATGAAAACAACTCCATTGTGATAGGTTTTTTATTTGGAGCCCATGTGCAAGTTTTTAGTTTGTTTCCATTGTCGAGTGATGGGAAATCCGACGAATGTGAGCTAGTGCACGAAGTGAGGATTTTTTTGGAGAAAATGATTATGGGCACCATTTGACCTCTTTTTTATTTCATCTTGATTGTCTTGTAAAATTTAAAAGTCTACAAAAGATGACATATTAATCCAACTTGTACTTTGCAAGATATGAGGAGTTTTTGATCGGGTGGCTTTGTAGTTATCTGAAAAAAATCTCCATTTTCTCTTTGTTCTTCGTCATTTCACTCCATTTTTCTCTAGAGGCCTGCATATTACTATGCATTCATGGTGTGGATAGTTTGGTGATCATGATGGAGCTAGTTTAGATTAGCAATGGCGGACTAGGTTTATGAACAAGCTTGAACAAAGCCATGGCATGATGAGGAGCCATGAAGGAGAAATGAGGGGAAGAAACAACTAAGTGCCGGATTTGAATATTAAAAAAATACACATGGAGGGGTTGGGTGCATTTTTTTCCTTGACATCCCTCACCTCAGGGATGTGAGGGACATCAATTTCCACGGTGGTCAAGAGGACGACACATGTCCTCGATCCGACGGTAGGGGATTTGCTTGAAAAATGCACCTGGGGGCTAAAAGTCGGTCATGTGGGTGACCAAAAGACTCCCCATAGGGGCTGGGTGAATTTTTCCATGTTTGGTGTCCCTCACCTCAAAGGGATATGAGGGACATCAAATTCCACGGTGGTCCTAGAGCTGACACGTGTCCTCGATCCGACGACAGGGAGTTTGAGCTCCAAAAATGCACTTGGGGGCTGAAAGTTAGTCATGTGGGTGACCAAAATACTCCCCATAGGGGCTAGGTGAATTTTTCAAGGGCTGATGTACCTGAACTCAGGGACTTCAAGGACATAAAATCCCTCTAGGCTCCTAGTGCTGACACGTGTCCTCCCGAAAATTGACTAACTCCTAGACTGTCTCCAAGAGGGTGACTTGGAATGATGATAAATTGAGCTCCCGGTGGAATTTCTTGGTTAAATTTTATATGATCCTGACTAGAAATGGAATTTTAAATCCAATGGTGAGGGTCACATATCTTTATTCATCCATTTGATCCCTGAAAAATCATAATTTTAATCTAAGACTCCACTTTTCCCGAGAAAAGTTGCTTACAAATCCTATGCGCTAAGGTGTTGTGAAAAATATGATTTCACCATCATATATGTATTTGAATCCTATTTCTGTAAATGTTTTATTTTACTTATAACTCCATCCGGAGCTCTCGAAATCACCTTCCAAATCTCAGCAGCTATTTTAGGCATGTGTACTGCCTAGGCTTGTGAACCCTATTTTTACTCGTCGCTCCAAGTCTTTCAGAACTTCCCCAAACCTTCCAAAATCATTTCCATGATGTTATAATGTCTTCAATTCAACTCCATGTTGAATTAGGCCCTTTGTTCCACTCCAAGAGGGTTGATCCAGTCCTGGGAAGGCCAATGATAACCCTTCCCAATACTGCCAGAAGATAACATCTTTTGATGGACTCCTAAAATCACCTAGGGGGGTTGATTTGACTTTCCTAAATCACCTAGGGGAATGAATTAACACCAATCAAGAGGTTATTAGACTAACTGGATAGACTTGGGGTGCCTAGGAATGATAAGACATGAAAATTTTGGCATAGGGGTATAGTTGTCATGCTCGGAAATTGTCAATTTCCTTATTACACATTTACACGAAAACAACTGGCTCTAGCTTGGGACATGACATGGACTGAGCGTAGTGAATACATGGCATGAGAACTCCTAGAATCTCAACTTACAACATATTGACTAGTGCCTTATCCATTGGGCCCTGGATTCATGTACAACTTACAACAAGAGACAGAGAGAGAGAGAGAGGAGGAAACACACACACACACACACACACAAATACGGAAAGGAAACACACAAAACACAAAGGGAAACACACCTAGCAATCACCTATGGTACAAGACGGGGGGTCAACCTCGCTTTCACTGAAGAACTTTTCATTTATCAAAAGTTACCCTTGAAGAGGCAACACCGAATGATGATGTTTTGTAAAGCCATTGACGGGCTCCAGAAAGTACCCTCCCTCCTCAGCTTCTTATGAAATCCAGGTGCTTTCACAATTTTTTGTGTACTTGGTAAGAGTGAGTCCATGTGAGCTTCTTGATGCTCAGTCCTTGCTTGGAAATTCCATTGCCTTCATCCTATTTGAAATTGGTTTCATAGTTCCAGTTGCATTCTGTGTTTATCCACATAGATGATTCTTCATTGAGCACCTCATCACCGCCCCAAGCTGATTTTCATTCAAATTACTTGAACATTCTAGATTCTTTTCTTCCCCAGGTTTATGCTCGTTGACCTCTTTTCCATGAGAAACTTAAAACTTATCCTTTTCCTTTACTTCACTATGAGGTGCTTGATTGACTGACGGAAGGATTGGATGCGACCTCATACTTGTCTTGTATGCCCATGACATGAGTGAGGAGATCAAGAATCAGCTCGGGGTCTCCTACAACTTCTACTCAGTATCCAATATTTCTTTCACGGATTTATGTGTCATCATTTCTTGCAGCTCCTCTTTGTACACCTTTGAAGAATCTTTATTTTATAGCTCAAGGCAACTATCTGGAGGGATTACCTCATCATCTTGGGAATTGCTGCACTCTACTAATCCTTCATCAAAAAGAGCTTCATCTTTGGAGGTATTGAAACTCCTTGCTTCAATTTCTTCATCATGGAAAGAGTCTTCATCTTCAAATGGGAAAGAAAATATCTCCATTTCATTATTGCATCCATCAACCGTTAGCTCAAGAGCGGCATCATATTTTTCATCTTTCCTTATCTCGATATGGCCAACCTTCACATTGGTTAAGGCTTCTAAATCAACTTCACACTTGTCTTGCATATTTGTGGCTTGCATTAGGAGTTCGAGACTGATCTCAAAGTCCTTTGTTTCTTCTGCAGCTCTTAGCAGTTCTTGTATAGAGATTTCCATCAAGGCTTTCAGGAGCTCATCACAAGCTGATTTTGTCTCTCCATAGATGGCCTAACTAATATCATCTTCATCCCCAAATGGGAATGAGAATAACTCCTCATCTTGGAAAAGAATATAAGTTGATTTTTCTTCTTAAAAATCATCAAGAACCATCTCCTCTTCTTCATGGTTTGCATCATCCGGTAATTTGGAGCTGCCCTCTTGTAACTCGAATCTCCTAAATGCTTCTTTAAAGTCCAAATATCTCTAGGAAGGAATGTATGGACCTATCAAGATGGGAATATCCTCTTCCTCCTCGGTTGTCACAAAGTGATTCATCTACCTGCTACCTTGGTACAAAATGTTAGCTTCTAGGCTTCCAGAATTTTGTACCATGTACCTCATCTTCTTCTCAAGAAGTAATTTCTCCATGTCTCCCTTCACTAATATGGTTGTAGAAGACCAATTCATCTAATTTTACCTCCTAAGTCTTAGCAAAAATTTCTACTTAGCAACATTTCGAACGAGGTTGGGACGTCTACTACCAAAATCGTCGTTGAAACTTTCTTGTCTAGAACTCTAGCGAGAGCCACCTGTGCATCTTTGAACTTCCCTACAAGTTAGACCTCTTATGATTCCAAAGATTAACAAGAGTCACTATGTGGAGTCATGGTAAGTTTGATAGCCTTTGTAACCTTCAAAGGCATCACGTTGTCTGAGGAACCAGAATCTATTATGTAATTGTTCAGTACATATTCTCCAACAAGAAGGGAGACATAGAAAGGTTCAACTTTATCAGTCTTTGATGCACTCAGAGAAATCATGTTATGTGAGGGAGGTGTAGGTGAGTTTGGTAGCATGCCTTTAGAACTAGAAGTTATAACATTGGGTGTTAGACTACCACTCCTAATATATCGGCAAACCTCTCAAATTGTTTAGGATGAGTCCACAAATATTCAGTTTTAGTAATTTGCACTTTGGCTTTGTTTGCATATTCTATGAAGTCAAAGGGAGTAGATGTGGACAAGGGGGTGAAGGGACTAGTTTTGGAGTCTAGATAGGCTTAGGAGCATGATTTGATGTTTGGGGAATGGATGGTATTTTGAACGGCACACTAGGAGCTTTCAAGGTATTATATTTTATAGGAGCAGATTTAGATTTAGAAATGGAAGAGGAATTGGAAAGCCTACTTGGGATTATGGGAGTCTTCTTACTTTAGAGGGTTAGGCTCCAACAGTGACAGACTTCATGGAAAATGGAAGTGGGGATCCTTGACTGATTATTTTATTTTGCGAGTCACCACAGGAGGATCATCAACCTTCTTTTCTTTTGCAGCAATGGAGGGAGATGCTCTTTTCTCGGACTAAGAATGAGTGAATACCACACATGAGAAATTGGGTGCATCCTCTTCATCTTCTTCATCACATCCGGAATACTCACAGAATCTGATTTTTGTATCGTTTTCAAACTTGTCACATTTTAGGAAATTACAACCTTCACTTTCTTGTTCAAGCTCTTCTTCACTTTCTTAAAATCTATAATCTACGTTCATGGATGGGGCCTCCAAGGCTAGCCTTTGGGGTGCTCTTGCAATCTGATTTATGTTTCTTCTTTGAGAAGATACTCATTCAAATAATTCCTTCTTCAAATATGCCATCTCATTCACCAAATTTTGTAGCGATGGATTGGTTCTTTTGTCTCTAGGATGTTGGGTCTTTCCCTTTGATGGATTCTTGATCTTTCCAAAGAGGATGAGAATGTCATCAATTTTAATAACCATCCTTTGTGCTTCTACAATGTTCCTTGGTTGGGATCTTCACAATAAAAATCATACTTCTGATGATTAAGCATTGAGGAAGAATCTCTTGACATTGTTTTGAGATGGTGAATCCTCTTTAGGTATACTATGAATCAACCGGTCGAAAAAAACCATGAAGTCTCTCACGGTTTCATTTTCTCCTTTCTTAATTTGAGCCAACTGCACTAGGAGGTCCTAACAGTCTTCATTTGATTTAAATCTCTCTCGAAGGCATCCTTGATGTCATTCCAACCCATGATGGACTGGGTAGGCAGGAGGTAAAACCATTCTAGCTACTTTTTATTGGAGGGACTCTACAAACAGTCTCACAAAGCAACATCTTCATGTTGGACACCAAGAATTCCACATGATGTTGTGAAATCAGCGATGTGTTCTTCAAGATGTTGTGCATTGTCACCTTTGAACTTTGGAAAGTTCTTACGGGAACCTATTGGTAGGTCGTGAAGAGGGGGATCAAGAGCAAGAAGGATTGTATTCCCTCCCCATGGAACAATGGGTTGAGGTCTTTCTACTTCATCTTCCATTGTCGTTTCTGTTTCTTCTCTTGCTTCTACAAATTATTCTTCTTCTGGGAACTCAATGACCAATGGTGGTTGAAAAATGGGAGAATTTGAAGGAGTATCAACAAAAGTCTTGACAGGATTTCCAAGTGAACTGTTTGAAGAGCTAGATGGAGAGGAGGCTTGAGAGAAGAAGTATGGATTATCTCTGATTTGTTCTTGTTGATTTTGCAAAGCCTTGAAATTGGAATAAACAACAACTCTCGACCTGCTCAAACTGGTATATCTTCCTTCAACCAGCTTTTGGAAACTTTTATAGTGGGAACATGAAAGGACATTGTGGAATGTGAAAAGTCACGTGCAAAATCAGCAGTGTATCTTTCGGAAATGGAATTTCATGAACTCTCCCTTATTTTGCTTTTTCAATATTTGTTTTTTTTTAATTTTCAGACCTTGCGGTTGTATATTGGGTGCAGATGTTGCTAAATCTGCCCCACAGTGGGTGCAAAAACTGTTGGTGAGAAATATTTTTGGGTGGACAAACTTGTGGATTTCTTGCCAACACTCTAGGGAATCTAAGTCCCTCTACTTAACCGGTGCAGCTGTCGTATATGCATGTGCATGAAAAGGTGGATTTTTGTGGTGGCCTTTCAAGTGGGGATCCAACAGGGGACACTCCACTGACCCTAGGGAAAAACTTGCAGATACCTGCAAGAGAGGACTTTGTCTCAAAGTGGAAAAGGGAGTGAGAAAAGAGGTAGGATAACTAATCCTACATGTATAAAATTAGATTCATGCACATACACTAGTTAGAAACTTCACCACATGCATTAAATTAAGAGGAAACAACCCTACAAATGGAAACAAGACCAAATAGAATTTGATGAACACAAAGTATCATGAAATCCCTTAGTCAAAGAAAGCTAGAAACTCCTTCTTGTATTGATGCTTAAACAAAAGTTGTACATAGTGTGAGAATGGAAGAAATTTGAGAGTGGAGGAAAGTAGAAGAAAAATGGCTATCTCCTTTGCTTTCTCTAGGTACAATGCACTCTTGAGTTTACAAGATCAATCGCCAACCCTTTGAAATGGGAATGGCGTTACAATTTATAGAATGAGAGGTGACTTATCGTATTCCTCATGACCCTCCATATGCCTTAATTCTAACTTTAGACTATTCATATTCCTACAAAATATTTAAGTCCCTTTTATAAAATCAAGGTGACTTAATTTACATTATGTTTCTAATGACACTTTTAAGTAACTTAAAGGCATATCAAAAAGTGAAAACCCCAATGAATAATTAGAACATTTGAAGAGAGAGAAATTTGGGGGAGAGGGAAGAGAGAGAGGAGGAGAAGATGTTACCGCGATGAAGTTTGATGGTCCTCATTCATGGAAATCTCTTATGCGACGAAGTTCTAAATGTTCCATTGTGCCAAAAATACTCTTTCAAGTGTGACTTTCTATTTTTAGTAAATGGTGATTCTTGCTTCTTCTTGATCATCTTGGGGTGATGAAAATCCTCATTCAATCCTATGCACACTACCCTTGCCTCGGCCGCTTCTTGGGGTGACTTACTATTTTTAGTAAGCACCCATATAAGGGACTTACTATTTTTAGTAAGTGGTCATTTTCATTGTTTTCTACTTTGAACACTCATTCTGGCTTCCTCGTGATCTTCAATGCCCACTACCTTTGTCTCAACTACTTTTGATGATGACTTTCCAAACATAACAAGTCTATATAGGAAAACTTACTATTTTTAGAAAGTGTGTTTCTAGTGCTCGATTTGTGATGGAACATACTTTTTTGAACTTGTCTTATCGTTATGATCACACCCTCCTAATTTCACATAGTTTTTCCAACTAGAATGATTGGAAATAATTTTTGAAATTTTGACCTAACAGTGGCTTCGGGCACGGAGCTACCATGCGACCATTAATGGAGCTTGAAATTTTTAGGTCTAGTTTTTGTCTCTGTTTGAGATGAAAATAACTCCATTGCGATAGGTTTTTTATTTGGAGCCCATGTGCAATTTTTTAGTTCATTTCCATTGCCGGAGTGATGGGAAATCCGACGAATGTGAGTCGGTGCACGAAGTGAGGATTTTGTTGGAGAAAATGATTATGGGCACCATTTGACCTCTTGTTTGTTGCATCTTGATTGTCTTGCAAAATTTGAAATTCTGCAAAAGATGACATCTCAATCCAACTTGTACTTTGCAAGATATGAGGAGTTTTCGATCGGGTGGCTTCGTAGTTATCTGGCAAAAATCTCCATTTTCTCTTTGTTCTTCGTCATTTCACTCCATTTTTCTCTGAGGCCTACATAATACTATGAATTCATAGGGAAAATTTTTCCATGTTTGGTTCCCCTCACCTCAAAGGAATGTGAGGGACATCAAATTCCATGGTTGTCCTAGAGCTGACACGTGTCCTTGATTCGACGACAGGGAGTTTGAGCTCCAAAAATGCACTTGGGGGCTGAAAGTCGGTCACGTGGGTGACCAAAAGACTCCCCATAGGGGCTGGGTGAATTTTTAAAGGGCTGATGTACCTGACCTTAGGGACTTCGAGGACATAAAATCCCACCAAGCTCCTAGTGTTGACACGTGTCCTCCCAAAAATTGACTAACTCCTAGACTGTCTCCAAGAGGGTGACTTGGAATGATGATAACTTGAGCTCTGGTGGAATTTCTTGGTGAAATGTTATATGATCCTAACTGGAAATGGAATTTTGAATCCAATGGTGGGGGTATCATATATTTATTCATCCATTTGATCCCTAAAAAATCAGAATTTTGATCTGAGACTCCACTTGTGCCTGAGAAAAGTTGCCTGCAAATCCTATGTGCCAAGGTGTTGTGAAAAATACGATTTCAACATCATATAGGTCTTGGAATCCTATTTCCTTTTATGTTTCCTTTTACTTCTAACTTCATTTGGAGATCCCGAAATCACCTTATGAAGCTTAGCGGTTGTTTTAGGCATGTGTATTGCTTCAGGCTTCGAACCCTGTTTTTACTCGGGATCGCTCCCAAGTCTTTCAAATTCCCCAAAACTTCCAAACTAATTTCCATGATGTTCTAATGTCTTCAATTCAACTCCATGTTGAATTTTTCCCTTTTGTTCCGCTCTAGGGGCTTTGATCCAGTCCTGGGAAGGCCAACAATAGTCCTTCCCAATACTGCTAGAAGATAACATCTTTTGATGGACTCCTAAAATCACCTAGGGGGTTGATTTAGCTTTCCTAAATCACCCATGGGAATGAATTAACATCAATCAAGAGGTTACTGGACTGACTAGACAAACTTGGGGTGCTTGGGAATATTAAGACATGAAAATTTTGACATATGGGTATAGTTGTCGTGCTCGAAATTGTCAATTTCCTTGTTGCACATTTGCACGACAACACTATCCATAAGGAATATGCTACGAGAAAATCCATGGTGCCCATATTTAAGGTGACATCTAGGAAGTGACAGTGACCACATAACTCCAAATCATCACAATGGAAGATGGAAGATGAATGATCTAAAGATAAGACTAAGATCTCACTAGTAGATATCTAACAATAGAATGGTCACAAGTACAATGCGTTAAGTGGTTTCCCTTCGGTTTATCATCAAGGAAGCTAATTGATAGGCTCTTGACCCATACTTGTGCATGATAATGTATGGTCCAATCCATTTGGGACAAACTTTCCATGTTGCCTCCTTTCTAGAGTAGTGACGTTCTAATAGGATAAAATGATAGATTTCAAAAGATTTGATACATCGAGATGAATAAGTGAAGATAAAAATTACATGCTATATTTTCAAAAGTAAGAAAGTGAAGGAAACATGTGTCCCTGAGTAGATGGCTACAAAAATTAGACTTAGGATGAAGGTAAAAGGTCTCTCAATGGAGAGACAAATATGGCCACAATGGAATTGGGATGAGAAGATCAAAAGATTAAAATATGGCCACAAAGGGTGGACTTTGAACGAGATTAAATGGCCCCCAAGGGAGGGACAACTATGACCACATTAGTGGATTTTGAGGATATGGTCCCCCTAGGGAAGGACAGGGTGATAAGAAGATTTGATTTAGATTTAATGAGTTAGATAAAGATTAGAAAGAATGCATGACTCCTCAGCAGTGAGGAATCGATAAATACGTGTTTCAAGTAATGGCCACAAAAAGTGGGCTTAAAATGATGCCAATGATGGAAATAATTTTATCCGTAAGTGGTTTGATCTTAGAATGAAGTTCCATAGAATATATAGATGAGGAAGATACAAGGAAACAAAAAAGAAAGGGAAAAGGAGTTTAGATGGGATCGTCTTGGATTTAGATTGGATATATGGTTGGGGACCACAAGGGTGATGGGCAAGACAAACAATATTAATGAACAAAGGAGGACTTCCACATGCAAGAGAGATCTTTGAGGGATGATGTGGATGGAGGAGTCTTAGGAAACTCAATGGATGGGACACAAATTGGATTAGTTGTGGATGGAGAAGGATGTTCCCTCTGAATGAGGAAATCATCTTTCTCAATAAGGTCATAGATGATGGTTTGAAAGACCTTACAATGCTCAATTTCATGACCTAGGGTACGATGATAAGCATAAATGCAACTGTGATCAAACCATGATGGATTCTTACTATTAGGATTAAAATATCTAACAGGAAGAAGCATGATTACATATATTTGGATGAAATGTATAAGGATCTCTATGTAAGATCTAATAGAGGTGGTGTAGGGAAGATTAATCTTGTGAGGCTTGATAGGATGTTTGGGCGTAGGTGTAGATGTAGATGTAGATTGGAGGTGTGTGTTTGTACTTGTTTCCCTGTCATATTAGCTTGTGTACTTTCTCGTAGTGCATTACATTGTATTTTTGCATTAAGTTAGTGTTTTGGCTTTTTCATGTCATTATACACTTTTTTATATGCGTATATTTTAATAAGGACCAATGATATAGATCATGAAAGAAAAATGATGAAATAAATTTGTTTTTACATTAGTTGGATGAAAGTTATTTCCATCTCCCTTCATCTTCCCTTTTCTTCCTTATCATTCTCTTCTTTCAATTCTTCTTCAACAATACCCGGGGCAATAGGGATCATATTTATCCCCCTCCCCCACCTTGTTTCTTCTATCCATTTCCTTCATATTTTGTATCGTTGATCGACCTCTTCCATCACCCCATCAACACTCGAGGGGGCATCCTTCATTATACTAAATTCTCTTCCACTCCTTCAAAATTTACTTGTATGTACTTGTCTACTATCTTTAAATTGGCGTCGCTTATGCCACCCCAAAGAGGGGCAAATGTAGACACCTAAAATCTGCTTACACATTTTGAATACTAAAATTGCACTAATTACCCTCTTTCCCCTCATTTCCATAATAATTAGCACTTTTCCATTAATTAGCTAAAATTCCCCATATTATTTATTAATTAACGACCTTTCATTAATTAACTACCCTTCCCCATTTTGTATGCCTATTAACGACATTTCGTAAGTTATAATCCACTTCTAAGTGATTAATTAAACATTATTAGTTAATTACGTCTTCTATTTTAATCAATAAACCCCTTTTATTGGATCAAATTCCTCTCTTACATCCCCCAAATCATACTAATTTTCCTCTAATTAGATTCTATAAGCTTACATCTACCTATTAATTAATCACACCTAATTAATTAAAACATCCCCCAATTCCCATGAGTTACTAATGACAAATTAAACTCTTCTAAATCAAACTTACCTTTTCCAAAGCATGTTTATCCATTGCTAATATTTCTTTTCCCTTATCCCACATGCACTAAGATGCAAATCTCTCTCAAACAGAAGGTTATATAAAGAACCCTCCTCCTTCCCTTTCTTCTTACACCTCATTTGCATTAGTGAAAACTATAGGCATTTTGATCTTGACCCATTCTCCATCTTGCATCCATTCTCTCAAATTGAAGAGCGGAGGAAGATCAAAACTAGTATTGTAACCATTTCTTGGTGAGATATCATCTTTAATTCTTGAGCAAACAACACCAACTTGATTGCTAAGTGATCTAATTAGGATCATTCATTAGGTAGCAATCTCAAAGAGTAGGAATGGCTTGGCATTTAATGGATTTATCATGTTTATGTATTGTAGAAGTTTTTTTCCCTTAAGCTCTTATCTTAATGGTTCTATAGTAGATTTGGCTTATCTTTTAGACTACTAGGTGTTAGTCTATTTCAATTAGCTTTGCAAGTTTATTATGTTCACACACTACACATCACACACCGCACATCGGGAAATCACTCTACATTACACATTGCACATCCTACACACCACATGGCATGTTCTCATCACTACACATCCTACACATCTTACACATCTAATTATACACGTTGTGCTCACTACTACGATGATGCACTCTAGTATCACAAAGGCATACTTTGGATTATTGAGGTATACATCATAAATGGACCTCATCACATTCATGCATTCATCATTTTACCTATTCCATATGTTATAGGATAAATAATTACCTATTCCATCATCTTGTAGTGGTATACGCCGCAGGCTACAACACCACCACTTTCGATCATCATGTCATGATATACACTTAGGCTACATCGTCACACACACACTCATCTCTAAGTCACATGTCATCACTACACATTCACCACAACGTGTTACACACAACACAAAGTTCGAACATTTCCCAATGATGCATTCTTGTTTACGATTCATTCTTGACTGTTGAGGGGGCATAAACAAATGAACCTCGCTGCATACAATTCCATTCACTCGAGGGGAATGCATTTCTTATCATTCACAATGATTCCATCCATCCATAGCATACTGCATATCTTGGTTTCTTTTAACTTTTCTTACATTTTCTTGTATATTTTTATCTGATTACACATGCTAGATAGATTTATTGTATGTCATTATCTTTATCATACACACATGCACATTCACTTGCTTTACTAGTTGTGATCACATATACAGAGCTTCTACATGCAACATGGATGTTTGGCACACTACCAATCCCACAACGGATCTTGGGGCATCCAATTTCATACACTACAGGTGTTATTGTTTCATTTTGTTTCATAGCACACTACTTTATTGGTTATACACGCTTTTGACATACACTTTATCTTTCTAACATGCTAACAGTGCACTTCATGTGCAACATTTGTTTTGCAAGATTACTTGTTATCATGGTTATCTATTTGTTTGTACTTGTTTTTCTTTGTTTGTCATTGTATGTGGGACTTGCCCTTTTTTTGGTGTGCACACTTGCTTGTTTGTTTGCGGCCACTATGGCCTTGAGTGTCTTGCGACATCGTGAGTGATGTCCCATGTTTGTAACCCACTTTTTATAGTGTACATTGTCTTCTTGGGTGTTTACATTATCATCATGTGTCTTAGCTTACACATTGTCTTTGTAGCTTACATGCATGTTTGTTTGTACTAACACTTGTCTCCTAGCTAGTTGTTGCATGTGCCTTGATTTTTACCAAGTACATCCCCTTCCCCCCTATGAGTAGAATTTCGATTCAATGGTTGGTCCTCTCTTTGGGGCCACATCCTCCTACAACGACATCGCATGTGCCCCCAAAAAGAAGGGAATCATTTGGGTTTACACACAGAGCAAAGATACAATCCATTTTTTAGTTTTTGTCCATGACATAGTGGGTTACACGAGTGAGTTCACCACCATCTGCTGAACTCCATACACAATAGATTTTATAGGGTAGATTGTCATTAGCATTCTGGGGAGCAGTTATAAGTTAGATGATAAATCAGACCTTCCTCTCTACACTAGTTTGGCTAGTGGTGTCGATCACCCAAAAACCGGGACAGATATAGATAGATCTCTTTAGTTTTGGGAAGTGGTTACAGGTTGGAGGATAAATCAAACTTTCCTCCCTACACTTCTTCAGCCAATGGCATGAGATCACTCAAAAAACTCGTACGACATTTATAGGATCCTTTCGACACCATTTTTCTCATCATAGATCAAGTGCACATGTTTCTTTTTCATTTTTGTACTTTCATTACATGTGTTTTTATATGTATACATGCGTTTTTACACATATACATGTGTATTTGACTACTTGATCATCTACTCTTTTGCAGGTCCGACCGTATGGGAAACAAGTATTCAACATCAAAAACAACATCACTCGAAATCACACACATTGACACTAACATGTAGGTACATCACACTATAAACACCTAAAATTGGGTCACAACCCGCTAAACCCCCTTCGATTAATTAATTCAACACTACTCCTCCACCATGCCCACTTGAACACATTTTGATTACCAAAATTAAGTTAATTATCTACCTCACCTATCCACCTCACCCTAGACCTATTCCAACCCTATTTATTACCTAGACTAAGTCCCCACTCACCTTAACAAACTAGGACTTATTCTAACCCTAATATTAATGGCCTATTATCCCTCTAACTACTCTCCCACTCCATTTAGTGCCATTCCACACTTATGACCCAAAACCAAAATCTCAATCACACCAAATTTAGGAAGAATCGGGCTATTTTTAACAAGTATGACCTTTTCTCCTTAACTGACACCAGTTATTCCTCGGTCGCGACGCCGGTCACCTAACCGCAGTCGGTTACCTAAATAGGATTTCCAAACTCTTTGCTCAAGTTCTAAATCTAGTTTTATAGCTCTTGCTGACCTTGCATCTTTACTCTCGAGCTTTCAAACAATCTTGCAACATACCAGAGGCCCTTACAATGTTCAGACACCACACCACTCATTAACATATTGATCTAGATCTCCAGTGCACTCACAGGGAAGCACCGTGCCCTCCTACTATTGTTGCATTCATTCGGTACCACCTTCTTTTGCAACCACCACATCCTCCTGCCATTCACCTCCATTTTACAAGTAAGTATATCTCTACTTTGTTATTGGTTTCAATAGATTAGTTATTTACTTGTTATATATCTCATTTCACCACCTATCATACCCGGATCTCTCCTACGACACCTCTATCTGACCATTTTCCCACATAACCTTCATACCTTGCCCAAACACCCATCTTATCACCTCTGAGTCTTCTTAAGAATCCCACGACCTCATCCAAGCCTTCCCAACTCTCTTGTGTAATCACAGAGAGCTCCCATCAACCTATTTTTAATATTTCTTCCCAATTGCCCCTACCGACACCGGTCACCCAACCAGCGTTGGTTAATCACCATTACGCATCGGTCCCCCAACCGATAACAATATCTTTGATCGTATAATTCCCCAAACTAGCAAGCTAATAACTCACTCAAAACCCACCCAAAATTCATCAAATCTTTCCCATACCTCACCTACAACCTCTATCAGACCTGCAAACCCATATTACCTTACCAACCTTTTAAATTTAATCATAACTTTTCCTGTTAGATTAGATTTTCTTATTTTGTTTATATGAGATGCCTAAATCATATCAACTACAGTAGGATTTATTTATTTATGCTCTTTCCTTGCATTAAATTATTTACAAAAGTGGATTGACAGCCTCTTTAGGAAGTATCACACTTCCTGGGTCTAACACACGTTAGGCAGTCCACTTGCATATATTGTTTAACTCTCTCTTGTGGTATTGTGTTCTATTTTAGGTCATTCCTCTTAGCCAAATGGAAGCTCTTCACAATCAGCTTGGTCAACATTCTATGCGTGTACAACCTATCTTCAACTATTACAGATATTCCTCCTTTCCCTTACGTATTATCTATTTATCTCTACTTTGCGGTGAAACACACACATTGGCATCTACACACGCACTTCCACCCTAGGTTCACTCTCATCACTTTTTACACTTTTTCATCTTTAGTCTTTGCGCTCCATATTTTATTACTCCATGCTTTGTATAGTCCTTGACATGCATTCTATATCACTCTACATGGATATCGTAAGCATCTCTATCTACTTTATGTTACCAAGCATCCTCGCTTGCCAACATAAAGTGGGGGCAAGTGTAGACACTAAATCACGCACTTTAGGTAATTATTTAACCCAATCTTATACTATTATTCATATAGTTCTTAAGTGAAAAATAGTACTAGTTAACCCATGTATTTGGCCATCTTACATAGTTTTATGTTGCTATTTTGATCTTACACCCATACTTGCCCAATCAGTAGTTTCATGTTGTGTTTTCCTATTTCGACTAGGGAACCCAACCAAGATTGGGGCACCTTGGGTTTCTTGGTCCCCTTTGGGCACCCTGATCCTCTTTACACTTTCCTCTCACTTTTTGGGAACTTTCTATCCATTTGAGCTTCTTATATTTTTGGTGGTTGGCCTTTTCGGGTTAATTACAAAATTCAAACAAGAGAACAATATAAATATAAATTTATGAGACCATAATGAGGGACCAAACACTAAGCACTACTATCACCACCTAAGGTTTGAGGCTTCTATTACTTCGTTTTCATCCATCTAGCTCCATCACATGGGACAAAGGTTGGTTACTCTGCATCACACTTCATAGGAGGGGAGTTTATTATATTCCATGCACACATTATTTACATTCTACATCTAATTATTGCTCTCTACTCACAAAGTGTGACTCGTTAACTACATTAGGTATGAGATTTAGTGCAATGCTCAGTGATAAGTCCATCCATTTGGCGCTTGAGGAGAGTTAGACCCCTTCATATGCATCTTTCTTTTTTAGGGTTTTGATGCTTTGTTTAGGGTTTTACAAGTGATTCTTCTATTGCAGGTTTACAAGTGCTTCGACGATCACACAATGACATTCACACAAGAGAAGAAAAATATAGGAACATTCAACAACACCTTAAAGGAGGTTCTCTGCCATTTCCAGTTAGGGCACCCGGATCTCGACTCAGGCGCCCCATCCTTCTCTAGGTTCCTCGCCTACTCTGCATAACTCATATATGCATTTTATCAAGCTCCTGTGCAACGATTTTCTCCTCCTATTCAATTGGTTTCCACTGCGACACGATCCCGTGACATTTGTAAATCAACTAAGGCATTTATAACCCTCTTTGCACATTAGGGTTTCATATTTTACTTGCTTAGTTGTTTGGGTATTTTCAGTATTGCATTTATTTATTTACTACCTCTATAACATCATATTAGGCTAAATATTTTACATTTTAGTTTAATCTACTACTACAATATGACTAAAACATAAATGATGGAAAGTTAAGGAGATGATCATATAAGAGCAATATGCTAACTAGCATAGATGTACATACAATACTAAGCTAACATAGAGTGATGAGGCCATAAATGACCATTATTTTGTCCTTCCAAGTTACCTTTGAAAGTGGATTTAAATGTAATCTTAGAACTTATAGTTTAATTAAGATAGAATATATGATATATATCTTGTTCATTCTTTAGAAGTCTTTTGTTATCTATTTTGTTGACTAATCCTATTGATTATTTAGGAAAGATGCAAAGTCTTGTGTATATAGGCCATAAAAGAAAGATAATGCTAGTTCTGGGAAAAGTGGAATTGATAATTAATTGTATATCTAAAATCAAATATGATTTCATATCCATATTCCTCTTGGAAAAGTATGCAAGTTCAAAAAAGAATCATCTCAATCCGAGATTGTGTGCAAAAGTTATATTTGTTTTTAGTTAGCTCAAACAATGGGAGTTAGCTCGAACAATTGGAGTTAGCTTTGAAACTTGTAGTTTTAGTTCTGGAACTTGTAGATTTAGTTCCAAAACTTTCAGATTTTGTTCCAAAACTTGCAGATTTAGTTCCAGAACTTGTAAATTTAGTTCCAGAATAATTGGAGTTAGCTCTAGAACAATGAGAGTTAGCTCCGGAACAATTGGAGTTAGCTCAAACTTGCGACTTTAGTTCCAAAACTTGTAGTATAGTTTTGGAACTTGTATATTTAGTTCCGAGAACAATGGGAGTTAGCTCTAGAAAAATTGGAGTTAGCTCCGGAACTTGCAGTTTTAGTTTCAGAACTTGCAGATTTAGTTCTAACTTACAGTTTTAGTTTTGGAACCTACATAAAATGAAAAATTGTGAATAATCAAATAATCTAATGGAAAATATGAGATATTTTTTTGTTCATAGCAAAGGTTTTTAACAAAAACCTCATTCAAATTTACTACAAGTTTTACCAATAAGGAGAAATATAACTTTTAGTGAGCTACAGTTCAAGGAAAAGTGTATCAGATAAGCACTAAAAGTTCCACATCTAGAAATAGAAAAGTCAAATGGAAAATATGAGAGAGGTTTTTGTTCATAGAAATATGTTTAACAAAAACCTCATTCATATTTGCTACATATTTTACCAATAAAAATAAATATAACTTTTAGTGAGTTGCAGTCCAAGGAAAAAGTGTATCAGACGAGCACCAAAAGTTCCACACTAGAAATAGAAAAGTCAAATGGAAAATATGAGAGAGGTTTTTGTTCATAGAAATGTGTTAAAAAAACCTCATTCATATTTGCTATAGGTTTTACCAATAAAAAGAAATCTAACTTTTAGTGAGCTGCAGTCCAAGGAAAAAGTGTATCAAACGAGCACCAAAAGTTCCACAACCAAAAACAGAAAAGTCAAATGGAAAATCCGGGAGAGGTATTTGGTCAAAGTAATGTTTTGAGGAAAAACCTCCTTCCAATAAATTAGGAGAATAAAATCAATGTGATTCTTGTTACCAAAAATCAAGGAGAAGATTTGGGAGCAAATCTTCCTAAAATAAGCGAGATAAGACTTCGACTCCAATAATATATCTCTCTCCATATTTTGTGGAGATGGAGATATTAGTTGTTATGATTGGAATAAAGATAAGATCAAATTGTATTTCCCAAAATAATGATTTGGTTGGATGCATAAATTATAAATGCAACCTTTCACACTCTTATATATGTAATTTTCACTACCAAGAATAATATATCTGTTCTTCCTCATTAATCTTCTAAGAGAAATTATTATGCAGATTTTGAATTAAAAGTATGAACTAAGTCCGATCCATAAACTTCTACTTTGGAACTCTACGAATCACACAACTATGTTGTTCTACTTTCAACTTTGGAAAATGATAGATTTTCTTGAAAAATTAGAGCTTCGTGACTGATTATCTAGTGCTATAGAAAGGAAATTGCAAAGAAGGAAATAATTCAAAACTTCAACACCAACAATTTTATCCTGGAAACCTCCAATGGAGGAAAACCAATTGGGAAGGGAAACTGCTCTTTCTTCCCACTTTTATTGGTCTAATATAGACAATTACATATTATAATAAGTATGAAAAGAAGCAACAATGTAAACCTTCTCTCCAATTACTTGCTTGCTTTATTTCTACACCTTGCTCCTACAATTCCATTCCAACACTGAAGATCTTTCTCACTGCTCTCATTAAAATCTGCTTCTTGATCTCTTTGGATCTTTGAATGCCATTCTCTTTCTCCTTTCATGCATTTATAGGCCTTCACATGTCCTCCCGTGCACTGGAGGATGTGAAAGGGCATGGAAGGGGAAGAGACACGGTTGGGCACTTCAAATTCATGTCCATTCGCATTCCATTCTTCTTTTCTGTTCGAAAGTGTCAGGACCGCCACCCTAAGTAGATCGATAGTCTCGGGACTACCGCCATGGCTAGGCAGCGCTTTCGGGACCACCGCCCTATAAGGGCGGTGGTCCTGAAACTCCACTCGACAGAGCGACGGTTCCTTCCAGAACCTCCATTTACCTCATTTTATTCACTTTTCTTGTTTCTCCTTCTTAGTGCTGATGGAACTGATGAAGTGGTGTGTTTTTCTATATCCCTATGAATCCTACTCTTCCAAGGAATGAGCCGGCCACTCATTCCAAGGAAGATGGATCCATGTGTTATTTTCATTTCTTTATTTCTGTCATTTTTCTTTTGTTGTGATTTATGATTTTATGTTATGTAATTCTTCTGTCCGTACAATTTCTTTTGTGAACCTGCAGGTGTCTTATTTATCTTTCCTTTATTTTTAATTCAACAATTTCATTTATGAAAAGTGTGATTTATTTCATGTAAAATTTATTTATGCAAGTGTGTGTTTACATTTCTCGCGTATGATTTATTTTATGCAAGTTTGGATTGTGTTTAACAGAGTTGTTTTCCAAAGATATTTTTCTCTTAATGCATACATTCATCAGACACCAGCCCTGGATTGACATTATTAATGAAGAGGACCGATGACGACCCTCATCATAGAGAAATGGGAAGGGAAATGAATTAATCTATGCAACATTCCTAAGAGAGTTAGATCACTTACCCGCATTGTGGTCATTGATGCATCTGTCTCTCCAAAGAAATAGTACGCCAAGAGAGAATCGCTATGGGTGGAGAAGGGAAACATCGTTCATGTCCTAGAATCACTATAGATGACATAATCATGCAAGAAATCCAATAACCAAGAACAAAGTCCAATCCAAACAAAGTGCAAGATGTAGACACAAAATCATGCACTTGGGTACATTTCTAGTTCCTAATCACAAACTACTATTCATATGATTCCTAAAGGAGAAAACTAGTAATTGAAATTTATCTTCTCGCATCTTTTACTGTCTTTATTCTTTCCTCTTTAATCTTACACACCCCATAACCTAGTTTGATCTTCATTGCTTTATCTTTCTTGACTCTGGATACCAACGCCTAGCTAGGACACCATAGCCAGCGCCCTTGTCCCCCTCTCGGGTTCCCCAACCTCTTTGTATCTTGCTCACCTCTTTTGGGCCTCTTTTATCTTTTGGGCATCTTATTTTCTTATGGGTTGACCTTTTAGCTGTTAATTACAAAATTCAAGCAAGGGAATCATATAAATACAAAGCTACGTGACCATAATAAAGGACCAAGATCTAAGAATCTACTATCACTACATAAGGTTGCATCCAAGGGCATTCTAAGAGTGTCAAGGCATCCATCTAGCTATCATTTAAGGAAAAGGGAATGTATTTTCTGCATACAATTCATAGGAGGGAAATTTCATATTTCCATCCACACATCTATCTACATTGCTACATCTAGTTATTGCTCACTATCAAGTGCATCTTGCACAAGAGATTCTTAGGGCATCATTCTTGCACACACACACACACACAAAAACTACATGGATTTTGAGATGTAGTGCAACATTCGATCGTAAGTTCACTCTGTCAAAGGGTGACCATCGAGGTTAGTCCAACTCCCCATTTACATATTTTATTTTTTAGGACTTAACGTGTCTTGGGGTTTTGCAGGCTATCTTTCTCTTTGCAGGTTACAGGAGAATTTTGTGGACATAGTGTGACATACAGGTGACCAACAATGAATGTTAACAACTACCTTGCGGCACAAGAAGAATCAAGTTTTGAGGTTCTGCACAGGCACATGAGCCCAACATAGGTCTTTAGCACCTAGGCACCCTCACCCTAGTCTAGGCTCATCCAACAATTATAGAATTTTCTAAGAGCGCTTGTGACAATCTCCTTCTCCTATTCATAATTTTTCCAGTCCATAACACTTTAGGATTTATTGTGAAATCAACTAAGTCTTCTACTCCCTCTCTTGCACTTAGGGTTTCAATTTGTATTTGCTTATTACTTGCATCGATATGTGATTTAGCATTTATTTATCATACGTGACTCTGTAATATCTAGGGTTTAGCATAATTCCATATTTGTTAAATCATTTGGTGAACCCATCTCATTCGAACACTCTTGGGTCCTCATCTCATCATGGATATCTCCATTCATGATTTCTTGCTAGCCAATCCTAGTTGTAGAGATAAAATTATTTCTCTCTTGGCTAATACTCACATTCCTTCTACTACTCATCTGGACATAGTATATCAATCATTCGTAGATGCATTTTCTCAACAACTTACTTTTCCATTTGATATAGTTGACAATCTTTCTGTTTATGACAATGATCCTCCCTATATATACCGGCTCACATCTATAGCATGGGTATCAAGTGAACTATAATCGATAATGGATCTAAGCTCAATCTTTGTACTCTATCACTCCTTCATAACATTGGTCTTTCCTATGATTTTGTTAACCCAACATCCATCTCTCTTCATGTGTATGATTGGGCCAAAAACTATTCCTACCATTTTTTTGTTATCGATTTCCCAATTCAATATAATTGCTTACTTGGTAGGCCATGGCTTCACGCTATGCAGGCAGTGCCTTCTATAGTTCATCAATGTGTTAAATTCTTACATGAGGGATTTGAACATACCATAGTCATTGATTGTGACCCATTCAAATATTGTCACCTAGATCTAACCACTACATTACCTAATCCAAATTCTATTACTAATATGAATCTCGTTGATGATCAATAACCCGTGGACTATCATGACAACTTGCCCCCACTCAAGGAACTGCTTTGTGCATTGAACACCATCCCATCTCGCTTCATCCCGACCCCTCCTTCTACTAATGCTATGGTAATTTTTGGGGGTATATCCATACATTGGACATCATTCCACCTTCCTCATCTTCTCATGCGTGACTCCGCATCTACGTTTCTTCCTTTTACATGCACTCTTTTCATAAATAATAATTATTGGTATCATATTTCATTCAATCCTACTTTCTTTGATATTATTTTCACATATGATGGCTTGGCTCAAACTAGGATTTACACTCGCTGATCTCATTCCTCCACCTCATTATTCTCACCTTTATCATGAATATGTTCGCATCATCATTGTCGCTTATGGCCTCCACATCTTCCATTTATCAATCTTTGTTGCACACACTTCTCCACTTACTCTTGGGCAGTCCTAGCTTGACTACATTGGGGCACTTTGGACCTTAATCATACTTGACATCGCATTTCCCATGCATTTATTCCATGTTTCTATTTGCAATGATTCATTTCTTGGCTATACACAAAATCTTACTCGTTGGTATGCACATGATTTTCCATTACCACCTTTTATTGACAAAGAATATGCATTAGGAATGTACAATTTGCATCGCAATGGCTCTTTACATGATCGATCCCATACTATTGCTTATCGGTCTCGGATGCTTCTCCATTTGGCTTCGACCATGACAATGATGATATTCTAGATGATGTTACTTGAGTCTTCTCATTCTCATACACTTGGGGGGCATCATGTTTACTTTTTCCCCTTAGCATCACTACTTGTCTACGATTTCTACGCACACTCTCTCGTGCTTCATACTTCATATTTATGAGCATCATTACACAACTTAATACACACATTTTGTTTCGTGATCACCCTATGACACACTCTAGTTCCACATTTCATACTCGACTTCCGAGGGTATATATCTAAAATGAACCTCATCTCTTCTACATTTCATGCTTTTTGTTTCATGATCAATCTTTCAAACCATTTCCCAATGACTCACTCTTGTTTTATGGTTCATTCTTGACTACCGAGTGGTCTTGTATAAATGAACCTCATCTCATGCTCATTCACATCCAATCGGGGGGCATGCTGCCCCTATCACATTCACATTGCTTATCATTCCATCTCGCTCATTCATAACATATTACATATCTTAGTTGTATTTATTCTTATTTTCTTGTACTTACATGATACACTTTGCTTACTATTTTAGACATATATCCAAAGAAGCCATTATCTTTTCTATATACACATGCACATTCACTTGTTCTCTAAGTGTGAATAAAGACTTTCTAAAGATCCTTATACAAAACAATTATGTTTGACAATGTACCTCTTACTAGTCCCATTGAGGCTCCTGGGGGCATCTACATTTCTACTCTTACACATCATAGGTGTTATTGTTTCGTTATTTACTATTTCATATCCTTACTAGCACACTACGTTATATCGATCATACATGCTTTGACATACTTCCTATCTTTCTAACATGCTAACGGGTGATTCATGTGCAACATTTACTTTACAGAACTATTTGCCACCATGGTTATCTGATACTTTGCTTGATATTATTTGTTATTATAAATCATTGTTTGATGGTTTTTCCTATGACTTGCTTGTTCATCATTCTATGCTTTTAGCCACTTCGACCTTGATTGTCTTGTGACATTATGAGCAATGTCCCATGTTTGAAACCCACTTTTGCGGTCTACATTGTCTTCTTGTTTACTAGATTACATTTTATCTTCTATATACATACTTTTCTCTTGTTTCGATTAACACATGTTTCTAGTCACTTTGTTTACATGTGCCTTTGTTTCTACCATGCACATTCCCTCCCCCATAGGGTATCGCCGATCAATTTCAGGTCCTCTCATTTGGGCCGCATCCTCGTAATGATACCTCATGCACCCCAAACGAGGGGGCATACATCAGGTGAATCAATCACCCCATACATGAGCTCAAAGCTTCAATACATGCCTGCACAATACATGAACATAACAAAGCTACAATTTCACAATGGCCCAAATTCTAACTTGGGTCCTTAGTTCAACAAAGACATCAGTGCCCAAATATAGATACTAGTGCCTGGGAACTCCTGACCTTTCATGGGCACCTATGACCATGGGGCAGTTACAGTCACTTTCTCATATCAACACAATTTTTCAGCAGTTCACGAGTAATTTGCACAATACATGCATAGTCCTTCAAAGAATAAGAATGCATTCGATCTACTTTTCTATTTCCTTGGATTGAACTAGAACAACATAGAACAAAATAGGATCACACCATCTACAGTGGTGTATAAATTCAGGAAGCAGTCAGGGATGTAAAATAACATTATATCTTTTTCCCCAACACTCTTCTGTCGTGGTGTGAGATCACCCAAAAAAATCACACTTGGTGTGAGATCACCCAAAAAATTGTTCTTCTACAACATTTTAAGGACATTTTCTATCCTTTTCACTCGTCACAGATCAGGTGCACATGTTCATTTTATTATTCTTTCACATTTTTACATACTTTTACATGCTTTCACATAGTTTTCATAACACATGAATTTGACTACTCTTTCACTCTTCTTTTACAGGTCCGTCCTTAATACACAACAAGAAGTAACCTTTTATCAAGCTACAACAACAGGTACAACTAATACACTTCACCCCTAAAGTCACTCCCTCCTTATCTTTCATGCTTCATTTTTATCACTCCACGCTTTCACTTGTCTCCTCGACATGTTATCACCATCACACTCTACATGGTTATCAGGTATGCATCTCTTATCTACTTTATGTTATCGAGTGTTCACTTAACAACATAAAATGGGGGTAAATGTATACACAAAATCACACACTTGGGTACATTTCTAGGTCCTAATCACATACTACTATTCATATGATTCCTAAGAGAGAAAACTAATAATTGACATCTATCTTTTGGCCTCTTTTATGTATTTCTTCTTTCCTTTTTGGTCTTACACACCCCACAACCCAGTCTGATCTTCATTGCTTTATATTTCTTGACTGACACTAACGCACAACCAGGATGCCAACACCTAGGCATCCTTGTCCCTCTGGGTGCCCTCAACCTCTTTGTATCTTGCTCACCTCTTTTGGGCATCTTTTATCTTTTGGGCATCTTGTTTTCTTATGGGTCACCTTTTAGTTGTCAATTATGAAATTCAAACAAGGGAATCATATAAATACAAATCTATGTGACCATAATAAAGGACCAAGCTCTAAGCATATACTATCACCACCTAAGGTTGCATCCAAAGGAATTCTAAGAGCATCAAGGCATCCATCTAGCTATCATTCAAGGGACAAGGGACTACATTTTTACATACACTTCATAGGAGGGGAAGTTCATTTTTCCATCCACACATTTATCTACATTACTACATCTAGCTATTGTTTGATATCAAGTGCATCTTGCACAAGAGCTTCTTAGGGCATCATTCTTGCACACACACACACATAAGAACTACATGAAATCGAGATGTAGTACAATGCTTGGTCGTAAGTTCACTCAGTTAGGTGACTGTCGGGGTCGGTCTGACTCCCCATTTGCATCTTTTCTTTTTTAGGATTTGATGTATTTTGGGGTTTTGCAAGATATCTTTCTCTTTGCAGGTTACATGAGAATTCTACAAACATAGTACGACATACAGGTGACCAACAATGAAGGTTAATGACCACCTTACGACATAAAAAGAATTAGTTTCGAGAGGTTTCATGCGAGACATAGGCACCCAATAGAGGTCTCTAACACCCTCGCCCCACCATGCGCCCCTAGTCCAGGCTCATCTAGAAATTATAGAATTTTACGAGAGCGGTTGCGATCGTCTCTTTGTCATGTTCATCAATTTTCCTGTCTATAACACTTGGGATTTATTGCAAAATCATCTAAGTCTTCTACTCCCTCTCTCGCACTTAAGAGTTTCAATTTGAATTTGCTTATTGCTTGTGTCAAATTTATTTATCATACGTGACTCTTTGTAATATCTAGGGTTTAGCATAATTCCATATTTGTTAAACCACAAGATGGACCAAGAGCAGAGTGAGGTGATGCGAAGATGGTGCAAAAGAGCAAAGTAGGTGGCTTGTTCATGTCATTCCTTTCTTCCTATGAATGGTGTGGTGTGCATATATACCCGACATCATCGCCGCGGGCGATGGTGTCGGCGAATGGAAAACCTAATACCAAGACCAACGCCGCGGGTGATGTCATCAACCAAGGGGAACCCAATGTTAAGTGGAGTGAAAATGTGCCATGGATCAAGGGAAAGAAAGTGAAAAAGGTTTCAATGATGGAGTCAGATGCAAGCAAGTGCATGGATTGCTAGTGTGTGACATAAAAGGATTGATGAAAAGGCAATGGTAACTAAAACTAGGACCATATAGTAGTATGTCTCTTTGTGTATTGTCTCTAACCCATAATGACCATGTGTATAGTCATACCCCATTCTCGACAGGCCCCTTAAGGCACCCACTCGAGAAATAGATGCATCAACGACCCTTATCTACACAAAATAGTTGTTAGTAACATGTATGAAAAATTAGGTGTATATAGATATCTCACAACATTAGCTCAATGAATACATATTGATACCTAATCCCCGACAACAACACCCAAAAGTGGTGAGGGTTATTGTATCCTCCACTTTAGTTAATTATTTATCGAACGAGGGTGGCACCCAAGGCTATCTCGCTATAGGTAACAAGATGAAGTACTTTCCAATAATCCCACTAATCTAAACAAAAACAATAACCATTCAAATGCTACCAAATGTGGGAAAACAACAATATATGAAAACAATAATAAACTATTAAACTAAATGCATAACAAAAATGAATAAACCTTTAATTGAGCTATTTATTCTAATAGTTCTACTATTCATTCAAATGTAGAATACATGAAATAAAACTAAAAAATATCAAGTATCCTCCTCCTTGGATGAGAGTGGCCCTTGCTTCCTCCTTTAGATTTGGCTAGGAATTAATGAGAAATAATAAACATATATATCAAACTTCAATTATATTAACTTGATGTTTCTTACAAGAGATATAAAAACATAGATCCGCTTCTTCCAAGTTTATAATGAAGTATTTATAAGATACTCATGGTTTGAAGCTTTCACCTCTCATGAATACAAAACTACCTTCTACATTCATGATAACTTATTTGAACACAAGTATGAATAAAACTAATTTCAAATCTAGCTTGTTGATTGACAAGTGGAGGTCGATAGATATCTCATTCCTAAGCAACTAAAAACTTTTCAATTTGAAAGTTGCATTAGGACTCTCCTTACAAAAGGTGGACTATTGTACATTCTTTCCTTCTTACAAACCGTTATTCGATAGTTGGCATTGGACCGCCATGTGTCCAACCAAAGAACTCTTCTTCAAGGTCCTCTTGACCGCAAAATCCTTCCGAATATTTCTTACATTCTAATAAAGAAAGGTGTTAAATGTCATGTTCACCCTCTTATGGGGATCACAAGTAACTATCTTTGGTCATCCCAAAATATTTTCAATTTTTAAATAACTAATAATATTTGATGTGTTTTTTTAGTAAACTTTAGTTTGGCGTGACGAAGGGTCCACCAAGTGCACAAGTTTCATACTGCCTTCGTACAATGAGCGCACACGCAGGACATTGGTCGGACTACTTCCACAACACATATGGACTCGATCGATTACTCCTCACACTCGGGCCTGCCAATGAGGTTTGAACCTTGGACCTCCTCTTAATAAACGCCTGGCCTTTACCAATCAGCCAAGACCCCATTGACTTTTTGATGTGTTAATATATGATATATTTAGGTATTCATAAGAAATAGTTGGTTTCTTTATTCTCTATGGTGTAGATCACTTCGAAGAGCGTAAAATTATCTAATGACAAAAATTTGGCAATAGACTCTTCTCTATTTTTTATATTTACCCATAATTGATTTAAAAAAACCTTTTGCCGAACCAGCTATAAAACCATATCGGATGTTAAACATTCTAACATAAAACTGATAAATGAGGACAGACTTCGAAATGTTTAAAATATTATAAAATATTCCTTAAACCTTGAATCTCCTTTACCCTTTCTTCAGTATACACTGCGATAATCAGATCAGACATTAGTAAAAGAAGGCACAAATTGTTCTGCTAAAATGGAGAAAAATCCATTGGGTTTGTTCGCAAAAATGGGAGCTGTGGCAATTGGAGGGGTAGTCACTCTTTCTTTTGCATCATCTCTTGTTGTACAAGGCGTCCGAAATGTTACAGAAGCCAAACGCGTAAGTTCAGTTTTAATCTGTAAAGAATACTGTACGATTCCCCTGAATTTTGAAAGTAGAAGTATGAGTTTAAAAATTGCAATCACCCAAATATAGCAGCATAATGATGGATTGATAAAACGCTATTTTATGTAGAAAAAGACAGCACCACCTTGTTCGGTGTGCAATGGTAGAGGATTTATGAAATGCAAATTGTGTGGAGGAAGATCAACGATAGAATGGTCACCTCTATACGAGCCAGTTATCTCTAAAGCCTGTGTCTGCCCCACCTGTGAAGGCAACAGGTATAAACACTTGAAACCCTAAAAATCATTAAAACCCTAGAAAACTACTTAAAACTCATAAACTATGAAAACCTTAAAATCGTTAAAATCCTAGAACCCTACCTAAAACTCATAAAATACGAAAACCCTAATGAAATGGTCACCGTAAATGCAAAAAGTGAAAAAGCATTTCATGTTAATGGAAATTGTTAAGCAATGACTTTTCCTACAAATTGTATCATGGTGACCCTGTTTGATCCTTTTTTTGGATCTAGAAGAATGATATGGAGTTCAATATGATGATTGTTTTGCTGGGTAGGGACAAAGATTGTCTGAACATTGTGGCTCTTTGTTTATATTTTTTTGGGCTGGAATCATGACATGGGTTTAATGTGATGATTGTTTTCTTACCGAGGATTGAGACATGATTTTTTAATCTTTTTTTTTTATGTTTGGGAAAAAATATGGGGTTGAATACGACGATTGTTTTGTTGGGTAGGCTTCAGGATTGTCTGAACATGGTGACACCATTTTATTGTTTTTGGGTATGGAATGGAAGAATGATACGAAGTTAAAAAAATATGTTTGTTTTGTTGGGTAGGGTTCAAGATTGTCCGAACTTTTTTAAAAATGAAAAAACCTCAAATCATTTGTTTTGTCTGATTTGGTAAATTCTCCTTGATCCTTTTGGGGGCGGGGTATATTTTTGTCAAATTCACCAGGGCTTGCAACCAGCCTAGAGGACATTGGGGTATGCCGCACCCGGCAAGTTGGATGGGGTATTTTACTCAATTTCAATACTTAAACATTTCTCATGGGCCTTGGGGTATGCCATGCCCTTATTATTTCTTCTGGGAATTTGAATTTGGGGTTTCGCTTTAAAAGCTTCAAGGCTTTTGCCACTTATGCTCATCCCATTTGCTACAGATGGTATCATGATGACCCAATTTATTTATTTTTTCTAAAAGAATGACATGGGGTTTCATACGATAATGTCTTGCATGAACTGCCAAAAATGTAAACAAAAATCTCATGTTAATATAAAGTTTAAACCATTGGGGAATGATTTTTCATTCAAATTATATAATGATAACCCTGTTTTATTTTTCCTTTTTTGGGATATGGAAGAACTGGGTTTTGATTAGATGAATGTGGTGAGGTCAACATAGTCTGAAGTTCTTAACTGAAAAAATGTAAAAATTTAAAACATCTAATGTTAATGGCCCTTTTTGAAGTCTATATGCTATTTATGTTTTTGTGGGTAGGGTTCAATGTTGTTTGAAACACAAAATTGTGAAAGGAAATCTATTCTCAATTCACATTGAACAATGAGTTTTCCTACAAATTGTATTTTGCTTTATGTTTTTATGCGTTCTTTTGGCAATGATTTTTCCTACAAATATGACTCATTTTTATGTACATGTTTCTTTGCTCGCGAAGAAGATGAATGCATTTTTTTGCTCTTGAAGAAGATGAATGTGTTTTGGTAGGGTTCAGCATTTTCTGAGCTGCAGAAAATGAAAATAATAAATAATATCGTAATAGAAATAATTGGGTGATGTTTTTGTACTAAAAACTGTATCTTGCTCTAGAAGAATGATATGGAGTTTAATAAGATGAATGTTTTATTAGCAGGGTTCAACGTTGTCTCAATTGCATCGGAAAGGGCTATGCTTGATGTTGGTCTGTTGTTTTCAAGAATCAACTTCATAGACAAACATGCAGGGTCATAGACTGGCCGTTCTTAAGTACTTATTGAGGAAAGATTTGTTCGAAAAAATATATTCCACAACTAGATACCCTGTGGGTTACAAGTTAAGTCATTAGTTTACACTTCTATATAAACTTCATTTTTGGGCATCATGTGGTTTGTTGGTAATGAGAGGCTCTTTGCTAGTCTGGTAGATATACCGATTGATTTGGGATTATTCTTGTACTACAACTTGACTGATACATTCTTTAATTAGGTGGTTATTGATATGGGGACGTTACCAACACCAACACCTCTGTTCTTTTGATTTCTTTGATAATTACCAACTGATTGATGTGGTGCATGGAAAACTAATGCATAGACACAGACCAACTGTAGTTATATATGTTAGGAAAGAAAATTTACAATCATTTGCCTCAGAAAACTACGTAAGACGAGACAATGTATGATACAAACTCGTGCCATTAATCTAGAGGGATCCTCGTTATTATTTTGATCTTTAAGACATCCTTCTGGATTAGGATGCTTGCTAATAGCGGGCAATTTCCTAAACTTTAATGTATGCTTAAGGGTCACGGCTACTGCATGCAAGAGACCAGGGGTTCACCTATTGAAAAAACAAGAAAGTACGTCAAGGCATGTATTATAAATCTAGTTATAACTAGAATAAATGCCTATACAAAGTCAAGAATTTGTGACCAATGTCAAATCTGAAGAGTAATTTGATCTTGCAGAGATGGAAATACAAATGCCTGAAATATGTAATGAAGTAGGGGTTCCAGGAGAAACTTCCAATCTAATGAAGAGGGGTTCCAGGAGAAACGTCCCATCTATAAGATGTTTCCTGGAAAAATTACAATGATCTGAGCTTATGTAATACAAAAATATGGAAATTGGAAAATACTGATCAAATTGTCAGTAGTCCTGTAGTTAAATATATTATGCTTATTAAAAAAATGAATGTTGTCCTTTGGATTTAAGGCCCCAATATCTGTTTTCATTGGCACCGGCAGTTTTTCTAATTACTGTAATAATTTATAATTGAAGAAGAGCTGCCTACAGATGTTTTTGTCCATTTTCCTGCATTACCAGCAGTGTACTCTGATAGTAAAATGCAGCAATGGCTGCTAAAGTTTGCTACAGATTAAGATGTGCTGAAAAACTATGCGTTGCATTTTAAACTTTCAATTCATGTAAATATTTTTCCCGTTATGTTTATTGTATGTTATTGCATTGAATAGGAAATCGAGATAACTAAGCACAAGAAAATTCATATAACAAATTAAAGTCAGTTTGTTCTGATAATACAGTATAATGTAAGGCAGGTGTACTATGGAGAGTGCTGCTGCTTCTATTTTTATTGAGCAGATGGTCCCATGAAAAAATAAATTTAGGGAAAAAAATAAATTGAGCAGATCGTCCTTGATCTACAGTCTTGCTGGAAAATTGTGAATGTCCCCTTCCTGTATGTCTGTAAATTTATATGATGAAAATGATGTAGCAGGATTTATGTTTCATTCCCTTTTATAATTGAACCATTCATTCTAGTTCTTGTTTAATTTGTGGGTATGTTCTTATCCTTTAAAAGTCAGATTGAAGCAGAAACAAGAAGATACGCAGCTTTCTTCATGTACCCTTATAAGTCAATATGGGAGTCTGTTGGATTTTATCTAAGCACGCCCTGCCAAATTGGGAATAAGATCGGTTTAGGCTTGGGACTGCATATTGATCAATTAGTTGTATACAATTGTTTGATTAATTGATATAAATTACAAGTATTGATTGGACCAAAGTTAGAGAGTTGCCTACCTTTTAGCATTTTATAATTTTTAGAAACCTGTAGTTGATTGGGTTACATTCAATGTGAGTGTGTAAGAGATTTTTGTTCTGACGTTTGGATAATTTTGTTTTCTATTGAAGATTGTTGAATTGCAGCAACCTTATTGGCTGTCTTGTTGGTGTTTTTGGCTTGGGCATTGGGCTGGGAGAATTTGTTGTCACGCCCTCTGACATTTTTGTTATGGTTGGTGGTTCTGTTTTGATTGGGTTGGGAAGGGAATTTCTTTCCCATCTATTGGCGGGTTTGGTCAATCCACCGCAATTTTAATGGGATCCATTTGTATTTTGTGTGGATAAAGCCTTCCTCGAGGCAGCAGTACCAATTTGGCATTATGCGGACTTTTCTGATGGTTGTGACGTAGGCATAGGCTTTGGTGTGGAATTGGGATCAACTCTTCCATTCTACATGGGTGACAACCCTGTGTGCGCTTTTAAAATCAATTGTCTTCTAGAAACCATCAAAAGCAGGAGAAATGATTAGGCACCTAGTTGCATTTTTATTCAACATCTAGGAAACCAGCCAATTCTTGGACTCGCAGTATCACAGACATTGAGCAATTCTTGGGCTGTAAACACAATTGATATTGTAACCACAAAGGTTGATGCAAAAATATAAAATTAAACAACTATAACAATATTAACGGGTCTACCTGACAATAAATGTAACAGGTGGGAACACAATCAAAGTGATACTCAATTAAGGGCAATCAAAATCAAGCAACAAAGCGAAATCAAAGGGGAATTCAATTCCCAAAAATCAAGACAAGATCACAATACCATCTAAATAAAAACATATAAAGGAAGATTGGATGACAAAATTTTAATAGAGCTTTGAATAGGTGTTGATAAGGATGAAAAAATTGACGAATTAGAGCTAAAAAGGAGCAAAAGGTGCAAGCAAGATCAAACAAAACTGAAACAACAAATCATATTGAAATGGTAAAGCAATCCAAGTAAATTATTAGTGCTTATTGAAATGTTAGGAAATTTATTATTAGTGCTTACATAAATAAGTTAGTAAGTTTTGTTAGTTTGTATTTATTGTTGAAACAACAACATTTGTTACACCCGTAATATTCTAAATGGGTCAGTTGTTTCCTATTTTGTAGGAGGTAGTTTTCCTACCTCCATGGCTATATAATAGCCATTGTAATATGCAACGTATTAAGTAGAACTAATCAAGTTTCTTGTGTCAATCTGTTGCTGCTCGAAAATTCAGTATCAAAGCAATTTTATTCGGGATGGAAAATTAATTTTTTTTGCAGGGGCAACTGATACTCCTCGTTGTGCCGTGACTGAGAAACATAAATATGTGGAGGAATTCTTGTTAATAGGAAAACATAGTATTCTTTGATGTTATTCAAGCATTGTTTAGAGATAAGTTTCTTTTGAATTGCGATTACATAGATTTGTGTGTTCATTAACATTAGACGCCTTGAGGAAGGAAGGGGCCTTGTTGATTGGGAAAAGAACAACGCTATAATAGAACTCAGAGATCTGCAACAAGATCTGTGTAGAGTATTTGCTACTAAGGAGCGGATTCAAAAATGGCATAGCTATGTTGAATCTCTAGTTTTAACAAAGGAGAAGTCAGACCTTGGTGCAAGAGATCCCAAATCCTCTACTTGGTATTATTCTACATTTGATTTTTACCTTTTCGCTATCCTGCAGACTTGAGATACTCCGGTTGTGTGTTTCTGTTGTGTATCAATTAAAAAAAATAGTATGGTCCTGGTATCTATGTTAGTGGTTCGAACACTTGTACATGCTCGATATTGTTGCACATAACTTTATTATCTCGAGCAAAAAAGAGATCGTGGTTGTGTTTTTATTATTCCATTTCAATTTGCATGCTTGCGGTCCATGTTGATCGGTGACAATGATTTCTACATTTTAAGATACAGGAGAATTGGATCAGACACGACTCCTTTTTGGACGTTACTAGATTTGTCTCGGTGAATTGTCCGAGTACTCAGCTGTTAGGTTTAATCTTGCATGGGTGTTGACAACAACCACTGAACCAACCCTCCACGTATACTAGCTCTCTCATTCTCAAAGCCACGACAAATTCATTAGGTCATGTATAGGTTTTTCTTTTTCATTGTTTATTTTAAGTCTTTCAAAAGTAATAAGCATTTCTCTTGTAGTTTATATAGTTTTTTTTTTTTAATATCTATGTGATTATGTATTTGTAATTGTTTGTTACAAAGCATAGACCCATATAGGTTTCTAGTTAATACTTTGTCATTCTTTGTGTTGCTGAATAATATATAGATTTGTAGTTGTCCTCCATTACAAATCTGGTAGTCGTATTATTGAAGTTGTAAAAATTGTCTAGTCAAAAGTGTCAATGGAGCCCATATATTTTTCCGTCATTGTCAAACATTGTAAAAAAAAAAAAAAAAATTGTATTACGGACGCATTTTTGGTGGAATCTAACATCTATTTAAGGCATGTTTTTGAGCTTCATGGTCACATTCTCGTTGAGATAGCAACACCATTAAACAGAGAGGATGGAGGCAAACAAAGGTTGGAGGGCAATCAACGACCTCTTGTCAGTTGCCAACGATGGGGCCGCATTTTGCTATGGTGACATTATTGTGGTGTGAGTTTGCTTTCATTTCAGAGTTGCGATGCTTTGAATTATGTGATTCTAGTTCGAGTTCTTGATTTGTATGGTTTTGGATGCTGGAAAAAGAGTTGTGTTAGAGTGCAGATGACTGTCAGTGATCCTCTGACTGTCGTACTTCATTGGAAGATGGTTTGCTTGTGAATACGTTCACTTGCAATGGTGACCATGTGCAACAAGATCTAACTAGCAAGATCCGGTCAGTAGTATGTACTTCGATACAATTTGCTTCTCAGTGTTTGTGTGTGGAAATTTCACATTGTGGGGGGAACATGACACCAATGTTCCATTTCCATTATGAGCCTAAAACGACTAAAGTCAAAGGAAGCTTCCAATGGCAGTGGTAGTTGCCTATGTTGTTTGAGATCAAGTGGCAATGATCGACGACAATGGTTGCATTAAGAACATTATGATTCTTATAGGAAGTAATGTGAAATCTCTTTCCTGTATATGTTCTATTGTGCAGTTTTGTAATAAACGAGTTGTGATTCCTATATACTTCCCGATGTACAAGCATAGTGGAAAACAAAAGCACCAGAGTAAGTCAGTTCATGGATCTTGAAAGGGTTTGTGGGAGGATCCAGAAAACCACATGAGGTGGACAGTTGATGGGGCCAGTTCACTTCAAGGTTTGTGGTAAGCCTGTTTAAAACCATGGAAGGAGAGAGCCTTGTTGGGATGATAATGTCAAGTGGGATATCTACCATTGCAGTACGCCCCAATATTATATTAAAGTTTGTTCATCAAACTTTATTATGAAGATCTTCCACATTTAAGAGTGAAGTGGCTCGACTGATTCACCCACCCATATTGATTTGGGTGATCCCTCTCGGGATTGGTTGAGCAATGTTTACATTTGTACAAACTGATATCAAGACTAATATTAGATTGGAAGATCATTCGATGATCATTGTATTGATGAGTGTGAGAACTAGCTCGACAATCATTCAGGAAAAGACTAATGAGTGAAGTGGAAGTGTTGGGTAAAAGTTGTATAAGAAATTCTTAATAACAGACAATGCTTTATTCAGTGGGGTTTTTACCTTCGGGTTTTCCCCACTTAAATTTGGTGTTACCATCTCTTTACTTAACTCAAGTTATTTGTTTTTAGCTCATGTTATTACATTTTGTAATCTGCATGCTATAATCTATAATCTTCGGTATTTATTTTGTGGATTTATAATAAGTTGATTATGCATTCCTTCTAAATCCTAACATGGTATCAGAGCTGGTGATTATGCATGTGTAGGATTGATCTGGAAGCTTTTAATTAACTAGAGCGAAGAAGTTTGAAGTTTGTTTACAGATCTGCGAAGTCCTAGTTGCTCCACAATCATCTTTAAGCTAACCAAGTTTAAAATTTTGATTCCTACCTAAATATTTTTTGAAATATTGCTTAAATGGCTATTTAGATCGTGTTTGAGCAATTGTCGGCTTAGATCTTTGTTTCTGCATCTAGTTATAGTCGTTTTCGGTTTAAATATGTCATTTGCGAGCTTGTTTTAAGTTTTTGCGCCGCTTATAGCCGTTATAGCTATTTTTGTCTATGTGAATCCGAAAGGATTTCCTTAGTTCTGTTTGTTCGTGGGGTTAAATCGCCCCAACTTTATAATTCTTTATTTTTCGCTAGATTTGTTTTTGTGAAATCCGATCCAATCGCTTTACGCCATTTGGCTTCACTATGTCATTTTTATTTAGATCTTATCGGTTTTACAAAGCTTGGACCAATAAAATTGCTCCAAGTAGCTTCTCTCGGTGTCTTTTTGTATTTGTGAAGCCCGATTTACTCATGGAGTGCCAAGTGGCTTCACTCTGTTGTCTTTTTGTTTAAATCTTTAATTTTTTGACATTTCGTCTTTGTGAAGTACGAATCAATAAGGTTATTCCACACACTTTGCAAACTCATTTTGTTGTCAGTTGTGAAACGCGAGCCAATAAGGGCTTTACACATGTCTTCGCGTTGTCAAAATTGGCTTTGCTTTCCTCTGTCATTTGTGAAATCCGATCCAATAAGAAAGCTCTAAGTCGCTTTATATTTTCGTATTGTCGAGTCTTGTGTTTGCATGCTTCGTCATTTTGCGAAGGATGAGCCAATAAGATTGTTCCAAGTATTTTCACATTTTGCAAATTGTCAATTTTTTTGTTGTGGCAGTGGATAATCCAATAAAAATTTGCCACATTTTCGCATTTGTTAGACTTGCAAAAAGCTAGCCATTTAAAAGGCTACACATGTGTCCATTTTTGCCCTAAGTCATTTTAGTTGTATTGAAAAGTGCAAACCAATTGCATTTCGACACATGTATTAATCTTCTATTGTGTCGTATTTTCAAGTTTCAGGTGTCACTTACTTTGGTTAAGCCTCTTATATTGTGACACGTCTTTAGATTTCAGACCAAGTTTATTTTATTTTTGGCTTATTTCGGTGACTTTAAGTCCGCTTGAAGCCATCTATTTAAAGTTAGGCGGAAAGCCGCCAATTGTCTTTTGTCAATCACGCTAGATCGTTGACAAGTGGCATTGTTTGATTAAGACTTTCTCAGTCTCTGTCAATTGCGAACCAATTGAACATGTCCACGTTCCTTCACATTTTGTTTGTTCTCCCATAATGTGAAAAAGTGAACTAATTATTTAACTACATGTGTATTTAGCTTTTAGCGGTGTCGATTTTATTTTCTTGTGTACCTTAGCTTTCAAAATTTTCTTTGGACCACGGGTGTCTATTTCCTTTATACCACGGGTTGGTTGTCAAAGATTGTAATCATGCGGGTATTATATTTTTCTTTGTCTTGCGGATTCCAAAATTTGAAAAGCTTAGATCTTTTGCTCTCCAAACTTTTGCTATCTGTTTTTCTTTTTTTTTTGCTAATCCATTTGTAAACATATAACTAAAAAGATCTGTAGCTTGTTTTTCACCCTTGTTTGACTTTCTTGATTCGTACTTTTAGTTGCATTCATTGCCAATATCGTCTAAGCATTAAATGACTAGTTTTGCTAGTTTTTCATTAGATAAGTCTCATTATTGAATGAAATGAATTATAACACATGGAGAGTTAGATTGAAAGCTTGTTTTATGGCTAGAAAGTTATGGGATCTTGTGACTGATGTGAAGACCCGACCCACTGGAAGACAAGCAAACCCTGAAAATCTTAGCTCCTTCTCTCAGAGATCTCATGAGGCTTTGTCCATCCTTTTGCAAAGCATAAAAGATGAATTCTTAATGCATATAGGTCATATGGACTCACTTGCTAATGCCTGAAACAATTAGAGACAATGCATGAAGGCAATCATTTGTCAAAAATAATTAAGCTTATTATGGAATTGTTTACAACTCCTATGAAAGGGGATGAGAAAATAGTTAATTAAGAACATTAAAGCTCAATTGGATGGTTGTAACTGTGAATTGTTTCAAGATAAGCTCATGTATTTTATAATTCAGATAAATATCCATGAAAAATTTAGAAATTATATATCTATTCTTAATTCTAAGTATCGAATGAGAATGATCTACCTGATTTGGATACTCTGTCTTCTCTGTTAATTCAATAAGAGTGAGTAATGGAGAATTTTAATTCAAAAGAGACTACTTCTCAAGCCTCGTTCTCTTAGAATCACAAGTCTTCCCATAATAGGAATACCAAATGGATGTCAAAAATGATTTTCTTAATGGTGACTTAAAATAATAAATCTACATGAGACAACCTAAAGGTTTTGAAGAACCTGAAAGGAACTTTATGTCTGTAAGCTGAAAAAGTCTTTGTATGGTCTTAAGTAAGCCCCTAGAGCCTGGTATGCTAAAATTAACAATTTCTTTCAAGATCTTGGTTTCACTAACTGTTGTTATGATAATGATATGTTTGTTAAGTATGAAAACAATCATATTATCATTATTGTTTTGTATGTAGATGATATTTTGATTACTAACAATGATAAAAATTTAATTGTTAAGATCAAAGAAAAGTTAAAGCAACGTTTTGAAATGACTGATTTAGGTTTATTAAATCACTTTCTTAGCATGGTTATATTTCAAGATCACAAGTCTATTGTTGCATCTCAATCTCAGTATGTTATGAATTTGCTTAGAATATTTAACATGATTGACTTGTAAGTTTGTTGTCATTCCTATTGAAGTTGGTGTTAAATTAGATCCTAAACCAACTTGTGCTAAATTTGATCCTACTCTGTATAGATAGCTAGTTGGTAGTTTAATTTATTTGACTATTACTAGACCTGATATTTCTTATGCAGTAGGAGTAGTTTCAATATTTATGCAAGAACCTTATGAGGATCATTGGAAAATGGAAAAAGAATTTTGAAATATATTAAAGGAATAGTCAATTATGGTCTGTTTTATTCTTCTTGTAATGATGCACAATTATTTGGCTATTGTGATTCGATTATCTTTGGTGATCTTTGTAGATAGAAAGTCTAATTCTAGATATGTTTTCAAGTTGGGTGTAGGTGCCATCACTTGGAGTAGCAAGAAACAACCAACAATGTCTATCTCTTCTACTGAAGTAGAGTATAGAAGTGTTATGGAAGCTGCAAAAGAAGCTATGTGGTGAAAAGATTGTTGGATGAATTGCATATGAGCATCAAAGGAAGCACTACTCTTCTATGTGACAATCAGAGTTGCATTGCTCTTGCAATGAATCTAGTTCAACATCAAAGGACCAAGCATATCGAATTTCATATTCACTTTATTCATGAGAAAGTCCTAAATGGTGATATTGATCTCAAGTTTTTTTAATCAAGATCAAGATGCGGATATCTTCACAAAGCCGTTGTATTCTATAAAGTTCTGAAATTTTGTGCCTTGTTAGGCCTATAAGAGTTGCCCTTGAGGGGGAGTGTGCATGAAAATGCCACCTCTTAACGGTCTGTTGAAAATTTCAATACTTCCTCCATTTTGTAATAAGTAAATGTGTCACATTATGTGAAGTTACTTGTAAATCCCAACGAAGCATTAGTTATGGGAATGCCTTGTTTTATAAAAGGCTCCATAATCGATATAAGTCTTCATATGTAAAGCACTTGTCCTTAGAATTTATTTTGTATATGTTCCTTTGTATCGTGGCTTTTATAGGATCCTTGGAACACTGTTTTGAATCACTGAAACATTTCTCCCATGGTCTTGATAAAATTCACAATACATTTTAGTTGTCATGCGGCTTGCGCAAATCTTATAACACTACGGTATTGTACCACGGAATTGAAAAACCCGTGGGACTCTACTTTAGTGCACCGAGGAACTGCAAACTGTGGAACAATTGTGCACGGCTTATATAAGTCTGCGGGGCACTGTAGTAGTATAATGCAGAGTTGAAAACCCCACAAAACTCTACTTTAGTGTACCATGAAACTACAAATCCACCGGTAGTGTACCGCGGAGTTGAAAACCCAATAATACACAAATAATACACATTTGTTTATAGATATCAACCATATTGGCATAAGGAACAAATGTCAACATATTGTTTTGCATGTTCTTCCCCACTTAACATTAAGGGGGAGTGTTGGGGTGATAATGTCAAGTGGGATATCTACCACTGCAGTACGCCCCAATATTATATTAAAGATTTTTCATCAAATTTTATTATGAATATCTTCCATATTTAAGAGTGAAGCGACTCAACCGATTCACCCACCCATATTGCTTTGGCTGACCCCTCTCAGGATCGGTTATGAGCAATGTTTACATTTGTACTGATGATATCAAGACCGAGATTAGAATGAAAGATCATTCAATGATCATTGTATTGGATGAGTGTGAGAACTAGTTTGACAATCATTCAAGAAAAGACTAATGAGTGAAGTGGAAGTGCTGGTTAAAAGTTGTATTAGACATTATTAATAACAAACAATGCTTTATTCAGTGGGGGTTTTTAACTTCGGGTTTTCCCCACTTAAATCTGGTGTTACCATCTCTTTACTTAATTGTTATATGCTTTCAGATCATGTTATTACATTATGTAATTTGCATGCTATAATCTATAATCTTCGGTATTTATTATGTGGATTTATAATCAATTGATTATGCATTCCTTCAAATCCTAACAAGCCTTTCTTTTGATCAAGATCATGAGTCACATAGTAGGACATGTTTCACGGGGGTGATCATACTGGCGATGAGTGTGTAGGTTTTTCTACCAAGTTCTCACTAGGGGTGAATGTTAGGAAATTAATTATTAGTGTTTACATAAATAAGTTAGTAATTTTTGTTAGTTGTATTTATTGTTGAAAAAAAAACATTTGTTACACCCATAATATTCTAAACGGGTAAGTTGTTTCCTATTTTGTAGGTAGTTTTCCTACCTCCATGGCTATATAATAGCCATTGTAATATGCAACGTATTATGTGGAACTAATCAAGTTTCCTATGTCATCCGTTGTTGCTCCAAGAATAAAATTAGGAATACCATGGTGAACAAATAAGCAAGCTATTGAAGATTAATGGGTAAAGGAAAGACAAAATAACCATCCAAAGTCCAAGAACAAGGTAAGGCAAGAGGCACTTAGAGAATTCAACCAAATGAACCAATGAAAATGTACTTGTAAAAATAAAAAAATTAATGAAAGAGTTAGGAAAGAAAAACTTTAGGACAAAAGTTATGAGAGTGTGGTAACAAGTGTAACCTTTAAATTAATGGCAATTGAGCCAAAAGAACTTAAGAGTAAGAGATTTACTCATGGTTTTTGAAGACAAGGCTACAACAAAGTATATGAGCAAATGAGTATATTGGTAAACCAACATAGTGCTCAAATGGGAAAATTAGGTTCATCACTACCATATGAAATACTACTTGAATTCCCATATCCAGATCAAATGAGATTTTTCCTTTTGAAGGTACATCGATGTGTGAAACGTGCATGCTAACAAAGTTGTTACTATTTGAGGCATGTCCCATGAGTTAACAAAACAAATATAAACTAAGGTATTACCTAATCTGCTACTAAAACAAAAAAAATCATACAACATCAAGAAAAATAAAGCAAGTTCAATTAAAGAACATACTCATTCATGCACTAAGCTAGTCTTACACCCTCTTGCATGCATTCGTGCCAAAACACCTAACAAGACTAATTATACAACTAAACAATATGTTTCATTACAAAAGGTGAAAGTGGTTACCGAATTTACTTGTCATACACATGACTACATTATTAGTGCAAATATTCATGTTAACATATAGCTTGTGATTATTTTTTGAATACTACTAGTGATCTATTTGACTCCACACATTCATGGTCCCCAAGATTTTAAGAGTTCTAATGTCATAATATATGACCATCATATGGATATATAGATGGGGTCATCGATTATCATACAACATCAAGAAAAAATAAACCAAGTTCAATTAAAGAACCTACTCATTCATGCACTAAGCTAGTCTTACACCCTCTTACATGCATTCATGCCAAAGAACCTAACAAAACTAATTATAAAACTAAACAATATGTTTCACTACAAGAGGTGAAAGTGGTTACCAAAGTTACTTGTCATACACATTAATACATTATTAGTGCAAAGATTCATGTTAACATATAGCTTGTGATTATTTTTCAAATACTACTAATGACCTATTTGACTCCACACATTCATGGTCCCTAAGATTTTCAGAGTTCTAATGTCATAATATATGACCATCATATGGATACATAGATGGGATCATCTATTAGCATTGTTAACCTAACCCTTATGTGAGCTCAACTATGTAGCTACATAGTTTCTTTATTTGGTCTCCTTTAGTGTGTCATGTTTATTACCCTCTGTTAAGTTTTCAAAAATGGAGTTGTCTTTTTTCATTATTCATTCCTCTAGACCCTTTGGTTTATGTTGATTGCATTGTCTCGTTAGCCCCTTTCCCTTTGATTATCAACCATGTTTCAAAAGATTTGCAAATTGTTTGATAACAAGAACACCTCTGAGAGGCCTTGTGATCTAATGCACATTAAATTATGAGGAAAGATGTAGGTTGGGAGGAACCCTATGTATACACCTCATTTTTCACGATTGTTAACCTTTTCTCTTGTGTAGGGGATGTTGATGCATTATTCTCTTAAGTGGGTGCCTCAAGGAGCTGCGGGGATTAGGGTGATTAGACTTGGTTATGTGGGTTAGCCCATGACATTTGAGAGATGTAGCTATTATACCAAAGTTACCCTATCCTCACTTTATTTATGCTCATTTCCACTTGTCTAATTATGTTCATTTGCTTACATTCATTCCTGGTCATTTCATTACTTCCGATCATCCTCGACCTTTTCATACTCCATATATTATGTAGTTTTCACTTCCCATTGTTTTCCACCCTTTGACCATAGGATTCCCCAAAGTTGACACAATCACTTATGGGTGATTTTGTATACCTTTGTTTTTTCCATGGCCGACACCATCACCCATGGGCAATCACATTGAGTATATATATACTCGACCACTATTGTCATTTTATCATCACTCATTCATCATTCAAAGCACTTCACTTTATTGCCACATTAAACATTTGTGCATATTTTCACACCTAGTTACTAGACTTGAGGTTATGGAGTTTACCCCTTTGCATTTGGGTCACCCTATTGAGCTAGGACTGGTTGTCTTCTTCTCGAGATTTCCCATTCTCCACCCTTAATTATTCTCTCTCGGTGATGTTGTCTCTGGAGATGATTATGCATCAGTAGTCACACTGCAGGTAATTATTTGTAACCCTTGTTTGTCCTTTGTTTCATGTATATTGTTGTGTGGATGGCTAATCATTTTTTGTTATATATTAGGGTAGATGTATGTTTGTTTTAGTCTATTGATTTGTCTTATTATGATACACCCCTTGGCTTTATCCATCTCTTAACTTATATTTATTTTGAATCCTAATAGGATACCTATATTTATCTTAGGTATAGGCCTTGGAAACCTATAACTATCTTATGATTAGCAATACTATCCTCTAAAACTAAAATATGTGTGTTCCTTGAGCACCTTTGGTATCTACATCTTGTGTGTAGGCCTAGATTTGATCCCCAACATTTGAGAACACAGGCGAGGATCCATCTTAGCCCATCATACATTCTGGTGAACTTGACATAAATCTTATTTTGCCTTAGATCAAGCCATATTCATTCTGATTTATATTTTCCCTTGATTTTCTTATACAATCAAGCAATGTGTAAATCTCCTTACACGGTCGATTTTACCTACATATTCTTTTTCTTGACCTTACGTCATCAACCTTGTATAAATTCTTACATGGCCAATCTAATATGATTATTCTTCATACCACACATTTTTTAGTCTCGGTGACATCAATCCCTATGTATCTTCCTCTTGGTTGATCATGTTCATTTCACGACTTTATTCTACCAAAATTCTACCTTGATGTCATTGACCCTGTGAAAATATTTCTACACAACCAATTCCATTAGAAAATTCTTCACAAAGCCTCCCTTCCAGTCACTAACAATTCGAAAACTTCCATGGAGTATTTGACTAGTAGTTTTGTTGACTCCTCTTCCAACCAACATCTTTACAACAACATTAACAACAAAATTGACACCTTTCCTATGTTAGTTCCTCATTATGTTGATTGTTTTGCTAGAGGAAATACTAACAACAAGAAGCAAAAACAACCAACTCTCAACATGCACACCAGGTTTAGCATCCAAATCTTGTCCTTGACCTAGAAAAGCAAGGTGAACATGAAGATATTGTTGTCAATTTTTTTATCCCGTTGGACCAAAAATTGGACAATGCCCTATAAGCCATTTTTTTAGTCGTTGCAGGCATAAAAATGATCAAACTAATAAATCATGTCTCAAGGGGTCATATTGTGTTTTGCTACCTTCCTTGATTAGCTAAAGGAGCCCTAGAAGGTCAAAAATGAGCAATGAAGGTCGTGGAGTCATCGTAGGACTAGAAGCTCGGGAACGAGGCAAGCCGAGTTGAATCAAGCTTTCGAGTTTAATTTCGAGATTCTTTTCGAGACAAATCTGTTTGAAATTTGAGATTTTTGGATTAAAAATGTTGAGCGAGTTGAAAATTTTGAAGCCCGAAACCCCGAAACTCTGAAATTCGAAAAAAATTTGGGAAAATTTTGGAAAAAATTTTGGAAGAAATTTTTAGGAAAACTTTTCGGGAGAAATTTTTAGAAATAAATTTGGAGAAATTTTCGGAAAAAAATTTTGGAGAAATTTTTGGGAAAAATTTTGGAGGAATTTTTCGAGAAATTTTCGAGAAAAATTTTCGGAGAAATTTTGGGAAAAATTTGGAAAAAATTTCGGAGAAAATTTGGGAAATTTTTTTAGAAATTTTTGGTTTGGAATTTCAGAACTTTTGACTTCAGAGATTTCTTTCAAAACTTTCCTCTGCAGAAATTCAAGACTTTTCTTTCGGGTTTTTGAAGACTTTATTTGCAAAATTTCTCTAACTTCGGCTTCCGAAACACAGAGCTTAATGTTTACTTCCACATCAAGGGGAAAAGAGAAGAAGTAGGTTGTTGAGATATACAATGAATTGCGGGGTTGACTTGGTCAAAACCTTTGCAACAAATTTGTTGTTTTCATGGGAGCATGTTCCCTTAATATTAATGACATTTCTATTTTTAGTTAAGTGTTAGTTAAAGGCCCAGCTTGTAATGGCTCAACCTAAGAACTTATAAATAGTGGAATGTTTCCATTATTTGTGATATATATATTTTTAGAGATTTTTGGGGAAGTTGCTCTTCAAGCTTGGAAGAGTGCTTTCAGAGTTTTGTTAAAACCTTTTAATTATATTCAAAGTTTCCTTGCACTTGAAGATATGTTTTATTGTGTTGAATGATTAGTCATTGTATGCTTTGTGAATGAAATTCCTTGGCATTATTGATTAATTTACCTTTATTCTAGATTATTTGTTTCATATTGTGAAAGGAATAGTGTGATTACCTTTCATCAGCTATGAGAAACCATTTTCCTTCTGTTGATTAAAAGTTGCATTATTATTATCACTTAAGTGGATGCTTGACATGTGCTTGTGATTATCCTCTTGATAAAATTATATGTGTATCAAATCAAATCTCGTCTTTTCTATTTGTGTATGTTTAAAGTTTAACAAAGGAACGTCTACCATTGGTTTGTGGTATTTTTGTACCCTTTCTAGTTGTGTATGTTTAAAGTTTAACAAAGGAACGTCTGCCATTGGTTTGTGGTATTTTTGTACCCTTTCTAGTTGCTAAAGGTGAAGGTGGTCAATGATGCAAGCCTTATTCCCACATTAACCCTTCTAGATGTTGAACGTTTCCCAAAATTGGTGCATCACCGCTTCTAGTTTAAGTTTTATTCCTTGCAAATATCTCTCCCTAATCCCATGAAATGTTAGCATAGGTTTAGTTAGCCATTTTTCTTGCATTAGAGGTAGTGTTGTGTTTAGTTTAGGAAGAGGAAGCCGGCCTTCTCCAGAGGTTCACCTCGAGCCCAAGTCCCACAACTTGAGAGGTGATCCCATGTGTCCCAATCACACCAAATTTCATGATTAATTCCTAGGCCATTCGGGGTGCAGTGATTTGGAGACAACAATTTTTGGCACGCCGGTGGGACAAGATACGCATATTTCATAGGTGTGTGTAGTTTTTTTTACTTGATTTCATTAAGTTGTTGTGCTCTTAGTGAAATTTCAGCCTTAGGAGGTATACCCAAGCACAACTGCGAATCCATTGGTCTAAGTACCCTACTCTCTGTGTTGCAGACCTTCATTTTACCCATTTTCCATCTAGTTTTCTTCGTATCTTTCCATTTTGTCCCATCCATGAAGTTGTGCAATCATGGCTTCATTTCCACAATGGGATTCCCACTTGTAGCAGAGGTAGTTCTTTCCATTTTCAACCTATTACAATCCACCTCCAATCCAATTTCATGATGAGTATCAGTTTGAGCATGCATGTCCATAGGAGCAAGATGCAGATCAATTTGGTTATCCACCAGACGGGAGGGCTACCGAAGAACAATGGCATGCAGATTCTAGGATCTATTGTACACCTGAAGAAGATCACTTATAGAAGAAGGTTCGTGAGTTGGAGTATAACATGATGTGAATAAGAATCAATGAAATGACAAAGGCAACCTGGATTGGCTTCAAAATTCCATACCCATGGACTGGTCATATACCATGTGAGCTTATCCCTCAACAAAAGCTTCAATTCATAATCAAGATGATGACTCAGGTTGGAGAATGGATCAAGAAAAGAGACATTCATGAATGTAATGTTAGCCAATCCTATCAATGGGAGGTCCCTGTATTACCACCTTACAACCCTCTTCCCATGTTTCCATCCATGCAGTTGCAATTTGAGCCCCATGATCCTAACTTTCCAATTGCTTCCCCTGAAGTGAAATTCAATACTTCGTCATCTATTCCTCCATTCCATCATGAATCTTCCATGCCTCATTCTTCTAAAGTTCCCTCTTGTCTACAAGAGCCATCAAGACAAGAGAATGAATCTCTTTCTCAAATAGTAAGGGAATCAATTATATACCAACCCACCCCTCCTCTTGTAGTCCCAAATCCATTTTGGGAGGAGCACTGTTAAGAAATAAGAAAAAGAAAGGAGTATGTGGTTGAAGAGAATAGAGAAGGAGAACATGTGGATGATTTGAGGAAATGAGCTGCAAAATTCAACATCAAGCAAACTTCGTTCTGACTAAAGCTTCTAGAGAAGTTGAAATTCAAGAACAGTTGGACAAACTAGTTTTGTACCAGAAACAAATCCAGAGTTGAACGAGGAGGACCATCAGTCTACTTATTCAGAATGCAGTATTCATATTGGCTCAATTCCATTAGAGGAGTTTGAATCACTAAAGGTGGAAAAATCAATAATAGAAGAAAGAATTTCAAGTGTGCAAGCTGATTCTAATGAATGTAATGACCCTAATTGCCATGCATGTCAAGAACTTGCATCACTTCTGGAAGGTGGTAAAATCTTTCCAAATTCATCATTAGATGTTACAATCAGCCATAACAAGTTTCATGAGATGAAGAAGGATTCAAAGATCGAGAATGCTGATGAGACCATGCAGAGGATTTCTACCTCTTTTCCCTCTCTATCTTCTCAAAGACCTAATTTTTAGAGGAATTTGATCTTTCTAATTTCATGTTTGAGAATGAAGAATATCAAGGTGAAGGAGGTTCTAGTTCGGAGGATACCCATATTGAGAAGGACCCATTGATACAGTCAAAGAATGACAAAGCAAATTATCTATCAGATCTGGAAGAAGGTTTTGATGGAAAGGAGCATGTGGAACTTGAACAGTCTTGTTATTCCATCACTTCTTTTCACCGAAAGTGTCAAGTGTTGCGGAGGTACATTCTCAAGAACAGCTCATTGCTCATAACTATCCTTTAGAATCAAAATTGGAGGAATTGAGTCTTCTGTATCCTTCATCACACATAAAGGAGGAACACACAAGAAGCTAGGACTGATATAGAAGCATTGAATGAAGATTATGTCATGGAGAGGTTTATGTTTCCGTTTACAAAACCTGTTTTGGTTAACAAGGCTGTGATGGAGGAAAATATTCTTGAAAATTTTGTTTCCCTTAACAATCATCCGAAGCTACAAATAGGAGGGATTGTCCTTTCAAATTCTATGTCAAATGAGGGAGATTTCATTGCAATACCATCCGTCCAAGTGGAAGATCAATTGTTTATACATGGGCAACAAGAGGGAAATCATGTAATAAATATTCAAGGATGTCTTCAGCAAGACTTCCTTGTTAAAATTGAATTTTAGACAATCAGGAATATTCAACGGTTTAGACCATGTCCTATCAGGTACCTGGCTTCATTAAAGCCAGAAGAGAAGCCAAAACCAGTCACATTCACTTCAGAATGTGAGGATGAGTTTCAAAATTATGAGGATCAGTTGCAATGCTTCTACAAGACAAATGCAGAGCAACTAAAAGAGGAATTATTTCTCTTTCCAGTTGATGTCTCAGTAGACCAAGTGGAGAATTGGGTCTGTTTCAGTTTTTCACTCTCATTCTCAGCCATGTTCATTATCACATCATTTGCATGAAAATCCATTGTAAGGATAGGAAGCTATTTTGCACAACTAGTTGCGGGTTTTGTTTAGCTCACCTGTGCTTCCGGTTAGTGTAGGGTAGTATAGGTTTGCTTTCAGCAGAATAAGTGCAATGCACACCCTGCATGTTCCACTTGGGGCATGTATGGTTTTTGGTTGTTTCAGTGTTTTTTGTTTTCCGTTGTCGCTCTTGTGTTGTTTTGCATATTGTGCATCATTAGAAGGTGTCAAGGAAAAGGAAGGTTCAAAGTTTCATAAGAGTTTCATGATCTACTTTAACCAAAATTCTGCAGTGTTCCATAGATGCCAAGTATTCATCAGATTCAATATACTTCATGCTTAGCATTCAAGGGAGGTCCAAGATCAGCAATGCTTAAGGGGATTTCGGAAGGTATCATAGAGGATCGAATTGGTTTTCAGATTTACAAATATTGACTCCATGCCCAATGGATAGACAAGGCTACTGGAACCATGCTTAGCAGGAAAGCATCCCCGAGAGGTCACCAAAAATGTTGTTAAATTTTTACCCCGTTGGACCAAAAACTAGACAATGCCCTACAAGCCATTTTTTTAGTTGTTGTAGGCATAAAAATGATTAAACTAATAAATCATGTCTCAAGGGGTCATATTGTGTTTTGCTACCTTCCAGTTAGCTAAAGGAGCCCTAAAATGTCAAAAATGGGCAATGAAGGTCGTGGAGTCATCGCAGGACCAGAAGCTCGGGAACGAGGCAGGCCGAGTTGAATCAAGCTTTCGGAGTTTAATTTCAAGGATTCTTTTCGAGATAAATCTATTTCGAATTTCGAGATTTTTGGGATTAAAAATGTTGAGCGATTTGAAAAATTCAAACCTGAAACCCCGAAACTCCGAAATTCGAAAAACATTTCGGGAAAATTTCGTAAAAAATTTCGGAAAAAAATTTGGAAGAAATTTTTGGGAAAATTTTTCGGAAAAATTTTTGGGAAATTTTTTTGAAAAATTTTTAGAAAATTTTTAGAGAAATTGTTGGAGAATTTTTGGGAAAATTTCGAAAAAAATTTTGGGAGAAATTTTTGGGAAATTTTTTTGGAGAAATTTTCGGAAAAACGGAAAAATTTTCGGAGAAATTTTCGAAAAAAATTTTGAACTTTCTCTTTAAGGTTTGGAATTTCAAAACTTTTGACTTCGGAGATTTCTTTCGGAACTTTCCTCTCGCAAAAATTCAGAGATTTTTCTTTCGGGTTTTTGAAGACTTTATTTGCAGAATTTCTCCAACTTCGGCTTCCGAAACACAAAGCTTAATGTCTACTTCCACATCAAGGGGAAAAGAGAAGATGAAGTAGGTTGTTGAGATATACAGTGAGTTGCAGGGTTGACTTGGTCAAAACCTTTTGCAACAAATTTGCTATTTTCATGGGAGCATGTTCCCTTAATATTAATGACATTTCTATTTTTAGTTAAGTGTTAGTTAAAGGCCCAGCTGTAATGGCTCAGCCTAGGAACTTATAAATAGTGGAATGCTTCCATTATTTGAGATATATATATTTTAGAGATTTCTGGTGAAGTTTCTCTTCAAGCTTGGAAGAGTGCTTTCAGAGTTTTGTTGAAACCTTTTAATTATATTCAAAGTTTCCTTGCACTTGAAGATCTGTTTTATTGTGTTGAATGATTAGTCATTGTATGCTTTGTGAATGAAATTCCTTGGCATTATTGATTAATTTACCTTTATTTCAGATTATCTGTTTCATATTGTGAAAGGAATAGTGTGATTACCTTTCATCAGCTGTGAGAAACCATTTTCCTTCTGTTGATTAAAAGTTGCATTATTATTATCACTTAAGTGGATGCTTGACATGTGCTTATGATTATCCTCTTGATAAAATTATGTGTATTAAATCAAAGCTTGTCTTTTCTATTTGTGTATGTTTAAAGTTTAACAGAGGAACATCTGCCATTGGTTTGTGGTATTTTTGTACCTTTTCTAGATGCTAAAGGTGAAGGCGGTCAATGATGCAAGCCTTATTCCCACATTAACCCTTTTAGATGTTGAACGTTTCCCAAAATTGGTGCATCACTACTTCTAGTTTAAGTTTTATTCCTTGCAAATATCTCTCCTTAATCCCATGAAATATTAGCATAGGTTTAGTTAGCCATTTTTCTTGCATTAGAGGTAGTGTTGTGTTTAGTTTAGGAAGAGGAAACTGACCTTCTCCGGAGGTTCACCTCAAGCCCAAGTACCACAGCTTGAGAGGTGATCCCGTGTGTCCCAATCACACCGAATGTCGTGATTAATTCCCAGGCCATTCGGGGGGTGCATTGATTTGGAGACAACAAATATTTCTCATTTTGATTACCCTCATGTGATCCAAAAATTATGCAACAGTCCCTAAGTTTATAGGAGAGATACCTTACATGCTCTAAAAATGTATTGAAGACTATCTTTCTAGCAAATTAGACTAAGATGTTAACAACACAAAACCTCCTACAAATGGACCAATTGATGATACTACCAATAACACTACCGCTCCTTCATCCAATGATCTTACTTAGCTCATGATTCAACTTATTGATCACTTAAGTCAACAACAAACCCGAATGACCAATCAATTCTTGCAAATGTAAAAAAAATTGGCTCAACTTGCTTATCGAACACAAATGATATCTTGAGGCAACCTACTAATGTAACACCCTTCCCTCCCGATGGGTATTAATGTAACATCCATTTCCTAATCTCCCATTCATAATAAAGTCTTTCAACTGCTCAAAGAGAGTATCTCACTCCATACATTACTTCCATGGACATTGGAGGGATTGCATCTTCCATTTCTAATGACAACTCTTCTAACCCTACCTTGCACATCAAAAGCCTTTGAAAAGCTTTAGAAGGATTTATTCAAAGATTCCTACTGAATTACTAAACTATTGGAAAAAACACTTACAAGAGATGTTGTGGATTTCTATTATACTCATATGCCTAACTAAATTGTCAAACTTGAAATCTTAGTTACCGCTCTTGTGACTAAATTTTAATACCATGATCTCCTGAAAATAACATCAATTGTAAACAAGTTGAAAACAAATCGCCGCAAGCTTTAATCAAGAAATGTAAAATCTTATCCACTAAGGTCGAACATAACATTCCTGATGAAAGTCTATTTCAACTATTCCTTCGAGCCCTTGAGCCTCACTTTTAATACAAGGTGAGATCCTTGTCTCCTACTACATTGGAAAAAACATTCGAGCAAGAAAATGTCAAGATTATCTCATGAAGGAATTCAAAACCATTCCCCCAAGAAACAACCACCTAAAATGTCCATGTTCTCATTCGTCCTAGAAACAAGAATGCCACTGATGACAATGTGACCAACACTCTTCCTTAAGACACCTCTTATAATAGGAATATCCACAACATTGATCATTCTACTCCTACACCACAAGGAGGCTATAAATCCCATCCCTAATCCCATAATGATTGTCACCGAACCTGTTTAAGTAGGAGAGATGACGTTTACCTTGACCATTCACCATTGTTATAGACCCTTCTCGACCTCTTCCTCAAAGGAATGATGAAAGTGAATTTTAACAGTGGTATGCCAATTGGGGTCATTATGATTTCACTTTTTGAGAAGTGAATCTCACCCTTTTAAGTTTTAAATGTTTTAATTAAACATACATAAAAAGATGAATATTGTTATATGTGGCTATTTTGATTTAACTAACTTCCAACATTAATTGTACAAATTAGAATAACACTTTTTAGAGCGACTCTAGCTGATTTAGTGTGGATCTGGAAGAGTTTGGATGATTTGAGTGTAGGAACAAACAAATATGGAACTAGAAATGCTTTGTTGCTAAAACTGTAACCTAAAATCGAACTTGGTCAAAAATATATAACTCGGTCTAATGCGTTTGTGCAGTCTTGACCCTACTATATGGTCTTGGACCTGCTTCGAATATGGGTCTATAACTTCTCGAGTGCTTCACCTTCTTCAAAATTTATGTCATTATGTGTTGGTATTCTTCCCTTACCTTTAGAACAACCCTACAAACTCTTCTCAAACCCTATAACCCTTGTAGTGTAAGGAGTTCCTACAAAAAAAAGTTAGGTGGGTTATCGACACCTCTACACACCATCAACATCACCACTACTTTGAAGAGGGCTCAAACTACACATTGTTCTTCTAGCAAATGATATCTATCATAGTGCAATCAAACTTTTTAGAAGCACAAAGTGACTAAGAGTGGGCGTGAATAATTCATACAAAAACTTTTACTTCAATTTTCATTGCATACATTCATCATTCAAACCATTCATTCAACATCCATGAACAATGTGATCTTACTAATTATGTATCAACTATTTACAAGTGCAAGAGATAAGAGGGAACACAATAACAATAGATATGAAGTGGGAAACCTTCAAGGGGAAGAAAAACCACTGAAACCTCTACTAATATTACTCATAACAAAGTACTTGCATGAATATTACACATCACACAAGATTTCTTTAGTGAGACATGAACCCCACAAGGAGCACCAACCCCTCGTTTAGTAGGACACCAATCTTAGAAGGAGGCTACAACCCCTAAGATGACTAAGCACCCACCTAGCCACCTGATAATAAATATCAATTAAGTATTGTTGCACCTACAACAAATTTTGATCACAAATTCAGCTCCATACTCTTCAAACCCTCTTAAAATAGCTTTTCTTATATTTCCTAAAATTTGCTCCTCTTTTGGCTGATTAGGTATAATTACCTTGCATACATATTTCTCAACACTTATCAACCCTTCATTCATTTTCTTAACTCTCCCCTTGAATCCTCTATACTCTTCTTCTACCTTCTATAGCTCGCTCACATCCCCATAGTCTCAAATAGTCCAAATGAGTCATTAGAACTCACCTATATCCATGAATCTAGCTCATAAACACTCTAGGTCAGCCATGACCATTAAGGTCAGTCATAATAACAAGAAAATATATCTACATAATTATATAAAACACTCCAATAGACCTAAGTAGGTTGGAAATGGCTTAAACAACACCAACAAGCTCAAGGCATCTCAATTAGACCAAAAGCATAAGATTACTCCTTCAACAAATGCATTATGACCTCCAAGGGCTTATATCATCTTTGTCAAGGCACCAAAAGCTCCAAACAACTTAGGGACAACCTCTCAGCATCACCAACAAGCACAGAAGCTCTGCACCAACCTGTCAACACCATGAATCACACCAAGATGCAAGCATACACATCTAGGTCTTCAAGAACCCGGAAAATAGTCTTGAAGAGTGACCAAATTCTTATAGAAAAAATAATCACCAAGGCTCATATATCATACCAATGTAAATATCTTTGAGTATACTATCTGAAACAACTCACACCATCCTCCAAATCAGGGCTTAAAGAACTCTACCACTTGAATCTCTAAAACAGGTCAAAACTTTCAATTAGGACTAAAGAACCAGTCTTGAGGAAACATGCTTCAAAACCAACAACATCACTTCTAATTTTAACAAATACCTATAAATATTCAAGGAAATGTCTACCAACATGTTTAGGCACTCACAAGAATATGCCATTTAGAGAAAATTAATCTAAGACACTTGTTACAAGTCACCTATCTTGAGAAGCCTAAGAGGGTGGATTAGGCCATTAGGGCTTGACCCAACAACCATCACTCCAAATCATACCAAGGATTCAAACACATCATGAGGGACATGTACAAGCTATCCAAGATCAAATAACCTTGTTCCAATAAGAAAATCCATCAAACTCACCTCAAACCTCCATATCTAGTTTTACCCTTGTAGGCCGTGGAAGCGGTAGAGTGACTTAGAGGACATGTAACTCAAAGTTTATCAAATGTAATTTCCTGAAACTTTTCATGTCCATATAGCACACCTCTTAAGGTATCTGGAAAATTCACTTTTCTTCATGAAGCTTCCATATCCTCCCTAAAACTACAAATCTCCATAAAACTAGGGATTTTCTCCATCTTCCCGAAAGAATTGGAAAATGAAACCACCACCAAAATGAGCCCTGGAGAATCCTCTACAACCCTGATACATCACATTTTCTTTCCCAAACCATTTGGTTCTCATACCAATCATTTCTTCCATATCACTCTATTATGAGGGTTTAACTAGGGTTTAAGACCAACTTACCTTCTTAACAATCGTTCATAAATTACAGGGCATCATTGAACTCCATTTCAAATCTTAAACAATATTAATTCCATAATCCAACTATGGTGAAAATATCAAGACCCCATGCAAATATTTTATGAGAAAATGAGCACTCAAAACATGACCTTGGGCTGGGAAATGCCCTTCTAGAAACTCAATATGACAAAAATATATTTTCTTGCAATTCCTTCACAACCTTTACCTAAAACATTGCTTGAAGCATTATGAAAACCTCCTTTAACTATCCCAAGTCTCACTTTTTTTTTTCACACCTGTAAAAATTTCCATCCGCCATGACTTACCTTGCCTTACTAGCCTTTTCTTTATTGTCTTGCTCCACAAAGACCTTGAATATGCACTAAACCTCTGAAATATGACCTAATACACCTCCTACACATGCTATGTCATGTCACAATACCTTTCCCATGCTTCATACTTGACCTAATCTGCCTCATATTGCATGTTACTCCACCATTTGCTCATGTTAGGTTTAGGATTAGGCCTAGAATGACCTACTTCACCAAATGAATCATCAATACTGGCCTTGTATTCAACTTACAACCTCACTAGGACCTCTAACACATCTCATGGAACATGTTTTACCTCATGAAGACATCATACCAACTTAGGAGGTTGCCTACACCACCTAGCTTGCTCAACCATGCACCAGACACCATGAAAAAACTATAAGATTGGACACTTTGCCAATCAATGTTCAAGTTTTACAATGAATGGTACCTCATGGGGACTATTATGACACCTCAAAATCCTTAAGCCATCAAAGACATTTGATATCAATGAAAACACTAGACACAATGCTCAACAATCTCTCGCTTTGTTGTTAATGACAACCACCTTTAGAAACATTGATGGCAACCATGAATGCAAACACCTTAAAGACCTCTTTTTCATGTTTCTGAGCCTACTCTCCCCCTTTGACATCTATGAAAAAGGCTATATGATAACTTGACATGAAAAACAATGAAAATGCACAATGAAAACAATGTACAAACAAATTTAACTGCTCACACGCTCCCCCTTGGACTATACTTTCTTTTCTTGACTTCAATAACATCAATATAAGATCCATGGACCTGAAATGATCATTGAGAATAGATCCTCTAAAATAATACATCATACTTTGGTTGTTATACACCTTCTTCTCTGCCTATTCTATTGATAATCATGCCAACAATACAAGTTATGCCTCCAATCACTCGACATATCACCTTTTAGGACCATGAGCCCTAAAGCACTCCTTTAGAACAATTTTTGAAATTTATCTTTGCAATAGGATCAAACACATCATATGAAACACCATCTTGATGGCCCCTAACAATATACCATCAGTTTCTAGTTTCCTATGCAAATATAAGGTCACATACCTTGAGCAACATCCATGAAGAGAGGTCTTCTTCAACATCACCGTGTGTTGAAGCAATATTTCGTGTATCTTGCCTTATTTTCATGAGATCTCAACTATTAGAGCATATGGATAGCTCCTCCTTCTAATGTTCATACAAAAACAATAACTCGCCTAACAACCCTTCTATACACCTCAAAACTCCATGTCATAATGAACACTTCAAACTTGCTCCCCCCAGACTAATATATCCTTAATCTCCCTTATGAAGCAAACTTCCAACCCGTGAACACCCAATTTCATGTTTCTCAAACATGTCAACTCATATATATCATGATATATCTTCATAGTCCATATAGTATTTCATAAAGCAATTGATGTATGATCACTTCTAATGCAACTCATATACTATGCACCTTCTTCAATCCCAACTCCTGGACTTAGAACGTAGAGTACTTGATCATGGTGTAGACACTAAATCACGCACTTTAGGTATCTATCTATTCCTGATCACATACTACTATCCACATGATTCCTAAGTAAGAAAATTACTAAATCCATGTATTTGGCCATATTTTCTTTCTTTACTGTTGCCCATGTTTATCTTACACTTCTTCTATCCTAGTCTGTCTTTTTAAACTTCAGCATTTGTCACTCTAGACACCAACACCCAAGCGGAGCCGGTGTCGTGTGCCTCCATCCCCTCTGGGTGCCCCTGACCTCTTTGTACTTTGTTCACATCTTTTAGATCCTTTCTAGCTGTTTGAGCTTCTTATCTTTTTGGTGGTCGGCATTTTCAGGCTTAATTACAAAATTCAAGCAAAGGAATCATATAAATATAAAGTTATGTGACCATAATAAAGGACCAAGCACTAAGCATTAGCTATCACCACCTAAGGTTGCATCTAAAGGCATTATCAAGAGCATTCAAGCATCCATCTAGCATCCACACAAGGGCAAGGGACTGCATTATTTTGCATACACTTCATAAGAGGGGAAGTTCATTCTTTCATGCACACATATTTTACATCTAGCTACTTATTTGCTATCAAATGCGACATGCAAAAGATTCACCTAGGGCACAATATCTTCACACATGTATAGAACTACATTGGGTCTAAGATATAGTGCAATGCTCGGTCGTAAGTTCACTTGTTTGACATCCGAGGATAGTCTGACCCTCATTTGCATTATTTTCTTTTTGGGATTTGATGCACTTTTGAGGGATTTGCAGGTCAATTCATCATTGCAAGTTACATGCAACATCGGAAAACTTGATGCGACATAATAACAACATGCAACGAATGATAGTGAATATCTCGTGACCCTCCAAAGGAGGTATTCGAGGTTCTAAGCGTCACAGGCACCCAAAGTAGTTCTCAGAATGCTGCGCAGTGCCCTAGTACAAAAATATCTTGCGGGAATACAATTTCTGAGGCTCACAGTGACACTTTTCCCTCTTTTTCATCAATGCATCACTTTGGCATAGTCTAAAATTAATTACAAAATAACTAAGTCATTATATCTCCTCATTTTCACCTAGTGTTTTAAATCTTAATTGCTTATTTGCTTGGGTAAATTTATATATTTCATTGCACATATTCGAGTTGTTATATAATTAGCATTAGGTATCTATTTATTTCAATATTTTCTTAATCATTTGGTGAACCCAATGATTCAAACCCTTCTTTCTGAGTATTTCTTCGTCTTATCAAGTCATGGATCAATCTTCTTATCCTTCTTTTTCTCCAACTAAAGTTTCCAAAGCATGGTTACTACTGTTGCTGATTTTATGCAAGTTCATACTCAACATCCTCCTCACTTTATTATGCCTATGGTTGATCCTACAATCAATGTAGTAACAACTTGCCACACTCATTCTCCTATGGCTCCGCTTGTTTCCATCCCATGCCTATTACTTGTGTGGCTCTTCCTGCTACTTCCAAGGGTTATGATATCATTGAACAACTTAAGAATACACTGCGGCCAAAAATATCTTTATGACACTACGTAATGCACCTTATTTTTGTCATACGTTGGAGGCTACCCTTCATTCTATTCACATTGAAAGTGATAATTCTTCGGTGACCTTCATGCACCTCATTCAGTATCTAAATTTTTTTCCACATGCTATATCATTCATTGATGAGGAAATCTCGCTACTTGCTATTAACAATCCATGTGCACCCTTTCTTATCACTACTGTCATTGACACCATTTTTATCAAGTGTGTACTGCTCACAATGGATTTTTCATTAATTTATGTGCTCATTCCCTTCTAAAACAAATTGACATTACAGATAATCTAATTTCTAAAAATACAACTCTCATTCGTGGTTATGATTCTACTACTTGAACATGCCTCGACACTATCACATTACCTATATAAGTCGAGCCTAAAATTGTCCCTACTAAATTATTTTTTATCGATGCCTCACTCGGTTCAATCTTTTGTTAGGTAGACCTGGATTCATGTAATGTGTGCAATTCCATACACTACTCATAAATGTGTCAAATTCCTACATGATGGTTATGAACATACCATTGTTGCGAACATGATCCCTTCAAATTATTTATATTGACCATGTTACTATTATGCACATTCCTCCATTCTAGCCAATTCCATATAGTAATATTGATACATATGATATCGGTCAATCTAGCGCTTCAAATTATTCTTCCACCGCTCCAAACACTCCGACTATTTCCACTCATACTACTGATATCATCTCACCCATGATGTTTTCTCCTATGAGTACTACTACTTCACTTGTCGAGGCTCCTCTTACACCTATGTCTAGTGCACCTCCTACCAATATCCTTGACACAACTACTCATCATGACAATGCTAGCACCGATGATTCTAATGACAAGGTAGATATTGTTGAGCTCGCCGATTATGAATTGGGAAATCCTAATTTCACTCCTATCGAGGTGGATGATTCATATTTCACCGATATTTTCATTTTTTCGGCCCTAGTGAATATCAATTCTAAACGCCCCCTCCTTCTACTAATACTATGGTAATTTATCGAGGGTTTTTCCATACTTTGTATTCTATTATTTCCACTTAATTTCTATGCACACTACCACCTCATTCAGATAGATCTGAATGCTCACCCAAAGCACGTGAAGCTATCAAGTCCCTCCTTTGTGATGCTTGTTAAGATGTTAGCATACATATGCATGATGATAGATTAACCAAGTGTTCATTCAATCATAATAAATCATTACATGCATTCAATTAGAAACACATGTAATAAGGAAACATACATATCAAATAACAATTAATATCAATTACACCATGTAATCACCATATTCAGACACATCAATAATCATAATCCATCCTCCATAATCTATTAATATCAAACTTTTACATAACAAAATTTGAATACATCACCATCATATAGTAACACGAGTGATGTGTGTCGATGAGAGAACATCTTAACCCTAATACATCACAGATATGTTCTCACATACACAATACCCAAAAAAAGACATAAAAAATATATATATGTAGGGGTGAGACTTTCCCTTCACCACCTATACACTCTCAAAATAGACTGCATGCTCAAAATAGTCATGCGTACATTACATGTGTGCTTTACAAGACAACTAATAATAGACATTCCTATAAATAAGACTCACTTTCATCCTATTAATATCTTGATCCATGCATGACCTTTCATCTTTGTGATTTATCTAAAAATAGCCTTTCCTTAGTTTCCACGTCATATTGCTTTTATCCTCTTTCTTGGGTCACACTCCAACTTGCTTTTCTATTTTTAGCCCGTAACCACAAAATCAGCTAAGTCCTGGGTTCTTTTTTTCCAAGCGAGCTTTTCACTCACCACTTTACTTATTGGTCTTTACACACTTACACGCACCTTAATTGTGCACCTCATGTCCCACACACTCTTCATACTTAGCTAATTTATCAGTCCAACATTACCCCACACTAATTACATTTTCATCCTCGGAAATGGGGTTTCCCAACTTATCTCTCCAAGGCATAATGAATAAATAATGAAAATAATAAGGAATGAATATACAAGAATAAGGCACAAAAGAATAGAAAAGTCTTTAGGGTGTGTTGGTCTCCTCCTTAATAGGAAATAAAAGCTCAAGTTACTCTTTATTAATCATGTTATCCAGCTCATTCCATTTTACCATCCCCTTTTTCATTGTATCTGGGATTGTCCCAACTATCCCTTCCATCTCTTCTCTAGAGTCATATCTTCCCCTTTATGCTTGAGCTCCCTTGTCACTCCATCCAGTCCTAAGATCATTCCCTCCATAAAGTCCATCTTTCATGCCACCAATGATCCAAACTCCTTTATTCTTTCATCATGTGGCTCCCTCGTTGCCTTAAGCATGTCACACTTCTTTGCAATCATGACTATCTTCTCTTATCTTCCAAGCACTTCATCCTTCTTAGCCATGAGAACTTTGTTTTCTTCTTGGATTGTGTATGCCTTAAGGATTTGTTTTGGATCTTGGCAGTTGTTCAATGCCTAACCTACCTTCTTCAACTCATCCTTCAACGTTTATAGAATGACATCATACTTCACAATCCTACGTGATATAATCCTTCTTATTCTTCTCCTTTTTTGTCTGCATGGTTCCCCCTCATGGTTTCTCCTTAAGTAGCAGGAGAACTAAATCTTAAAAAATTACAGGACGATGGGTATGTCTTCTTGTGTGCACTCATCAAATTATGGTCATGCCTCCAAAATTCATTTCCAATGTCGGATAAAACTCTAGAATATCCTTCTTACACTTCTCAACCTTGTTGCATGCCTTAGTTAATTGCTTTTCCTTATTTTTATTATCCTCTAACAACGTCCCGAACATGACCACCTTATCCAAGTTTCTTTGAGCCCTTATGCCACCATTTTTTCAAGGCATTGCTTTCTGTTCATCGATAAAATATGTCGGCTTTATTGTTTACATGGGTTTCTTGGGGTGCCTTCTTCATCCTACTCCTTATACATGCCTCCTCGTTGACATCAAACTCAGGTTTGTCCATGTGTGTCTGCATAGTCCAACTAAGCATCTTCCTTTAAAGTATATTTTTCTGCCCTCGGGTTCCATCAACTCCCACCCATATAACTGTTCATGAGTGAGTGTACTCTAGAATCTCGTGTGAATGATCTTAGTGGGTCATTAACATACCCAAGGTTTGGTGTCACAAAGATTATTCTCCCATTTTTCTACCAGTCTACCTACCTATGGGAATATGAGTTCCTGCACCTAAGAACACACACCTTTCCCTTTCTCCAGAAGCTTCTCCATGCACCCCAGATGGCTCACCTATACTTCTCTCCTTTTCTTCATCTCCTCCAGTGGGGCCTTCTTCCTTGTCCTCACTAAGGAATTATTCATCTCGGTGGGCCTCCTCTTCCCTGGGTTCCTCCCCACCTATATTAACATCAGAGATGGCTCTGTGTTATGCATGTAGCCTCATCTGACACCCCCTCTTCCTCATTTTCATCATGTGTCATGAGCTTGGACCTCATCTTTTTTTTTCTCTGGGCTCGGCTTCATGGCAGTTGTTCTAGTGACCTCCTCACTACCTCAAAGGGTCCCATGCCACTACTTTTTGCATTTTGTTTTTTCTCCTCGACTTCTCTTGTAGCCCTAGTCAAGTGCAAGTGTGCCACTCTTTTCCTTTTCTGTCTCCTCTCAACCTTAAGGTCAATTCTTACATCCTCTTCTTCCCGGCTCGAGGAGTATCTTCACACTACCTTTTTTTGCCTGAAGTTTGTTGTCTTCTAGTGCCATGATAATGTGCGTCACTACCATCCTCTTCTTTCTCTTCATCCTTAGGCTCTTCTTCCTCCTCATTCCTTGGAGGTGTGGCCTCGTGCTCTTGTCTTGTTCCAACTATATGTTTTCCCTTAGGTAGCTCTAGGAGTCTAAACTCATCCTCAATGTATCTTCCCTTGACCAATTTAGGCTTAAGGTAGATGTATACCTTAGCCACATCTATCTTCCCAACTACTAAGGTCATGGAATTAATGATGATATCATCTGATATCATAGTCTCAATGTAAGCTGACTTACCAGATACACGTAAGTCTTTTTGAAGTGCATGTGGTAATCACAATCTACCTTGTCCATCAAACCTCATCTTCTTATGTGTCTAGAAAATCTATTCATTGAGGCTTGGAAGTAGTGCATTGTGAATGCATATGGTAATTTACACCAAGGGATCTTCTTTCCATTCTTCATGAAGAATATCCCAATGCAGTAATGTTGGTATACTTTAAAAGCAAATTCCACCTTCCCATCCAACACCATAGGAAAGTTACTTGGTATGCGCCACTCATGCTTGAATGCTTCATGCATTCTCCTATACCACATCTCCAATATGAGCTTATAAGCACCGACATACCATCACTTGTGTAGTCTTTGAACCTCTCAGCCAATGAATTATTCTCTGGTGGGTATTTCCATATCTTGTCCTTAGGGCCATCTGGGACCCCAACCTCTACAAACATAATAGATAAGAGGATCGTGCCCCATGTAATTTTATTTCCCATGCACACTTCCTCAATAATTCCATATGCAATGAATGTAACAAGATTTTATATTTTCCCTCTCCCACCTTCTTTTGTGATGTGGAGCCATTTCTTGTTCACCTAGCTCCATCTCTCTTGGTTATTGAACTTGGTCAAAAGATGTATAGAAATTTTAACAACATGTTCAGTTACCTTTGAGATATCCATCACATGCCCTCCTTTTTGATAGGACATCTCAACCATAGTGGCCTCACACCTACTTCATCATCTATATCAATGAAAATATCTATACTCAAGCTCTATAACCTTGTAAGTCTCCCAATCAGTGGCGTGGTGATTCACACTCACCTTCCTATGAAGTAGAAGAAGTCCTCATGGAATCTTGACATGAGCCATTGGTAAAGTCACTCTATTTTTCCAAAATATGGCAACTCATAGATCTACAAAACCCCCACTTTCTCCAAGGTTTTGTATCCTTCATCATCATAAATTAGTTTGTCATCTTCATTCCAAAGATTTATCTTCTTTATCAACTCTTTCTCTATCTAATCTTTGTTTGCACTAGTATGATGATTATAATCACTCAATTTTCTTCTTCGAGACATGGGAATCCCAAACATGCCCTATAATTACACCCTCGGGATACTACATTTCAAAATATGTCTTGAGTACCTCTTCCACTTCCACTTCAAGTTCCTTCTACTTTTTACTCCTTGTGGTTGTTGCAGATGCTCTTTTCGGTGCCATATATAACTTTCAAAAATTATCCTTGCCTACCTCTTCCTATGTCTCCCCGAACTTGCATGCCCTAACTTGCTATTTCTTCTTTCCAAACCCTAGCTTCTCGAACACTACTCTTTTAATGCCTTTACTCATTCTCACACTTCTCTTGAAGGAGCTCCACTTTGGCCATGACCAATTTCTATATAGGCTCGATAGATCTCATATGTACTCACTTATGCACTCGTTCACACTTCCATCACTCTTCAAGGCTTGAATACTCAAACATGAAAGGTAAGAATGAATTCACTTGTAATCCTTTTATAGATTTTTCAAAATTTCCCGCATTAATTGCTCCTCACCTACCATCGTACTAAACTTTAATTATGCTTTTTCACTTTTTCCACGCTTTTGTTGATTTCTTCTACTTTCTTTTATGCTTTAGTCGTAACATTCTCGCGCTCCCCACTACTTTTCAGGCCATAGACCTCCTTACGCATGCCTCTATGCACTAAAGTACATAATCCTCTATGCCTTATGCCAAGTAGTTCACCATGCCACTTCCAACATCACGTTACACTACATGACCCTTTTCTCACATGTAGTCTTCATTCAAGAAATTTCCCTTATGAACACCATCATCCTCAACACTTATAACACCTTTTTCACATAGGTTCCACACCTTTACCTATGTATTCTTTCCCAAAATGCCAATTTGTATATAAATCCCTCACTTCTACATGGATTCATTTTCAATGCACTTGCACCTACATCTGGTTTACCCCACACTAAAAGTATGTGTGGTCCATTGCGTATGAAATCAATAGATAGTAATCGATCCTCAGCGCAAGCACACTTATTATTACAACAAAATAGAGAAAAACATAAATAAATCATAACAACAAATGGAAAGAAACACATGAAAGGGAAATCTAATCTAAATGGTAATAATACCTTATTACAAACACCAAGAAGCTTTATTTATAATAGGGTTTCAGCCTACTCCCATTGAAGTAACCAAGAAACATGGTGCCATCCAATGCTTGTAATTGATATGCACTTGATTCAAGTATCTTGGTTACTACAAAAGGTCCCAACCAATACACCTTCAATTTTCTTGGGTGGCGCACAAACTTGGAGTCATAGAGAAGGACCATATTTCCAACTTCAAATTTCTTGTTCTTAATGTGCCTATCATTTCAAGCCTTCTATCTTTCCTTCTCGTTCTTTTGGATATAATGCACAATCACGCACCACTCATCTAGTTGTGTTAGTTTTCAATACGCTCTTCAATAACTTTTCATCATCTAGTCCACTGTGTACATAATATGTAGGGATGGTAACATGAATTCAACTAGTAGTACTGCTTCCACACCAAACACCAATTGAAAGGGTGTGGCCTTATTCAACCTTTTATAAGTGGTCATGTAATCCCAAAGTATAGTTGACACTTTATCATCCCAATATTTTCTTCCAACATCACAATTTTTTTCAATATTTATCCCAAAATCTTGTTGAAAGCTTCTGCAGTACCATTAGCTTGTGGGTGATAAGGAGTAGTTTTATGGTGTGCCACCATAAATTTTTTAGTAAATATCTTATAGTCTCATTCAAGAAATGATTTCCTCTATCACTTGTCAAGCTTAATGGGTAGCCATACCTGCTAATAATGTTTTCCCATAAAAATATTATTGTTGTGGGTGTAGTACTGATCTTTTATAGGTGTTGCCTTTGACCACCTTGTAAGATAACATGTACAAGTAATAATGTAATGCATGTCGGTGTTATGCGCGGGTAGATAAATAGGACCTACAAAGTCAATAGCACACTTCTCGAAAGGTTCTCGTGCTCACAATCATTCAAAGTTGCATCTCATCTCTATGTCTAGGTTTTACAAGGCACTGAAAATGATCACATACTTTCACATACTCCTTATTATCCTTTAACAAAGTCTCCCACAAAATTCTAGCCATTAGAAGCTTGTGTAGTAGCATCACCAACATAATTTCCTCCTGTTATCCTGCCATGAGCCTCCTCCATAACAACATCTCACTCATGTTCTAGAACACAATGACGTAAAACTTCATCATGACCCAATTTTTACAAGTCTCCTCTAATCAACCGATATGGCACCGTGCATATTTCAAGTTGCTTCTTCTCCAATGTCTTCATTCCTTCTAGTGTCATGCTAGTACACAAAAACAATACAATATCTTCCAACTCTATGGGCATATGTATGCTATTTTATAAGTTAATCTAAATAGAAACTAAGTGTTATATTGAAAGTGCTAGATCTAAATATTTTTCTTTTATATTTGAATGGATTGAAATAATAGAAATAAGAGGGATATGTTACTAACTTGTAAATAACTTACCTCATTGTGTGTGCTAATGGGATAGAGCAGACTGATATGCAGTGGGGGCTAGGCTATGACCGAATGACTTCGGAAGGGCGAAAGATAATTGTTTTTTGCTATACTTGAGGCACTGGGAGTGTACTTAGGGCACCCCAGGGTGCCTAGTCTAAATTCTGGGTGCTTTGAGGGAACTATGAAAAATCTCAAGATCTATGTTGGAAGTGTCGCAAGGAGATCTAAAACCATACCTGTCTGTCTCATTGGATTCACCGTATGATGGACTAATAATGACCTACAAAACAAAAGGTTAGTGGGGTCAGACTGTCCTCAGCCACCAAACTAGTGGACTTATCATTTGAGCATTGCACTACATTATGGACCCTGATGTAGTTTTGGTGATGTGTGTGTAATTTTTTGCCTAGGATGCCCTAACGCTAATGACGTGATAATAAGGGGCAATAACTAGATGTAAAATGCAAAATAATGAATGGAAAAGGAAATAATACAACCCTTTCCCTTTGTGCTTGTGTGATGCAGATGTAGAAGAAGCCCAAATGCAGTCCCTTGCCTTAGTAGATAGCTTCCCTTGATGTGTGTGATGTCCGCCCATAATGTAGTGAGTATGCTTTGTTTATATAGGGATCTCTTGCTCAAATTTCAACACTAGTGACCCAAAATTGTCGACTATGACCTAGGGAATACACAGGGTAACCATTAGGACCGACCTCGAATAAAGAAATTAAGACCACAAATTACTGATGACATGGGTGCCTAAAATCATGGAGGGCACCCCGAGGTGCCCCAGTGCCCTAGGCACCCTAGTGTAGACCTAAAGATGACAACTGAACAAATTACAACATCTGAGACACCCTGAAAGATGGCCAAAACTATAGAGACAACTGATGATTGAACCAGAAAAAACACAATGACACCTGACTAACTGACCACAAGACCTAGAGATGGGTCACTAGTGAATACTTTTATCATGCAAGATCCATATATAAATTAACATACCCGATGGTATAAATGTAATAGTAAATGTGTGATTTTGTGACTACATTTTCCCCACTTTATGTTGGTGAGTGGAAAGCTCGGTAACATAAAGTAGATAGAGATGCGTACCTGAGAAAAAGCTAGAGAATCCCAAGTTATAGAAGAACGCACATATGTGTAGTAGAAGCGTGTTGATAGAACTATAAAATGTGTCCAAACCATGGATCAACAAGTTGATCCATGCAACATAAAAGTGTAAGTGTCGTGATGAAGTGTGGAAAATGAAAATGATGATTAGATGATTTTAAACATGGTTAAATATTGAATAGGTGGGTAGGGAGTGATCATTTCCCAACCCAACACTTGTATATGAATGGAATGATGGGAGGATTTGGGCATCTTAACACTAGAGGAAGAGTGTAGGGAGAAAAGTGTGTTATTCTCCAAGCTTTAACTACATCCCCAAGATCTAGCCATTGCTACAGATGGACTCAGATCAAAAAGTGGTGATTTTGGATCCAGATGATTTCGGTTAAAATAGTTGACCCATATAGGAGTGATAAGGGGAAAGGCACTCTTTCCCCCACTTCACGAGTGTTTCACCAAATGTAAAGGCTTCCAAGTTAGGTCATGAGGAAGTGGACGCATGATAGAGAATGAGATGGCTTCCAAGTTAGGTCATCTGGAAGTGAACGTGATAGAAAATGAGATGGCTTCCATATTAGGTCATTTGGAAGTGAACGCGAGTATAGAATAAAATCCCAAGTTATGTCATCTGGGAATGGAATGGTGAATGTAACTCCCAAGTTAGGTCATCTAGGAGACTACTCGTGGATTTGAATGGTTTGATTTGAATATGTTTGATTTTGATTGGTTGATTGGTTGTTTTTGATTGGTTACTCATGGTGAGAGGTTTTTTTAATTTCCCCAGTTAGGTCATTAGGGAAAAGTTTCTAGAAATTGATGAGATGACACGTAAAATGATTTTTAGTCACTTTTTATCCCCCAAGTTAGGTCATTAGGGGAATTGATAAGTTACGATGTGTGAAGGTGTTTGGAAAATTGATTGCCCCCATTAGGTCATTAGGGGAGATTGATGGTGAAGTGTCATGGTATAAGTTTGAGAGGTGTTGGATTCATGATTTTGGGATGCATGTGGTGACATAAGGGGGATTATAGGGGACCCCCAATGATATGCCCCCTTTTGAAAAGAGGGAGTGGTGAGCAAAAATGGACTCTAAGCCAAAAGTAATGGTAAGAGGTTAAAATGTGGTTGTAAGGAATATAAAATAGTAGTAAGGTGTATAACATGGGAAAAACATGTGTAGTACGGTGGTAGGTGGAATTCTGAAAAGAATTCCACAAATGGGGTGCAAATCGGAGTAAAAACACTCAAGATATGACCAAAACAGTGTACGTGTATTAGTTGTGGTGATAAGCACGAAATGTAGACCATAGTAAAGGTGGAAATTGTAATGGGCTTATAAATAGGAAAGTGAAAAGGTAACTTATCACTTCATTTGTTTCTGGCACGAGTGTAAGAGTGTATACAAGTGAGTAGGGATGCCTCAAGTGAGACCATTACGTCCGACCCGGTTTGAGAGAGTAGCGACCACGGTAGCGTCGCGTACTACTATGGAGTTGGTAAGTGCATTATTTTTTTCTTAAATGTAGGGTGGAATAGGTTTGAGGTGAATTTTTTCATTTTGAGATTTTTAGTTTTCTCGGCATTTTTGGGACCTAGACAAGAGCGGTGAGGGTGCTAGTGACCCTTGGGATTGGAGCACCCAGATCCAAGTGTTAGTGTCCTACTCTAGGGTGCCCCAGTCCTAATGTTGGGCACCCTAGTCCAGAAAATTTTGATTTTGTGGATAATGCTATGGAATGTGTTTCTAACATGTTGAGTAGTTGTTTTTATCATGTAAAGTGTTCTAATCATTGTGTTTTGTTGTTGTTTTGTGTTGTGCAGAGGGATATCCACTCGAGGGAGTTCCATGGTGGTGGTCAACACTTGAGTACACTACTAGGATTGGGTTTTTCGATGATGAGTGGGATGTGTTGGACCATGTTGGCCTACACATATAACACGGATGGGGGATGTGCCCCATAATATGCCTATGTTGACATTGTGTGAGAGATGGTGTGTAGACACATGCACATTTTGGTTTCCTATGGGAGAGATGACAGTGATGTTGGAGGATGTATATCACATATTGTGGTTTCCTAGTGGTTGGGGAGAGAGTAAAGGTGATGGGGTAGTGGATATGGAGTGGTAGATGTGCTCGGCTAGATGATATTTTGTAGGGGCCCAGTTCCTGGAGGCCCATATTAGTTTGGATGTGATATTGCAGTAGTCGAGGGTTCCACGTTTGTGGAAGTTCATCACAGTGGTGATAGCATCATGTATAGTAGTGGAGGGAGGGGGTGTTGACATCTTATATAAGATGCACAACATATGTCAATGGATAGAGGAGGATGGGATGAGATATGTGTGGGTGCGGTGTGTGTTGGCCCACATGTATAGGGACTTGTATCATTTTACGCAGATGAGCATGGTGGAGGGTATAGGGGCCACCACACTGCTACATGTATGGGCATATGAGCACATAGTCATATTGAGACCAGTTGCAGGGCCACGAGGGGAGTGGGCTCGGCCAGAGATATTTTCTCGATGGTGGGTGGATATTCACGGTAGGAAGATGGACATGATAGCTTCAGGGCCCTGATAGACAGGATGGGATCCAAGTCGGTGACATGGAGGCCATATCACGTGATTACGGGGATGGCCCTGAGGATGTGACAGAGTTGCGATGTATTCGGAGGACCATGTGGTTAGAGGACCGCTTTCCAGGTGTAGTGGAGCTATTTTAGGTGGAGAGAGTATCACAAAAGTTTGGGATGGCACAAGATGTGCCCCAGAGCCATATATATGGCTACGGGTTGTTAGAGCCCCTAGGAGGGCAGGTGCTAGGCCAGGGCCCATGGTGGAGCAGTTGGTACCACTAGGGTTAGATGTGGTAGACCCAATGATAGTGGTTGTGGATGGTGATGATGCGGGAGTATGGAGGATTATCGAGCATGGTGGGAAGTGCATCGATGGGTGTTGTTATATCCAGTATTTGTGGGTGTTATGGAGTTACCAGTAGGAGGATCGGGTGAGGGAGGTGTCCCCGACCTATAGCAATGTGGTATGGTGGTAGATCGTAAGTATTTTTGTATGCTAATGTGGTTAATGAATTTTTTATGTTGTGTTTTGTACGTGGTTGACTAACATGAGGTTGTATGTTGTGTGTGCAAGAGATGCCTATTGGTCATTGATAGTAGACACTTCTATCCACACATTGACGTGGAATGTGCCTAGTGATGTATTATGTGGAGGGATACTAGAGCGTGTGGATGACATTGCGGGTGAGCATGCCCCTCTATTTGAGCCAGTAGCCATAGCAGCGGGTGACATGTATGGTGTTGCTTAGCAAGAGGGATGAGGCACATGAGGAGACTCATCATGCCCGAGAGGTGGTAGGTGGTGGTCCCTTGGCTCAGGATGTGTTCACCCATTATGTGGATTTGTAGCATCATTTTTGGAGAAGAACATGGAGATTTCCATGTTACGTAGAACAGGTGGAGAAGTTTTGGGGCCGTGAAAATGTGGCATCACGTCGGTGGTGAGGCATTGAGTTCTAGGGCTCTCGTGGTACATGAGAGTGATAGTGATGATGATTGATAGTGATGATTGTATATGATGTAGGGGCCTTTCCCCCAGTGATGAAACATGTTTTTGTTATGATGATCATATGAACCATTATATGTATGGATACCTATTTTGGATATATATGAGATCGATATTTGAGATGTTTTGTTATTTTGATGTAATGGATATCGTATGGTTGTATGGTTATTGTTCTAGCATGTGTATTGTGGTGTATGTGATGAATATAAATTTGTATGATGATGTTAGTAATGGTAGATAAAATATGATGATGTAGATAAGTAATGTAATATGATTGATAAGATGAATAAAGTATGTAGCACGTAGGTACTGTAATGGTGATAATAGAATAAATGTGAAAATAGATAAGTGTAGCATAAGAAGATGTGGAAATGTAATATAATGGTAATATGATAAATGATGAAAATAGGGGGGAGGAGATTAATGATGCCCCCAGTGTATGGATGAATAGGCTCATGTGATAAGACCCCTCAATAGTCAAGGATGAGCCGCATAAGCAAGAGTGTGTCATCGGGAAATGATTGAGGTGTGCTAGATGAATGATGGAGCACATGGTGAAAGGTTCTTAAAACTAATCCCTCAATAGTCATGTAAGAACCGTATAAGAACACAAGTGCATCATCGGGGTAAGGTGATAATGATCACCTACCAATGACTAGGATGATGGGTGGAGGTGGATGCATATGAAATGGATGGAGCATGAGTGTATGGACCAAAGTGTGTGTCATATGGAGTGACCATGGGATATGCAGAGATTGGTGGAAACCCATGGGATGGATGTGATGGATAGTGTGAGTGAGGTGGATGTAATGAATATGGAGGTGGAAGCAATGGAGGTGGTGGATAGCATGCATGTGATGGTGGTGATTGATGGAAAACAAACTAAGTACCAGGTGGAGAAGACTGGGGTGTATGCCTACGTTGTCATGGTGAAGGAGATAATGATCACTCATGAGATGCAAAAGATATGACACCAGTGTCCTCTAAATGTTGTAACCTCTCACGTAAAGCAAGACAATCATTGTCATGATGGCCACTAATATGATGGTAATTATAGTAATATTGATCATGTTGGCATTGTAAATGGTGTGGAGGGTGGTGGTGATTGGAAGGAAGCCAAATTAATCAATCTCATCAAGTAATATACGTAAGACATCATGAGGTCGAGCATTAGGTGAAAAAACATAGGGCTCATGGTACTGAGGTGAAGTAGTGAAGTAGTAGTAGTAGTAATTGGTTGCAGAGGTGGAGAGACATGTGTAGGAGATGGAGGAGGAGAATGAGGTTGTTGCCTTTGCACTTTGGGTTGAGATAAGGGTTGCTTTGGATTGTTTCTAGGAGGTGGAGTAGGAGTAGCATGGTTTTTTGAGTTTAGCTAAGGGTGGAGGTTGTTGAGGATGTACAACTGGAGGTGTAGGTGGAAGAGAAGAGGGCATAGTAATCGGAGAAACGTGGGAAGGCTCTACTAGAGGAGAATCAAGAAGGTCATGTTCTAGATCAATAACCTTGTAACAAAAAAGTATAAAGGACTCACAAGTATCATATTGTAAGTGTTGCTTTAGAGGAGGAATAAGACCATGACAAAAGAGGAACTTGCTTTTCCAAGTCACTAGGATGAAAGATAAGTTGATGTATGCATGCATTAAAGTGTAAGATGTAATCTTGAATAGGTTTGGAAGAGCCTTGATGGAGAGTGGGAATATGATCGTATGTGACCCTAGGACCAGTATTGATAATAAACCTATGAAGGAAGGCATCCTCCATGTCATAGAAAGTGCTAATAGAACCAAAAGGGAGATGGGTATACCATTGAAGTGCATCATCAACTAGACTAAACCAAAAGGCCTTAAGTAATAGTCGATCATTGGAATAAGAGGCCATAAGAGTGTGATAATGTGCAATATGAGCATGAGGGTCATTGGTACCATCGAAGCATGTAAATGTGGGCATGGTGAAATCCTTAGGAAAGGTTGAGTTATGGATTTTTTTGGGAACGGGATTACCATGCAAGGAATTGTTATCTATAGACGTAGTAAGCCCTACTTTCTAAGGTGAGAGAGTGAACTTGAGACTGAAGTTGACCTACAACATGCATGAGGGATAGATGTCCTGTGATGGAATAGAAGAAGATGGAAACAATGTATTAAGAGGTTGGAGCTTTCCATTGTGTGTGATCATGGGTATATCAAGAGGTGAGATAGTAGGCTCCAAAGCTAAAGATGCATGAGGAGTGTGTGTCAAAGGAGCCACATGAGATGATGAAGGGAAGTTTCACTAATAGTACTAGAAGGAACATGTGGTATGGGTGAAGTGGAAGAAGGAAGTGTAGATAATATTAGGAGTAGAATGAGAAGAAACAATAGAAGGTGAGAGACTCATGCACTATGGTAGAAGCAATCTCAGGAGAGAAGAAGAAGATGGAAGAGGTGAGGCACTCTCAGTGTAAAAAGAAGGAGACTTTAGTAGGAATGAGAGATGAAGTAATATGGTCAATGCTAGCTGAAACACTACTATCAATAGGATCATCAAGGTAATAAGAATGTGCCAATGAACTAGAATGGGATGTCGGGAAACACAATGAGAAGTGGTAGGAGACATGGGAGTAGTGATAGGAGTGGTCGGAGGAGAGGTAGAGGCATACCAGGTTGGGAATCAATGCCTAACAGATAATCAATGATAGAAGGATCTAAAACATCAGGTGGCATATCAAAAGAAGAATAAGAAGGATCACAGCCACTAGATGGCATGGCGTACAATGAGTAAAAGCAATAGGGTCATCAACAAGGCATATGCATAGGAGAGTCAACAGGATTGGTTGGCACATGTTTTTGACCTTCCAAGAGGAGTTGTTGAGTGGCATCGGGTAAGGTCATAAGAGTACTATATAAAGTTGTAAGTTCAACAATGGTAGCCTCATCATAAATAGGGTTGACACTAAAATGTGACATGATAATAAAAGAAGAGCTATGCTAATGACAGATAATCAAAAAAAAAAATGTTCAAAATGACGGGTTCACCAAAATGATTAACTAAAAATAGGATTTTTATGGTTTTAACTATTTTATAAGTTAATCTAAATAGAAACTAAGTGCTATATTGAAGTGCTAGATCTAAATATTTTGCTTTTATATTTGAATGGATTGAAATAATAGAAATAAGAGGGATATGTTACTAACCTATAAATAACTTACCTCACTATGTGTTGGAATGTAGCATATGTGTATGTGTGTGGACTAGGCAAGCTATGACCAAATGACTTCAGGAAGGAAGAAGCTAACTATCTGTCTATACTCAAGTGCCTGGGAGTGTACTTGGGGCACCCGGGGCACCTAGTCTGAATTTTGGGTGTTGGGAACTATGAAAAAGCTCAAGATCTATGTTCGAAAAGTGTCACAAGGAGATCTAAAACCTACCTGTCTATCACACTAGATTCACCGGATGGACTAGATAATGACCTATAAAACAAAAGGTTAGTGGGGTTGGACTATCCTCACCACCAAACTAGTGGACTTATCACCGAGCGTTGCACTACATTATGGACCACTTGATGTAGTTTTGGTGTGTGTGTGTGTAATTTTGTGCCTAGGATGCCCTAGCACCAATGACACGATAATAAGGGGCAATAACTAGATGTAAAATGTAAAATAATGAATGGAAAAGGAAAGAATACAACCCTTCCCCTTTTTGCTTGTGTGATGCAGATGTAGAAGAAGCCCAAATGTAGTCCCTTTCCTTAGTAGATAGTTTCCCTTGATGTGTGTGATGTCCGCCCATAATGTAGTGAGTATGCTTTGTTTATATAGGGATCTCTTGCTCAAATTTTGACACTAGTGACCCAAAACTTCCGACTATGACCTAGGGGAATACACGGGTAACCATTAGGACCGACCTTGAATAAAGAAATTAAGATCACAAATTACGATGACACGAACGCCTAAAATCATGGAGGGTGCAAGGGAACCCTGGGGCCTAATGTGGACCTAAAGATGAAAATTGAACAAATTATGACATCTGAGACACCTAAAAGATGGCCAAAACTATAGAGAGACAATTGACGACTGAACCAAAAAAAACACCAATGACACCCGACTAACTACCACAAGACCTAGAGGATGGGTCACTAGTGAATACTTTATCATGCAAGATCCATATATAAATTAACATAAAATGCATCAATGTGAACATAAAAATGCTTATCCCATGAAGGAAAGTGTAAAATACATGCATTAATAAGCCTCTACTTCAATTTCTCAAATGTATATTATTTACAGATCACCTTTATAGAATTTCCCTTTAGCTTTCAAAATTCTTCCAGGTGTAACAATCCCTTTATGAATTTCCTATAGTATCCTGTGTGTCCCAAAAATTCACGTACCTCACTTTGATTAGTAGGCTCTTCCAAACCTAAAATGACAGCTATCTTGGCTGGGTCTACCAATAATCCCTCTTTATAAATGATCATCCCAAGTAAAGTTCCAAAAGGGTGTAGCAAAGATGCACTTCTTAATCTTAATAGAGATGCTCAACTACCTACACCTCTCAAACATAAGCCTCAAATTATCACAATGATCCTTGACTAACATATAAACAATCCATTTATCCGAGATACACTTGCAAGAACTTGTGGATGAAATCTTGAAATGCTTGCACAAAAATTCATGAGAATACAGATTGGTACTTTCTTTAAACCAAAAGGCATAACCGTATAGGAAAAATGACCCTACTCAATAGTGAAAGTGGTCTTCTCTTGATCTTCCTTTGTGATGTGCACTTCTTTATAACTCCGAAAATCCATCTCAGTAAAATAATATATCTCACGCCCACTACTCCTTCCGAATTTCCTCAAAAAAAGGTGTGGGGAAGGTATATATAACACTTGAAGCATTCAAATATTTGTAGTCCACACATAACCTTATCATTTCATCCTTCTTGATACTGATAACCATAGGACTCACCCATTTAAATTCCTCAATAGGATCAATTATTCCAGACTCGAGCATCTTATCAATTTGTTCTTTAACCTTCATGCATAGGTTAGGATTCATCCTATAAGGTATCTTCCTAACCGGGTGCGTGCCTTCTTTTAGCTTTATCTTCATATTTCCTAAAGAAGGATGCATAACCTTTAACTCATGATAGCCCCATGGGAATAAGTCATGGAATTCGTAAGAGCTCAATAATATTTGCTACTTCTTGCTCGACCAGTAATCACCAATAATGGCCTCCTTAGGTTTGTCCTTAGTACTAATGTTAACCTTCTTTGTCTTCATAGGAGCATGGGACGCACATACCTTCTCATATACAAAGTGTCCATCACCTTGTTCTCACCTTCAAGATGTGGTTAACATCCAAATTGTCAACTTCCTCATCATTAATCATATAGACCAGTTTACCATTCTCTTTTTCTTTCTAGGTGTGACCCATCTGTACTTCTTTTGTCTCCTCAAGATCAAGGCATTCCTCAAGATCAGGTTCTCCAAAAAAATCTATCATAATCTCTTGTATCTTCTTGTTATCCCCCAATGTAATGCACTTCATTATCTATAAAGATTCATGAATTGGAGGCTTAGTAGAAAAGTAATCAAAAGTTTGAATCATACCTATAGTCATCTCTTGTCAATTCACAATCTCAATTTTTATCTCACCATGGACATACTAGGTATACACGCATCCACATAATGTAGAGTAGAATTATGTATGCATATGGATGGTAGTAAAGCCTTCCTTACGGCTTTGTGCCCATAGTCTCTCACAATTACGGGCATGATGAGATGTCGATTCTTACCATGAATTTCACAAATGTGTTGGAAGAACAATGGACTAAGGGGGTGAATCAGTCCTAAAAATTAATTTTCAATTCATTTACCATCACATACATTCATTGATTCATTAACCATCCATAACCATATGTGTGCATTAGATATGTAACATCAATCACAAGAGCATGAAACAAAGTACACAACACAAGAACACCATATGTAAGTGGTAAAACCTCATGGTGAATAAATCCCACTAAAATTCTGTGTATATTACACAAAGAAAATATTTTTAATGAAACACCAACTTCACAAGGAGCACCAACCCCTGATTTAATGAGGTACCAACCCCACAACGATCACCAACCCCTAGTTTAGTAGAGCACCAACTCTACAAGTAGCACCAAACCATAATTTAGTGAATCGCCCACTCCACAAGGAGACTAAAACCCCTAGGATGACCAAGCACCAACTCAGCCACCTAACGATGATTGATCTCGATAATTATACTCGCCACAACTGATAGAGATCACTTATTCAACTCACACAACTTTGCTCAAACCCTAGATCTTCAATCTTGTTCTTTATTTATCTTCTTGAACTTTTCTTGCCTCTAGAAAATTTCATGCATGTATTAAAACATTATTAAACTTATATCACATCTAATTAGCTCTCAAACTCTACCCTCATACTTGTTATTCACTCACCTATGGGTCACACTCTTCACCCATGCAAGACTAGCTCACCAAATGAGCCAAAACATCACTTTTATATGCAAATATTCACTCTAACAAAAAATAGGTCAACCCCTCATGATAAATTCAACCCATACAACTTCATTACATTACAATAATCACACATGACTCAAGTAGGTCGGGATAGCCCAAAACAACATTCCATGTACCAAAGTGTCCCAAAACCCTTGCATTGGGATGACAAAAATATCCTAATCCCAAAACTATTTTTAGTAAATCTCTAAAAATAATCAAACATAATTAAAATTAAATTTAACATCCATATATGATCACAATTTATCTCAAAAATAAAATTGTTTCGTTTATCGGGCCCAAGATTCTTTGACTTCTCAAAATTGTTGTTTCCTACACCCTTCAAAGACCCCTGGAATATTCATGCCACCACTAAATCACTTATACTCAACCAATAAATTAAATATGACCACTTGATATAAATTTAAAAACATTTAGAACAATTCTAAGCAATTTATAATCCTTTAATCAACCTCATGCTCAAACCACAACTACTTTTGTCTTCACCAGATCAACCTTCTAAAAAATATGTTTCCAAAGGTTAGTTCATGAAAACATTTCTACAAACATTCAAGACCTCTAGATGGATTCATTGGATGAAACATTCATACCGCTTATCATTTTAGGTGATATCAAGCATCAGCCAATCTATCTCATGCTTCAAAAAGCTTCAAATTTGCACCAAAATACATCTTGTCCTTCATTGCCAAAAAATTTCATGTCCAAAGAATGACCTAGAAACCCTACCAAATACCTAATCATGAGGAAAACATCATATAAATGGAAATATATTTGAATCATATTTCCAACACAACTTTAATCATCTTAAAAATCCTCATGTATCTCAAGTTATTACCATTTTATTGAACCTTGGTATTTAAAACCTTAAAGCGCCCTTTGACCAGTCAACTTGAATAGACCTCAAATGACCATGTAACTACATGAAAATTTCTTGAAAACTCCATTTACATCAAGATAAACTCCACACATCATGCACCATCAATTTTTCATGCTACTCCTTTGACAACCTTGTCCCAAAACCTTCTTTTTAGAAATTGACCTGTTTGAGTGGGCCCCACTCATCACCATGACCTCAACCATACATTTCTGGAAATATGGAAGAGTTCTCTATAACATAAAGTCATCAATTTTTACTAAAAATCAAAACCGGGCCGATACAAGCACTTTTCTACAAACTACTCCTAGCTAGGGTTTAGTTAGGGTTTCAAACCACTTTACCTTCTTAACGATCGTTCATAAAAATGTGAGGATAAAACCACCTCATTATTATTTTAAAGCTTCATAAATAACTTAATAATATATTCATAAGAGATCAGGGAACCCATGCAATTCATGAAATTCACAACGAGCATCAAAGGTCAACTTTTATCACAAAAACACATTGTTTCTTACCCGATTTTTCCAAAACTTACATAACTTGCAATTCCTTCTTTAGAATGACCTAAAACTTGGCATGAAGCACCATGAAAACATCCTATACCTGTCCATAATCACCACATAGCTCGATATTCCTGAAACTCTCCAGCCACAATGACTTACCCATGCTAAATTATCTGTTCTCAACTGTTTTCTTCCCAATGACCTTAAACATGCATCTTACCTTTTAATTATGACCTAAAACTCACCAAATACCTTAATTACACTGCCATCATGCTGCTACCATGCTCCAACAAGAAATATCTTATCCAAATCTCACACATATACCTCATTTTGCATGCTCCAGGGCTAGAAACAAGCCTGAAAAGACCTAACTCAACCATGAAACCACATGACCTGACCATGTTGACCTTATACAGACTCATGTACACCTATAACACACCTCATGGACCATGAATGACCTTATGAAAAAATGCAACCAACACTAGGCAGCTCAAACAATGTCTATACTAGCTCAACCATGCACTAGGACACCATGATAACTCACCAAACAACTCATTCGACATGCATGCCATCTAAACAACATCATATGGGGACTCATACTTCATCATGACACCATTTTCCATCAATGGGGGTTGAAATCAATGACAACACAAACCCATAATGGCCAACAAAATGTGCGTAGGTATATTTCTCTAAGTGAACCGGCAAAAAATTTGATTCTCACTTCTCACCATTCCAAGAGGTTATGTCTATGTGTTTCCCTCCGTATGATGTTGTCCCATAAAAAAGTATAGACCATCATGTTTATTCTCTCCTTCATTAGGCCACTAATTATCTATAGTGCACATGAATGTATCAGCTTCCTTCAACGATATATCTTGATACTGAGCTACGCCTAAATGCCTAACCATTCATTGTATGATCATCCTTGTGACTTGCTCCTTAACTTCACAACCGACCATTTCATACATTCCCTTAGCCCAATTATCACAAGAAATACTAGTAGTGTCACTTACCGATCGTGCTGTGCATAAATTTTATTAATCTCTTCTTCACTCAGAGGATCAACATAAGGCTCGCCTTCTTTTCAAATAGAGGTATAATTACGTGCTCATCCTTGTTATGGAAACTGATATATATCTTGTTAAAGCACAGATCAACATTGTTTGCATAGCACACGGGGTCACCCAAGTAATAATGGAAAATTATCTACTTCAAAAATCTCCAACACTTTAAAGTCCCCATAAACTTGGCTCCATGTATAGTAATGGATGCATCCTTCAAGACCCCCTATCAACATAGCTACAATGTAGGTATTACCATCTGATTCCATGCTTCCAGAGTGAGTACATTTACCTCAACACCTGTATCTATCAAAATATTGCTTACTAACCAACCATCAATAATCTGTGTCAAGTGTGATCTCCTTGTCAAATTCATGGTCCTGAGGTGGTAGATTTGTATGAAGTATATGCCACTCATGCTCAAATTTAGCGTGTGGTAAATTTTCTCAAGTCCATTCCCTAAAAATGGGATGATGTTATCATGGCACAACATCTTACACACCTCTTTTAAATCATCCATATCCTTCTACGGAAGCTCAACATTCTTTGCATGCTCTCTTGTGCATCCTTGCTCCTTTAAGCATTGTATTTCACCCTACAGATCCCTAATGAATCTCATAGTCTCTTGATATAATTCCTTCTAATGTGTCACATCTAGATACTTAGCATGTATCACTTCCTCCCTCATTATAAGTGGTTTTGCCTTCAGAGGCTTGTGCGCACGTGTTTCCTTAGTGTGCATTGTAACCAACATGGGTTGTAATTTTGGATCATTCATCTTCTTAGGAATCCATTGATCATAATTCACGCGTTGCACCTTGATCATCTTAACACCCTTTTCTTTATTATTTTTTTACTCATATTCTCATATAAGTCTAGAAAATCCTCCAACTTATTTGGCTTTCCACATCATGAGAAAGATGTATTCTGAGGGAAATCTTGTTGGTAATGATCAGGTGATCCACAAGTGTAACAAGTTCCTCTAGTGAACATGCCTCTACCACCACCGTGACCTTGGCCTCGATATCCTCCCCAAAATCCTCCATTCCTATTATCTCCATGGTTGTGCCCTTCATTATGTTTTCCTTCCTGCTCCTTAGACCCACTCACCAAACTAGTCAGGCACACCCTTGTCTCAATTTCTTCATGGATGTGATCAATCAATCTATAGTCGTCCGGAAGTGTCATGACTATGGGACTTGCAAATATTACACCACATGAACACCTTCTTCTAGATCACACACTGCAAAAGAGGGAAATCCCACACATCATGGTTCTATTAATAATGCACGCACTAAATTATGTAGACAATTATCCTTAGTATGCCCCTCCACTTCACAATCCATGCATCATATTCCACCGCACATCTCATGTCTTTGAGTTGAGAAAGCTTCTCCAAATTTTTTGCCATGGCTGCAATCGTGCCTCTAAGAATGGGCTTACTCCAGTATCAACACTCCAAATGCCTCAATGCATAGAGCTACTTCCATATCCTCACGTGAATCAACATATGTCTTATGAGATAGATATCGATGAAACAGCAGGTCGACAATCCTCCAAAAACCATTGTGCATACCGACTTTGATGAATGTTATAAGATAACTTTGACAACAAAGTCTTAAAGTGCACATCATACTCCCTCACAGTTTTAGATAAGCCCTACTTGATATCTTTGAGTGCATTGAAGCTCTGCTACTCAAACTCTAGAATGTGAAAATCTACAAGAAACACAAAGTGCACAAAGCATTATATTCCACTACATTCGTATGTGGATCATACTTAATATACCAACTATACACGTACTCGTTACGGTGTTGTGGAAAACTAACTTGCCTTCTTGTGCAGAGGTCAGTAATTCCCTTAGCGTGCCATAGTAGTTTTCACTTATGTACATGCTCTTCTACATATTTAATACCCTTGTACTCTGGTTTATAGAGAGACATCTCATAGTAAACTTGTGGTGTCATTTGCATTGGTTGCTGATGTGGTGGTTGATTTGGTGGTGGATGTGGTCGTTACCCAACATATCAATAACTAGAACCTCCTCCTTAGTGGAGTGGATGACCTAATCCACTTGATCCTCCCAAGTCCCCTGCTATGGGTTACGGTCTAGTTGATGCACTTCCCGGTGTCCCAATGGTGGTACTAGATTAAATACAAACGGTCTACGTGGTCATAGCTACTACTATAGTACTTCTAAGAATCTACATGCCAATACTCTATCCTGATGATGTACCTAAAAATAATCCTGCATAGGTACTCCCAAACAATGGCGTCGACTATGACGCTATGGGTGTGCTACTAACTTGTTCTCCTGAATTCAACGTAAAATGATATCTACCTGTCTCTTCTTACTTACTTGCACTAGCTTACTTCTCAATGAATACCTCTTAATCTTGAACACCAAGTGTAAGGGATAGGTGGCTAGGTGGGATCAGATGTGCGCCTGTAGTCCTCATTCTCTCCTCTAACGCACTCTCATCCAAAGCCAAAGGGGATTCTCTCTGTGCTTTCCCAAAGTTGGGAGAGTCTAATAATGTGGTTCCTCGTCTTTTACAAGAGATTCAAAACCTTTGTAATCCATCATCCTCCTTAACTCTAGTTCCTCCTCAATCTCCCGATTACGTGTCATGTCCCTCTCTTGCGCTTCATTAAACTTGAAATTTCTTTCCTCTCTTTATCTTTCCATCGCCAAGTCTACCATATTTCTCTACACTTTCTTCTACCCCTACGCATGGTGGGGGTTTATCTAGCCATGGGTAGGTGTTCTAAATCCAATTCTATTATCTAAATCTTGATCGATAACGGTATAAAGCGCAAGTATGATCCTCTACGATCACGCAAGAATCGAACTCAGCTTCCTCTAAACAAAAATAGGTATAAAAAGCATACTCCAGTGTATAATTGAGCAATACTAAATCCCAACAATGATCTATAGCTCTAGTCCACTCTACATCAGCATCAACAAGATTATGGTAATCCTTTTGCGTCCAAAGTCTCGGCCTATATCCTTAACACTTTCCTAATGCATATGTTGCACCATTCATACAACTCTCTTTGAAATAAGTTGAAAAAAAATCATATATTTCATGATAAAGGTTATCTTCTACCCAACAATGTGCATTGAAATCAGGTCCAGATTATATCAATACACAAAATGATCCTAACCATTCTCTACCCAAATTTCAATTCTCTCTAGAGTCAATCGATACGTCATCTGCAAGCAACATCCTGATAGACAATTTGAAAAGAGGTCATGACAACGGAACCAAAATGTAGTCTCTTATCTCCATTTAACCACTATGTGCACTAAAACCTCCTTCGAGATAGTTTTGAACACTCAACCAAAGTGCATAAAGCTACCAGGTCCCTTCATTGTGATGCTCATCAAGATGTTATCATACAAATGCATGATGATAGATTAACCAAGTGTTCATTCAATCATACTAAACCATTACATGCATTCAATTGGAAACACATGCAATAAGGAAACATACAAATCATATAACAATTAATATTAATTGTACCACGCAATCACCATATTTAGACACATCAATAATCATAATCCATCCTCCATAATCCATTAATAATAAATCCCGCATAACAAAGATGAATACATCACCATCAAATAGTAACATAGAGTAATGTGCACCAAGTAGAACAACATAACCCTAATACATCATATATTTATTCTCACACACACAATACCCAAAAAAAGACATACAACAAATATATAGGGGTGGGGACTTTCCCTTCACCGCCTATGCACTCTTAAAATAGACTACATGCTCAAAATATCCATGCATACATTACATGTGTGCTTTACAAGACAACTAATAATAGACATTCCTATAAATAAGACTTTCTTTCATCCTATTAATAGCTCCATACATGCATGAACTTTCATCTTCATGCTTTATCCAAAAATAACCTTTCCTTGTTCTCCACGTCATCCTAATTTTATCCTCTACTTGGGCCACACTCCAACTTGATTTTCTATTTTTAACCCGCAACGCAAAATCAAATAAGTCTTGGGTTATTTTCTTCCAAGTGCGATCCTTTCACACACCACTTTACAGTCCTTATGTGCGTACACGCACCCTACTGTGCACCTCATGTTCCCACACACTCTTGATACTTAGCTAATTTATCAATCCAAAATGGATGTTATTTCACCTTCTTCATAATCTCATGGGCAATATGCATCTGCGCTTATTCTTTTCACATGCACACTTTTCCTGAATAATTCTTATTGGCATCATATTCCATTAGATCCTACTTTCTCTAACACTTTCTGCACATACGATGGCTTGAATCAGCTTGGCTTTACAATCGATGATATCTTACCACCGCCTCATTCACCCCATCTCTATCATGGATGTGTTAGTATTATGGATGCCTGTGGTCTTCATATTTTCTATCTAACAATATCCGTTGCACGTGATCCTCGTATTTCTCCACTCACACTTGGGAAATCTTGGCTTGATTACATTGGGGGCACTTTGGACCCTAATCATACTAGTATCACATTTCATATGCCCTTCACTGTGTTTCTACATGAAATGATTCATTCCTTGGTTATTCACAAAGCCTCAGTCGTTGGTATGCACAAGGGTGTCCACTAACACCTTTCACCGATGAAGAGTACACAATGTCCATGTACAATCTATACCGTATTGGCTATTATATGATCCCCGTACACTATTGTTTATCAAGTCTTTGATGCTTCTCCATTTGGCTCGACCATGACAATGATGACCTCCTAGATGATATTACATGATCTTTTCCATATTCATGCACCCTGGGGCATCATGCTTATTCTATCCCCTCCTAGAATTCTTAGGTAACTTACATACTTTACACTTTGTGTTTAGTCTCTCGCATGCCTCCTACACATCTTAATACACTTTTGTATCATCGGTACCCATGAAACACTCTCATTATTTTGTACACACTTGACTGTTGAGTGCAGCCTATACACATTAATCTCACACACAACACACTTCATATTTCGTGCATTCATCTCTACACAATATCTACTCTATCATCACTTTGAAAACTCAGAACATACTCCTCTTGTCTTTCAAATCCTTCTTAGTTTAAACAACCATTTTCATATTTTTATATTTATGCAAGACACGAGTATTTTAAGAAATAGAGCAAGATATTCTCATACCTGCTACAATACTTTGGGCATATACATTCTTGATAACAACACATTTGAACATCTGTCATCATTCTTAGATCGGTTCAACAATCCTAGAGCTTACAATATTGTCATGATTATACAAGGAAACACCATCTCAACATATATCTTCATCATCAGTATATAACATTTGGAGTCATTGTCTGCATAAACCTTTATCTTCTTGGAGAAATTTCAACCTTATTTAGTCGAACAAGATAAGATCTCAAGGTGCACCCATTTTGGCTTCTTCATATTCATGATAGCACATAAACATATCCATACTACCTCCATGATACATGATCATACATGATACATCTCAATACATGAGACACAACATATGAAACACCTCGGACTTTGGAAGCAACACTACACCATGCATTGATGTTCGATCAATATGACTGAAATGCTTCCATGTTCCACATAGTAATTGCACCAAATTCTAAACACAATGATGATATCCAAAGACCTAATGAGAACATTATGACAAAAATCAACACGAGATACTTCAAACCCTTCAAGAATAGGGTACCCCTTAAACCATTCTCTTTCTTCAATTGAAATTCAACACACTTGCTCAAATCGACATAAACATGTACCTGCAATCATGAAGTCTTTAGAATTGTCCAAAGAGATTATTATCTATGTGATAACACACCTTCAGCTCCAAGACATAAGAACTCAATATTATATCTACGTAATCATGAAGAAACCTCAAATTTAAGATGCATTAATCAAACGATCCTACCCAAATTTGTCTTTGCACTCTGTTTTAGGTGACACAAACCTATTCATCCTTTTTGTAACTTTTCCATTTAGATCTTCAAGCTGACCATACCCTCATGTCAACCTTAGAGGAATTTGACCATTTTCACTTAACCAAGACTTCAAGACTCATCACAAAGAATTTTTTAATATGTAGATTGTACTAAGAATTCTATGACACAAGAATAAACCATTCCCTTTTAATGCATACAAAACCATGACCATTCCTTCATATTCGGACCAAAAACTCAACTTATGTTAAACAAAATATTTTATGAATCAACAAAGCAAGAATATGACAAATATGACTCCTCAATGCCTCATAACAACTTGAGACCCCTTTTTCATTTGCACAAAAGATATGACATCAACTTCAAGATACCCAAGGAACTTTGACCATATGCAACAACTTGAGACTCAACTATCAACACTCACAAAATATGGTAACACAAACTTCTTTGATGAATGATAAGATATATATATACCTTTGACTGACACACACACTTGCAAATTTTGTGAAGACTTCTTGTTAGAAAATCCTTTCACCGTAAGGAATTATGTCCAAAAACACAATCCTAGACTGAATATGCAAACTATAATACCTTTTTCAACAACTACAGATGAAAATTCACCTTCAAAACACACCTATTCTTCCTTCGATGATGAATGTCTTCAAGAATCCTAGTGAAGACACGTCAAACTTCATTAGGGCACTAGAACATAATGTAGTCATCAAATGAGCTTATGGACTCCACCCTCTTTTTTTTTTCTATTTTGCAATTACCATTTGAGTTCCTCTCATCCTTCTTAAATGACTTTTCTAGTATGATAATTTCATCAACTATCCTTTCATCATCTGATTGAGGGCCCGTCGGACTCATCTTGAACCACATGTACATCCTCAATTAGGTCTAATAAACCTCTTTTGCTTATATCCAACCTAGACATGATATTCTTGATATCCTCCTTCTTATCCTTGTCATCTTCTCGGTTTTTGTTCTATCTTGGCAAACATTCCTTTTGAGATTGATGACATAGATGAGTTGGATTTGACTATTTCTTGATCCAATTTCACAAATTCTACCTTTAGGATGATCTTGGCTGCATTGAATTATTCTTTAATTGAATTAGGCATCCAAAATTTCTTATCCTCATGCTTAGGATTGACCTTCTTATTGAGCACTCTTTTCCTTTTAGATGCATCAAAATCCTTACTTTTTATGGAGGATTTAAATTGACAAAATCTAGCTATATGACATGTTTTATAAAGTTTATAGAAAAAGCATTCTTCTTACCTCTTAACTAAATGAGCTTAGATTTCAGCAATAATCGATGGCTTTGTGGCCATACTCACAACATGAATACCATTTTTCTTTAAACGATTGGCTTTGTGGCCATACTCACAACATGAATACCATTTTTCTTTAAACGATCTTTCATAATTCCATTATTACATATCCTTTGAGAACCTCTTCTTGTAATATCTAGCTCTATGACCAAATCCATGACAAGTATAGCAATATCCATTAAAGAATAACCATACCTCATTGCATTGGGTTGTCTAATAGGGTTAGACCTTATTGAATTTTTCTTCTTGGTCTCCTTCATGTTTTCTTGAGTACTTGGTCCAACTTGGTTATCTTCATAATTCTCGATATGCTCTCCTTTGAAGCCTAGGATTTTTTTCATTAGCTGATCTCTGACTGTCTAAGATCCCATCTAGAACCTCAAATATCTTCTCCAATATTTCATACATCTTTAACCCGTTGGATTTTTCTTCTAACTTTTTTTTTCAAGGAAATTAACTCATCTTCATACCTAAGGCAAGCTTCTTCTTTTACCTTTAGGGCTTCGACACACTCTTGACTTGAGATTCCAAATCTTTGATTGCTTGACCATGCTCAACCTCCATACAACTTATTTTCTCTTGCAATACATGGATTAAGGACTCTTCAATTTCATACTTCTTCTTCAAAGTCACCAATGAAGTATCAACTCCAAATGATTTTCCCATTGTGCTTCTAGGATATCCTCCAAGCTATTAAACTTGCTTCACAAGGACCTAACTCTGATACCAATTGTTAGAAGCATAATGACTGAGAGGGGGAGTGAATCAATCATACAAAAACTTTTACTTAAATTTACATTACATATATTTTTCATTCAACATCCAAAAACAATATGAGCTTATTAAGTGTGTATTAATAATTTATAAGTGTAAGAGATAAGAGAGAACACAATAACACTAGATATGAAGTGAGAAACCCTTAGGGGAAGAAAAACATTGAAACCTCTACTAATATTACTCATAACAAAGGACTTGCATGAATATTATACATCACATAAGTTTTATTTAGTGAGGCACCAACCCCACAACAGGCACCAACCCCTAGTTTAGTAGGAAACAAATCCTACAAGGAGGCTACAACCCCTAAGATGAATAAGAACCCACCTAGCCACCTCATAATGAATATAACTTAATTATTGTTACAATTACAATATATTTTGATCACAAATTCAGCTCCATACTCTTCAAACCCTCTCAATATAGCTCTTTTTCTACTTCACTCAAATCTTCTCCTCATTTGGTTGATTAGGTATAATGACCTTGCATACATATTTATCAACAATTCTAAAGTCTTAATTCCTTTTCTCAACTCTACCCTCGACCACTCAATACTATTATTCCACCTTCTCTAGCTCGCTCTCATTCCCATTGTCTCAACTAGTTCAAATGAGTCATTACAACTCACTTATATACATGACTCTAGCTCATAAACACCTCTAGGTCATCCATGACAATTAAGGTCGGTCAAAACATCAAGAAAATACATCTACATCATTACATAAATCACTCTAAGAGACCCAAGTAGGCCAGTAATGGATCAAACAACACCAAAAATCTCAAGGCATCTCAATTAGGCCAAAAACATAAGCCTACTCCTTCAACGAATGCATTATGACCTCCAAGGGATTCTATAATATTTTTCAAGGCACCAAAATTGCACACAACTCAAGGAAAACCTCTCAACATCACTAAAAACACAAGAATATCTACACCAACTGTCAACACCATGAAGCACACTAAGATGTAAGCATATACAACTAGTTATTCAAGTATCTAGATAAAATAGTTTTGAAAAGTGACCAAATTTTTATAGAAAAAATCATCACCAAGGATCATATAGCATACCAATGGAAATATATCTGAGTCTACTATCTAAAACAACTCACATCATCCTCCAAATCAGGGCTTAAGGCACTCTACCACTTCAATCTCTAAAACAGAGTTAAAACTGCTAATTAGGAATCAAGAACCATTCTTGAGGAAACATGCTTCAAACACCTTCAAAACCACTTCCAATTTCAACCACAACCTAGAAAAATTCAAGGACACTTCTACCAACATGTTCAAGCACTCATAAACATATGTCGTTTCGAAAAAATTGATCTAACACACTTGTTTGAGTCACCTATCTTCATAAGCCTAACAGGGTTGATTACACCCTTAGGACTTGACCCAAAAACAATCACTCCAAATCATACCAAGTCTTCAAACACATCATGAGGGACCTGTAAAATCTATCCAATCTCAAATAACATTTCTCCAATAATAAAATCCATCGAGACTCACCTTAAACCTCCATAGCTAGTTTTAGCCCTTCGAGACCAAACGCGGTAGGGTGAATTAAAGGACATGTAACTCAAAGTTTCACAATTGTACCTAGCTGAAAATTTTCATTTCCATATAGCACACCTCCCAAGGTATTTGGAAAAATTCACTTTTCTTCATGAAGCTTCCATCTCATCCTTGAAATTGTAAATCTCCACAAAACTAGGGTTTTTCTACATCTTCCTAAAATAGCTAGAACATGAGAACACCACCAAAATGAGCCCTGGATAATCCTCTATAAACTTGATGTATCACATTTTCTTTCCTAAACCATTTGGTTCTCATACCAATCATTTCTTCCATATCGCTTTGTTATGAGGGTTTAACTAGGGTTTAAGACCAACTTACCTTCTTAACAATCATTCATAAATGATAGGGCATCATTTAAATCCATTCTAAATCTAAAACACTCTTAGTTCCATGCCCCAACTATGGTGAAAATATTAGGACCCCATGTAAATATTTTACGAGAAAATGAGCACTCAAAACATGACCTCAAGCTGGGAAATACACTTCTAGAAACTTGATATGACCAAAAATAGATTTTCTTGCAATTCCTTCACAACCTTGACCTAAAACTTGGCATGAAGAACTATTAAAACCTCCTTAAACTATACCAAGTCTCAATTTTTTCTACACACTTGTGAAACTCTCCAGCCACCATGACTTACCTTGCCTTACTAGACTTGTCTTCATTGTATTTCTCCATAATGACCTTGAATATGCACTAAACATATGAAATATGACCTTATACACCTCCTACACATGATATGCCATGTCATAACACCTTTCCCGTGCTTCATGGTTACCTGTATTGCCTCATACTGCATGTTACTCCACCATTTTCTCATGCTAGGTCTAGGATTAGGCCTAGAATGACCTACTTCACCACATGACTCATCAAGATTGACCTTATATTCAACTTGCATACTCACTAGGACCTCTAACACATTTCATGGAACATGTTTGACCTCATGAAGACCTCATACCAACTTAGGATCTCACCTATAACACCTATCTTGCTTAACCATGCACCAGGACTCCATGACAAGACTACAAGATTGGACACCACCAATCAACCTTCAAGTTTGACAATGAATGACACCTCATGGAGACTCTTATGAAACCTTAAAGTCACTTTTCCATCAATGAAATTTGACATCAATGCTAGACAAAATGCTCAATGTAGACACTTATAGTTTGATCAAGGAAACCGTATTCTTAATATTGCATTAACTATTCTACTCCTTGCAAATTGATGACACCTCATCAATTAGGCCTATCTAACTTTCCTTTTATGACATTATTTTGGTCGTATTCCTCTTATAACTGACTAATCGGGCTAATATAACCTCCTATTATCTAAACCCCCTTCTAATATTCTTCTAAACCACTTCTACTAGCTTCCTAGATTATCAATCCATTTCATTAGATTGAGTAGTCCTCTCACAACTCTTTCAGACTCCTAATTCCTCACTAATCAGGATTAATTAGCCTAAGGCATGTTTAACCTCTTCTAAACCATAAAATGCTTTTTGGATTATTCATTTGTCCCACATGCACCAAAAATTCTTCCATTCTTGGAAACAGAAAACTATAAATACCCCACTACCCCAAACCATAGTATTTTGTTTAGGATTAAGAGCTTTCTTCATTGTTCATTGAGCTATTTACTTTGCTATTGCATAAACTATAGTATTTTGTTTAGGATTAAGAGCTTTCTTCATTGTTCATTGAGCTATTTACTTTGCTATTGCATCTTTCACTCAAGATTTGGGTAAATGGGAAGAACCATATGGCTTTGTAGACATTAATGGTGAGCTCTCATTCTCAAATGCCTCGAAGATAAAATAATCACAACTGGTTGTTAGGATCTTTATTAGGTTCATTTTTATAGATTTCAAAGAGTAGAGAATATTTAGACATGCTAGGTTTACTTGTTTATTCCAAGTTAATGCATGAAACGTAATGGTTTGTTGATTATCTCTTATCATGATGGTCCATTGACTAGTTGTTTAAAGCTTTGGGGATTCTTAAGTATTCTTGCCTCATTTCATAGCTTTTACAACTTTTCCTTATTCACATTTGGCATGCCCAGTGGGACTTGTTACTCCATAGTCCTTTAAAAGTCATTTTTAGCTTTTCCTTTCCATTTCTACCATTTTCATTCCTTTTAGGGTTAAATAGCTTGTTTTCTAATAGTTTTCTAACTTTAAGTGGGCTAAATCTCCCTTTGGCATGAATATTTAATGGGTTCAAACTAGAAATTGGTTTTTATGGTGAAAAACTAAATTGTTGGCATTTTTGGATTTTTCATTTATGTGATTTTTTTGTTTCCCAGGGGCACGTGTAGGTGTCCTGAACCAGTCACACCAATCATATGGGCATACACCCACCTATCTCGGTCGTGTGCCTTTCTACTTGGATTTTGACTATTTTCCCATTTTATAAAGACGTGTGCACATGTTCTAACCCACCCACGTACATCAACTTACACGTGTAACCGCCTCTCGGAACATGCAAGTGTTATTTAAACACCATGTCAACCTCATATTTTACACTTCACGTGCACCTATCTTTTAGGTAGTGCACATGCTAAAACCCACACACACATGGTATTATACCCACACATGCATAAAACCACATTGTATTTTCTATAGCCACAATCATCCGTCATCCGGTGCACATCCATCATTAGGGATGTGTACAAGTTATTTTGGGCAAGTAGGTGTCACTATCAAAAAGTTAAAATTTTGTTGCGGATTTGTAGAATTAAATTTCTAGAATTTTCTAACATTTTATAGGTTTCTAACAATGGTTTGCAAGTTCTTTTGATTTTATCTTTATCCTAACTTAGTTAAGTGTTTGCATTTTCTTTTGTAGAGGTATTTTGAAGCATGTATGCTCTTCCCTCGCACCTTCTAGGTGATCTTGGGAATAAAAATGTTTCAAAAAACCTTCTCTTTGCTTTCCAAACACTTTAATTTAAGTTTTATAAAGGATTAACTTTCAAAGTTGGCTAAAAGGGATTTATTTTTCAAAATTACTTAAGTATTTTCCATTTCTTGCCACATTTGAGTAGGATAACTTATTTTTATTCTCTTTATTTGCATCTTAGGAAGATCTGGGAAATCAAAAGCAACATCTTATCCTCTTTGTATGATGTTATTGGAAAATTATTGATCTTAGTGTAGGACCAAAATCAATTATCAAAGGATATGAGGCTAAAAAAATACTAACGTATTTGATATAGGTTGTCAAAAGGTGTGCTACACAAAACCACACTAAGTCTAAAAATATTAAAAAACACACCATATTCATCACATTGTATGTATAGGTTCGAAGAAGGGTACATCCCTATTTGCTTAACTATAATATAACCCCTTTGGCATAACACCTTAAGCTATAACAATGGGGGTGGTTCTAGGAACCCCAAAGTAGTCCACCACTGAGTAACCTCATGGAAAAAATAGGAAGTGCTCCACTTACCTACTTGAGTAGTGATACATTTTGTGAGTTAGAGTCAAATTTGTCCATATCACAACCCCAATGACAATACAACTAAACGTGCATTCTTGCTCATTATATTAGAAGGGGGTAAAGTAAAGTCAAGATACTCCTTGGGAAACCTTGGCAAATCAAGCTTGCATTAGATAAACTTGTGACACCTAGTTGAGTGAACTACCTAGGAAGCCATATCTTCTTGGAGCCCACTTTGCTAGTCCAAACCATCATGTCTTGTCAAAACTCTCATGAAGTGATGACTTACTTGAACTCAAAACCTTGTTTTTGAACAAGGCAAAGAGTCCACTTAAGTTGAAGCTAAGTGTCACTCATCATGAGATTTACAATGTATTACTTAGCTTAGTTTCTTTCTCACCTTAGGACAAGGTGAAACTCTTCCCAAGTAATGCTTAGTTCATTTCCACCCCATTTGATCTATACCTTTGCATTCTTGTTGCCCATTTGGGAAAAGGAAGGCATATTTTGTGAGTGTTATCAATAGATTGTGTTTGCCACTTTTATTTATGTTTACGCCCATCTATGTTTGCGGCTGAGTTGTTAAATATTTAAAGTGTGTGGGTGCTTTTTATATATTGATAGCCACTTGATCTTGATTTCAAAATCATCTTCATAGCTAGGTTTGGTTGCATCATTGTTTTCCCCTTTAAGTCGTTATTCTACCCACATTCTAGCCATACAATTATGACACTTACACCTTGTTTTCATTTATGATAACTTGGTATAAGTTTCCATATTGTATCGTTACGTTACTCGCATGATTAATAACTTCTTGCTATATTTGCACTTAGTTTTGATTCCAACATCGTTTAAGGCTTTTTTAGAGTGTTTATATTGCATTGTTTGTATCGCAATAACATCATCTTGATATTAATACCTTTCTTATTCCAAGCTTGGTTAACGTGTCGAGGTAGTGTTGTTATGCTATTCACATTTGTAACTTCCATTGTCAAAAACTTAGATTTTGTTTGCATCTAAACTAGGTCATAGTATATCTTGTGGAGAGATCGCGTCAATACAACTTTAGTGCTTAGGTCTTGTTTATATTTAAACTCGACCTAGGTGGTGATAGGGTATTTTCACTATTTGTTTTACACCTATCTTTAGAACTATAGCTTAGGGTATAGTGTTCTATAAATAGTTTGAGTACTTGAGTGATTTACTAGTGGGTTTACGTGATTTTTCCTAGTAAAAAAATGGTTACATAGTTTGTGTTTAGGACACTTCGAGACAATGAGACTCTAAGAAACTCATACCATGTTCGCATAAGTTTATTATAACTTGGACACACTTAGACAAAACCCAACCCCACATAGAATAACAATTCCAAAAATCACAAAAATGGTGTCTAAACGAGATGAAAACAACTTAGAGTTAAATCCTTTTAGTTCAACGTACCCATTTAGTGGTCATAATTTAGGACCCCTCTTTTCAGAGGTTAAAGACACTAAACCATTGGTTGACCATAGTGGAGAGGATTCTAATTCATCTAAAGACCAACAAAAACTAGATCTAGCTCACTTTGATGAGCTTCTATACTACAATAAAGACCAAGTACTCACAAGAGTCCTCAAATTAGGAGCTAAACTACCACAAGAGCGTGAAGAAACAATTAAAAACATCAACCATGAAATGGAATATCCACTACGACCTTCCCTCATTAACATGGATAATCCTTTCGATTGTTAGAATTTGAGGATTCTAATAAATACGGATTTAATCAACTTACATATTACATAATGTTACAATAAATATTTAAATAAAGATTACATCATAACATAAGTAAATAAAGAAATACTTACAAGAAATAAATAACATAGGTGACACAGTATTTATAGTGGAAAACCCCAATAGGGTAAAAATCACTTTGAAAATAACCTTTTTACTTTAGAGAACTTATTTTACATCTAGTAAGATTACCTCCTCCTTTGAAACCCTATTTACCAAGGGTAAAACCAAATCACTTGATTTACACACCTTTGATATATTTCCCGAATATATCAAATGAGGACCTAAAGTCCTTTTTATATAAGGTGATCGGGTATGTCTCCCGACCCACCTTTTCAACCTAAAATGGTTGACACATACAAAGAAAAGGTAGGTTTATAATATTTAATATTAGAAATATAATCATTTCATGATATTAAATATTTAACCTAAAGTATATACCTAGGTTAGCATATTTAATAATAGAAATATAAATATTTCATATTATTAAATATTAACCTATATATTAGTGATGGACCCATATACATTAAGGGTTGTCTAGACCACTTAATCATTATGTTCCAACATCGATGCGGGGTATGCTTCCACTTTGGGTGCACTTAGCAAAAACATTGAAAGTGAACCACCAAAACCAATAGATGGTTTTAGGAGACCTTACTTTAAGGCTTCACGTAAAGTCAAAATTGGACATGATTGAAAAGAAACACCTCCTCCTAGATTTGACAATGAAGATGATCCCCTAATTGAAGAGGATATCATTCAACAAAAAATATTAAAACTTAGTCAAAAACTAGCAACCTTAGGTTCCTCAAGTAGGAATACACATAAGGATAGACTCAAGACTAAATCAGGTGAATTCCACATTGACCCATATGACGACGTAACATTCAAAGTTGTTAAAGTGAATAGACTACTATCCCCCACAAAGGATAAAATCATCACACATGAGTTACAATCAAAGAAAATCATGCTCACCACTCTATAAGAGAGTAATGTAAGGCATAACATAAAGTATCTATAAAAAGAGCTATGTCCCTACCCCTTTAGTAAATACATGTTACGACAACCATTCCCAAACACTTTGATATCCCTAAATTCAACAAATACAAAATAAAAGGTGATCCTCGTGATCATGTCAAAGACTTATACATGGCTTATCGTTTTTGAAGTCACATATAGCGATAGTTATTTTATACGTATGTTTCCTTGCAGCCTAGGAGCATAATCATTGGAATGGTTTTTCAATATACCTAAGGGATCAATCACGACATGGACCGCACTAGATGAAAAGTTTGTGTGACATTACTCTTTCAATATGGACAATAACATTACCATAAATGATCTCTACAATGATAAACAAAAATCCAATGATACCTTCATGGGCTTCTTACAGTTATGGCATGGATTGGTGATTCGTTTCCCTTACGCCCTTCCAGAAAAACAAATGGTAAACATATTCATCCCCAAATTGACCCCAAAAATAGCCTTCCACTTATAGATGCACTACAACACTAACTTCGAAGACATTATAGAGAAAGGAATTCAGATTGAAAGACTCTCATTATAAAAGGGACACTCAAACCCATTTCAAGGAAAAACATGAGCCAAAACTCGTGGACAAAAAAATTTCTTTATATAAGAACAAGCATGTCATTGGTGATGGCATCACATAATCCAAGAGATTCCAGGTTATACAGAGAGGTTAGTTATTAAATATTTCACAAGGACCTCACCCAAAGGTAGCCACAAAACGTACATTTACACCTCTAACTAAATCATTATCCGCTATAATTAAAGAGTTAGATATTGTAAACATGGTGCGATCCAATCGTGAATCGTACCATACCAAGATGATGCACCTAAGCCAAGTTTGTTTAAGGAGCATGAATATTGTGATTTTCATCATTTTATAGGACACAAGACTGATAGATGCCTAAGGTTGTGGCATTTTATACAAGACCTTATCAAAGAAGGTAAGATTGCGGTAGATTCACCATCGACTTAGGACATGGTCCTAACAAGAATATGTATATATTCAAAGAACCATTTCCCAAGCATGAGGATAAAAAGAATAAGAAGCCATATCATGGGCAAGCCTCTAATGGCTACAGAGCTTCCAACTATGTCTATTCAACAAACAATAATTCATTTGACTCCTTTATAGGTTATGTCTATTCATTTGATGAAAAAGTAAATACCATTAGGATCTTAGGAGATAGTTTTGATGTAGGTACACGATGTGCTCATTTGGTAATACCGATCCTCTACTTGTTCCTTAGGAAGGCTATTAAAACTTGATAAAAAAACTAGAGAAAACCCCAACTAGAATCTCAATCCTTGATCTCCTCAAAATTTCCACTCGATCATAAGAATACACAAAGTATAAAATGATTCAGATTTCGTGGGTCATGACATATGTAGATCCCACACACCTTCAAGTGATGGATGCAAACCTTGATTCCAACAACCATATCTCCTTTGATCAAAATACAATCCTACGTAATAACCCTTAGCATAACTTACCTTTAAACATAGAGTTTGTTTTTACTCATTGCAAAATCAAAAGAGTGCTTGTGGATGGTGGGTCTGGTCTAAATATTTACACATTGAAGCTAGTTAAGTAGATAGGCCATTCGTAGAGATCAGATCTAGATGCTAAAAATATTACCATCATGGCCTATAATAATGAGGAGTGAGAATTAGTAGGAACTATAGTAATTCCAATGGAAGTAGGTCTGACATATCATGATATGGCATTCCACATCCTTGACTTGGATCTTCCTTACAACATGCTCCTTGGACGCCCATGGATTCATGCCATACATGCCATTGTTCCCTATACCTTTTATTAGTGTATCAAATTATGCCATGGAGGCTAGACGATCACTATTCTAGATGATCTAGAACCATTCACGCATTGTAGATCACTTGCACAATTTTTCTCGTGAAGCATATGAGTGTCCTTCAACAGAAATTTTTATCCCATTACAAAAAAACTATAAGAGAACATATGGATCCAAATGCACTCACTCCTTGTAATCAAATTTTTCTTACATTGGTCAACCCCTTTACATAATGGGAGGAAACGTTTGGAAAGTATGGCCTAGATGATCAGTTCACTCTTCAACGGGCCTTGTTAATATTAGACCTCTCGGTGTCTCTAAAGACATGTGGTAAACCATATTTTTTAGTTTAAGAGAACTCATGATAGATACCCAAAACCATTTGAGAATTTTATTCCTAGCGGTCTCTTATCTGAGGAGAAGATGTTCGATACACCCATCAAGTGGATATCTGCAGGAACTATGGAATCATGTCATCAAGCTCCGCAATATGTCAAAGGACACCACATGATGTATGTCATGGGATATAATGGATTTGGATGTGGCATAAACGCACAAGGAAGGCTAGAACCCATTCCTATTCCTCACTTTAAGTCAAACAAACACGACCTTGGTATCAGGCCTCATGATGATCCACCTTCCGAGATAGAAGCTACCTCTTCTAAATGTGAGGATGGCTCATCTCATTCAGACAGTGATATAGATTCCTAGTGTAGCCTATACAAAGACCTTGCCTCCACTAACCTATTTCAAAATTTGGCTATCTTGACATTATCTGGATCTGATCCCCAAACCAATTTTCAAGTTACCCTAGTATATCCCAAAATCATAGATTGGGATCAACAACTTCACATGTCTATCAATTTCTTTGATAATGATGAGGAATTTGTAGAATTCATGGGACTCATCCAAATGGGGATCACAAGAAAGATTTCTCTATCAAACTAGATACATGTGCATATTTTGGGGAAGAAACAGAGATGTGTGGTCGCTTGAATAAAAATATCGTAAGCAAGGGCAAGAGTACTTATGAAAATCCTTGTGGGAAAAACAAACATAAGTCCCATAGTGAAGACCTCTTTGAGGTGCTAGTGGACAAAAAAATGAAGAAAATATAGAAAGGATGGTGTACCCATTCAAAGATGATGATCTCTCTGAACCACCTGTGGAGGTCGATCTTACTCTTCCCCCTGATCCTACACAGGATGGAAGATACGTCTAAGATGCTCATTGAAGAAACAATTTGTGTTAATATTGGTTTAGAAGAAGATCTTAGAATGATAAAGTTGGGAGCTTTGCTCTCGGCACAGGAACAAAAAGTTTTTGTGGCATTGTTACGAGAATATGCAGACATATTTGCATGGTCATACGTAGATATGCTCGGTTTGGACCCAGAATTGGTCATACACAACCTTGTTGTGCACCCAGATGCCAAACCCATCAAGCAGAAGTTAAGAAAGATGCATCCAAAGATTACACTACTTGTTAAAGAATAAGTAGAAAATCTATTAATGGTAAATTTTATCAAACCCATCAACTATTCATATTGGATATCTCGATATAGTCCCAATTCAAAAGAATTTGTTTAGTATATGAATATGCACCGACTTCCGAGACATCAACAAATCATGTCCCAAATATGACTTCCCTCTACCTAACATCGATATGATCATCGACTCAACTATTGGTTAGGAAATTTTATCCTTAATGGATGTCTTTTCAAGTTATAACCAAATTAGTATTGTAGAGAAGATCAACACAAGACTTATTTCATCACCCCTTGGGGACATTTTTCTATAAGGTCATGCCTTTCGACTCAATAATGTCGGGGTTACATATCAACGTGCAATGACAATCATCTTTCATGACATGATGAATGACATCATGGAAGATTACGTTGACGATATCTTAGAAAATTCTAAAGCTAGAGGAGAGCAACCTGAAGTGTTGAGACGTATCTTCCAACGTATCGAGATTATAAAGTTTTTTGAATCCCATAAAGTGCATCTTCAACGTATTATTAGGAAATCTCCGGGTTTCATTATTTCATAGAGAGGGATAGAGGTAGATCCCGCTAAGGTTGCAACTATCACGAGATGCCTCCACCTAAGAACCTTAGACAACTAAGAAGTCTATAAGGAAAAATCCAGGAAATCCACTGATTTATTTCACAACTTGCGGATAAGTGCCATCCTTTTACACATCTACTTTGAAAAAATATTACCTTCAACTAGGGGACCAAACTATCAAAAGGAATTTGAATTGCTTAAGCAATATCTAATCAACCCACCTATTCTCATGCCGCCTACCCTAGGAAAACCCTCTTGTATATATTTCAGCCACTCAATTTGCTTATTGGTGCACTACTTTCCCAATATGACCTTGGCCACAAAAAAGGGTAGTTTATTACCTCATCTAAACCTTAATTGCCTACAAGTTGAACTATCTGTAGATTGAAAAGGTTTGCCTAGCGATATTTTTACCTTCCGAAACTTCACCATTACCTCCTTAACAACAAAACCAAGTTAATATCCAAATTTTACCCTCTCAAGTACCTCTTATCCAAACCCACCCTTACAAGACAAATGGTTAATTGGATCATTCTCCTTAAGAAATTTGACATTGAGTTCATTAACCAAAAATATCTAAAAGGACGGTATTTATGGATCGGTTAATTAAAGCTCCTCTACGAAATGAAACCATTGTGTCTAGATCTTCCAAATGCATCTATGATGTATATCGAGGATTTTTTCATGTGGAAAGTCCACTTTGACGGGTCATTCACATTTCATGGATCAGGAGCAAGAGTGGTACTCATCACTCCCACAAGAGAAGCTTATTCCATGAGAATTCCATTTTGGATTCCCTTGTACAAATAACATTACAAAGTATGAAGTGCTCATCACCACCTTAAGTTAACTATCACCTAGAATATCTAATAGGCTATGAAGTCATTAGTGACTCCCAACTAATAATTAAATAAGTTAATGATGAATACAAGATCAAAGATGAAAAAATTGTTCCATACAAGAAAATGGTTGAGACCTTGAAAGAATACTTTGTATAGATTATCTTTGAGAAAAGGCCAAGATCACATAACCAATCAATGGATGCCATGGCTATGATTGATCTCTATTACACATTCTACCTTAGGAAAATAAAATTTCATTATTTGTGGAGCACTTACGAGTACCTACATATGACATGTCAGAATCTTGTTTGGCATGTGAAGTTGTTGGTCCTTTCTCCCCCTAGTATGATTCCATATTTAATTATCTACAAGATGGCACGTTTCCCCCAAACATCACCCATACTAAGAAAAATCCCTTATCTTCTATCGTGGATGTCTACTAAGTGTTTGATGTTACCACATTATTAAAGAAGTGCATGGAGGCATTTGTGGAGCACATACTAGCAACATGTCTCTAGCTAATAAACTCTTAAGAGTAGGCTATTATTGGCCTACCATGGAATTATATTATTGTAACTTCGTCAAGAAGTGTGAACTGTGTCAAAAATATGATAACTTGATACATGCGCTAGCACACAAGCTTTGTAGCCCATCACGACTCCTTGGTCGTTTTCTAAATGGAGACTTGATCTCATAGGGAAGCTTAATCCTACTTCCTCGGATGGTCATACTCACATCATTACCGCCATTGAAAACTTCACTAAATGGGTAGAGTATATGTCCCTATAACCTATGTAATCGTGTGAAGATCTCAAATTTTATCATGAATCACCTTATTTTCCCTTACGGCATCCCTTATGCTATTTTCGTGGAAATGATAAGTCCTTCAATAACAAGGTAGTCAAAGCGTTATGTAAGTGATTTCAAATCCAACTCAAATGGTCTACTCCCTATTATCCTCAAGGTAATGGACAAGTAAAGGCCACAAGTAAAACCCTTGTTCAAATCATGGAGAAAATGGTTAACAAAACATGTCGTAATTATCACCTCCAGATTCATCCTGTCATCTAGGCCCATCGAACCTCCATTCACACCCCTACTGGTGCTACTATGTATTCATTAGTATATGGTACCGAGGCCATTACACCCTTGGAAATTGAGATTCCCTCCCAGATAATATCTCTCTGATATTATCTAGACAAGGATGAAGACTACAGAGTTGCTCACCTAACACAATTGGAGCTACTGGATGAGAAAAGAATGAAATCCCTCAATCACTTAAAATTCTATCGAAACGAGTTTCATGAGGGTACAACAAATGGATCATACCTCATCAATTTGAGGTGGGTGATCTCGTTTTGAAAGAAAACCAAAAACATTGTTAAAGATAGAGAAAAGAAGGGAAAATTTGAGGCTAACTAGTTAGGACCTTATGTGGTCACTGAGAAATATGGATCGGGGCTTACAAATTGGCTCATTTAGATCACGAGGAATTAAAGGATACAATGAATGCAATGCACCTCAAGTACTTCTATGCTTAAATAAGTTCTTTAGAAAAGAAAGAAAAAAAAAGCAAAAAAATCAAAAAAATCAAGAAAATGGTAAAAAGAAAACATGTCGTCCAAGTGTGAAAACCATGTAATTATGGCACATTGGGAAAGTCCTTGAGTGAAAACTGGTTTTTGGTGCTTAAGGAGGATTCATTTTTCACAAGCTACTCTCATATCTAGATGGGTAACTCTCACTTCCATCTAGGATTTGTTTCCCTATCATGTCTAGAAATCCTACCGAACCTATCTTGCAAAGTCGTGATCTGGCTCATCTATTCTTGTATCTACATGAAGGAATCACCTTTGTATATTCCCATCTAATGGTGTGGGAATATTCATATCTAACCTTCTTGAACATACACGCATGGCATTCTACCATTGTATATTCCCATCTCACTGGGGGCATCCATGCTTCTTTTTCACTATACATTGCTTTCAAAAGTGACCTTAAAAAACACAAAAACATTTGAAAATGGTACACAAAAACCTAAACATTTGAAAAAATCCCTTCTAGGGATGATGCTACACAAAAAACATAACATTGTCTTAAGGAAACCCAGAAAACAATGTGAACATTAGCCTTGAAAAATTATCTTTTGAGGCTACACCAAAAACATTAGAAAACAAGTCAAAACTATCCCGCAAAAACAAGGTAGTGGTTTGATTACTTTTAGTTGTCGGTTTGTAGAGTTTTGATTATAGTATCTTTTCGTGTTGTATGATTTAAAATGGGTTCATTTTCTTGACTTAGATTAAATCTCATTTGATTTGTTGTATGTTGCATTGTGTTCATTTTAAGCTTTCATACTTGTAAATAGTGGTGTGTTTTCATCATCGGTTATATGCATTTATTAGGATTCATTCACTTGCTTAGATTAAGTACCAATTTAATCTATTGTTAAAGCATGCTTGAGTTCATTTTTAGTTGCATATCATTGTGTTGCTTTGTATGTGTATATTTGTTTAGTTTTGTTAACTTTTTCTTGTGTGTTTTTTTCATGCACATTATTTGTTATCACATTTATCATCTATCATATCATCACATATGACATCATCTATAAATCATATATCAATAAAAATGCTAAGTTTTACATCAAACATGTATGCTAATCTAATCATCACATACCATATCATCAATGGGGCAAGAGGGATTGCACATGATCACAAATTTATCCCCCATACCAATATCATAAGTATCATCTTGTAGACTAAAACTAAAGCATCTCATGTAAAAAAAAATGATATCATCTACGATCTATCATAAAATCAAAAACATGTGATAAATACATAAGAAGTAAAATCAGCATCCATAATCATAATCATCATCAATCATATAAATACATGGCATGTATAACATCAAATTTCCATCTACATATGTATATAATGTTTGTCTCAAAAGGATATACATCATCGATACAAAATCTACCATCAAGGGCATGAATCAAAATAAGCCTTCATCACGAGGCATAATCAAAATGATACATCATCTAAATGATAAAAAATGAGCCTTCATAAGAGGCGTACATCCAAAATGTATACATAAGTGCATATATAAAATGAGTCATGTATGACTCGATCCCTCATGAGGACTGGGAGGCATACGATCTCATGTGGGGCATCGCTTATGTACTCGAATCTCTTGTTTATCACCCTATCTCGAGGATCTCGAGGCTGCTCAACTGATCTAGCTGATGCCTCAAGTCTTTGTGATCTACCCATGGACTACTCACTTTGAAAGTGGGTACTCTCTCACCCTTTGGAACAACATCCTAATATAGGGCCTTGTAATAAGAGGCCCTGTCATTGGCCATAGCCAAGTCCATGTATATCTTAGGTGTCACAAAGGTTCCATTAGTCCGGCATGGAATGAAGCCACCTATGCCCGTAGTCTCGCCAACTCGGCCTCGACACACTATCCTCTCAGCTTCCAATCGGTCCCTCTCTATAGTACTAGCATGCACTGTGTGACTGTTGTAATAAAACCAAAATCTGTGAACTTTGAGCAGCCAACCGCTTAATCTGCTGAAACCAAGTGGCACCATCTCTACCTGTCCTTGGTTGGCTTGTGCTCGCCTCGGTCTCACTCTATGCAGTAACAACCTATAATCGAGCTCGGTCTGATATCTCTCGACCACCATCTAGATTTGGATAGTTATACCTATAAATTTCTAATGTAACGTAGTTATCTAACCACCATATCCTCCACCACCCCTGGACTATGTGACGGACTAGGAGGAGGACACTCTTTGTGGAGCTTTCTTTGCTAGGAATGTACTTCCCTAGAGAAAAAGAGGAGGAACTTGTTGTATATCCGGATGAACTTGTCACAATGGAATAAGAACTCTAATTGGTATACCAAATAGAGGCAGTTGTACCTATGGAGCCATAGGTATATGTATTTGTCTCAACCTAGGCCCCTATCCTTGTGGCTGACGAAGTGGAGAAACTTGTCCCCCACCCCCATCATGATGCTAACCATCAAAAGGATCATCATCGTCTCCATCCTCATCTTCATCATCATTGTTAGATAGCCCCTATAGACGTGGCCTAACTCCTACTTTCCAGGCTTCCCGTGGAATGGTCAATCGATGAGGAAACATTGTAAGATACCATCGAGAATACTCTCCGCTCACCCCAGGATCCCTAATATAGCATAATGGTACCCATGGCAATAACACCATCTAATGAAATTTGGTCATGGCCCTATTTATCTAATCTGCATCCCCATATCAAAAATATCAAGGGCTTTACATGCATGCTTACCACATATCATGTCATGGCACATCCTAAACAACACCAAACTACCTCGACATCGGTCCACTCTATAAAACTCTCTGATGTATCCTCGGCTCCCAAAAATAAAGTGATCTACCATGGCCATGCCAAGCTCCTGACCATCCTTTAGCCACTGAAAATGTTTGTAGGGCCTCCATACTATCTGAGCCTATTGAAGATCATCAAACTCTCGATGATAGTGGTAAGTATCTCCCATATTAGGCCAAACATCCTCTTTGGCTGGAATCCAACCCATCAAAGATGGATCCTATGGATCACAAGCTCATAATATTCTTGTCGGAAGGTCCAATGGTTATGTGGTCTCAGGCCCATATCTGTAGTAATCTAGCCAGGCCTACCATCTTCTGACGATAGTAGGTGATAAGGTGTAAATCCCAATATAAATGTGCCAACATACACTGCCCCAACAATACCTCTCACCATGAACTAATCCATGAACTACTCTGATGAGACCAAGAGGGAATGAAGTGCCATTATTTTCAATGAGAAAAATTCCACTGATAAAGGCCATCAAGTAGACCACCACTCGATCTAACTCGGATCTACTATACACTAATGTAGTCGAACTGTCATACCTTAGTGAGGTATATCATCAACTCCAAATAACTCCAATAGACATTCTCGTAATCTCATTCCTCGCGACTATTGTACTCGATCAACTGACCATGGATGGGAACCCACAAAATCCTCCATACATCCTCTAACATGATAGTGATCTCACCAATCAGGATCTGAAAACACTTGCTCTCACTGTGCCACCTCTCAACTAAGGCTACGAGGAGGCCATGATCAAGAGTAATTTGTGGCATACTGGCCATGTGATCTAATCCAATGATATATACTAGGGTGTCCAAATAATCCCTATCCTCCTCGGAAAAACCCACCTTTATAGCAATCAAACGACCATACTGCTATCTAGTCTGTAAGGCTGACAATCATCTCTGCAAAATGACAATACACTTGTTACGACTTACTTCTATCTATATTCTTCTATTTTCAAACTTTCATTCATTCTTCTAAGTACTACTTTCTACTTTCTTCTACAAAATTCTAAGGTCACATTCTTCTATACTTATCCTATTTTCTCAAAAAATTGGCTAAATATTTCACACATGCACACTCCTATGGACACCTATGTGCCCATATTGACACATGTGCACATAGACATGTGTGCTCTCCTACCAATGTATGCAGCTCTTAGTTAATTTTCCCCCTAAACTAACACCCTCTAGCACATACGCATCCATCGATGCGCATGCACGCGCATCTCCCCGCGGGCGTGCATGCATGTCACTTTTCTCCTCTCGATGCATACACATTATTTTCTACACATATGCATGCGCGCACTCATATTTTCAATGTGCATGCATACATGCACCTTTTTCTGATACTTACACGTGCTAAGTGACGCTTTTGTGCCGCTAAAGCACGTGCGCGTGTTATTTCTACCCTAAAATGTTAAAAATGATATTAAATGCCAAAATTGACAGAAGGGATATGGCACTCATGTAAGGTTCATCTGCCTCATCCTATAGGTACTCCCAGATCCGGTTTGCACATCTTGTTTACCTCTAAATTATCGTAATCTCTCTTGCAAATCACAAATCACTCACGGTGAAAATTCACAAGGGCTCCATAACAAATGAATTGACCGTGATGATTTACCCCTGAGGAGGGGTATATAGGGTTATTTTGACCCGTCACAATGCCCTCTCACCCACCGTGATGGCTGAAACACGTAATTTGGCTGCCATAATCAATCTACCTTCTTCTATTCACTTTGTCATGATGATCATTTTTATTAAATAATCATTTTAGGACCCATTTTCTTCTCATCAAGGCATGTTTTTACTATCTTACGCTTGTTTCTTCACCATGGGGAATTTTGTGTGCTTTTAGGTGATCTCCCATGTTCTAAATTATTATGATCAGATCAAAAAATATAAAAAATTACAAAACATCATAATTTTCCAAAAAATTATTATAAAATTTTCAAAAATTCCAAAAAAATCATAAAAATTCAAAATTTGACAAAAATTGGTAAAAGCTCATACATAGCTGAAATTTGTGTCTCTCACATGGCACTCATCTCATATCTTTCTAACATTTTCATGTTTTTTTGAAACAATGACTCATAGATCATCTGAATCTACAATCATTTACAAAAGCTAAGTTGCTTACTTCATCTATACTCTGGGGCACAACGAGTTGCCTAGTACTATTTCGTGGTGCACACTACTTTTTCATAGGACCCAAGTGTCCTCCGTTCTTCTCCTTGCATGTACAATTTTCTTGGGGCATCATTTTAACCCTTGTCATTTATCACAAACATTTGGGACTAAATCTCGATAAAAAAATATTTGTGTAACTATCTTAAACGTTGTTGGTTTGAGTGTGTGTGTTTGTACTTATTTCCCTGTTAGATCAGCTTGTTTACTTCTCGTATTGCATTGCATTTTGTATTTTGCATGGAGTTGGAAATTTTAGCAATGGATAATTGTTCGTATTATGGATTTTCATGTCATTCTACACTTTTATCGTATGCTTATATTTTAATAAGGACCGATGATGAAGATTCTTAGCAATATGATGTAATAAATATTATCTTATGCAATGCAAAATCACTTATAGCTCAATATCTCCTCCTTGTTATTTTCTTCTTTCTTCCTTATTCTTCTATTTTCCCGTAAAATCATCTTGTCCCTCCTCCTTCTTATTTTTTACTCTTCTTTTCGATCGTCGATCGACCTCTTTCATTGCATCCTATCGACACTCGAGGGGGCATCCTTCACCCTACTAATTTTTCTCCCACTCCTTCAAAATTTATAGTCGTTTGTGTTTGTCTACTTTCTTTGAAGTGGCGTAGCTTATGCCACCCCAAAGAGGGGAAAATGTAGACACCTATAGTTTGATCAAAGCAATCTTATTCTTAATATTGCACTAACTATTCTACTCTTGCAAATTGATGACACCTCATCAATTAGGCCTATCTAACTCTCCTTTTACAACATCCTTTTGGTCGTATTCCTCTTATAACTAACTAATCGGGATAATATAGCCTCTATTAGTTGAACCCTTCTAATCTTCTTCTAAACCACTTCTACTAGCTTCCTAAATTATCAATCCATTTCATTGGATTGAGTAGACCTCTCACAACTCTTTCAGACTCCTAATTCCTCACTAATCAAGATTAATTAGCCTAAACCTAGATTAATTAGCCTAAGGCATTTTCAACCTTCTAAACTATAAAGTGATTTTTGGCTTATTCATTTTTGCACATGCACCAAAATTTTTCCATTCTTACAAACATAAAACTATAAATACCCCACTACCCCTAGACCATTTCCAAGAACACTTCCTCCTTTCTAGCATAAACTATATTATTTTGTTTAGGATTAAGAGCTTTCTTCATTGTTCATTGAGCTATTTTCTTTGTTATTTCATATTTCACTCAAGCTTTGGGTAAATGGGAAGAATCTTATGGATTTTTAGCCATTAATGGAGAGACCTCATTTTCAAATATATTGAAGATCAAATAATCACAACTGATTGTTAGGATCTTTATTAGGTTCATCTTCATAACTTTTAAAGATTAGAGAATGTTTAGACATGCTAGGTTTGCTTGTTTATTCCAATTTAATGCATGCAAAATAATGTTTTCTTTCTTATCTCTTATCATGATGGTCCATTGACTTGTTGTTTAAATATTTGGGTATTCTTAAGTTTTCTTGCCTCATTTCATAGCATTTGAACTTTTCCTTGTTCATACTCAACAAACTTAACAAACGTGCTTTAACAATGCTTCACTTAAGTTTCACAATTACTCAAATACTTGGGAAGGGTCACTTTTCTTTCTTGTAGGATGGAGATGGAGATTCCTAGACCTAGAAAGAGACTTCGGACCAAGTGTGTGGAGGGCTATCAGGTGTGCTAAAAAGAGTGATGAGAGTCCATTTTTCTCGTATAAGTATGCAATGTCAATATCAAAAGTGTCAAAAGATAGATTGTTAATTTTGAGTGTCTACATTTTCCCCCTTTAAGTATGAAATAAAATTACATACTTAAAGGAAAAGATACATGAGTGTTTATATGCACTTTTTCTTCGCTTGAAATAACTTTGTTTTGTAGTATCATGTTGTGTTAGTGTTGGCATGCTTCAAAATGAAATCTGCAATACGTAGTGTAGTCAATGCCAAAGATAGGAATTGTAACTTTAACTCGGATGTAATAAAAGTACTGTAAAGAAATGTTCAAAAATAAATGTCAAAATAGATGCAAAATATGGAAGGAATACACATGTTTTTTTACGAAGGGATTTTGTTCTCATTCTTGTGCCTTAGAGATTCTAGATTTTATTAACTTTGATGAAGAATTGGGGGTGATCAATACCCAATTTGCACCAACGAGAGGTTGATACATTAGGGGTACCAATCCAATGAATGTAGAAGATAAGAACCAAAAAGATGAGGATTCAAGCATCCTACCAAGGAATAATATTGTGTATCAAAGTCATTCAAAGAACTCGATATATTCCCTTAAATGCAAGAGGATAGGAAAGTTTTACCTCTTAAGAACTTAGCCACTTCGATACCTTGCATAGTATCATGGAACATACCACTACAGATGGATATAATCCCAATTTTCTAAATAAGGATACACATTAGAAAAGATAAATAAGTTCTCGCCATATTGTTCTCATGTGTTGCACAACTCACAATAAATTGATTATAACTGATTACGTGCTGAAATATGAGTGGAGAAAGGATACCCATGCCCCCAATGTATCCAAAAATGGAATTGGAATTGAGTATCGTAGATAAAGAGATAATTAAATACTTCACGTCACCGATTCTATGCAAAATTGAGCCAATTTGAGTATTAAAATATATGAAAATGTTGTATCAGTGATGGAAAACCTAAGAGTTTTGAAATATCTAGAGAAAATGCCCCTGTAAAAAACCACATAATGAGGTCAAAACCATTTGTATTGTCTACCCATACTTTGCATTTTGAACCTCTGCATAATTTGTTGATTTTTGTGTCTAAGTTCAATTTTGAGGTATTTTTGGCCACCCCTACATGTTTCCATTCCCAAAACATTCATGTGTTTATTGGAGATGTAGGATAAAATCCATATTTTTTCCCCTCTTTTGAGGTGCATGCGATAAAAAAATTGAGCATACAAATCAAAATAAGAGATGTATACCCATGTTTGAGAAGCTAAGAACCTATGTGTAACCTCTGCCAGAAGTTGATGTGGTGGCTACTAGGAAGAAAACACACTGCAGGAAAATGTGCATGGTAGAAACCATGGCGCAAAATAAGAACAACAATAACAAGAAGTATGATAACTATAACAATGTTTATACCGCAAAAAATAATAATATAAAATAGAAAACCATGTGTTAGTAGAAATCAAGTGCATATAATATAGAAATAAGTGTAAACATGTCAAACACTCATCACATAAGAGGTGAAATGCCTACAAACATGTGACACCCATGGTTTCAGAAGATAATAAAGGGCCTTGAGTGTACAAACAAGAGATGTGCAACCACTCACAAGGCATGATTCCAAAAACATGGGAAACCCATGATGTCACAAGACAATCAAAGCTAATAATCCACAATTAGAGTAAAAACAAGCATACACACACAACTAGAAAGCATGTATGAAAAGTAAGTGTATCCAAATGGGATGAAAAGCACGTAGTATATGATATATAAGAGCTAGTGAAGCAATAACTATAACCATTTTACAAGATACATGTGTTATTTCTATTAGTCCAAAAGATAGCAAATACATTGTGGGTGTGTGCAAAGTGAGGCTTAAGTGTGGAACCACTCTCTCAACAAATCAGTTGAACATATAATCGAATGCGTCATCAAGAAATGGGGGAATAACATGATAGCTATTGATCATGCGTAAATGGAAGTTTCCCAAGAACTTCTAGAGGCCTAGGCAGTGTAAAATCATATCACGAAAAATTGGCAATGGAGGTAATGTATGCAACCATGACGTGTATTTACCTAATTTTTCATCTTAATATTTCATACCTATTACTAAAAATTTCCTTTGTGCGTAGATAAGGGTCACTTATGCATCTATTTCTTGAGTGGGTGCCTTAAGGGGCCTGCTAAGAATGGGTTATGACTATTCACATGGTCATTATGGGTTAGAGACAATACATAGAGAGAGTATCACTATGTGGTCATAGCTTTAGTTATTCTTGCATTATTTATCCTTGTCCTTTTATGTCTCACACACTAGCACTCCCGACACTTGCTTGCATCTAAATGTTGGATATCACAAGCACTGAGAGGGGGTGAATCAGTGTTGATCGTATTAACAACAATTAAAACTTCTTGAAAATAACTAGCAATCAAACCATGAACACAAATTAAGGTGCATGCAAGAACATAAGTATACAGGACACCAAATTTATAGTGGGAAACCCTTAGAGGGAGAAAACCCACTTGAAATCAAAGCCTTTTATTAAGAACACCCATTCTTAACATACAATGATTTCCAATTTTGTTGAGCACCCACTCAACCTGAGAAGCACCCACTTCCCAGTCCTTCAAGCACCCACTTAGCTAGTTTAGCAAGCTTCCACTTGCAAGGAGCAACTACCCCTGTGTCCCAAGCACCCACTTAGGAAATATAGACTTACAATTTCACAGTTTGATCATATAGTTTCTTGTTGCTATATCAATAGATTATGATCACCTTTCTAGCATAACTTGTTCATTCACCTATTCTAATTCTCTAGTTTTGTATGCTTTTCTCAGTCAAGCATTCATACAACTGCACCTAAGGATTTCAATTCACTCTTATCATTAACTTGGTCACTTTGTCTTCAATTCTGAGATATGCATTGGTTTATTTTCTCTTCACTTTTGTTTTATTGGTATCCACTTTGCAAGCTTTATTCTAGATTCTTGCATTCCTGACCTTGTTACATTCCACTTTGGTATTTAAAGGATTGAGTTATTCTACTTCAGTTTGTGGCATTTGAACTATGTCATTGTCTATCAGTCCATCGCAGTTTCAGTTTGTGTACATGATTGTTTTATACCTCTGAATTCACTCTTCTTTCACAATGGATGATTTCATATGTATTATCCACCCTCTGAATTATGCACCATGTTCACATTATATTCTTTGAGTGATCTATATTATTTTCACCTAGTGTCCATGACTTGTTAACCTAATTCTTTAAGATCAACTCGAGCTCCTTTTGAGGACTCTTTAACTTCCAACTTGACCTTTCATGTGAAAAAAATAACTTAGAATACATTGATCAAAACTAGTTCTTCTCATCTTCCAACTCGAGCCACAAAGTTGAGATCTTTAACTCCTTGATGGTCCTTTGAACTTCTATGCAATAGGTCTCCATGTGTAGTTATTGGGAATTATTGAATTTGACACAAATGGAGGTTATAGCAACAATAAATTCAGGTATATTCAAATATTTAGATATCAATAAACCACTATATAAGAACTCATCCATGTCATATCGCTTACATCAAATCAAATAGACGAGCTCTTGAAAAAAAAAATCATTGAGGAGATCACAGAATTTACCTCTGCACAATTTCTTTATGCACTAGGACAATAAGATGATTCCATTGACCTATTGTGCAACCTTAAACCAATCTATAATGCACCATGACACATCCCCAACTCACAAATTTGTAATAAGAGGAAACTTAGATCTTTTTCTTGTTGAAAACTTGTCTCATGAATGTTTTGATATTGGAAATTTTCATTCAAACCTAATCCCAACCTATAGGTAACATTTAATTATCTTTCAACATGATATGAATAAGATTCTAGTTTGAATTTCCATGAAGGATGAAGAAAATTATACATAAACTGTCATATTGCCCACAACCCTAACTGTACATAGTTTCTTGATTTCTTGCTACAAAAATTTCCAAGCACACTTGAACAATCAACAAAATTATTTTTTCATTTGATTAGGAATCACCTCACAGACGTTTCTTCTAATTTTTGTGATTTTTAGATGGTTAGTTAGAGAGATTCGAGGAAAAACTTCTTTTTGAAACCCTAAGACATGGTATCTTGACTATAATGGCCCGAGAACAAAGAAATTTAAATATATTCCTCTATACATTATGAAATTTAAAAATTCAAGGTTCTAAGGGTAATTCATATCCTCCTCCAACTATTTTAATCATTTTTGCATCATGAATATTCATCAAACACTCCCAACAAGGAGAGTAAAAACAATCCATGGTGAAAGACGGCATGAAAAATAAGGATTCCAATTTGATTATTGATGAAGGTTACAAAACATCACTTATATAAGCCTCTGTGAGTCCATAAATCACCTTCTCCAATCACATTTCATGTGTGTGAGACATTTAAATCCTTCTAATAAGTTATGATGACCATGCACAAGAAATACATGCATGACAGATTTGAACAAGAGTTCACTACCCTTTTTCCATTTGACTTAAGCTACAAAAAGAGGACATATGAATACTTATCAAGTTTTCTATTAACTTCAATGTCCTATATAAGGTATTTAGAGCAGCTTCCAATAAGTCTCACTTATGAGTAGTGAGCTTGACAATATCTATCAACCCTAAAGTCCTTCAATGATCGGAAGGATACTATAGAAAGATTATGCCTGAGGTTCATGCTTATAGTCACCATGACATGGATCATTACTTAAAGATATCTTAACATATTCATAAATCCATAATGCTTGATAGAATAGACAAATTACAAAAATAATTGACCCATTTCAACTCAGAACATCTAGAAGCAAACCTAAGAAGATAAATATCCACGACACGAGAATTCTTATATCTTTCTTAAATATTTCCCAATTGACATGAAACCTTTTACAATATATTAGGATTGGAGTTATCTCCAAAAATTCCTTCTATGATTTATCTGAAGAAGGCTCTATAATTTTTCTTGGAACCTAAAAAGACAGGTAGCTTCATTTGCACTTCTCACTAAACCAGTTTTAGAAAAACTAGTATAACTTTCACGTACCTTTGCAAATCTTGATGAAATCTAGTGTGAAGCATCAAAACTCACCCCTATACATGTTTCATGAGGTTTTTTTCCTTAACTATAATTTTAATCTTCAAACTCATCTCACTTATTTCGACATACATTACTTGTTCTCAAAAACTATTTTGGCTAACTTTTGAATTCTACCTTCAGGACCTAAACCAAGACTTGTTTTTGCTCAAGAATTCCCTAGACAACATTACTAGATTGATTCCATGCTCTCATGGTATTTTCATGACTTGTACCATCCTTTCATACCTCATTAGGCTCAAGAAATAGGCCTAAATGAATCAGTTTGACTGAGACTTCCACCAACTAACCTGATACTCACTTTGTAAGAGCTTGTTATCATGCTTATACCATCATACCTAACCTGTATCACATTTTAACCAGCCATAAATTCCATTTCCATGATTCCAATGGACTCCTGCCTCACCAACCAAGCGTGCAGAGCACTGAGACCATCTTGAACTCTCTCTTGTGAGCTCCAAGCTCCTTTGCCATCAATGGCACTTGACATCAATGACAACACCAATGACCAAGGTTCAACACTTGAATCCATCATTGACACATATTTCACTTATTCTTACTTGATCCATGACACATTGCACCATATTTGTCATTTTAACATCCTTGGCCGATTCCATCACCCATGGGCGATGGTGTCGGTGTTAGGTTTTCCTTGGCCAATGCCATCGCCTGTGGGTGAAAAAATCAGGTATGTATACACATCACACCCATACATTCATGAAGGAAGGAAGAAACATCATGGGAATTAACCATTTGGTTTGCTCTTTTGCACCATCTTTACATATGTTTGCTCGATCTTGGTTCATCTTACGTGTTACTTGGATTAGATTGGACACTCTTTCTTATTGTTGGGTTGCTTACAATATTGGGTCATCTATAATGATTCTAGGATAGGAACAGTGTTTTCCTTCTCCATCCATAGTGATTCTCTCTTGGTATGTTGCTTCTCTGGTGAGATAGATGCATAAATGACCACCCTGCAGGTAAGTGTTCTAACCTTCTTTTTCATTTTGTAAATATTAGTTCATTTCCCTTCCTGTTACTTTATGTTTAGCTTAGTATTGTATGTACATCATGCTAGTTAACATAGTGCTCTTATATGATCAACTCATTATCTTTCCTTTCCTTTATTTTAGTTACATTGTAGTAGTATAGGTTTTGCATGCTTTTCTCATCCTCCCATCAATCTACACCTCTCCCCATCAACCGATATCCTAGAAGGGTAATCTTCCCTATCTTGACTGTGTGCATTAGAAACTCTAGTTTGACCTAGTGTAGGGGTGATTTCCCTCGAATATGTAAACTTAGCGCTCGTTGTAGCCCCTTTAAATCAACCCATTGTGTATCGGTTCATGTGTTTCTCCTATTCATTGCCTCAATGTCCTTATAGAATGAAATACTTAGGAGTGAAATCCATTGAGACACATTCTTGGCCAACCATACATTTTTTGTGAACCCAACGTAAATCCTACAAATGTCTTGATCAAGCACAACTCACTAAAATCATCCATATTCAAACTTGACCCAATTACAAATCATCAAAAATAAAAAAACCTAAAAAAATTCCTGCAGAGACACCATCGCCCGGGGCAATCCCATATGTTCCGTAAATCTCTCTCACAATGCCTTTAGACCCTATGCAAATCTCTCTGCATGGTGATGCTTTCTATTTCTATAAACTTGTCTCTGATTCCATCAACCATTTTGTAATTTTTCATGCACAACCGATTGCATTGGTAAGCCCCACTTTTTGACTTTCCTCGGTCAAATCATCTATCATGGAGTATCTAGGCATGGGGTCTTTCAATTCATTGTTCGGATATTTCTGAAACCTTTCATCCTGAAGCTGAATTCCCATTCTATATGAATTGTTGTGTCATAGGAGTACCTAGAAAGAAACATCCCACCCACCGTAATGGCCTATTTGGGGATGAAGAAGAGGAAAATAAAAATTACAACATTTCTGATCATCCTCTTGAGATTCAAAAGTTCCTCACACAATTTCCTCAATACAAGGATGAATTAGAAGAAATGCTTAGCAAACGTCTCCTTGAATTTGTCTCCGAACAACTTGACAATAGGGCAAAAAAGGAAAGGTCCCAAAGTAGGTTCATCTAAGAATGCCTCTAATTTTGACCCTACCAACCTTATTCTCCAACTCATTGATAGGATGAGCCAACAATAATCCGCTACTATGGCTCAATTCCTTCAAATGCAAGCTAACATGACTCAACTAGTCAATCACCCTACAACGAGCTCTTGGGGCACCACACCCCCTCCTTTAACAAATGGGCCTAATGGGGTGCCCATCACCCAACCCCCTATCCACAACAAATTCTTAAGAGTAGTCCAATAAGATCCTCTAGCACCTTACATTGCTAGCATGGATATTGGGGTATTGCTCCTTCCATCTCTTATGACAGGTCCACTGATCCTTCCCTTCACATTAAGGCCTTTGGAAATATTTATAAATAATAGATGAGAACCAATTAAATACGTCACCATCAATCTCTTAGTTAAAACCCTAACTAAATATGTTTTGGATTGGTATTTGTTATCAGTTAATTTTCACTTCACAAAATTACAACGTGAAAATTTAAAAAAATTATAAAGTGTCTTTTATCGTGGTTTATCACCCTTGTTGTAATTGTCTTATTCGCATGATTATTTTGGTCTTTGTTTAATCCATTTTGAATAAGCCATTCTCCCGCTATGACACAAACTATGTTTTAATTAATTAATTAATATTTACCTTATTATTTAATAAAATTAGATTTATTGAATTTTAAGGTTTTTAATTAATAAATGTTAATTTAATATTGATGGAAGTTGTTTGACAAACTTGGGAGAACTTTTCTTATTTTTCCCAATTGTCATAACTGACATGAGAAATTGTCGAGGGCAATTATTTTTTTGCTTCCAATTGTCGTGGACAATTTCAATTTTGCTTCTATCATCCAGAAATTGGGAAGGAGATGATTACAAGAAGTTGCGGAAAGGCTGGAGAAATTTGGAAGAAGAAGAAATAAGAAAAATATTATAGACATACAGAGTCGAAAAAGGAAAAGCTCATTCTACATGTACTCCTCGACTTTCACACGAAACACGGAAACCTTGAGAGTTCCAGGTAGTTTTCTCCATTTCAAGATAACAAGCTTACAATAAGTCTTCCTTCTCCATTTACTCGAGATCCTCCATGCTCTATGTAGAGTGCATGATCCATATGGCATGCTAAATCCCACTTGAGCTCAAATATTTGAAAGAGGACTTAGGTTTAAGAGGCTTTATTTCCTCTGCATTATGTATATTTTTTATTAAAACTATTTCTTTTGTTTTATTGTGCCATATTGGGCACATACACGCACTGGCAAAAGCAATACATAGCCTATGCATTCTAAAGATCTTCCACATTGAAGACAAAGCTTCCCACGCATGCAAAGAAATAAACGCACTTCCACGTGCCGGGAAAAGAAGAAGATAATAGCTCACATAGGGATATTATGCATTCACCATGAAAGACACTATTTCCCACACAAAGGCTATTGGAGCAGCTCCCACATAGGCCAAAGAAGCAATATTCACAAGTCCAAAGGGATTCATGCATTACCTAGTCACAGGGTCACGCAGAGGTAAATAAGTTATTGTTGTTCATGCATTGGTTAGGTAAACAGGCCACGTTGAGGAGGAAGGAATTCATTCCAAGGATCTTCCACACTGAAAACAAACTTTTTCACACCATTCACAATCTAAAACACATTGGGCGAGAATAGCAAGACCACATCTGGAGGACGTAGTTCTCTACGCATTCATCCTTTGCAAATTGCTCACGCATCTATTGGTCAATCAAATAACAGTCCACGCATTTGCATGCAACAAGTAAATTTCCACACCAAAGGTAGCAAGAGAGGAATGTCACACAACCACACATGCAAAGAAAATCATGCATCCCCGAGTGAGAGCTATGTTTTCGCATGTAATTCCAAAAGTGCATTGATCAAGGTCACAAATCCACGTTGTCAAGGAAGAGGACAAGAAGCTCATGCCCATTTAGCTTTAGAAGTTTCCCACGAAAGGTGATTGAAGCGAAAAGATCCACTTATTGATCAACATTCAAAGCAGATTGTCCACGCATAGGAGGTAACAAACCAATCAAAGAAGAGCACGATCCATGCAACCAAAGAATACAAGATCATTTTCCATGCATTCATTGTCTAAAAGAAGGAAGCCATGCATGCACAAGCACTCAAAGTAATAAAAAGGAAAGGTAAAAATAAGAAATTCCATGCATTTTTAAGGTAAGGAAATTTCAATGCATGCACAGGCAGCGTAAAGGAAAATAGGGATAATCCAACACATGCACATTGTCAATACATTCATGCCTATTAGGAAGAATAAAACACAATACGCACTTATCCAAAACAAAAGCCACACAATTGCAAGAAGAGGAAGACTGTGTGTGAAGAGAAATCACGTGAACCATTTGAAAAAATGTCAAACAAGATATATATCAACAAAAAAATGAAATTAATGAAGAAAACAATAGATGTGGAACAAAGGCTGTTGCGGGTTGTATCTGTCAAAGTAGTCAACTTTGGAGCTTGATATCTTGAAGCAGGGTGATTCTTGTGAAAAACCAATCATTTCCATAATTTTTCTCATGTTAAGGTGTTTCTATACTTATTTTCAAATGCACAACACCTCATTTGATATTTTTCACGAACCCAAATAAAACGCAGTTCGTTTGAATTTTGTTGCGTACATAGTTTCAGCTTGTCAGAAGGCCTACTTTGAGAATCTATATTTTGGGCTTGAGTGATTGTCAAGAAGAACAATTTGTTTCTTTGAATTCTCCTCATCTTCATGTACTCCTTTGCCAAGTTACAAATGTGTAGCACCTCATTTGATATTTTTCACAAAGTCAAATAAAAGGTAATTTGTCTGATTTCACTGTGCATGCAATTTTCAGCATGTCAAGGGAACACACTTTGAGAGTTGATATTTTGAACTTGGGTGATCGTCAAGAGAAAATGATTGATTATTTGCATTCTACCTGACTTCATGCACCTCCTTGATAGGTTTTAAATTCCCTAAGTGACGTATGGTATTTTTCCCAAGCTAAAATAAAACAGAGTTCTCATAGTTTCACACCTACATGTTCCTGACAGTTTTGCAAGTCATCTTTGACCTTTAATATTTGACTAAAGAATTTGATTTGGGAAAAAACATTTGACACGTAGACTTGTGATACCTTAATAGACTCCCTCATCTAGTGAGATCTTCTCATAACAAGATTTTTATTTTTCCCAGGGTATTTTTAGAGGTGATTTGTTCAGTTTTGAAGTCTGGAAGTAATAGCCAGAAATCAATCTTCTGTCACGTCTTCACAATCATGTCATCTTCAAACAAGTGTGGTTATGCAAATCATCAAACAAGGCCACATCATTCAAGTGTGTCCATATCAGCTCTTAGTTAGCAGCGGGCACGATACTTCATCGGCTAGTCTTAAAGTTGGAGTGTTCTCGAATTAGATGATCGTGAGCGAATCAGAATGGCAACACTTTGGGATGGTGACAAAGATGAAAGACATAACTCCAGGAAGTGAATTTTAATCTCAACTTTTGAAATATCTTCTCAATGGTGAACAATCGGAGCTGGAATCGACAAGCCAAGGTGGCATAATGACTACGGTCTCGCGAAAAATGAATAATTCACCATAGAAAGGTATTCAGAGCATGTGGATAATTGTGTGTAATTTTGAATGCAAATACAAATGAAGACAAAATTTCTCACACTGGATCTTGCTCAAACAAAGATGTAGATGAACTCCTCAAGCTTTAATCTCAACTCTCTTATCATCTAGAGGATTGCGGAGCACGGTCAATGAGTTCATTCTTGTATGACCGGGATAGGCGAACTCTTGGCCCAATGGATAAGGCACTAATCCCATGTGTCTTGATCTAGGTGGCGCATTGTTGAATAGGATGTCTATGTGTGTGTCTAAGTCATTTAAGTGGGGTCCACATGTACCCATTTCTTTTATTTATGTACTTTTCCTAAAATGACTTTAAAAATGTTATAAAGTGATGTTATTGTTAAACTCACTTTTGGAAAACTTTTGATAACTTAAGTGGTTTCTATTTTCAAGTTAATTTTTAAAATTTGGTTGAAAAATTCAAAGTCACTTAAAGTGCCCTATTTAATGTTCATGTCAATCCTAACTACTTTGTAACCAACTTTTGGGTTATAAAAGGAAGTTAGGGGCTCATTTGTAAGGGTGACTTTGAGAGAGGAGAAGAAAATACTTTTGTGTGCAAGCTTTGTTTCAAGAAAGAAACTTTGTGTTCTTTTGTGAATACATTTTGAAGTTAATGAAATATGAACTTTGTGTCCCATTCATTATCTCTTGTAGCATTTGATGTTCTTATGTTCATTAGATGTTAATGTTTAAATCCTGTATGTGAATGTTGTCTTGGATTTTATTGTCAACACTATTAATATGTTGTTTTTGTTCACAATGATCAAAATCTGATATTTACTTGCTCATGTGTGTTCCCTTTTACTTATGCTTGTTTAGTTGATTCGAAATTTTCTTTATTTGAGTTAGTTATTCATTGTTTTCCTCTATGTAATATTAGGCTTTTCTTTTACCTAGCTATTGCATGTTCCTTCCATTCCTTCCTTTCCATTTCTTTCCTTCATTCCATTCCATCTCCCTCATTCACATTTCTTTCTATTTGATGTTCCAAAACACTCCCGCATACAATTTTGTATGTACATATGTAAATATTGTCTTGGTTTTCAATAAAGGCAGCCTCACCTTCATTGAGGAAGAACTTCGTTCCTTACTATTGCATGCCATTTGCATGCATGAAATCCATATGCTAATAGTATCATACCTTTTTGGAAGCACAATGTACTAAGAGGGGGTGAAGTAGTCCATACAAAATTTAAATCATATTTTAGATTACTTAAGCAAACCACAAATTCACTTATCCAATCCTTTATGTGTGCATAACATCAAATACCATATATGTTATAAACCAAGAACAAGAAAATCAACACAAATACAAAAGATATAAGGGGAGAAAACCCTCAAGGGGGAGAAACCCACTTTGAAACACAATATTGATAAAGAAATGTTTCAAATTTAGTGAGGCACCAACCCCACAAGGAGCACCAACCTAGTTTAGTAGAGCTACAACCCTATAAGGAGCACCAACCCTAATTTTGTGAAGCACCAACTCCACAAGGAGGCTATAACCCCCCAAGATGATCAAGCACCCAATCAACCACCTTATTAATAATATATATGATGTATTTCTTCTGCCACAACTGATAGAGATCACAAATTTAGCTCACAACCTCTTGTTCAAACCCTAGGTCTTCAATCTCTCACAAACTAGCTCTTTCTTCACTTCTCAAAGCTTAAAACCCTTGCACACATGATTTATATCATTCCTCAACCTGTCACACACTTGATAAAATCTCAATTCATGCTCACACACCTACAAAACAATCACACCTAGGTCGTACTTCTTGCACACACACAACTAGCTCACAAAATCACCAAAAACTATGCTTTTATAGCTTCTTATTTACTCATATTCAAATGAGGTTTCTTTCCATCCTTTATCTCAACCCCATTATCTTAAAATAATGTTTTAAATACTCTAACAATCTAAATACACTAACAATCCATGGGATTGATTAATTATCCGTCTATAGAATTAGCTTCAATGACAATAGCTAGATCCAAAGGGAAGTTGTGAGCGTTACGTTCATGCATAACTTCCATACCAAGGTTAACACGATTAATGATATTGGCCCAAGTGTTAATTACAAGACCTTGACTATCAACAACAGATTGGTTGAAATTGAATCCATTTAAGTTAAATGCCATAGTGATGATGTCTAGAGTAGTAAACCAAATACCTACTACTGGCCAAGCAACTAAAAATAAATGTAGATAACGGGTGTTGTTGAAACTAGCATATTGGAAGATCAATTGGCGAAATAACCATGAGCATCTACAAAGTATTGTAAGTTTCTTCTTCTTGACCAAATTTGTAGCTTTGCATTAGCAGACTCATTTTCAGTGGTTTCCCTGATCAAACTCGAAGTTACCAAGGAACCATGCATAGCACTAAATAAAGAGCCATCGAATACGCCACTACACCTCATGCACCAAAATCCTCACAATCCCATCATTAGAATGAGAAAAATATCCTAACACCAAAAATATTTTTATTCAATCTCTAAAAATCATCACACATGTTTAAAATTACATTTAAACATCCCTAATGGTAACAATTATCATTTACCAAACAAATTATTTCATTTAATGGGCACATTGGCTCATTATCCTTACCGAGATGGTTGTTTCCAACAACTTGAATCTTCCTTTGAGCCTCAAGTACCCTTAAGATGAACCCAAAAATTTCATGTGAAAACTCAATGGAAATTACAAAACCTTTAGAAAACTTAAACAAGTTATATCTCTTAAAACATCCATTGGATCAAACCACATCAACTTTTTCCTTCACCAAAACAAGTTGCCTAAAAAGTAGTTTTTAAAAATGTAACTGGTTAACACCCTTCCTGACACTTTCAATACCTAAAAATTGATTCAATGGATTAAAAATTCATCCCTCTTCACATTCCATGTGATATCAATCATCACCCAATCCATTTCATACACTAACCAACTCATTATTTTAGCAAAATAAGTTGTCATGAAAAGCCAATAATCTTCTTATCCACAAACTTACCTAGAAACCATATCAAAACTATTCATCATGAGAAAAAAACTTATATACCTAGAAATTATCTTTCCAAAAAAACTTGAATCACCTCCTAACTCCTTTTGTAGCTCTTGTAATGACAACTTTACTTAATACTGCTTCTAACTGCCCCAAAACTACCCTTTGACCAGTAAACATAAATGAAGCATACTAGACCATTACCAACATCATCATGACCTCATACTATCATGGATATCAATAAAAAAATCACATACATCATATAATGGTCATTTATTTTGCAACTCCTTTGGGAAACATTGTCCCAAACTAGACTTCTTCGAAACCGGCCTATTTGAGTGGGGTCCACTCATCACCATAAGCTATATCATACCTTTCTAAAATCTGAATAATTCCTCTACATGTTCCAATCTTCATCCATGAACTATTAGGAAAAAATTTCCACTTACAAAGCAAATCTCTCCTACTGCTTTAGAGCTAGGGTTTCAAACTCATAAAAATTTGTTTACCTTCTTAACCTTGGTTCATAAAAATGTGACAATTAAATGGCCTCATTATTTTTCTTAAACCTTCTAAAATCAATGTAGAAGCATCCTTAAAATCCAAAAGATCCCATACAAAGAACACAATTTAGGGTGAGCATCAGAAGACCCCATTCAAGCTAGAAATAGCCTTATTCTTGACCCTATTTACCAAAAATTGTAACATGCAAAATACTCATCATGGCAACCTAAATTCCCACAGCACAAGGACATACCCTACATACATCTCCAATCATCACCATGTCACAAATATCTCTCAAAATCTCCAGCCTATCTCATTTGCATAGCTAGCCCTTAGGGTTTTACACTGCAAAGGCTAGGGTCAACCAAAAAAATCTTATAACACATCATGAAAACTCTCCAAAGGTCCTAACATACCTGGTACATCATGAATAAACTACATACATGAATCCATGATCTCATATAGCTCCACAACTCAATCTCATGCAATCTAACAACCATACTTGGTCCAAATGAGCACCTGAAACATAGTCACCAACTTGTATATGCACCCTAAAGCTCATGTGAGTGCTCAATCACTCCTAAAACATTCTCTCCATCATTCCAACATGCTTCTCAAGCTACTAAGAAGCTCATACCACCATGCATTGTCACCTAGGCTAGCTAGGTCACCTAAATAGGCTTGCAAGAACAAACAATCCTCACTGAAACATATGATATCATCATGAACACATCTGAATCATCATGTCATCATCATCCTCAGCATGCTCTGACCCTACTCCATCATCCACTTTGTCATTAATGAGGTGTTTCACTAATAATAACACCTAAACAATAACATGCCAAAAATCTCCCCTTTGTTATTGATGGAAAACCACCTGAACTTCTCCCCTTTTTACATTAATGACAAAGACATACATGTATCAACATATTCTTCATCTTCCTCAACTTCATAGAGTCATGCTTTGGTTAGAAACATCAACCAAATGTCTTGACAACTTGAAATTTCACTCAAAAGTGATTTTTGATCATTTTCAAGCATTCTTTGATTGTAATCCCCCTAGGAAAAGCACATACATCATCTAAAAATGTTAATAAATCATGAACAAAGCATCCTCTTACCTTTTTTTTAGCCAAAGCACCATCATCCACCATCTAGGCATGAAAAAATAGTCATTTCACATCCAAACTCTATTTTTGCCATTATGAGACCACTAAACCAAACCTATACTTAAAGCATATATCTCAAGAATGTGCCAACAATGCTGATTTAGGAAAAAAAAATACCATGCTTACCTTTACTCTTGAGTTATCCTAGATTGAGGAGGCACAAAGACTTTATTTAGTCACAATTTTCTTGTCATCTTTGTCTTCCAACCATCTCTAGGGATGAGATCCCTTTTTATCATCTCAATGTAGTTTCAACTGACTTTGGTGACCCCTAGAACATCACATCTTGACAAAGCATTCCACAACTCCCCTTGGCCTTAACATAAACATACCTAGTAGACAAGCACTAAATTGAGCATCTTACCTTCCTCATTTGGTTTAAGATCACTTGAGACACTTATACACAATCCTAAAACACATTCTCAATTCTTGACAGCCATATTGGATGAAATAATGCATTTATGAACCATACCTTCCTTGTTCTTGGAGAAATCACTCAACACATACCTTGAAGACTTCCATAGCACCTAGGAGAAAAATCACATGATCCCTAGTCAAACTTGGACCATACACATAGTACTACCTACCGTAGAAGCATCTTTTATAGTACTATAACATTACTTAATGTCTTGATCCATTGATTTGACTCAAACATGACTTAATATGCCAAAGCAGTCATTTCTCCACAATTTCAAGACCTTGCTTAACCTTAAGAGTAATCAAAATATTGTATCTCCTTAAATTTTACTTCCACGATACCTAATTAAGCACCTACTGAAGCTGTAGGGTGCACTTTGGAGCTAAAATGACCATTCCTAGTCATAACATAGTCCATAAGATATCTATTTGCTTCTTCTAAGATAACAATCACTTCTATATCTAATAGATTACTTTGAATGCATCTCAATATGTTATGAATAATATTTATTCATACCTTTCACCTGAGGAATCATCATAACAATCATTGTAGCACCATACTCATTGTCTTTGAGCCACAAATATCAAACAACCTCTTCATAGACCAAGCCAACTTTGTGCCTCAATAGCTTCTTCTTACCAACATCACAAGAACAATTATGGGATCCTCTTACCAATTTAAAAATATACTTACCACACACAACATACATGTGAAAAGAACATACGTTGTCCCTCACATATATTGTAATCCTGCAGATAGACATTTTTGCACAAGATCCAAGTAAGAGCAACAAATGAAGTTTTTAAGTCTTACCTTCTAGCTCCATGTCCATACATTGATCATCCACACACCTTGACATGAGTGAGAGTGATTAACTACTTCATGTGAGAGCATATAATTCTTCTAAAACCTATAAAAGTACACATTGTTCCTTTTGTATGCATAACCTTCACCTCGAGCATAATTTCCTCTACAAATTCACATCATTCCATCATTGTGGCACCAAATTGAAACAAAATGAACTTTGTAAACTATATTTTATTTGTTAGTGGCCTATCTCAGACCTTGATAGATATTTCACACTCTCAAGATGTTCTCGAGTTCATCATAAGATTAAATCACCACCTACATGCTTATGATCATTCATTAAACTATAAGCGCTATATATGATGCACTTAAAATCCAAAAACAAAAAATTGCTGACCTTCCATAGTTTCAAGGATTCATAAACACCCTCATTTATGCATTTTCATCATAGGAATTATTGAAACTAATTACACCATCAATACCGCACATATTTGCACATACTGAGTCTACTAGCCACAGGCACCTGAAAATCATACAAAACTTTTGGTATACAAACATTCATGAGGATAACTTACCTGAAATGGATACCCATTTATCCATATTCTCACCTCCTTAAACCTTGTGACATGATTTTGAAAGGAACTCTTCCAATTTATATTTTACACCTTTTACAATTAGGTCTTTAGTATTTTCGCATTCAATTTCACCGAATCACAAATATTCCCATAATTATATCCATCTTTGGGGACCGAGATCATTTAAATCTTGAATTGCACCCATCTTATATGTTTTTCTCAAATATTTATGATGATTTATGTTAATTTCCTTTTAAACAACTCATCTTTTATAGTTTTATCAAGCCATTGTAGTTATGTCCATGTATTTTCAAACTACATTGTTAAATATTATCATTACAACCTTGAACTTGTGGCATAATTACTGATTAATATAGTTATATCTAGTTATCTTTATTTTGTGGTATTTTGTGTTCATTTATTCTTATTATCCCAATAATTTTTTTTGAATGATGATATGTGTGATACCACTTTTGGTTTTAATAAAATTTCCGGATGCGATCAATGTGCGTGCCATTGAAGAAGTAGTTCTGATTAAAATGTGTAGAACTAGGAAAAAAATTAACCTTTGATCTGGTCATTTATTGTAAACAAGTGAAGAAATGATTAATTGAGTTAATAGGTGACTAAAAGAACTGGTTGATTACCTTAACATTTTTATGTGTTTTTATCTAAACACTTGTTATGAGTTCTATAACATATGTTGAATCTCTCGTTGTTTTGTTCAATATCTTTCACTTAGCTTGTTGAAACTCCTTGTCGTACTCTTCTTCTTCTCACATCTTGTTGTAAATGAGAAGCATAAAAGAAAGGGTTAGTGTTGGTAACATGGGAGATATAGAGGAGATAGATATAGAATTCATGCATTGATAGTCTGATTTAGAAATAAGATTGCTTTGTTCCTTGATGTAATGCTTGTGCCAATTCAATAAAGATCCAAGTTTTGTTCATTAGTCTCTAGTTTCATAATTTAGGAGGGATTAGCACCCATATTAGAGCCCACTTGCAGTATGTTAAACCCCTCGATTGTTTTATTGTCTTATTTCATTGCATGTTTGTTTACCTAGGAACAATTTACTTTCTTATTTGTATTCTAAATTTATAGATTTGTCTTAGTAATAGCATTTAGAAACCATTTATTTTTAGTTATAAGTTTTGTTTACTTTTAGCATTGTTGTGATAGTTATTTCTTTCCGCCTCCTAGATCTCTCAGTAACTATGCATATAGCACTAGAAATGTTTCAATTTTACGTCCCTAGTTTGATAATTAAATTATTGTAATTCAATGAACAACATATTAATTGCTGCAAGTTGATTTACACCACCATTTTGGTGTCATTGTCGGGACGATGCCAAGTTATAGGAAGTTTTGTGAGTTTTTGCATCTTTGAATTTCTTAGAAAAGACTAGGTTTTAGAAATTCCACCTTCAAACCCTCCACTAATGAATGTTTATTGAGTTGAGTTAGTTGATGTATGCATCGTCAAAGATATGCCCATGGTAAATTCCTACCCAATCCTCAAATATCGAAATTACTTCGATTCTGAATAAGACACATATTCCTCTGTACTGAGGTTTGTTATTAGAAAATCTCCTCAAAGTGAGATTTACGAGGTTGTTCTGAACAACTTATCATGACAAAAGAGGTAAATCAAAATGCTGAAGATGAGGCAACTACATTTGAGTTCCCGATCTCCAATAACAACCATCCTTACGTAATGAAGAACATCTCTCCATCAACTCTTCCTAATTTTCATGGATCTATAACTGAAGACCTAGACACTTTCTTGTTTGAATTTGATGTTTTATTTAGGAGTTATGACTACACAATTGATGCACACAAGCTGAAGTTGTTCTCTGCTACACTCAAGCATAAATCCTCGAGATGGTTTATGGGATTAGGAAGAGATGTTGTTACCACACTGGTTGTAGATGAAGGAAAAGTTTCTCATCAAGTACTAATAATCTTTGTAGGCCAAGTAGCAGAGGAGGGGATGAACTCTTCAATATAGCACGAAGGAAGATGAGCCACTAGAAGATTACTTGGAGAGATTCTTATTTTGCGGTCAAAAGTCAAGACACACAAGGTACCTCCTGCGTCTCTCAAGTTACTATTATCTCCAAATCACATCACCCTATGGTTTACACAAGTGCATGTACTTGAGCTCACAGTGTGATTGGATAACATGGGTACTATCTCAAAGTTGTGGGACTTTCTACTCGAGATAGACCTCCAGAGAAAGTTGGTTCTTGCTCATAAACTACCTGCAACAATCTACTCTAATGCATGAAAAATTATCCTTCTTAATCTAACTTTCCAAGGAACAGGGGAGAGAGAGTGCATAAAATCAAAGCCTACACTAATGTGGTGATACACTAGAAAAGGAGGGTGTGAGAGTAGTCTTCCAATGTGTGGAAAGTAGAAGTAAAGTGCATACTAGAAGGGGTGATAACAGTTCTCCACAATCTAGAAAATACATTCACATCAATATTCCATACATTCACAATGATAATGAATCCCAACAACATAAGATAGACAAAATACATTTGTAATGAGATTGAAGGGGCAAGAGGAATGCAAATAAACACAGTAGGGGAAGAAGTATCCACAAACTTGCATCTATTGCCTCATGATATACACAGTTCAAATGTTACAAAATAAGGGCCTAGATCACCATGGAAGGAGTCCACTACAAGGGCTTACAACACATTGGATTCACAAAACAATTTTGACAGAGTTTTGCTACTCAAAACTATCTCCTTTACAATGATCACAACACTCCAATTTATAGATTTCGAAGAGGAGAGAGATAAAGGAAAATAAAAATCTCAAAATTTGTCCTTCAACCACTTGTAATATGTAGTAAATGAAGTGAAATGATGTTCTGGTGCTTGCAAAAGGCTCCTCATACTGTCCCATGACTTGCAATAGTGAGAAATGTCAGCCCATGCTTCATTGAATGCATCCCAACTACCAAATAAAACATTGTACTGAACATGGGAACGTTTTCTATAAAATCTCCATTGATTCCTCACCAAATTCTATATTTCTTGATTTTTTTTCATCGGACTCGGAACCACAATTCCAACGGTACCAATTTTGTGTGTTTTCGTTCATAAATGCAAAAGTTATGGCCTTCGGAGTGTAGGTAGTTGTTTTGGGTTTGCCAGGGATTTTTTCATTTAACGGGAATGGGCGTCTAACTTTATTGGAGCTGAGGATGTTTCATTTATTTTTATATAGCTACCCTCATTAAAGTAGAGAATGTCATGCTCATTCCAGAAAGTAAAATTTCATGAAAATCAGAGTTCGGGGTCAAAATTTATGGCCATTTTTAAGTTCGGGGTCTTATTTGCATTGTTTTCCCTTGCATGTGGTCATTTCAGCTATTTCAGGTCCTTGTGTCCCAAATTGTCCTAAATGAAAATCTCTGATCCACCTGCAAGCCTCCTTCTGATATTTTCAGCTAAATCGGGTCTTCGACGAACTCGTTTCCCACTCGTACTTGGACCATCCGGGCCTCCCTTCTCCACTTTTGCCAATTCCCTCTTTGTGCGGAGATTTTGGCTTTTGATGTCCCGTCTATCCCTCGTTGACTAGGCCATGAGGGTTGTTGACCTTCGCATTACCTACAATACTTTCTACGATCGGCTCTTTCAAAATTTGAGCTCGCACGTACTTATGTCCCAGTGTCCCACGGACCACGTGGGACAAAACTTCAACTTATCTGCACCCTTTACAAATCGGTGATTTCAGCCATGCAGTCCCGTGCGTCCCGTGGACTATCTAGGACAAAAATACTCGATTTTACCTCAATACACTAAAAGAAGCCCATTTTCGAGTTTTTTTGCAATTTTGTCTAACTTCTTAAACTTTTTCCTTAGATGGGGGTTAGAAAAGAGCCAAAGGGACTCCAAAACATGATCTTCGGGCCTTTTACCATTTCTTCTGCTCAAGCTTGAAGAAATGATGCGGGTTATCAAAATTACCTTGAGGGGTGGATTTTAGATAACAAATACTTTTATTAAAAGGACTCGGTCTGAAAGAATATAGATGCTTTAGACACGATAGGAGGTAGATATATCTAAAAATCCACTTTTTATGAGATTTTGAATCGTGCGGAATTATTCTAGAGTAACTATGAAAAGAATAAGAAGTTTTACATCAAAGGGTGGATCAACTACTAAAATAATTGGGTACATATCTAAATCGAGATTGTAAACATGTTCAAGAACATGAAACAGAAATAGTTTATGACATGGTCACTCATCTTTATGTTCTACATGTTCATAAAAGAGAGAGGATGCGGAGGCAACACTTACGAGTTTTTCATGCATGCGGGAGAAATAAAGCTAATTACGGATGCAAAGGATTGGTCATTGTTATAGAAGGAACGAGGATGCACCAGAATTCAATATGATAAAAATGAAGGATGGGAAAGTCTTCTATGTTTCTCAAAGGAATCCATGCCATATTTTCATAAATTGGGCTAGTAATTTATATATGCGACCCCCATCTTGGGCTAATACTTGGAAAGGATAGGCTCCTTACCCTAGCCAATACCAATAGCTCTGGCTACCTCAGTTCTCAAGCAAACATTGGCAAAAACCCCTTCCTTCATGGCAGCAACCTTGGAGAGGAGGGAAGAAATAGAGCAATCAACTTCCTAACTACCAACAACCCTACCAGTAATGTCCCTACCCATAACATCAAGCTTTGATGCCAAACCCCCAATATAGCTCTCAACCAAAAGCTACTCAATTGATGGCTCAACCATCACTTAACCCCAAGAATAAATTTTCTCAGCCAACCTACACCACTTAATCATCCCAATACTCTACTTATTCAGTTGATTTCAATGATATCCATCTCTACTCAGGAAGATAACTTCTCCCACCAAGTGATCGGGGATATTTTTCGGTATTAAAAGTTCCCTAAACCATGTTAGTGTAGTAGAGCCTTCAGAGAGATTTTTGACGACTGTAAGAACGTGAAAAATGGACACTCTGAGCTCAAGATATGTCCAGTCAAATTTTGGTCAACCAGAAGGTCAACATGGGTCAACAAGTCCAAGGTGACGTGTATCTGTGCACAATTGGCCAAGTGGCTCAGTCGGGATCGAGGCAAGTGGAAAAAGGAGAAAAATTCCAACGTCGAATTTCATATTAATTTTTAATTGTTTTCCACGCATTATGCCTCAAACCACACATTGTGTGTGTGTGTGTGTGTGTGTGTGTGTGTGTGTGTGTGTGTGTGTGTGTGTGTGTGTGTGTGTGTGTGTGTGTGTGTGTGTGTGTGTGTGTTCAAACATTAGTATAACCACCTTACCCACATAATCTTCCAAACCCCATATCTATTTTCCAAGTCCACGTGGTGGAAGGAGATGAAGCAGTGGTAGGGGGCATGAAAATTCTATGTGTGGAGATCCACATGAGAAGGAAGGGGGTGGTTAGCTCAAGTGGTCCTTTGACCACTTTAAAACATGCATGGAAAAGGCTTAATAAAGCCTAAACAATATTCTCTTCCCAAATTTTGGGATTAAAACCATACAAAGTGCCTCATATGGGGGATTCAAACCCGGAACCTCTACCCAAAAGATAAGCGGCCTTACCAACCCGCCACCCTCTTGTAAGTGGTATAAATTAAGCTCACTTGTATTTGTAAAAACAAGTGACAGGTCTGTGTAAAAGAATAAGGAGGTAGTTTTTGGGAAAATACAATTTTGAGGTGCTTCCATTTAAAACTAGATCTTGAGTTATATATGAAAGTTGCTTAGAATTCTGATAGGATTGCGATGGTGTGATCATTTATCTAATTTGGAGCTTTTGTGATAGAGTTATTTTCTATTAAAGTCACACAAAGGCATAGAACCAAAGGGAGACATTATTGCAAGTGGATCAGGAAGGTGAAGGACAGAGGCTGAGCTCCATTAACATCCTTCAAAGGTCTAAAACACAATTTTGCAGGTTTTTGATTCATTATTGGTTAATTTAAAGGTTATTGTATTTACATTTTTAACATTATTAATGGATCGGTTCACCACGAACCCGAGGACGTAGGAATTCCGAACCCCGTAAACAATCTGGTGTTGTGTTCTAATTTTTATTTTCAATTTCTGATATTTGCAAGTAATTTAAATTTAGAATATGAATATGGATGCAACAATAATTAGTAATTGATAAAATTGGGATATCAATTAAAATCAAGAAACAATGATTTTGGGCTTTGATCAAACAGTGAATGTTAAATAAAAAGGAATTTAAATTTCAGTTTAAAAACATTCCTAAATCAAAATTTGATCAATTTTTGGAGTATAAAAGACTTCAAGTTTATAAAAATTAACAATCCTTGAAAACGATTAAAAGTGGACAAAAATAAAACACTTGTTTTTGGATCAAGTTTGGTATCAAAGCAGTTAGATTGCCAGATTAGCTTCTAATTGTGTTTGAAATTTTGGCTTTAATTTCAGTATCGATTTCAGTTTTTAGTGTGCAGACATTTTGGGGCTTATTAATATTCTTTTTCAATATGCAGTTTTGGAAGTATAGGTTGTGTTTGCAGGAACAGGGAATCATGGGCAAGTCATCCAAATAGGAGTAACTGGATGAGATTGAAGCCATAAACCGCCAACTCTCCGGAAGAAAACTCTTTCCTTAAAGATAAATTATATTCCTTAGAAGAGGAAATAGTGCGGTTACAATCTGAGCCACAATCCTCTATAACCAAGACAGAGGAGTATGTCAATGAGATGCTTGCAGAGAGCAAGAAGTTGATGGTTTTATTAAAGAGTTCTTTGGAAGAAATATGTACCAAGGATGGTCTCTTGGAAAAGTTGTAACAAGGTGAACACGAGAAGGAAATGCCTTCCAAATCGGATGTAGGTACTATGACGAGAATGCACTTTGTAAGTTGTTCACATGTTAATTCTTCCTCTCATTCGGTCACTAAGGGAATTGGGTCTAAACTAATGGTTAAGATGGGATTTAATAGAAAGGGCCTTGGTAAAAATGGACAAGGTGATGCTAACCCAATATAGGTAGAGGATCAACCTTGGTTTACAGGTTTGGGATATTCTAGTGGGAAAATGGAAATTGGAGAAAGTTCCAAAGTCGCTTTGAAGGAAGACAAGCTTCCAACAACCAGGATCTACGCCACTAGAATTGCAGGATTCCGCCATCAAGAGGAACAATGAAAGGTGTAAGAAAACAGTAAACGAGGTAATGAAATTCCACCTCCTCCCACTTACACTAAAAATAACACTAAGGGGAAATTAAATCCTAAGAATTCTAAAACACTCTTTCAATTTGAACAATATAGCTTTGGTAGACAAAAGTATGGTTTTCCTTGCACGTTTTGTGAAGGTTCTAATCATTCTATAGCATATTTTTGGAAGAGGAAAATAATGGTTAAGAATTTAATGCCTTTTGTGAATGATAAGGTAGGTGCAAAAGACCAATCTCACTCTAGTAAGGTGAGAAATGGAAAAAGGTTACCTCTCCTAAACAGAGGAATCATTCTCCTAGATAGAGTTTAGGGAATGACAAAATGGGTAAGAATCCTAAAAATAGGAACATTAAATTTTGTTCCCATTGTAAAAGGAATGGTCATGATGTTAAGATGTGTTGGTATGTTCCTTCAATGCAACATTGGAAAGTTGTTAAAAAGGAAAATAATGTCAAACCAAAATTTGTTGATCTAACTCATGTAAATGCTCATTCTAGTACTGGGGAAGTAAAACCACCTAAACAAATAAATCCAAGTAATTGGATGGGTAAAACATTCCTCAACTTTATGTTTGCATTGTAGTAACTGGTGATAGTATGCAAACATTTTCAAAGCTATATTTTAGGGATTTAATCCTATGTTTATATTTAGCTTTGAAATAATTTGGAAGCAACCGTAGAGAATATTTGAGTGACAAGTTCATCATACTCATATTCATCTTCTCACATTGTGGTTGGTTATTCCATTTTTGACAACAGTATGCAGGGATATGGGCATCATCAAAATGTCAATTTTGAAACTTGTAGTTTTATAGTGTTGTCATTTGTGCAAATTTATGGATGCTTATAAGACCCATTTGGGCACCTATTTGATATTGTAATAAATAGACAAACTTATTTGCACTAATGTATAAGGCCCTCATTTTGGGAAATTTTGATTTTACGCAACTATCATATGTGGTTGCAATTAGGGTGTAAATTTATTACACTAAAAAACTGGTTTGCAAAGGTACCAAGTGATCATTTTGTAGATTATGGAAGTTCACCAATTTGGGTAAGCATACAGTTTATTATCTATCCCTTTACAATTCAGTATATGGATAGAATATTTGCATATTCACGTTGATTCGATTTTGAAGAAGTAGTTACAACTGGAATGTGTATAAATGGGAAACAACTCAACCTTTGATCTAGTCATTCATTGTAAACTATTGAAGAACTGATTAATTGAGTTAACATGTGGCTAAAGGAACTGGTTGATTACCTGAACATTTGTTATGTGTTTGTTATCTGAACACCTATTATGAGTTCTATAACATGTGTTGAATCTCTCGTTGTTTTGTTAAATATCTTTCACTTATTCTATTGAATATCTTTCACTTAGTTTGTTGAAACTCCTTGTTGTACTCTTCTTCTTCTCACGTCTTGTTGTAAATGAGAAGTATAAAAGAAAGGGTTAGTGTTGGTAATAGGGGAGATATAAAGGAGATAGATATAGAATTCATTCATTGATAGTTTGATTCAGAAAGGAGATTGCTTTGTTCCTTGATGTAATGTTTGTGCCAATTCAATAAAGATCTAAGTTTTGTTCATTAGTCTCTAGTTTCATAATTTAGGAGGGATTAGCACCCAAGTCAGGGCCCACTTGCGGTCTACTAAACCCCTCCATTATTTTATTGTCTTATTTCATTGACTTTCGATATGTGTTTTGAATCTACTGCTTTGTCTTAGTAATAGCATTTATAAGCCATTTATTTTCAGTTCTAAGTTTTGTTTACTTTCAACATTGTTGTGACAATTATTTCTTTCCAACCTCCTAGATCTATTGTAATTGTGCATACATCATTGGAAATGTTTCAATTTTACATCCCCTGGTTTGATAATTAAATGATTGTAATTCAATGAACAACATATTAATTACTGCAAGTTGATTTGCACCACCAATTTAGCTTTCAAGTCCAACATCTTCATATTCAACGCCATCATTTCTTCCATACCACTCAAAAACATTGTAAGAGCCCAGGTCATGGTAGAAAGCTAAAAAAGTTTAAAATTTGACTTGAAGAGATCAACATTGATCATCAATATTGAAACAACATCACTTATACTCTTGATCATTTATTTTCATGATTGAGAAGTAAGAATACCATGTGCATACCTAAAACCTCCTTATATTGTAATTGAAACTTCAAAAATACTAGTACATACATCATATAGATTATGGCCTGATAAAGTCACCATTTGATGACTCATATCACCTTCAATTATTCTTTTCAAGACATTAGGACACACGATAGAATAATGAACACACCAATGAGTGAATTAGAATGCTAAGAGATACCCTTTACACTATTACATGTTTTGTGACAAATTCACACTATCACATACACCATATAGTCATTGACACACTTGGTTTATGCACTTATAGCTCATGAAAAACTCAAGCCCTTCATTTATGACTCAGGCTTTGAGACTTGGAGATACCACATACCACCATACAAGACAACATTGCTAGACACACACTTAGACTACAAGAAGACTCTCCCCATGAATTTATGACACTACAAACCTCATATGAGACATCAACATGACTCTTACACACACTGAGTCATCTCAAACTGAAAATACACCATGATAATGCAAACTCAGACTTTTAGAACATAGACATGTACTCATGCAGACAACAAGACTTAAAAATTTACTCTTACAATATGATCAATCACTTAGATCCATTATAACTTGCAAAATTACTTGAGAAGACATATATTGACATCATGGAGGAGACACTTGAGAAGACATATATTGACATCATGGAGGAGACATACTTTGACTTAAATAGCTCCCCCTCACTTCAATGCTTCATATGGATTGATATACCTCTAAGAAGCATAGTAGAGGCATATGAATACCATGAAGACCTAAAATAAGGTCTTGAAGAGGTCCCAAACCCTCTTAGACACACATATAACTCCTTCTTCTCTCTTCTAATTTTAACTCTGAGTTATACCTTTCCTTCCATCAACATCTATTCTTGGTGAGACACCATGATCTCTTCTAGGTTCCCACATGCTTCCTTGACTATTGTTATGCATTCTAGGCCTTTAAAAACTACCTCCTTACACTATAGGACCTTGAGCTCTCAGATTTTTCCTTGAATAGTCATAGGAAAAATCTTTAGCCACATGACCAGCCTCATTTCAATTGTAACACACCACAAAACTCTTCAATTTGTAGCCCTCAACATGTCTAGGAGAATCATTCAAGAAAAAACTAATAACGTGACCTTGATCTTTGCAATTGTAGAGCACCACATTCATATCAAACTCACTTCTATTGTCCCTCCATGGATGGTCATCTCTAGAAGAGTTTCTACACTCTTTTTCCCTCTGACCAAATCCATTACAAGTAAAATAATAACCATTGAAATATCTCTCATACCTTGAAGTATTAGGTTGCCTAATAGGATTGGTATTCTCATTGTTCTTGAAGGAAACATTATTCTTTGATGTTGGGTTCACAAACTTCCTTACTTGAAACCATGTTCTCATGCTCTAATTCCTTGCCTTTGGATTCCTCTTTGAAACCTAAAAAAACTCTATCACCTGTTGATCTCTATTTGCCAAGTAGATCATCTAGATCATTGGCACTTTTCTCAAACTTTTGAAAGGACACGATTTTCTTATTAGCTTACAGTAGCTTAACCCTTAGGAACTCCACATCTTCTTAAAATTTTAAACACATATTATCTTTATCTTGTAAACTTTGGACAAGATTATATACCTTCTCTTCTAATAATCTGATTGATTCATTTTCCTTGGCAGACTCAGACTTGTATTTTTCTTCAAGCTTATGCATCTATTTTTCATATTGTTTGACCTAAAGACTCAGATTTTTGTTCTCTTTCTCAACATGTTTTCTCTCTCTTTGAATTCCCTTAAGATCATCTTTGACAACATCATCATCTTCATCATAATAGCTGCAATAACCTAATATAAAATATCCTAACAATGAAGATCCATCACTAGAAGACATTTTTACATCATTAGTCATGAATAAAACCTCATTTCCTACATCCTCATGATTAGATTTAGATTTAGAATCTGAAACACCACTACTAGTATCAGATAATTCACCATCTTCCTTTGTATAAAATCTCCTTTTACTCTTCTTGTAGGTAGACTTCTTAAATTTCTTCTTACCTTTACCAAATTTGTAATTCTTCTTTCTATGATCAGCCTCATGATCTTCATCATGATCTTCCTTTTCATGCCTATGAGGACACTTAGTAGAAAAATGACCTACTTCACCACAATTGAAACACTTGAATGGAATTTTACCTCTATACTTATTAGGTCCAATAGTTATTCTCCTAGAAAACATGGAAAATAGTTATTCATCACCTAACTCATGAGCAACATCCTCTTTGTCCTTCTTGCATTTGGCCTTCATTTCATATTTGAAAGCAATCTCTCTCTTGGATGGTTTGGAATCACCTATTCTCATCTCATAAGCAATCAAAGTACCATGTAACTCATCCATCTTCAAAGTAGTTAGATCATTTTCCTCTTCAATAACAGATACTTTAGAATCAAACCTAGGAGTTAGTGACCTTAAAACCTTTTGAACAACAACTTCTTCTTTCACATCTTCACCTAACCCTTTCATGTTATTGACCACTTTGTCAACTCTAAGAAGATATGCAGCAATAGACTCATCATTATTCATCTTAAGACTCTCAAATTGATTTTTAAAAGTTTGAAGCTTATCAATTATTACCTTTGATTCACCTTCATACAAAACTTTTAGTTTTTCCCATGCTTCTTTTTCTTTGACTTGCAGTGCATTACCTTTCCCATTTAGATTCACCAAGACCACATATGATGGCACTAAAATCCTTTGAGTTATCACTACATGCCTTATTTTTGCAGCAGTAGTTAGAGTAGTGGTAGGAGGAGTATATCCATTCTCCATAGCTTCCCAAACATCAAACCCTAGAGACATGATATAGGTATTCATCCTCAAGCTCCAAAAACATAATTCACACCATCAAACAAAGGTTCCTTGTTGGTTGAGAACCTACTTTGTTGGCTCGTCATTTCTTATCTTAATAGGATATCCTTTCAAATGTTGAGTTTATCTAAAAGGACCTTCTCTGATACCAATTTTTGGAAGCACAATGGACTAAGAGGGGGGGATGAATCAGTCCTTACAAAATTTAAATCAAATTTCATATTACTTAACCAAACCACAAATTCACTTATCCAATCATTTATATGTGCACAACATCAAATATCATATATGATATAAGCCATAAACGAGAGAACAACATAAAGACATAAGGTATAAGCAAGAAACCCTCAAGGTGAAGAAAACCCACTGAAACACAATATTTATATTGATATGTTTCAAAATTAGTGACGCGCCAACCCCACAAGAAGCACCAACCCCTAATTTTGTGAATCACCAACTCCACAAAGAGGCTACAACCCCACAAGATGATCAATAACCCACTCAACCACCTTATGAATAACATATATAATGTATTTTTGTTGCAAAAATTGATAGAGATCACAAATTCATCTCACAACCTCTTGTTTAAACCCTAGGTCTTCAATATCTCACAAACTAGCTCTTTCTTCACTTCTCAAAGCTTCAAACCATTGAAAAAATTATTGATATCATTCATAAAGTTATCACACACTTTATCATCTCTCAATTCTTTATCACACACCTGTAAACAATCACACCTATGTCACACTTCTTGCACACACACAACTAGCTCATAAAAGCACCAAAAACTATGCTTTTATAGCTTCTTCTTGACTCAAATTAAAATGAGGTTAGTTTCCCTCCTTTATCTCTAAAAAATTATATTATTATCATCCCATAAAATTTATCACAACAGTCAAAAGTGATTCAAGTAGGTCGGCCTAGCAAAAACCCTCCATCCATGTACCAAAAATCCTCACAATCCCATCATTAGAATGAGAAAAATATCCTAACACCAAAAAAAAATTATTGTAGCTCTAAAAATAATCACACATGTTTAAAATTACATTTAAACATCATACATGGTTGCAATTATCATGAAACAATCACATTATTTCATTTAATGGGATCAATTGGATCATTACCTTCCTTACTAACATTTGTTTCCAACAACCAGAATCGCCTTTTGGCCTCATAACCCCTCAAGATTAAATCAACCATGGCATGTGACCACTAAATTTAAATTAAATAACCTATTTAAAACTTCTAAACAAGTTAGAGATCTTAAAATATCCATTGGTTAAAACCACATCAACTTTTTCCTTTACCAAATAAGTTGCATAAAAGTAGTTTTTACAAATGCAACTCGTTAACACCATTCCTGACACTTTAAAGACATAAAAATGGATTAAATGAATTCCAAATCTATCCCTCTTCACATTCCAGGTGATATCAAGTATCACAAAATCCATTTCATGCCCTAACCAACTCATTCTTTCAGCAAAAGTTGTCATGTCCTAAAAACTCAAAAATATTCTTATCCACAAACTGACCTGAAAACCATATCAAAACTCATAATCACGAGAAGAACTTATATCTCTCTAAATATCTCTGAATTATATTTCCAAAACAACTTTAATGACCTCCTAACACCTTTTTTAGCTCCTATAATGTCAACTTTACTAAAGACTTATTTTAACTACCCCAAACTACCCTTTGACCAATCAACATAAATGAAGCATACTTGACCATTTATCAGCATCACCATGACCTAAAACTATCATTTAAATCAATAAAAACTCACATACATCATATAATGGTCATTTAGTTTGTAAATCCTTTAGAAAACCTTGTCCCAAACTGAACTTCTTAATAAACTGACTTGTTTGAGTGGGGTCCACTCATCACAATAAGATATATAATACCTTTCTGGAAATATGAAGGAGTCCTCTACATTTTCCAATCATCATCCAAGTACTATCAAGTAAAACTGGTCACTTATGAATCAAATATCTCATACCACTTTTGAGCTAGGGTTTCAAACTCATAAAAAGTTGTTTACCTTCTTAACATTCGTTCATAAAAATGTGACGATGAAATGACATAAAAAAATTTATGAAAGATTCTAAACTAAATTTATAATCATCCTTGAAAGCCAAAATATCCCATGTAAATCACACAATTCAGGGTGAGCATCAAAAGACCTAATTCAAGTTGGAAATAGCCTTGTTCTTTACCTCATTTCACCAAAAACATCATAACATGCAAAATACTCATCATGGACACCTGAAATTTTTTTTCAGGGAAAAATGACACATCCTAAATACATATATAATTATTATCATATCAAAAATAGCTCTCAAACTCTTTATCCTATCTCATTTACATAGCTAGCCCTTAGGGTTTTGCATTGTAAAGGCTAGGGTCAACTGAAACAACCTCATAGCACATCATGAAAACTCTCCAAAAATTCATAGCATAATGGGTACATCATGGATCAACTTCCTACATGCATCCATTATCTCATATATCTCCACAAATCAATCTTATGTAATCTAATAGCCATACTTGGTTTAAATGAGCACCTAAAACATAGTCACCAACCAGTATTTGCACCACTCAAAGCTCATGTGAGTTCCCAAGCACTCCAAAAACATGATCTCCATCATTCCAACATGATTATCAAGCTACTAATAATCCCCTACCACCATGCATTGTCACCTAGGCTAGCTATGTCACATGAATAGGCTTGCAAGAACAAGCAGTCCTCACTGAAACACATGATATCATCATGAACATAGTTAAATCATCATTTCATTATAATCCTCAATATGCTCTGACCATACACCATCATCCACTTTATCATTAATGATGTTTTTCATCAATAAAAACACCTAAACAACATCATTCCAACATACCTTACCTCTTAACTCCATAGTTGAGCTAGAGTCCTTGGTGACCTTAGTAAATGAATTTCAATATCATGACTTATTTGAGAATAACATTAATGCCTTCATCAACTGTAAGCAATATGAAAATTAATCAAAATAATCCTTCATTAAATGTTGGAACACCCTATCTACATGCATTAAACATAACATGTCTATTGATAGCCTCTTCCAAATTTTCCTATGAGTTATTGAACCTCGCACTCAATACAAGATAAGGTGCTTTTTTCCCACGTCTCTAGAAGAATATTTTGAACAAGCTAAAAGGAAGTATTACCTCATGAGAGAGTTTGAGAAATTTACTCCTCAGACACAACCTAATAAACAAGTCTAAATCCTCTAAGAAAAAAAACGTGAGAGATGATAGAGTCTCTGATACTCTTCTTATTATTGCCTCTTCGAATAGGAATGCTTTTAAATTTTATCAACAAAATAATAACAAGAACCAACCTAACTATCATCAACCATTGAGTAAGGAAGATTTGAAATGTCACTTACCTAAGACATTTATTGCAATCTTAGATCCTTCTCAACCTATTCCTTAATGGCATGATGAAAGTAAGTTTTGTTAGTGACATGTTAATTGGGGTCACTTCAATGAGAACTATCATGCACTATGCATGGCTACCATAAACTTCTTCATAGGAACCCAATTTGAACACAATACCATCAGTCGAGAGCATTTTACTTAAGTAGTCAAAGCCCATGATGTGACATAACAAACATATCATCATGAAGCAATTAACTAGGGTAATGAGAAGCTACAATTATTCTTTAATTCCATGTCTAACCATAATACAAGTGAGAGTTCTAAAAAGCAAGAGCATGTTATGGCTAATATAGTTGACATGGACTATCCTCCTAAAAATATGGTTATCATTAATGATGTGAAGTGTGTCATAGATTATGTAAAACCTGTATACCCCACACCATTCCAGTCTCGAAATCACAAATTTATATACCATGTTGTACATCAAAAATAGGCTTCCCAAAGCAAAAACTTCCCTCCTCCAGATGCCATCAATCCCTATGGAAAATCTCCTATATGGCCGAAGGTACCTGAAGCTATTCCTCTAACTATAAATGCCACCGGCCCCTATAAAATTGAAACTTTCATGGTCGATGGCATAAAAACCGAGTAAAAACAATTTCTGAGGTATATATGATCACTCCTACTTCTTTAGAATTTGTTTCGAGGACTCATATTACGTCCTTAATGTTATACCTTAAATTGGATGTGTATGGCTGAATTATGGTTATCATAACTTCTTATCATGATGTATCTCTTTTATATGTGTTATATTATCATTAGTGGGTCGGCCTTGGTGATGGTCATAACATAGGAATAGTATATATAGAAGTTAGTAGGTAGTAGTTCATCATCATATTGAGCATTTGAGTCTTATTGTATGGTTTAGAGGTTGCCCCCTCAAAGTGGATAAGTTATTATACTTGCATATTGTGATCATTTATCTACAATCTTGTGTTCTTTGGTGTTCTATTACTGTTGATATTCAAATTTATGCAATTAATTTCATTACAAGTGATATCAGAGCTTAATCTCAGCCATAACTACATCAAAACCCTAATTGTGAAGATTCAACTATATCTTTGTTGGCAAGAAAATTTGTCTTGTGGAAAAAATGGTGGGTTTCAAGCCAACGCTATGGGAATCTAAGTCCCCGTACTTGAACGGTGCACTTCCGTAGGTATGTGCATAAAAGGTGGGTTTCAATGGTGGCTTTTCGACCAAAGATTCAACAGGGAACTCCACTAACCCTATGGAAAAGCTAGCAATGTATCACTAGAGAAGAAAATTTGTCTTAGAAAGGGGAAGGGGAGTGGAAATGGAGGTAGGAGAAAACTAATGTTGTGAGTAGAATATCATATGCCCACACACATTAATTAGAAATTTCATTTACATGCATTTATAGTTAGAAGAAAAACAAATCCGCAAGAGAAGCTACAAGACTGAATAAAATTCATTGGTCACAAGGTACCAATCAATCCCTCAATCAAAAAGGAGAAAATTCCTTCTTTTATTATTGAAGCTAAAGCAGATTTTGTACAGAGCTTTGAGAATAGAGGAAATTCTAAGGAGAAGGGAAAATAGAAGAAGTATGGCATTTTTGTCTTTTCCAGGTACAGAGCACTCTGGTCTTTTTGAAATCAATCGCCAGCCCCTGAATGGCTCGAGGAGCCATTATATCTCATTCCAAAAGGAGATTGTAAAGAGGATATTACATGCACATACCGGGAGATGGAGAATTTATCAAAACGAGAAAAATAGAGATTTAAACAACACCAGGGCATGGATTTTACTATTTCTTTGAAATTTCAACTTGGCTTAAATACTTTAGGAGGGCGAGAACTCAAAATTTTGAATTTAACTTGGAAAACGAAAAGTGGTTTTCGGGAGACGACAATCTCCAAATAAATTGTGAATTTTTCTACAATTGTTTTGGTGGTGTTGAAAAATAAGTCAAGTAATATCCTCTCCAAATTTCAAGAAATTTTGACTTGTTTTACAAAATTTATATCAATTTTAGGGTTTTTACTAAATTCACTCTATAGGCCACAAATTGTGGAATTTTTCCAATTTCTTTACATTTTTGAAAAGAAGATAAAATATTAGTGTGAGCCTTTTATTTGAGATTTTTCATATTTTGCCCAATTATTATCGAAATCCCAAACCCTAAATTTTTACCCTGATCCCTAAATCTTATTATTTTGGGGGACCATGGCAAGGCCTTCCACAAGAGGAAAAATAATATCATCACTCCAAGTAAAACTCCAGATAAGGATGAAATAATAGTTGAGGAGTTGAGTCGGAAGGGGTAGCTATGAATTCCTTAGGGCCTAGGGTTTACTCTAACAGGACCATCGGGTAAGCCAACTTGAGTTTTATCTATGAAACCTCAAGTATAAGATGGCCAGCCAAGAAGATGTAGAAAAGATTGGAAAATGATTAGATGATTTTATGCAGCAATTCAATACAAATTTAAAGGGTCATCATATTCTTCCATATCAGCCCAAATTCAATCATACTCAAATCAACCAAGATGGATCTCCAAGTCAAAGTAATAGACAAACTAGTTAGGTTTGATCTTCGAGCATACCTAATCTAAATACAAACACTCTACAAGCTCGTAAAATGATTCGAAAAGTGGAAATGTGTAATTTTAATGGAAAGGATCCACTCAATTGGATCAACCAAATGGATAATTTCTTTGATCTACATAATATTCCATCAAGAAAAAAGTTGACCATTACATCCTTGTATCTCAAACCTAACCAATTCATCTAGTATCGATGGTTATGTGCTCAAAGGAAAAATATTGGTCTCAATGTTACATAGGAAATATTTACCGAAGAGTTATAATTACACTATATTTCTAGTGTGTCGGATAATTACTTCACCAATTAACAAATTTAAGACAAATAGGATCGACAAAGATTACATTTAGAAATTCCAAAACCTTTCCTTGCAATGGAAAATATTACTAAAGAGAATCTGAATGACCTATTTCTTTGGGGTCTTAAGGAACACATTGAGAATGAGGTGTGTATGTTTAATCCTCATAAGGTTTCGATTCTATTATCATGGCACGTAGGGAAGGGGGAAAAAAAAATTCCAGCGAGACAAATTATCACTAGTATCAAAGATCCTAGCACCTTGACACCATAATTCCTCGAAAATTATACTTGATAGCTAAAAAAATGAAGAAAAGAGAGAAAAAGGGATGTGTTTTAATTGTGACAAAAAATATGGACCATGACATAAATGTGTCAAAAATAAGTTTTTTACATTGAGGGGCCTAATGAAGAAGATGAATAGGTAGAGGTCATGGTCGAGCTAGAGGAGGAGTTAGGATATACCCATCCAATGATATTATGTCATGCAATTTCAAGCATTAGCACTCCTCAAACCCTCAAAGTAGTTGGATTATTAAAAAAATAGAGGGTGATAGTTTTTATCAACTCAGGAAGTACTCACAACTTCATCAATCATAAGTGGGTGGTGCACTTAAATTGGTTTGTTTATCCAACTCTAGAATGTCAAGTAATGATCGTTGATGGGGGAACTTCTAGTTGTTCAGGAAAACTTCATAACATTAATCTCACCATGGAATATTACTTTATAATTATCCCTATGTATGCCATTTCCATGGGAGGAGCAAACATTGTGTTAGGAGTTTAATGGCTTACCACCTTGGGAACCATTGAGATGAACTTCCAAGAGTTTTTCATGTGTTTTCAGTCAGAAGGGGGAATTTTGAACTAAAAGGATTAAGATCAAAGTCCCCATAGTTGGTGAGCTCTCACTAGATGCAAAAATTTATTAGAGAATGTGCGGATGGGTTCGTGGCACAATGATTTTCATTGAAGCACATCACCAAATAAATTTATACCATCAAATATGCAAGAAATTATAGATGAGCACTCACCTGAGTTTGGAGATATGCCAAAAGAGTCACCTCTAAAAAGAGACCATGACCATGCCATATAACTAGTACTAGGGATTCAACCACCCAAAGATTAAACCTTATAGGTGTATGGCGGGTAAAAATGTGTCTAGACACCATGCACTCTTATCATCCATTCAACTAGGGTATCGAGGAAAAAGTAAGGGACACACTAAGGCCGGCACATAACGGATAGAATTAAAATGGGGTAAAGGAACCACTAAGATCGCATACCTAAAGGGAAGTAACCCTTACACTAGGACAACCTAATGTTTCCAAGGCCCTAGGTCAAAGAAGAGGAAGGAACCCTATTGAGGTATTGGCACTATGGGGGTGATAATGAACAAAATAAGCATGCAAATTCTATGCTAACTGAAGTAAAGCATGTAACATGAAATAAGGAACTGAAATACAATATGATAACCTAACATGTGCATAAAATACTAAGCTAACATAAAGTAAATAGTAAAGATATAGGAGACTACTCTATACAAAATGACAAGTTGAGTTAGAGAACTTACCTGTTGGGGGCGCTCGTTGATGCATCTATTTCCCAAAGGACCATACACCAAGAGAGAATATCTTTCAGGAGGATAAGGGAAAATAATCCAGTCTTATCTCACTATAGGTGACCAAAAAGTGCAAACCAATCCAATCAAGAATAAGATTCAAGCCAAGAGTCAAGATAAAATGAATCCAAGAGTTGGGTGAGAAAATGCAAGTTGGTACAAAAGAAAAATATAACAAATATTTCCTTTATGAATTTTTGATGATCTCTCTTATAGAAATTATATTTTAGGTGTTTATATCAACGCCATCACCCATGGGTGAAGGTTTCAGCCAGGTATTTGAAATAACACTAACGTAATCACCCACGGGTGATGGTGTTGTCTAGGGAGGAAATGCAAAGTGGTTTGTGTAAAGTGTCATGATAAACAAAGGGAATGAAAGGCAAAAACAATGTGGCCATGAGCAAGTAAGGTTTCGAAGAATCGGAGAAAAACAAGAAGGTAAGAGCAAAATAAGAACATGAATACGACTAAAAGTTATTCTCTCTCCATGTATCCCCCTAACCTAATGGTTACGGGAATAACAATACCCCTATCCCTATTTGAGCCACTTAAGGCACCCGTTCCAAGAAATAAATGCATTAGCGACATCTAACCTAAAAGAGAAATTGTTAGTGATAGGTATGAAAATAGAAAGCGTAAAAAAATTAGGTGTATACATATGCCCCAGTCATTGATTACGGCATGTTGCAATAGCGAAACATGGGGTAGTCAGCAGAAATAATGATACATAACACCAAAATCTAAAGTAACTGCTTAAAATAAATAAATGACTAGATGAAAGGAAATATACCCACCAATGTGTACACCGATAGTGTCTCATTGTCCTTCCATGTACGGGCACAATCCATGCTACTAGAACCCTAGAGAATAAAAACTAAAAAGAAACATTAGAGTATCATCAATAAAATAATACATAAATCACCTAGTTAGGGGCCCATGGAATAGATGGCATGTCATAGGAGCATAGAGATAAGGTGTCATAGTGTCAAATCCGGGTGGTGAGTAGTAGCACCGAAAAGTGCAAAAATGTATGGTAGAAGCTATAAAGAGAATATGTCAAAAACAAACCCAAAGGTACACATAAATAGATCATGGATGATTAGCCCAAAGGGTGAATAAAAATGTTGAAAAGCACAAAAAACCATGAGGTATATGTTATAAGAATAAGAGGGACAAAAATAAATCCAAGTGAGACTATGATCCTAAGCGAGGATGCACAAGACCGCGGCGATTCCATAGGAAATGCCGGGCGCAAGAGTTGGTAATACTACCAGAGATGGTTGATGAAGTACTGAATTTGGAAAAGAAAAGATAGGAGATAGTAGCGAGTACCAAAAATATCAAATTTCGTCATGCATAGAAATTTTTGAGAAATTGGGAATTTTTGGTTCTTTGAAGATGTGACCTACATTGGTTTTAAGGTGATATGTATTAGGACTAATGATATCCTTGATGAGGTAGGGACCCCACCATTTCTAATCATATTTTCATTATTTTTTATGGGTATAGTCGATCTTGAGGACAAGGTCACCCATGGCGAAAGTACATGGATGAATAATTCTATTATGTTATTTACCCATGTATTGCTTTTACTTTTGATTGCGAGTGTAGGAACGATCACGTCGCTCTTCTAGGATGTCAAGTTTAAGAAGATGCACCTCACGGATTTCCTCATCCTGGAATGATTATGTTTAGAGTGAAGGGAGTTCCACCTCAAGTGGAAGGACAACCTCGAATCCATAAGTAAGGGAGAAAGGTATTGCCCAGGTGGTTGTACTGAGACACTTGTATGATATGACCATATTGTAGGGTATAACTTTGTATGTCAATCCATGCTTGACTCATGAACCATCTTTTAAAGGATCTTATTGATGATTTTGTTTTCATATTTGGCTTGTCCATTGCATTGGGGATGATAGGGTGTTGAGAATCGATGCTTGATCTTGAACTTAGCACAAATTTTCCTCATTTCTTTGCATTTAAAACTCCCACCATTATCATATATGATGGTATGGGGAATTCCAAAGTGGAAAATGATTTGATTGAGGAAAAAATTGGAGGTGGTAAGGCCAGACATGTTGGTGAGGGGCATAGCTTCAACCCACTTAGTAAAGTACTCGGTGGTTGTGATGATGAAGATATGACCATCCTAAGATTGAGGGAGATTTCTGATGTAATCCAATTCCCATAAGCTAAAGGGACAGGGAGCAGCAATGGACAAAGCAACTCATCCAGAGGGGAATGAATCAAGTCATCATGTTCTTTGGAAAGGCTTGAAATTTTTAGAAAAGGCATGAGCATCGGATTCTAGACTAGGCCAATGGTAGCCCATAAGTAGGCATTTGCGGGTAGTAGCGTGACCACTACAATGATGATCGTAATTTCCCATACACTTCTTCTAATATAAGGGAACCTTGTCTTTTTAACACAAAGGGAGTAGGGTACCTTCAAAGTTTCAAAAATATAACATATCATCTTTAAGTACATATTTAAGAGACTTTTTTACGTATTCGCAAGCATGTTCATGAGTCTGTTTCATCTGGATAAGTATGATGTTGGATAAGCCGGTGATTTCTTACATACCAAGGCTCGATGGTAAGGGTGTCTCGATTCAATTTAGTAGACATCCTGGACACATTCGTGATACAAGGTAGCAAGTTTGATGAATTTTTACTAAGGGAGGGGTCTCATGAGAATCGAATGTGGTGAAACTATGTGGTGGTCGCGGCTAAAGAATCGGTAATGGAATTTTGTTCTCGTGGGATTCATTCAATATTAAAAGAGGTGAAGCATGATTTTAGTTCTTGAACTAGGTCATAATAAGCTTTAATATTTTCGCTATGACATTGATATGCATTGCTAACCTATCGAAACACCAATTGAGAGTCCCCCATGGCATGGAGATAAGTAATATTCTGTCGAGGGAAGCTTGTATTCCCAAGATAACAGCCTCATATTTGACCATGTTATTGGTGACTTCAAATTCTAGTCGATAGGAAAGGGAAAATTTTGGTTAGAAGGATCAAAGAGAGGATGGCGTGACCCAACTCCTTGAAGGCATTATGCCCCATCAAAGTGTAATATACATGTATCCTCATGCGAATTGGTGGTTATTTCTTCTTCGGTAATATTTGGGTTTGGTTTGGATTTAGGTGAGGGAGGCACTTCGTTATTGGCATCGAAGGATTGTGCCTCAAGACTCGGCCAGTCATGAATCTAAAGAAATAGTCTTTAATGGAAATAGCATTATTGATACCCTCTATGAGGAGGACGTCCTTAGTATGTATTGCATCATGAATAGGTTGAGGAACAAGGATGAGAGCGGCGGCCAATTGATCTGTGATAACTTGGCCTTTTATCACTCACCGTGTGATTATATGGAGGTCAAATTCCATTAGAAGATTCATCCACTTCCCAATCCAATCTGTTGGAAGAACTGTTGGGAAATTAATGTGTTAGTGTGAACATTAATAATGTTTGTGGAATTATATTATCCAAATGATAATATAATATTGTAATAGTTAGGTGAGTGTGAGATATTATTATTATATTTTGTGTGTATGTGAGTTGCGAGAAAAAATCACTATTAGATAGCTATGAGAAAATAAAGTTGGAGAGAGTCATGTTGGAGAGATAAGTGGGGATTGGGTAATTGATATGGTTTGGCTCTTTATTCTAAGGATCTCATTTACCTATTTATATGTAATCGTTTCATAATGAAAATCATCCTGAATGAATTAAATTGCAATATTTTTATATTCGGTGCTTTATTAGTGTGTTATATTTTATTGTTTCTACATTTGAATCAACCAAAATAATATTTGGTATCAAAGCGATATGCAAACTGCAATGGATTTTTGTGATTGAGCAAGAGCATTTTTAAGAAAATCATCAAGAATAGATTGTATTTTTCATTCTAGGATCTCGAGTTTCTTTGAAATTTATTGGGTTACATGAAATATGGGTAATATAACTACGAAAAATTTCAGCCGAACCCGGATAATATTTTTGGAGAAAATGCATTTCACTTGAACCTACATTATACAAGTTAGGAGTTTTTGTAAATGTTTCTTTTGCAACACAAGATGCGGTTTGTGGTCGATTCGTGGGAGATTGCAGACCTTCCATTCCATATGGATCGCATGTACCTTCCTTCCAGTCACTTGGTCATTATTTTTTAGTCTTTGATTTATTTTACCGTCCACATGTTGTTTTGGTTTTTGTTTATTTTTAAGAAGAAAAAGAAATACGGTATTTCTTCTCTCTCGGTTAATTCATTAGGGAACAAGTCTTATGTATTGTTTAGTTACGTAAGTCTAAGTTGTAATTTATTTTTTAAAAGTTGTTAATTTTATTTGTATCATTACAAACATCATAAAATTGAGTCAAAAAAATTTAAAGTCATTTTTGTGGCATTTAGGTGATTATTAGGAAAATTGTTTAAAAAAAAAAGAGGTTGATCATATTTCTCCAAGTCACATTTTCGCTTGTACATGACGACCAAGTTCAAATTGAGGGGGAAATTTCATATTGAGCTTCATTTTCAATTTTTTTTTAGTAACTAAGCAATTTCGGATGGAAGAAGGAGGAAATGAAGGAAGGAGGTTAATCAATGACCTCTCACCAACCACAAGTGAAGGGGCCACACAATGAATTTGTGGCATTTATTTTTATTGTGTTTAATTTTCATTGTGTATTATAATAAGAACAGATGATTTATTCTTGTTTGATCTTGTAATAAGTGAGCTCCTGTGTGAGTGATATATCTTATATTTTCCCTTGAATGTAAAGATGGGGGTGGGGAAATGTGTACGTTCTTTATGAAAGTGGTTGGTGGTCCACTAGAAAACCAATTTGAGAGTTTGTGAATCTCTTCGAAAATCACATACAAAGTGGTTAATGGTTCCTGTTATCCAAAATAAGTCCATGATTATTTTGGTTAACTCCTCCTCCTTTTTCCTTTGCTGGTAATTAAAATGGATTTTTTGCATGCTTCAGGCACTCAACATTTTCTGGGTATGGCTTCATCAGATAGATAATTTTTTCACCTTTCCAGAAAGGTAAAGAATTCATCGTAACTCCTTGTATTTTTTGAGTTATGGCTTGGCAGAGTTAGCAGTGAAAATTTGCCTGGGCGGGCCCACGGAGGTAAGGAGGAAATTGTGCCAGGAAATCTTGGGCCGATAGAGCGGGGGAAGCATTTTGCCAAGGAAATTTGGTGAGTTGGTGGAGGCATGGAGAGAAATTCAGCACTTAACACCTTTTGGGGTTAAAAGGCACAAAGGCAAATTTTGGCCTGCAGGCCCGATGAAGGAAGGAAATGGACTCGCGTGGCCAGGGAGAAAATTTCGACACTTAGCCTTTTTAGCTAAAAATTCAAAATTCAAAATCTGGCTTGCAATCCCACAAAGGAGAATGAAGAAAAAATTGGTTAAGGCCCCGCATCAATCAGAGAGCACCACGTGTCAAGTCTACATCGGCAACGCCAAGGTAGGGGTCGGAGGAAAGTTGAAGATTTTTATTTTTGGTGTAAAAACTTAAAGGCATGAAATGAACCCATGGTCCCATCAACCAATAGGATGGTGCCACGTGTCCACATCAATAGCGGAGGTCGGGTCGACAGAGAACTTTTAGAAAATTTTCCCTTGTGGGTAAAAGGGGCAAAATGTTGTTTTGAAGCCGCGGATCAACCAGAAGGTGCCATGTGTCATCGGAGAAGTGGGGCGCGGAGATTTTTTGGAAAAATTTCCCAATTTGAAAAAAGAGGGAAAAGGGAGGATTTTGGCCCGCGAACCCAAATTTTTCCCTAATTTTGCCATTTTTCGCCCAAATCTTCAAAAGGGCATATCTTTCACACCAGAGCTCAAATTTTCACAATTTTGGTATCATTGGAAAGTTGAAATTCTCTACATGATGGACCCCTCAATTTTGAATTTTGATGGAGTTTGATGGGAAAATTTTGAAGAAATGTCTCTAGCACGGGAAAAAATGTAGAACTAACCCCCAACCACCAAAATTGATGAAGTATGGCATTCGTTTCTTCTCGGCGATGGCTGAATTGTTGTTTTAATGAATCTTGTTGGTGGTTGGAGATGTCGAATCAATTTTCCCGCATTTTTTTACCTTTCTTTGTTCTGTTTGATCGATATATGCCAAATTTTGGCTCATTTGAAAGGGTTGGACAATTCTTTCTTGTTTTGCAGACTCCCCTCTTCCCTTTGGCAAGTGAATTCATGGAGTTTATCAGACCTTCCATTAAAATTGCATGTATTTCTACCTTGTGGCCATTTGTAACATGTTGTATCGATCTGTAGGGCAATAATACACGCATGTGGGTGATTTTTACCCCTTTTTTGTCTTCATTGTTCTTAGTTGATCTTCTATTACAAGATTGGTTATATGTGTTTGGCTATTGCATGAAAATTTCTGGTTTCTGTTTACCAGTAAAACAATTATTCATCACTCCTTTGGTGTATCACCATTTTTACTTAGTTTTGTTTCCTTTTGCATCTTTTAACTCTATCTCCTTGGAATCTAGAGTAGGATTTAGCATTGAACCTCTGCAAAATTCATGCATACACCTAAATAGAGGGGTAAGAACCAGCTTTCTCTGGATATTTTTCTCACCTTGTAAGGTCCCACACCTTAGAGAAAACTCAATGTTGTGTGATCACACTAAATGACCCAATTCTGGACTGCAGATCTGAAGGTCATTTAAGGGGTGCTGTAGATTTGCACTAGCTAGCTTTTTTGGCACACCTGGTGGGACCTTAGAGGTCTTCATCTTCATTCAAACAAATTTTATGTGCAATTTTTGTAATTTTCTTGCTTAAAAGAGCCTTGATTTACACGTCTAGCGACTCCAAAAGTATAGAATCAACTGGTTTCAGCAGTCCAAGCTTCAAGATTCATGAGAAGGATCCAAACAAGGTTAAGGACCGAGAAGAGGGATTGTTTAACTATCTACAATTATCCCCAGAAAGAGGAGAAAGAGGAAGAAGGATTCAAATGTCTCCATCTCCACCAAACATAACTCTATCAACTCTTCCACCTGGTAGACCTTTCATCCAATCAACAAGGGTTCTCAGGCCCATCAAAATGGCACAACCCAATCCTTATGTCAACTTTACTGGTAGGAACCCACTTTATCTCAATGTACAAAACCCAGTTCTAATTGCAACATTGAAGAACATCCCATACTTTACTGGAGAAAATCAGACCACTCTTGGTGATCATGTCCAAGACATTGCTATTGTTTGTGCAATCCATGAGATTGTTGAGATGGATATTGTTGTCAAATTGTTGGCATCTTCCTTCAAAAGGAAATCCTTACAATGGTTCGAGAATCCTAGTAATGTGAGCTCTATTCAAGCTTGGGATCATCTATGTGTAGCCCTCCATAACCAATTTGGAGAGAAAGGGGACAACTTGTCTCTATTGGAGCAACTGACAACTATCAAGAGAGCTCCTAATGAGCAACTAACAAACTTCAATTTCAGATTTCAAAGAACATGGGATAGAATCCCATTGGCAGTGAGGCCAATAGCTCAAGGTGCTTTCTTATACTTTCACAAGGCTTTAAATTCTAACATTTCTGTGTTGATCTAATCCATGGGAGGTGCAACTCTACCTGCAGCTTACAACATCACCATTAGGGCTGAGAATTATTTGATCCAAGTTGGTAAACTTGCACCTAGGCCTCCTATGCCCTTATATCCAGACTTGGGAAGCTCAAGTACTAGTCAAGCACCTACTTTAGCTCCTATTCCCACTCCTAGAAACTAGAGTTCAAATGAAACTTCTACTTCATCCTCTAATGCCTCAAATGAGCTTCAAGAAGTTATGAAACAATTGCAAAATTTGGGTAATGAGCTGGTTACACTCAAGAGGCAGCAAGCTCAAAGTTTTAGGCCTTCTTATCAGCCTCAAACTCAGCCTAATAGACAACCATATCAGCCTAATAGGCCACCCAACCCAGCTACAAATCAAAATCAAGTAAGGCCTCCTGCCAATAGACCATTTCAGCCCTATAACCCCAATGTTGCATCTACCTCTAAAGCCTTAGTGCCAATGCAAAATAATATAGCTCAAGAGTATGATTGGTTTTTCCCATGCAATGAATCTCACAACCAATCTATTTGCTTTAATGGTGCTTTAAACCAAGCTTTGATGGTGACAACAACTGGTGTAGAGAGTGAAGTGAGTCAAGAAACAAACCAATAACAAGGGACATCTCAATGAGATACAACTCCAAATGAGACTACACTTGTGAATTGGTAGGCTAAAGATTTTTGTGGTATGAATCAAATACCTTCTCAGAGTGTAGCAGCTAACACATGGTCAAAGAAGAGGAATATTGGTGAAGGGAATTCATTAGATCCAAGTGATTCACAACCTTCCATCACTCCACAAGGTGTTGGCAAGCAAAATGCAGTTCCAAATGTGCAAGGACAGCCCAAGCCACCTTCTAGACCAGCTCAAATGCTAGCTGTTGTAGCCCATGTACAAGAAAATAATGTGCAGACTAAAGGGCAGCAAAGAGATGGTTCATCCCCATTTAACATCATTGAACAAATGAAGAAGACCAATGTGAACATATCTATGTGGGAGTCACTATCCATCCCATGACAAAGGGATCTATTACAATCTGCCATGAAGAATTGGTCAACCTCAAATCAGCTAGCTCATATGCAAGAGAAGGTACTCACAAATGTTACTCAAATTTAAAGGGAATCATGGAGGACAGCAAGGTAAAAATTTGAAGCCCCCTCCATTCTATGTTTCATTGATCATTGGGGATAAACTAATACATAATTGTATGATTGATTCTAGGGCAAGTAGTTCTGTGATGCCCAAGCAAATAGCTGATCAGTTGGGCCTTCAATATGAAGTCATCTCTAAGGGGGTGGTGCAATTAGATGGGACAGTAGTAGCAACAGTTGGGGTAATTAAAGATTTGAGCCTTACTTTGCATGTATGCCCCAATGTCATTGTTTTACAAGATGTGTCGGTGATAGATTTGCCACCACTCTTTGCCATATGTTTGTCAAGGGATTTCATAGCTAGAATTAGAGGCTACCTATCTGCTGATTGGTCACACATGTTGTTTAGGACAAGGTATGGAGCCAAGGCCACAATCAGGTCCGAACCTATTACAAACTTTCACATTGAGCCTCATACTCCAAGCCCAATCAATGCCAACTGTTCAATGTTTGATCAAGAGGATTATCCAAGCACACATGAAGCTAAGACCAAATTTGGAAGCATTCCAAATTTGAATCTTGATGAATGGGCAAGAAAGGTAGATGCTTTTGATCCTATAAGGAAATAGAGGAATCTGAACTAGGATTCAATTACATGCATGAAGAAAATCAGCCTCTTCCTAGCATCACCAAGCCAGACCATAAAGATGACAATGAGGTATGGCAGTTGTTCTTTGATGGATCAAGAAGTAGACAAGGTGCAGGAGGAGGAGCTATGCTTGTTTCACCTCAAGGCATTAAGTATTATTCATCTTTTAGATTTCAGTTTGCATGTTCTAACAACACTGCTGAATATGAAGCTTTGATACATGGATTGCATTGGTCAAGGAAGAGAGGCATCAAAAACTTACAAGTCTTTGGTGATAGTGAGCTGATTGTTAATCAAGTTAAAGGACAACATGCTGCCAAGAATGACCTACTCAAGAGTTATAAGAATAGGGTGTGGGATCTCATTGAGGATTTTGAGGGTTTTGGCATCAACTTTGTCCCTAGGAAAGAGAACCAAGTTGTTGATAGGCTTGTAGCAGTTGGAGAAACTTTTGATGTTGTGGAGAGTATCAAAAGAGATAAAATATAGCCAAACATCCATGTGATTATGAGGCCATCAGTGCCAGACAATAATGTAAGTTGGCAAGTGTTTGAGAGTGACTAACAAATCATCAATTTCTTGTAAGAGGAAGCTGAGTTCTTATCCAAAAATTAGGAAAAGTTGGAACAAAAATATGGTGATCAAGTGGTACAACTGAGAACCAACAAACTTCCAAAAGGATGTTAGGAAATAAGGGATAAAATATGTGGAATAATCCCTCACATAATTGCAATAGTAGAGACTAATATGCAAAAAATATTAAAGATCTCAAATAAAAGTGTAGAATAAAATAACACAACACAAAGAGATAGTATTTAATGTGGTTCACCCAATTTGGGCTACGTCCACCAAGAATCACTTGCTCAGATTTTATTACAAGCCACCACTCTCTTAATACAATACCCAGATCTGTTTGGAGCTATGCTCAACAAACTCTACAGAATTCACACCCGAATTCAAAGCACATCTGCAATGTTTTTCATACATCTATCATATGCATAAAACCATATAAATAGACAACTACTTAAGCAGTTTTACAAAACCATGGGTATCAAAACCATGGGAAAAAACCGTCCCATAAACCTATGGGTCAAAATCCTGCCCATATGAGAAAATCACGTTTCTCGATATATCGGGCACGTTTTAAGGCCCAAAAAAAAAAAAAAATTAGGGGTTGCACCCCCAAACCCCGGAAAGGATACATGAAAAATGTACAGTAATCTTAGTGTACATTCTTCAACACTTTCACACATGAAAATAGGCTCCACAACCTAACAATCTCCCACTTGGAGACTAGTTTTCCTCTGAGCAAGCTTCTCAACCCTTCACTATTTTCTATGAAGACCAACCAAAGTTGAACACAGCTTCAGTTTTTCCCTTGTGACCACCTTGTTCATCATGTCTGTAGGATTTTGACTAGTATGAATATTCTCCAGCTTCAACTTCTCTTCCTCCAAAGTTGTCATGATGAAATGGTACCTTAACTATATATGCTTCATCCTAGAGTGGAAAGAAGAGTTCTTAGCTAGGTGTATAGCACTCTGACTATCACTATGCAACTTTCCTTCCTCCTGCTTATGCCCCAACTCCTCAAGTAATTGTTGTAACCAAATCATTTCCTTGCTTGCCTCTGTGGTAGCAACATACTCAACCTCCGTGGTTGACAAAGCCACCAACTTCTGTAGTCGTGAAATCCAGCTTACTGTTGTTCCACCTACAGTGTAAACATAACATGTTGTGCTCCTCCTGCTGTCTACATCTCCAGCCATATCTGAATCTACATAACCACACAAAGTGGTGTTTGATCCACTGTAGCACAAAACTGTCCCCATGGTCCCTCTCAAATACCAAAGGATCCACTTTATTGTCATCAATAATCTCTACCTGGATCACTCATAAATCTACTCACCACTCCCACTGCATGGGCAATATTAGGCCTAGTGCACACCATGGCATACATCAAACTGCCAACCGCTGATGAGTAAGGTACCTTGGACATCTGGTTTCTCTCTTGCTCTGTCTTAGGACATTGTTCCTTTGATAACTTGAAATGGCCTGCCAAAGGAGTCCCAACCGGTTTAGCATCCTACATATTAAACCTCTCCAAGACCTTCTTAGTGTACTCTTCCTGAGATAAAGTTAGGTTACGTTCCTTCCTATCTCGAGATATCCTCATACCAAGGATTTGTTTAGCTACCCCCAAATCCTTCATAGCAAAAGGATTCACTTAGCATTTGTTTCTTGAGTACTTTTATTTCTTACATGTTTTTACTGCAACCCAAAGGATGACATGTCATCCACATACGAACTCTTGCTTGTTTCAAATTTCTCCATCATGAAGCTATCAAATTTCTTATACCATTGATGTGGAGCTTGTTTCAAGCCATACAAGCTCTTCTTCAGTTTGCACACCATCTCCTCTTTACCTTTTACCTCATAGCCCTCTAGCTACTGCATATATAGTTCCTCCTCCAAATCACCATGGAGAAATGTAGTCTTTACATCAAGTTGTTCTAAGTGCAAGTCTTTTGTTGCAACTATTCCTAGAATAGTTCTAATAGAAGTCATTTTTACTACAAGAGAAAAAAATCTCATCAAAATCTATACCTTTTTCTGTGCAAACCCCTTGACCACCAACCAGGCCTTGTATCTTTTCTTTCCTCCTTCTTCCTCTTTCACTCTGAACACCCATTTGTTTTGTAATGCTCTTTTTCCTTTGGGTAACTTTACCAAATCCCATGTTTGGTTCTCCATGAGAGCCTGATGCTTCTCATCCATGGCTTATTCCCACTTCTTCCTAGCGTCTACATGCATTGCTTCATCAAAGCTCTCTAGGCTCTCCACTATCAATGAGTAATAAATAATAAAGAGAAGGAGAAAAACATTCAGCTTCTCTTCTTACCCTAGAATACCTCCTCAATATAGGATTTTGGGGTTCCTATTGAGGGGGTTCCTGAACTGATTCATGTGTCACTTTCCCATCTAAAAGATCCTCTACCAATGCATATTCTTTCTTGGATTCTTCCCTATTTTCCTGCAACTACTTGCTTATACATGACTTTCTCATTAAATACCACATCCCTAGATCGAATGATTTTCTTGTCCTTAATACTCCAACATTTATATCCAAATTCATCACCACCATAACCAATGAAGGTACATTTTTCTGATTTAGCCTCTAGCTTGGTCCTATCATTCTTATCTATATGAACAAACACTTCACATCCAAATACTCTAAGAAATGAATAATCAACTTTCTTACCATACCAAGTCTCCTCGGGTAAGCCTCCATCCAAGGCACTTGAGGGTCCTCTATTTATCAAGTACACACTATGCTCACCACTTCTTCCCAAAAAGAAAAAGAGTAGTCCCGCATGTAACCTCATGCTCATAGCATGTTCCATTATTGTTCTATTCATCTTTTCTGACAACCCATTATGTAGTGGAGTTCTGGAACCATCTTTTGCCTTTACGGATTCCATTCTTAGAACAAGTAATCATCAAATTCATTGCTCAACTACCCCTCCATTATCTGACCTAAGATATTTTAGCTTAAGACCTATTTCATTCTCTACCAAGGCTTTCCATTTAACAAAAGTGTCAAATACATCAGATTTGTTTCTAATACAATATACCCAAACTTTCCTTATTACATCATCAATAAAAGGAACATAATAACTTGAACCCCAAGAGATGATACAGAGCTATCCCCCACACATCGAGAATACACCAGCTCTAACTTACTCTCTTTCTTTGTAGGTCCAACCTTGAGAAACCTTACTTGCTTTTATTTCCCATATATGCAGTCCTCACAGAACTCCAAAATTGTTTCTGTATATCCAGGAAAATCCTTCTTTATGATCTTCATGCCCTTATGGATCACATGACCAAGCCTATAGTGCCACAATGTTGTATCTACTTCTGAAGCCACAAGATTACAAAAATTAGTGCTACAAGTGGTTAAATACAAGGTTCCAACCTTCTTACCTCTTGCCACCACAAGAGCACCCTTGGTAACCTTCCAAGAGTCTACTATAAATATCACAGTACAACCATCATTTCACAACTTCCCTGCCGATATCAAATTTCATCTTAATATAGGCACATGTCTGACATCCTTCAATAGCCAAGTATTTTCATTCTACATCTTAACTTGAACAAAACCTTTTCCAACTATGCTGCAAGGCTCATCATCACCAAGAAAAACATGCCCAAAATCTCCTTGAACATAATCAAAAAAATAATGCCTATGTGGAGAAGCATGGAAAGAAGCCCCGAATCTAAAACCCAAGATTCAGTAATATTGTGCAAAGAAAGAATCAAAGCATCCTGACATACATTACCCATTGCCACATTTGCCTTCTTGTTTTCTTCCTGTTGTTTCTTCTTGTCCCGAAGCTCCCAAAAATCATTCTTTGCATGCCCAGACTTTCCACAGTGCTAGCATACTATCTTGCTTTTGGATTTTGACCTTACCCAATCCTTTGATTTTCCACAGCTTCCTCTATTCTTATGTCTCCCTCTAGTTTCCACTGTCAAAGAATTCCCTAAAGTAAAAGATTCACTAGATATTTTTCTTCACATTTCCTCACTTATAATCACCCCTACAACATCCTCAAACTTCAACTTGAGTTAGCGGGAACCGATTTTCTTACCACCATTACCGAGTGCTATTCCAACTCTTAGGTAAAGAGCACAGAACTAATAAAGCCCTAACTTCTTCATCAAATTCTATTATAATCGAAGCTAGCATATTTACAACCATATTAAAATCATTTAGATGATTTACTACTAAACCATTATCAGACATCTTCATATTAAACAACTTTTTCATTAAAAATATCTTATTAGAGGTAGAGGGTTTTTCATACAACTTCCCTAATGCATCCATCAGTTCTTTTGTAGTATTTTCCTTTGAAACATTAAATAATACCGAAGATACAAGACACAGCCAGATTGTCCCAAGTGCCTTCCTATCTAGCAAATCTCATTCCGCATTTGTCATGCTCGAGGGTTTGTTCACCTTCTCAAACAACGGAGTATAAAGATCCTTCTGATAAAGGTAATCTTCCATCTGCATCTTCTAAAGACTGAAATTCTACCCGTTGAATTTATCAACCCTAGATCTTCCATCATCTACCATAGCTCCCACTCAAGATAAAACTTTCCCTACGATTCAACACTTTAGCAAACCAAACCAGGCTCTGATACCAATTGTTAGGAAATAAGGGATAAAATATGCGAATAATCCCTCACAGAATCACAACAGTAGAGACTAATATGCAAAAATATTAAAGATCTCAAATAAAAGTGCAAAATAAAATAACACAACACAAAGAGACAGTATTTAACATGGTTCACCCAATTTGGGCTACGTCCACCAAGAATCACTTGCTCAAATTTTATTACAAGCCACCACTCTTTCAATACAATACCCATATCTGTTTGGAGCTATGCTCAACAAACTCTATAGAATTCACACCCGAATTCAAAGCACATCTGCAATGTTTTTCATACATCTATCATATGCATAAAACCATATAAATAAAAAACTACTTAAGTAGTTTTACAAAACCATGGGTATCAAAACCATGGGCAAAAACCATCCCATAAACCTATGGGTCAAAATCCCACCCATATGAGAAAATCACATTTCCCGATATATCGAGGCATGTTTTAAGGCCCAAAAAAAAATTCAGGATGCGCCCCTGGACCCCGCTGAGCCCTACCTAGCCCTAAACCCCGGTGAGGATACATGAAAAATGTAGAGTACTCTTAGTGTATAGTCTTCAACACTTTCACACATGAAAATAGGCTCCACAACCTAACAAAGGACTTGTGACTTTAGAGTCTATCTTCAATCCTAATGATCAATTTAGGAAGGAGAAATTAAACAGCTAAGTCAAGGAGAGGATTCAAAGCCCATCTCAATTGGAGAAGGCAAATCACTTTAAATTGGTAAAGTGGAAACCGAGCAAGAAAGGTATGAATTCATGCAACTTTTCCAGGATTTATCAGATGTATTTTCTTAGAGCTGTGAAGACTTGAGAGGTTTCAATCCCAAGCTAGCTCAACACACAACTGAACTAGATCCAAGTGCTAAGCCCATCAAGAAAAAATAGAGACCGGTCAATCCACACATTGAGCCTCTCATGAAGAAGGAATTGAATAAGTTAATAGAGGCAAGTATCATATTCCCCATCAAGCATTCAAGATGGGTTACAAACTTGGTTCCAGTTAGAAAGAAGAGTGGAGAAATCAGGTTGTGTGTAGAATTTAGAGATTTGAACAGAGCATCCCTCAAGGATCACTACCCACTTCCTTCTATGGAGCATATTTTCCAAGTTGTTACTAGCTTTGAGAGGTTTTCATTGCTAGATGGTTATTCAGGGTATAATCAAATCATGGTAAAGGAAGATGATCAATTCAAAACAGCCTTCACCACCAAATGGGGAACCTATGCATATAGAAAAATGTCATTTGGGTTGTCTAATGCCAGAGCTACTTTCCAAAGGGCAATGGATATGGCATTCAAGGGATTGATCAACAAAATAGTGTTGATATACCTAGATGATATTACTATATTTTCTAAAAGTGCAAAAACTATCTCTTTCATTTGAGACAAGTGTTCCAAAGATGTAGAAGATTTGGGGTATCCTTGAATCCCAAAAAATGCATATTCCTAGCTCATGAAGGAAAGCTCCTAGGCCACATTGTTTCCAAAGAAGGGTTAGCAATTGATCCAGAGAGGGTTGAAGAAATAAGAGCACTGCCATTGCTAAGTCATAAGAAGGCTCTTCAAAGTTTCTTGGGAAGAATCAATTTTTTTCAAAGGTTTGTTCCAAACTTTGTAGCCCTTGTCAAGCCAATAACTATGATGTTGAAGAAAAGTGTGGCATTCAAATGGACAATTAAAGGTAAGGAAAGTTTTGAGGAAATCAAAGAAGCTATCTCACGGGATCCAACTCTCATTAACCTAGATTTTTCCAAAGACTTCATCCTTTATGCATTTGGTAGTGATGATACAATTTCTGCAATTTTAGTACAACAAAACGAAGAAAATGCAGAGCAACCAATTGCCTTCTTTAGCCAAAGCTTGGAGGACTATGAAGTAAGGTATTCCTTCATTAAGAAGCATCTTATTGCAGTGATTAGGAGCTTAAAGAAATTTAAGCATCTAGTTTCAAACAACAAGGTTCAACTATTGGTTTCTCATGTGGGAGTTAAAGACTTCCTCCTCAACAAAGATCTAAATGAAAAACGTGCAGGGTGGATTACTCATGTCATGGAGTATGACATTGAGATCTCGTTGGTTTGGAAATCTATTGATTGGACAGATCTATGGATAAATGAGCTAACGATTATGCGGGGGCATAGCCCTCTTTGAGTCAAAGAAAAGCGAAATTGGTTTATTGCTATTCTACCAACAGGAATCTTGTGCAAGTCTCACAATATTCTGCCTTCAGGGGTTGGGATCTCATCCCAGTAGAGGTATTTCTAACTTCAAAAGAAAGGAAAGAAACGGAGTGGGGAGATAGGAAAGATCTGAAGGGAGAAAAGAAATGAATTCCAAAGCAGAAAGGTCAGAAGGTCTATGATTTGGGTTGGTAGTATACAAAGCCGAACCTACTTTGCATAGACGAATAAATTAATACTGATGAATAAATGCCAACAAAGTAGAAGTAGACTCAACAAAACAATCACACAGATCTAACATAAGAAAGGTCTGATGTAAAACACATGTATTCAGCACAAAGTCTAAATATTGTATTAATATTCGTTTTGTTACAAAAAGTTTAAAATCTTTTCTTCCTACTTCTATTTCTCATCTGAAAGATATCCACACTTGAATACAACAAGTATTCAAGTATTTATAGAAGAAGAGAAGAAGAGAAGGCAAAAATGAACTAACCACTTAATTACAAAAATATCTTACAAAATATCTCAAAGTTATTTGTTGACTTTTGACAACTTTGTGGATGACATCATCCCATGGTGCAACATGGATGATGTCATCATTTATGTCAATATACTTTAGATATTTACAAGGAGAAGGTCGGGAAGAAAGAGATTATTCATCATCATCGTCCACGCACTGAAAGGAGGTATCCTGCTTTTTCTTGCTTTAGGTGATGAGATGTGGAACTAGGCACGGTACTCTATGAACTTAGTGATCATGGGTTGAAGTTAATCCTGGGAAGGATCCTTGTGTCGATCAATGATAGCTTCACAAGTCTCCCGCTTGTCTGTGAGCTTTTCTGGGAGTTTGGAATATTCGTTTTCCACATCTATCAGGTACCCAATGAAGTCACGACAGGCCAACGCAGGTTATTGATGGATTCGGCGTCAAAAGTGACCTCTGGTCCTAGCCCTTGTGAAATGATCTCCTTGAAGATCCGAATAGTTTCCTCTACCTTTCTTAAGGTGAAAGAAGGAGTGAGCAAGCCCGGAGACATTCTCAGGAAAATTTGCTCCATTTGATGCATTGCATCTAGGGCTTCCTCCTTGATTTTGTCGATCTTCTCTAGGAAAAACTCCAGCTGATCGACCCGATAATCCAGAGTAGAAAGGATTTTGTTGAGGGCTCTGGGTGTCCAAAGATGCCGAACTTGACCAGATCTTTGACTGAACAGTCGAGAATTTTCTGAAAGGTCTCATGCTGCATCCTGGCATGGTCCAGCTCTTCGGAGATGGGTCCTGCTATCACCTAGAGCTCTTTGTTCACCCGATTGATATTCTGATATAATCCGGTGAACTTGGCGATCACTCCCTCACTTTCTTTGAGGATTTGGCTCCTCCAGGTGGAAACTGCCATACCCTACTCGCCGATTTTGGCATATTCATTAATCTTGTCCTGGCTCAAAGGCTCAGGAGTTTCGGCGGCAGTCGTAGGAGGTGCACTGCCCATCTTCTGCAAGGCGTGGAGGAGATGTTTATTTTGTTCCTTTAACAACCTCTTTTCCTCCTTTGCTTCCTGGAGCTTCTTGCAAAGGGCGTCAACTGCAGATAGGGCCTCTCCTTGAAGGCTTTCTAAAGATGTCCCCATTGTGACTTGGGTCACTGTATAATCTATTGAAGACAGATCCTTTTTATCCTTTAAAGGATTGGGGTAAGCTATCTCCATTACTCTCTCTCCTGATGCACTCTGAGAGAAGTGGGTTAAAGGCTTTTGCTTCTTGGTCCCCTTTGATGAGATGATTTTGAGAAATCCATCGGTGCGATGGGAACTTTCCTCTTTTGTTGGCTCAGGTGTTGAGAGATCCATCTGGACTTATGGGAGAGGGGCCAGAAATAGAAAAGGGAGCAGCTGCAGTAGTAGAAGGAAAATGTGTGGAGACACTTGGAGGCGGCATTGAGAGGGAGGCCGAGGAAGTGCTCACGGGAGGAAGAGATACTGCAGGGGAGGTAGACATGGGAATGGAAGGGAGCTGAGAGATGAGGGAAGAAATGGTGGGGGACACTCCGCGAGAGAAGAAAGATGGACGATGAGGAAGGTGGAACAACGAGAAGATGCGAGGGAGAGGATGACCAAAGGAATGGCGCTTGGGTCACTCGAGGAGGGGAAGGAGGAGAGGGAGAAGAGATAGAATGGACCTCAATAGTTGCGATGGTGGCAACATCCTGAGTGGATGTGCCCATCGGAACATCCTCAGCCACTTATTTCTCTGGAGAATCCAAAGTTATAACTTGTTCTTGTGCAATGGAAGGGGGACTCTCAGGAGTCTTTTCTTGGCAGAGCTTGACTCGCCCTCCTTATCTTTACCTTTTCTCCTTGGCAGATGTTTCAGTATGGAAGGTGCATTGCCTAATGGAGAAGTGGTGAAATCAACCTCGAGGTAGATGAGACCATTCATCCTGCACTAGTGCTCTGTTCTTTGCAGAGTTTCTTTGACCCTTTCTTCTATCGTCTGAGGAGCTTTGGTTTTGTCAATGACAGTGAATGGCTAGTCATCCCCACCCGTGTCAAGATATACCTGATCAACTTCTTGATCAGTAGTTTGATAACCTTTTGGGATGATGGCTACACCGTACTGGATGATTTCAGCCAAGGCTAAGCGGGAATGGTCTTTCCTTCTGAGCTCGACCTCATGATACAGGTCGATATAAATATCCTCGATCTGTGGAATGTGGATCGGATCAAGTTTGGCCCTGGGAAGACAATTCCTTGGGTCAAAAGTGGGCCTTGCCGGGAAGTTGTGCTTTAGGTTTAGCAGCTCCAGCTCTGCAAACATCTCCCATGCTTTGTGGTGAGAGAGACAAGTGTACCTACCCACTATGAGGGGGAAAGGAGTTCCACCCTTCTTTCTCTTCAAGCACTTCTCGTGATAGGTTATGAGCTGTCTTGACAGCTCCAACAGGATCAGCTTGGGGCCGGCATATCTTGGCAATTTGGTTGGTTCCCCCAAGAAGTTGGCTGCCCTTAGATAAGTGAAGGTGGGGAATTGAGTGAACAAGGCCCCCATTTCTTTGTTATTGCAATAATGCTCTTGGTCAAATGCATTTGTGAGTCATGTTTGGCCTCAAAAGGTAGACGATGTCGTAGAAGAAGGCATCGTTAATCTTTGTAAACTGAGGAATACTGTTCTCTAGCTTCAGCTCTGGATAGTATTCATATATTTTTACTTGGGGCCAAACCCCACACCGCATCAACACTGGATAATCTCTTTCCGAGGCCGCAGCATAAACTACGTAGGAGTTCATATAGAACCTCCCCGTGGTAAGTTGTTGGAGCTGCTCGGATATAGTGTTGCTTATGATCTCTGCCCACTCGAAGTGTTGATCTGGCACATTCTTGTTCATTGTCTCCAGGTATCTAAGCATCCATTTATGAAAGTAGTGGGTATCAGGAAGCCCAAATACTGCTTTCGCAGAATGTGATGGTATCACCGAGTTCCTCGAGAAATCGCTACGATGAATGACTTGTAGCATCTCTGGTCACCACCTTCTTGTTTTTCAGGTATACCTCATTCATTAATTACATACACTGATCTTCATTATCTTCCCAAGCCTTGGTGCAATCTTCTTGGCTTACGGCCACAAAGTGCTGGTGGTGAGGAATGCCAAGCATTATTTCAAAGTGTCGGGCAGTGAGGTTGATCATGACCTCACCTTTCTCATTCTGGACACACCTTGTGTCTTTGTTGTAGCAGCGGGCTACTACCATCATGAACGCGTTGTTCACAACACTGACTGGGATCCCTCCAGCAAAATGCAAGCCACTGCCTACCAGTTTGTCCATCCATGGACTTCCCGTGACCCTTCTGGTTCGGCCCGAAGTCTTCCATATCAATATGACCAAGTTCTGAGTCTCTTATGTCCAGGTCACACTCTGCCAGGATTCGGGCATCCTATCCCTCGATATTTGTACTTCATTTCTTCCTCTCGTAAGCTTGGCTTTGCCCTTAGACTTGGTAGGTCTCTTGCTTGATGTAGACATATGTAGTTCTAAACTTAGTTGTTGATCTACAAGAAGAAGAAATGAAACCCAACGTCACGAGAGTCATGTTAGGTGATTGATCTCCCATTAAAGTATTGTGAAGGAAGAGTTAGCAATTTTAAGGCATCGGGGCACGGGGCACATGGATATTGCAAGTTGGGTTGGGGCTAAATAGCATGGCACACGAGAAAAATGGTGTTACAAGGGACAAATCAGTGCCAAAGGGTGCAAGGCGCATGGATACTGCAGGCTGCATTTTGTTGTTGCAATCGGAAGTGTGCCTGCACCACTTATGTGCGTTTTATACCGGCGCATGGATTTTTCATGTTACACGGGGACAGGATGTGCCATAGGCGCATATATTTTTCATGTTACATGGGGATTTGGTGTGCCAAAGGCGTGCAAATTTAGCATGTGTAACATAGACTTCTGGTGTGCGAAAAGGGGAACTTGGCGCGGCGCATGGGAGGTCTGCATGACATGATGTTGGTGTAATAGGGGATGCGCCCGCGCCTTTGAACATAGTTTTACACTCGGCGCAAGTAATGCCGGTGTTGCATGGGTGCAGGGTGCACCTATGGCATAGGTTTTGATATGTGACATGGGAGTTGGGTGCGCCCAAGGGTGCAGATTTATTACGTGTAGCATATGACATTTTTGTTGCAGCGATAAGGAAAGCGCCTGCATCCATACGGAGACTAGTTTTCACAAAGCGCAGAGAGCTCATGTGCTACAATTAAAGCCGGTGCACCATAGGCGCGACTGTGCTTCTTGTTACAAGGGTTGCGCGTGCACGAAGGGAAAACGTAGTTTTTTGGAAAACGATTCTTCCCTCTCTGACAGATCACGATTTTTAGGCTTACTTCACATTGCTTCAAGTGGTGAAGGGGGAGGAAGGAGATTTTGGCTTTTTGCTTTCGGGGCAGAGTTATCCTAACCAGCAGATCTGGAAAAGGATGGGAACAGCTTTGGGAGGAAAAACAGGAAAGCATGAGGAGCTTCATGGTTCTCGATCTATTTTATCCTACCACTCAATCGAGACAAAGAACAAATGAAAACCAAAACACGAGAAAAATGAGGACCACTTACCCGGAATATATAGAATGCGAGAGGTGAAACAGGGTCCACGAATGTGACACGAGGATGACAAGCGTCTTGACAGTGCGAGAGGAAAAGATCAATCACATGTTTTTGGTAGTGATAATGACAGGGCGAATGCGCCTATATATAGGCAAAGGCGTAATAAATGCGCCAACCACTTTTTGAAGTGGCGCATCAAAACACCTATCGACATTGCAAAACTTGTGCCCTGTGGCACACCAAGATGTGTGTTAACACGAAGTTATGTGCACCCTTGGCACACCAAAAGTGTTGTCAACATGGCAATACGTGCACCCATGGTGCACCAAAACGTGGCGCAACAAAAATATTGTTGACACAAAGGCGCATGCGCCTTGGCGCATGCAAGAAAGGCACAACATGGTGAGGTGCACCAAAATGTGTGTCGACACGCCAAAGGGTGCACCAAAGGATATGAAGGGGGTGCAGATTTACCCTGTGTTGCACAAACAATAGGTGCACCCAAGCCAAAAAGACCAAAAATGGCTAAGTTTGAAAACCAGATTTCTGGGAAAGGGTTTCAAACGTTCGAATGCGAAAGGGTCCTCGACGAGGACCGAACAAAATTTTGGTATGGTTACCCGTAAAATTACGCTTGCCAATTTTACGAGATAACAAGATCAAAGTCACTAAGCTGGTCCAGGAAAGGGATTGTGTGAACAATTGGCCTTGAGTCAACCAATTGAAGCAAGCAAGAGAATAATGTTGTTTTGGTGCTGCAATACAACCAAGAACAAAGAGATGTTCAAGAAGAAAATGGTGGTGTGTTCACTCCTTGCTAAACCCAAGACATAATGCACTTCTTACAAAAATCCTATGCCCTCCAGAGATGAACAAAGCCAAAAGAAGACACTTTAGATTGCAGGCTATTCTGTATGCACTTGTTGATGGTGTCTTGTTCAAAAAAGATATCAATGGAGTGTTGTTGAGATGCATTGGGACAAATCAGATTGAGAAAATGTTAGAAGAGTTCCATGATGGATCAATTGGGGGTAATTTTTCTCCAAGAGTGACAACTCTCAAGATCATGAAGGCTGGTTATTTTTGGCCCAAAGTGTTTAGTGATTGTTATGCATGTATCAAGAGGTGCAAGAATTGTGCTTTCTTCACGAGGCAAAGAGAAGTTAGCAGCACTTTCATTGCATCCAATATCAGGTTGACCAACCATTCATACAATGGGGTTTGGACTTCATTGGAGTCATTAATCCAAACTCAAGCCAAGGGCACAAATGGATTCTAACAAAGAGCAGATTACTCTTTGCACTTGAAATAGAGCGGGCGGTGGCACTCAAAGAGGCAAATGAATCTAGCATTCTAGACTTCTATGAGGGGATAACAACCAGATTTGGTATACCTGCCACTATAATATCAGATAATGTGTTGGCATTCATAGGATCAAAGGTAACTGAATGGGCTGTTAGAAATGGGATCTATTTGAGCACTTCATCAAATTATTACCCTTAAGGTAATGGCCAAGCTGAGTCCACAAACAAGAATCTATTAAGGATCATCAAGAGGAATCTTGATGAAAATCAGAAGACTTGGCACACTAAGCTCAAATCAGCTCTAAGGGATGATAGGATAACTCCCAAGAGATCCATAGGTAACTCTCCATTCAGACTTGTTTATGGGAAAGAGGCAGTCTTGCCTATATCACTTGAGTTGCCAACATTGGAACTCATGAAGCAATTGAAATTGTTGGAGTGTGAGCCCATGGAGATTAGATATGTAGAATTGATGGAACTCCAAGAAATCAGAGAGTATGTAGCCCAAAAAATGGAAAAGGACCAAGCATTGATCAAGAGAAGATTTGATAAGAAAGCTAAGGCTAAAACTTTCCAAGTTGGAGATTTAGTGTTGAAATGGGATGCAGACCGAGCAAAGCCAAGAAGGCATTCAAAATTTGAAGCCATTTGGAGTGGCCCCTACATGGTCACAAAATGCAAAAACAACAATGCCTTCTAATTGTCTACATTGGATGGTGAGGAACTACAGATTCTAGTTAATGGAATCCATCTAAAGCATTGATATTAGAGGAAACTTCTCACCTTGTACATATTATCTTAGATTTTTTTTTCCATTCCTCCAAGTGCTTATGCACATTGTTTTTTTGTAGCCTAGATTTACATTTCCATAAGTGCTTTGCACAGGTTTTATTGCCCCAAGGATGCATCTTTTGTAGATCATGTTCCGTCAAAGTACTTTTCTACTCTCACAAACTTCATCTTAGATATTTTATAACGAATTGAGAGTAACAAGCAACGGTTGAGTTCATGACTCAATGCCCAATGGACTGCTTCAAGTAGCTGATCATTTCATCTAGCAGGCAGATGACCACTCTAAGTCACCGAAATTGTTATCCAAAATAAGCCCATGCTTATTTTGGTTAACTCCTCCTTTTTCCTTTTCGGTACTTAAAATGGATTTTTTACATACTTCAAACACTCAAAATGTTCCGAGTATGGCTTCATCAAATAGATAATTTTTTCACCTTTCCAGAAAGGTAAAGAAGTCATCGTAACTCCTTTTATTTTTTGAGTTATGGCTCGGCGGAGTTAGCAGTAAAAATTTTCCTTGGGCAGGCCCATAGAGGTAATAAGGAAATTGTGCCAAGAAATCTCGGGCTGGCAGAGCAAGGGAAGCATTTTGCCAAGGAATTTTGGTGAGTTGGCGGAGGCACGGAGAGAAATTTGGCACTTAGCCCCTTTTGGGGTTAAAAGGCACAAAGGAAAATTTTGGCCTGCAGGCCCGACGAAGGAAGGAAACGGACTCGCGGGGCCAGGGAGAAAATTTCGACACTTAGCCTTTTTGGCTAAAAACTCAAAAGTCAAAATCTGGCCCGCAAGCCCACAAAGGAGAATGAAGAAAAAATTGGTTAAGGCCCCGCACCAATCGGAGAGCGCCACGTGTCAAGTCTACATCGGCAGCGCCAAGGCGGGGGTCGAGGAAAGTTGAAGATTTTGGATTTTTGGCGTAAAAACTTAAAGGCATGAAATGAACCCACGGTCCCATCGACCAATAGGATGGCACCACATGTCCACATCGTAGCGAGAGGTCGGGCCGACAGAGAACTTTTAGAAAATTTTCCCTCGCAAGTAAAAGGGGCAAAATGTTGTTTTGAAGTCGCGGATCAACCAGAAGGTGCCACGTGTCATCAAAGAAGTGGGGTACGGAGATTTTTTTGGAAAAATTTCCCAATTTGAAAAAAGGGGAAAAGGGAGGATTTTGGCCCACGAACTGAATTTTGCCCTAATTTTGCCATTTTTCGCCCAAATCTTCATAAGGGCATATCTTTACACTGAGCTTGGATTTTGATGATTTTGGAATCATTGGAAAGCTGTTGAAATTATTTACATGATGGACCCCTCAATTTTGAATTTTGACAAAGTTTGATGGGAAAATTTTGAATAAATGTCTCTGGCACAGGAAAAAATGTAGAACCGGCCCCCAACCACCAAAATTGGTGAAGTATGGCATTCGTTTCTTCTCCAACATGGCCGAATGCATCAAAAATTGGATTTGTGAGGGTGCCCTTACTGTTTTAATGTATCTTGTCAGTGGTTGGAGATGTAAAATCAATTGGCCTCGCATTTTTTTACCTTTCTTTGTTCTGTTTGATCGATATATGCCAAATTTTAGCTCATTTGAAAGGGTTGGACAATTCTTTCTTGTTTTGCAGACTCCCCTCTTCCCTTTGGAAAGTGAATTCATGGAGTTTATCAGACCTTCCATTAAAATTGCATGTATTTCTACCTTGTGGCCATTTGTAACACGTTGTATTGATCTGTAGGGCAATAATACACGCATGTGGGTGATTTTTACCCCTTTTTGTCTTCATTGTTCTTAGTTGATCTTCTATTACAAGATTGGTTATCTGTGTTTGGCTATTGCATGCAAATTTCTGGTTTGTGTTTACCAACAAAATAATTGTTCATCACTCCTTTGGTGTATCACCATTTTTTACTTAGTTTTGTTTCCTTTTGCATCTTTTAACTCTATCTCCTTGGAATCTAGAGTAGGATTTAGCATTGAACCTCTGCAAAATTCATGCATACACCTAAACAGAGGGGTAAGAACCAAATTTCTCTAGAGAGTTTTCTCACCTTGCAAGGTCCCACACCTTGGAGAAAACTCAATGTTGTGTATTCACACTAAATGACCTAATTCTAGACTGCATATCTAAAGGTCATTTTGGGGTCCTGTAGATTTACACTAATAGTTCCACTAGAAAACTGTTGGAGTTGATGGTACTCTTTCAAAACCATTGGATTGTAGAACATGAGTAGTTACTAGACATAACTCACCCATGTTCACACTAAGGGGGTGAATTTTAGGAAATTAATGTGTTAGTGTGAACATTAATAATGTTTGTGAAATTATATTATTCAGATGATAATATAATATTGTAATAGTTAGGTGAGTGTGAGATATTATTTGATGCAACCTAGAATTTACTAGATAACATCCTAGTCACGTTGGCACATCACTTAGCCTTGACTGAGTACTCTCCTGAAGAGCGCAAAGGTACTAGGTCCCTCTTTAGGGTTGATGTAACAGGATGTTAACATGATGAAGGAAGAAACATATAGATTCATAACTAATCCATCATTCTACAATGCATACTACCCTCAGATCTATGAAAGAACAAGATTAAATAGTAATCATGATTGAATTAATAACATGCACTATTTAACTACACACAGAATGACACTTAGATTCAACCAATATCTTCCATCTATTAATAAATATAGAATCTCCTTATAGTATTGTCAATCTATACCAATGCACGTATGGATCTGATATAATAGTTCAGTCATATGTGTATATTCTCTGTTACACATACATACATCTCTTAGTCATACATCTCTCACACTCATACATACATCCTCCTCCTCTCTTCTACTATGTACCTAACATCATATATATAGGGTGGGGACTTTCCCTTCACCACTTATCTATTCCAGAAATAGGTTACATGCTATTAATAGCCACATGCCATTTACAATCATAGCCACACATGCAAGTGTGCTATCTATAGTCCTCTTGTAGTTAATTGAAGTGTTCAATTCTATTCTCAGCTTGTCTCCATGCATAAATGCTTCAAACTTCTCCAAAGATAGACAATGCATGACACACACGTCTCTGCATCGTTGGTGTGTTCCGCACACCATCTTAAAAATAGGTCTTCATGCTCAAAATCAACTAAGTCCTGAAATCTGAACTTTCCTTCCATGCGCGGGTCCTTCTTGTCCTTCCACGCCCTTGGTTCCGGCCTCTATCCCGCGCGACTCCTTGTGTGATCTTTGACAAGTATTCTTTGATCAACATTACCCCACACTAATCTCATTGTCATCCCGACAATGGGTATCTCAAAAAATTGAAGGAAAGAATAGAAGAATGGAAAGAATAAGAATGAAAGAATGTAGATAAATAAATAATTTTTATGAGGTTATTAGGCAACCTCCTCTATATCAATTTGCAGTATCAACTCTGGATACTCCTCCTTTATTTCGGCCTCTAATACCTACCATTCAGTGAGTGCTTGCTCTACTTTTTCTAGGATGTCCACAACAATGGATTCCAACTCATCCTTTGCAATCTCTCCTTTCTCATTTTTCAGAACTAACACAACACTCGACATTGATGTCATTCTTCCTTCTAAAATGGCCATCTTCTACGCAATCAACTTTCCAAGCTCTTTTAGCTGAGTCTTGTGCGCTCTCTTGTGTTGCTGCCAGGCCTCACGCTTCTGTTTAACCATTGAAAAACTTTCTACACGGCCCAATGTCTCATCTTTCATCACTTTCTGGACCTCGTTGTTCTCTTAGAGGGTCTTGATGTTGATAAGCGCATCTGGAGTTATGCATACATTTAGAGCCTGGTCTTCTTTCTTCAATACTTCCTATAATGCTTGTAACAACCCTTCATAAGATGTAATTTTTCTCATCACTGATGCTTTCTTGATCGACATCTTGTTCTAAGCATTTTGGTGCTTGCATACATATAGTTTCATCTTCAAGTACCAAGTCCACTAACTTTCCCACATAGTGTATCACTTGAAGGAAATGTCTGTGGTACCTTGGCCTCCAAGTGTGGCCTTGCTTTGATTACATGGTCCCCAATCTCCTCTGCGATGCTTATAAACACCTTGTTCTTCTTTTGTGAAGTACCTCTCTTGTGTTATGTGTGTTATCTCTGCGTCCTTTGTCTTCAAATCTTCGTGGTAGCTTTGTCCATGTTTCTTCTAACACTATGATTTCACCAATGGTTGCTTTGTCCATGCTTCTTCTATCCACCTCAGTAGAAACTTTCACCAATGCATTGCTGACCTACTCATCTGACATGAAAGTAGGCTTTACTGTCATGTGTGTTAGGTTGTGGAGCCTATTTTCATGTGTGAAAGTGTTGAAGACTATACACTAAGAGTACTATACACTTTTCATGTATCCTCGCCGGGTTTGGGGCCCATCCCCCGAATTTTTTTTGGCCTTAAAAATGTGCCCGATATATCGGGAAACGTGATTTTCTCATATGGGTGGGATTTTGACCCATAGGTTTATGGGATGGTTTTTTCCCATGGTTTTGATACCCACGGTTTTGTAAAACTGCTTAAGTAGTTGTCTATTTATATGGTTTTATGCATATGATAGAAGTATGAAAAACATTGTAGATGTGCTTTGAATTTGGGTGTGAATTATGTAGAGTTTGTTGAGCATAGCTCCAAACGGATCTGGGTATTGTATTGAGAGAGTGGTGGCTTGTAATAAAATTTGAGCAAGTGATTCTTTGTGGACATAGCCCAAATTGGGTGAACCACGTTAAATATTGTCTCTTTGTGTTGTGTTATTTTATTCTGCACTTTTATTTGAGATCTGTAATAATTTTTTGCATATTAGTTTCTACTGTTGTGATTCTGTGAGGGATTATCCATATTTTATCCCTTATTTCCTAACAATTGGTATCAGATCTGGTTTGGTTTGTTGAAGTGTTGAATCATAGGGAAAGTTTTATCTTGAGTGGGAGCTATGGCAGATGATGGAATATCTAGGGTTGATAAATTCAACGGGAAATTTCAGTCTTTGGAAGATGCAGATGGAAGATTACCTTTATCAAAAGGATCTTTATACTCCATTGTCTGAGAAGGTGAACAAACCCTCGAGCATGACAGATGCGGAATGGGATTTGTTGGATAGGAAGGCACTTGGGACAATCCGGTTGTGTCTTGCATCTTCGGTATTATTTAATGTTTCAAAGGAAAAGACTACAAAAGAACTAATGGATGCATTAGGGAAGTTGTATGAAAAACCCTCTGCCTCTAATAAGATATTTTTAATGAAAAAGTTGTTTAATATGAATATTTCTGAGAATGGTTCAGTAGCAGATCATTTAAATGATTTTAATACGGTTGTAAATATGCTAGCTTCATTATAATAGAATTTGATGAAGAAGTTAGGGATTTATTAGTTTTGTGCTCTTTACCTGAGAGTTGGAATAGCCTGGTAATGGCGGTAAGTATCTCGGTTCTTGATAACTCAAAGTTGAAGTTTGAGGATGTTGTAGGGGTGATTCTAAGTGAGGAAATGTGAAGAAAAAGCTTTCTAGGGAATCTTCTACTTCAGGAATGCTTTGACAGTGGAAACTAGAGGGAGACAGAAGAATAGAGGAAACCATGGAAAATCAAAGGATCGGGCAAGGTCAAAATCCAAAAGCAAGATAGTATCTTGGCACTGTGGAAAGTCTAGGGCATGCAAAGAAGGAATGTTAGGAGCTTCGGGATAAGAAGAAACAACAAGAAGAAAACAAGGAGGCAAATGTGGCAACGGGTAATGTATGTCAGGATGCTTTGATTCTTTCTTTGCACAATATTACTGAATCTTGGGTTTTAGATTCGGGGCTTCTTTCCATGCTTCTCCACATAGGCATTATTTTGTTGATTATGTTCAAGGAGATTTTGGGCATGTTTTTCTTGGTGATGATGAGCCTTGCAGCATAGTTGGAAAATGTTCTGTTCAAGTTAAGATGCAAAATGGGAATACTTGGCTATTGAAGGATGTCAGACATGTGCCTACATTAAGACAAAATTTGATATCGGTAGGGCAGTTGGGAAGTGATGGTTGTACTGTGATATTTATAGTGGACTCTTGGAAGGTTACCAAGGGTGCTCTTGTGGTGGCAAGAGGTAAGAAGGTTGGAACCTTGTATTTAACCACTTATAGCACTAATGTTTGTAATCTTGTGGCTTCATAAGTAGATACAACATTGTGGCACTATAGGCTTGGTCATATGAGCCATAAGGGCATGAGATCATAAAGAAGGATTTTCCTAGATATACAGAAACAGGTTTGGAGTTATGTGAGGACTGCATATATGGGAAACAAAAGTGAGTAAGGTTTCTCAAGGTTGGACCTACAAAGAAAGAGAGTAAGTTAGAGCTGGTGCATTCTGATGTGTGGGGGCTAGCTCAGGTATCATCTCTTGGGGGTTCAAGTTATTATGTTACTTTTATTGATGATGCAACAAGGAAAGTTTGGGTTTATTGTATTAGAAACAAATCTGATGTATTTGACACTTTTGTTAAATGAAAGCCTTGGTAGAGAATGAAACAGTCTTAAGCTAAAATGTCTCAAGTCAGATAATGGAGGGGAGTATTGCAGCAATGAATTTGATGATTATTGTTCTAAGAATGGAATCCATAGGCAAAAGATGGTTCCAGGAACTCCACAGTAGTAGAATGGGGTGTCAGAAAGGATGAACAAAACAATAATGGAATGTGTTAGGAGCATGAGGTTACATGCAGGACTACCTCTTTCTTTTTGGGTAGAAGCGGTGAGCACAGCTGTGTACTTGATAAACAGAGGACCCTCAAGTTCCTTGGATGGAGGCATACCTGAGGAGGCTTGGTATGGTAAGAAAGTTGATTATTCATTTCTTAGAGTCTTTGGATGTGAGGTGTTTGTTCATATAGACAAGGATGATAGGACCAAGCTAGAGGCTAAATCAAAAAAATGTACTTTCATTGGTTATGGTGGTGATGACTTTGGATATAAATGTTGGAGTATTAAGGACAAGAAAATCATTCGATCTAGGGATGTGGTCTTTAATGAGAAAGTCATGTATAAGCAGCAGTTGCAGGAAAATAGGGAAGAATCCAAGAAAGAATATGCAGTGGTAGAGGATCTTCCGGATGGGAAAGTGACACATGAATCAGTTCAGGAACCTCCTCAATAGGAACCCCAAACTCCTATATTGAGGAGGTCTTCTAGGGTAAGAAGAGAACCTAAACATTTTTCTCCTTCTCTTTATTATTTATTACTCACTGATAGTGGAGAGCCAGAGAGATTTGATGAAGCAATGCAGGTAGATGCCAGGAAGAAGTGGGAGCAAGCCATGAATGAGGAGCATCAAACTCTCATGGAGAACCAGACATGGGATTTGGTAAAGCTACCTAAAGGAAAAAGAGCATTACAGAACAAATGGGTGTTTAGAGTGAAAGAGGAAGGAGGCAAGAAAATATACAAGGCTTGGTTGGTGGTCAAGGGGTTTGCATAGAAAAAGGTATAGATTTTGATGAGATTTTTTCTCCTGTAGTAAAAATGACTTCTATTAGAACTGTTCTAGGAATAGTTGCAGCAGAAGACTTGCACTTAGAATAACTTGATGTAAAGACTGCATTTCTCCATGGTGATTTGGAGGAGGAACTATATATGCATAACCAGAGGGCTATGAGGTCAAAGGTAAAGAGGAGATGGTGTGCAAACTGAAGAAGAGCTTATATGGCTTGAAACAAGCTCCATGTCAATGGTATAAAAAATTTAATAGCTTCATGATGGAGCAAGGTTATATTAGATGTCATTCTGACCATTGTGTGTATACAAAGAAATTTGAGGATGGAAGTTATATTATCCTTTGTTTGTATGTGGATGACATGTTGGTTGTAGGTAAAAACATGCAGGAAATAAAAGTACTCAAGAAGTAGCTAAGTGAATCCTTTGCTATGAAGGATTTGGGGGCAGCCAAAAAATCCTTGGTATGAGGATATCTCGAGATAGGAAGGAATGGAAGCTGACTTTATCTTAGGAAGAGTACATTAAGAAGGTCTTGGAGAGGTTTAATATGCAGGATGCTAAATCGGTTGGGACTCCTTTGGCAGGCCATTTCAAGTTATCAAAGGAACAGTGTCCTAAGAAAAGCAGGAGAAAAAACCAGATGTCCAAGGTACCTTACTCATCAGTGGTTGGCAGTTTGATGTATGCCATGGTGTGCACTAGGCCTGATATTGCCCATGCAGTGGGAGCGTGAGTAGATTTATGAGTGATCCAGGTAGAGATCATTGGCAAGCAATAAAGTGGATCCTTTGGTATTTGAGAGGGACCATGGGGACAGTTTTGTGCTATAGTGGATCAAACACCACTTTGTGTGGTTATGTAGATTCAGATATGGTTGGAGATGTAGACAGCAGGAGGAGCACAATAGGTTATGTTTACATTATAGGTGGAACAACAATAAGCTGGATTTCACGACTATAGAAGTTGGTGGCTTTGTCAACCACGGAGGCTGAGTATGTTGCTGCCACAGAGGCAAGCAAGGAAATGATTTGGTTACAACAATTACTTGAGGAGTTGGGGCATAAGCAGGAGGAAGGAAAGTTGCATAGTGATAGTCAGAGTGTTATACACCTAGCTAAGAACTCTGCTTTCCACTCTAGGACAAAGCATATACAATTAAGGTACCATTTCATCAGGACAACTTTGGAGGAAGAGAAGTTGAAGTTGGAGAAGATTCATACTAGTCAAAATCCTGCAGACATGATGACCAAGGTGGTCACAAGGAAAAACTAAAGTTGTGTTCAGCTTTGGTTGGTCTTCACGAAACTAGTGAAGGGTTGAGAAGCTTGCTCAGAGGAAAACTAGTCTCCAAGTGGGAGATTGTTAGGTTGTGGAGCCTGTTTTCATGTGTGAAAGTGTTGAAGACTATACACTAAGAGTATTGTACACTTTTCATGTATCCTCACCGGGGTTCGGGGGCCGGGCCGGGCCTTAGAGTGGGGGTCGGGGGCGATAGCCCCGAGAAGTAGGGGTTCGGGCGCAACCCCAAGGCATTTTTTTGGGCCTTAAAACATGCCCAATATATCGGGAAACGTGATTTTCTCATATGGGTGAGATTTTGACCCATAGGTTTATGGGATGGTTTTTTCCCATGGTTTTGATACCCATGGTTTTGTAAAACTGCTTAAGTAGTTGTCTATTTATATGGTTTTATGCATATGATAGAAGTATGAAAAACATTGCAGATGTGCTTTGAATTTGGGTGTGAATTCAGAGAGTTTGTTGAGCATAGCTCCAAATGCAGATCTGGTATTGTATTGAGAGTGTGGTGGCTTGTAATAAAATCGAGCAAGTGATTCTTTGTGGATGTAGCCCAAATTGGGTGAACCACGTTAAATACTTCTCTCTTGTGTTGTGTTATTTTATTACGCACTTTATTTGAGATCTGTAATAATTTTTGCATATTAGTTTCTCTTGTTGCGATTACGTGAGGGATTATCCACATATTTTATCCCTTATTTCCTAATAATGTGTTTAGCATCCTTGAGGTGCCTTCTTGTTCTCTCTTGACCTTGACTCTTCACACACATCAAACTTTAGCCTCATCCATTTGGGACTTGTGTGTCCATTGTCCAACATAGTTTCTTTTCCTGCGCATGGTCACCATCATCCTCATCCATTAACTCCTTTGATGCCTCAATCCTTCTCATGCTCTCTGAAGTGTAGGAGGAAATTAGGTGTGCTTTTTCTCTACTCTTCTCGCCTCCTCATTCAACTTTAGTTTCCTCCTTCTCTGTTCTTTCCTCCTTTGATGTTAGGAACTTTAGGTCCAAATTTGGGACTTGTGTTTCTATGTCTTGAACATCCTCTGTAACCTCTCTTGGTCTCCTTACCCTTTCCTCTTCTTTTTCCTTTGATGCCTTCAACCTATTCTTCTTTGTTCTCTGAGGTGGGAGAATTATGCACTTCACCCTTATTTGTAGGATGTCTCTCCTCCCCTATTCCAAACTTATTTCACTCCTCTCCTCACTTCACTCACCTCCTTTGTGGAGAGATCGGGATGTTTTCCATAATGGTTGAGTTCCCTTTGGTGGTGTTGTTCTCCTAAATCCCTTTTAAATTTGTGCTCCCTCTTCAAGTCTTTATCATCCCCCTCTTATGGTGCTTATTGGTTTGTATTTAATGATGATCCTCTCTTATAAGCACTTCTACTTGGGATACACATACTTTTTCCTCAACATATGGTAGAAAACCACACCTATCCAAACCTTATCTTCGTGCTCCTCCTCCTCATCAGCACTTCATTGGCTATAAATCTTAAGCATCGGGATGTTCTCCATTGTATTTATTTCCCTTTGGTGGTGTTGGAAGTGCAACTCACCCTCCACATATATTTGTTATTCTCCATCTTTAGGTCCTTTGGGAGATACACTCTTCCCCAATTTGCCCTATTTTCATCTTCTCTACCCTTTACTTATTGGTTTGATATTCATTTACTAAATGATCCTCTCTCAGTATAAGCACTTATGCTAGAATACACATATACTTTTCTCCTCAACGTATGCCATAATCTCATGACTTCTACAATAGTAGCCTCAGCCCCAATGTTGTAGATTGTTCCCTCCCATTGCACGCTTACATATATTTTCTCTACACATATAACCACATAGTATTTACACGAGACCACTCATGATCATTAAACTTGGTAACAAGGTGTCTGCCCACTACTTGTATAACTAGACAGTTCTTTAATTTATCTATGTCCATTATGCACGCGGACCCTTTAGGTATCCTAACTCTATTTGGTCTTTACAATCACGATTTATCTAGAGGTCATCTTTTATATCTTCTCCCGTGTGTCTTTAGACTGTAAATCGATGAGAAAAAATAGATGATATTCTAACTCTACGTCCTAAAAATAGAAGAAGTCTTCATGCACCCTGCTCATGAGCCACTGATACAAGGGCTCATACTTCCCAAATATGGAAGCTCATATAATTGGTAGACCCCAATTCTCTTCAAAAGCTTCTCACCCACATCATCATATACTTGGCATGTCCTCTATCGTGCACTTGTTTGTTCTAGCAGTGAGCAAGGAATCGAGCTCCTTCTTGTTCTCTAAAGTCCTGTGATTATATTCACTCACTTTGCTCTTTTTGATGGGTGAATCCCATTCTTGGCCGATGATGACTCCTTCTGGATATTGCATCTCTAAAAAATGGCTTTTAGGTGCCATCTCTTCCTCCTCGATGACCACCTTCTTCTTTCCTTTTATTGTTGTTGTAGATGCCTTCTTCGGTGCCATTTTTACCTTATAAATGTCTCCTCTTCAACTCTGTAACTCTTGAATCAAACCCTAGCTTGATTCAATTATGCCCTAGGTGGAAACTTTGTAACCTAACTCTTTTTGTCTCCCTACTTCACTCAAACCCTTCACCATCGAGGATGCAAGCTTCTTGTCACAGATCTGGTTGTCATGCTTGGTTTCACACCCTTCACACCTTAACTCGATCACTCGGCTCTTCACACTTGGCTCTTTTCTCAAATACTCTTAGTCACAATGGTAAAAATGAATCCACATCCCATCCTTATATAAATTTTTCAAATTTTTATGCATTTATTGCTCCTTCACCTACCAAATATCCCATCATTCATTGACCAAATCCATTCGTTCCGCATGGTACATCTTCACTCCGAGCTATAACCTTCTAGCGCGCCTTCCTACCCTCTGGTCACAGACTTCTCTTCAGTGTGCGCTCCTGCACCTAAGTACCTCATCACTGTACCTTCTCTTGGTAGCTATCATGGCCTCTACTTACCTCGTGTTATATTTTCTTTCATTCATCTCCATCCTTGGTCACTTTTGAAAAGCAATCTTCTTTGACTTAAAGCACACCCATAACAGCTTATTCCTTTCACCTTTCAATTCCCATAGTCTTTTTCTTGGATAAATACAACCACCCCACACTAAAAGTATGTGTAGTCCTCTGCACATAAACATTCTTCATACCGTAATTAGCTTTAGGTGCGCAAGCATGATTATTACAAAAAACAACAACTAAATTGACAAAGCATAGCGACAATGAAGGAAATACATTAAGGAAATACAAAATTGAAAACCTAAACTAAATGGCAATACTACCTTATTACAAACACCAAGAAGACTTATTTATAGTAGGGCTTCAGCCTACTCCCATTAAAGTAACCGGGTAGCCATGTTCCATCAAGTGCTTCTAATTGGAAAGCACTTGATTCAAGTATAGAAATGATAACATATGACCCCAACTAATGTACTTTGAGCTTGCTTGGATAGTGTAAGAACTTGGATTCATAAAGAAGTACCATTTATCCAATCTCAAACTTCTTATTCCTTATGTTTCTGTCATGCCATGCCTTCTTCTTGGCCTTTTCCTGCTTCTGAATCCATCATGCTATGGCTTGGCACTCATCTAATTGAATCATCTTTTTGATATGCTCTTTTAAATCTTGTTCATCAGTTAGATCTCCAATGCATGCAATGTGTAAAGAAGGTAACATAAATTCTATAGGGAGAACAACTTCCACACCAAACACCAACTGAAATGGTGTGGCTTTGTTCAATCTCTTGTAAGTTGTTCTATATGACCAAAGAATAGCTGAGACTTTGTCATCCCAATCCTTTCTTCCAACATCATAAATTTTTGTCAAAGTCTAGCTCAAAATCTTGTTAAAGGCCTCAGCAGTTCCGTTTTCTTGAGGATGATAAGGTGTAGCTTTATGGTGTGTAACCATAAACTTATCTAATAGGATCCTAATTGTCTCATTCAAAAAATGTGTACCTCTATCACTTGTCAAGCTTAAGGGACATCCATATCTTGTAAGAACATTCTCCCACAGAAATTTAGCTACTGTGGCTTCCGTACAGTCCTTGGTAGGTGTTGTTTCTGCCCACCATGTGAGATAGTCTATGCAAGTAATGATATAGCATGATCTAGTCCTGTGTGGGCTGGCAAAATAGGTCCCACAAAATCAATGGCCCATTTATCAAATGGTTCGGCACTAGTAATCGGTCTCAAAGGCATCTCATCTCTTTGCCCTAGTTTTCCTAGGCACTAACAATGATCACATGTCTTACAATATTCTTTATAGTCCTGTATACAATGTCTCCCACCATAATCCAACAAGTAGGATCTTTTAGCAGTCACATCACTGCATAATGGCCTCCTGAAATACCACCATGAGCTTCTTCCATGATATCCTTACACTCATGCTCTAATACACAACGACGTAATACTTCATCTCTACCTAGCTTGTAGAGGTCACCACTGATTAACATAAATGGTGTCGTGCGTATATAACAAGATGCTTCTTTTCTAATGCTTTCATTCCTTCTGGTGCCATACCTATTTGTAGAAAGACAACAATGTCTTCTAATTCCATGGGTGCATTGTAACCTATATAACTATGAATCCGACATTTTCTCTTCAATTGTCTATGAATCCTCTCCTGAATTGATTCTAGATAAATGATCTGGTCTAGAATTGATTTTCCCTGGCTTCACCACAATTGTGAAGTCAAACTCTTGAAATAGGATCACCCATATGCATATGCGCCCTTGTAAGATGGGCTTGTTTACCAAGTACTTCAATGCCATGTGATCTATATAAAACACAAATGGTGTTGCTAATAAGTACTGTCGAAACTTGTATAATGCATAGATCATTTACAAAGCTTTGCGCTCTAGAGTTGTATAATTTTGTTCAACAGAGTCAGCTTCCTACTAACAAAACATATTGGATGATCTATAATACCTTCACTAGGTTGAGCTAACACATCACCAATGGCCATTCTAGAAGTGTCCACATGCACATGAAATGGTTTATCCCATGAGGGAAAGAGCAGAATGGGCGCTGTAGTAAGTTTATCTTTTAATATCTCAAATGCGCGCTGTCTGCGGTTCTCCCTAATAAAATGTATGTTTCCCCTTTAATAATTCTTCCAAAGGTGTAGCAGTTTTGGCATACCCTTTTATGAATTTTCTATAATATCCTGTATGACCTAAAAATCAGTGCACCTCACTTTGACTGGTAGCACTTCCAGGCCTAAAATGACTGTAACCTTGGCTAGATCAACTAGCAAACCTTCCTTGTAGATTATATGTCCTAAAAGTATCCCAAATGGCATAGAAATATGCAATTCTTGATGTTCAAAGAGATACTCAATTGTCTCCACCATTCAAACATTAAGCGTAGATTGTCACAATGATCTTTCACAAGCCCATTTACTGTCCAATCATCTAGGTAGACTTGTAAGAAGTTGTGAATAAAATCTTTAAATGCCTGAACAACTATGCGAGAACACAACATGCACATTTTTCAATCCAAAGGGCATCATAGTATAGGAAAAATTACCCCATTCAGTAGTAAATGTTATCTTTTCTTGATCCTCCTATAATCCTAACCTGATGATACCCGGAAAATCCATCTGTGAAGGAATATATTTCACACCCTACAACTCCTAGTATTTCCTCAGTGAATGGCGTAGGGAATGGATCTGTGATGCATGCAACATTCAGCTCCCTATAGTCCACACATATCCTAATCCATCCATCCTTCTTGATATTGATCACCATTGGGCTAACCCATTCTGACTCATCAAGGGCTTGATAATTCCAGATTTCAACATTTTATCAATTTCTTCTTTTACCTTTTCGCACAAATTAGGATTCATTCTGTAAGGTCTCTTTCTAACTGGCCATGCACCGTCCTTAAATTTGATCTTCATTTCCCCAAGTGATTCATGCACACCTTTAAGTTCATGATATCCTCGAGGGAATAAGTCCTGATAATCCTCGAGTAACACGATGATCTTTGCTACCTCCGAATCTGACCAGTAATTTCCAATTATGGCCTCCTTAGGCTCAGCCTCCAAACCTATATTCACCTTCTTTGTCTTTATGGGTTCATAGTAGGCGCGTGTATCCTTTTCTACACTATCCAAGACCTCGCACACCCCGTGTGAATATTCAATATCCAGGTTCTCAACTTCCTCGTCCTCCATGATGTAAACCATCTTTCCTTTCTCTTTCTCAAGGCAAGCGTATTCAAGTAGTAAGGAGTCCATTTCTTCTTCCTTTTCAAAACATGCTCTGAACTCTACCTCACCGAATAATTCCTGTATATGCTCTTATGATTTTGCACTATCTCCCATAGTTAAGCGCTTGAAAATTTTAATGCCTCGTCTACTAGAGGTTTAGTTGAGAAGTAGTCGAAAGTCTGGATCATACCTGCAGTCAAATCTTGCCAGTTTCTAGTTTCTCGATGTAGTTATGCATATATATACCAGGCACGTGCGCATCCTTGTAGTGTAGAATACAATCTATGCACCCAGAGTGAAGGTGGTAATGCTTCCTGTCCTACTATCTAGAGTCTCTCAGACACTTTTTGAATGTGATGCTGAACAGGTTGATTACCGTGATACATGTAGATTTGCGTAGGTTCATTGTTCCTTATAAACCTAGTAGACAAAGCTATTCCAATCTCTTCCCAGTGTATAAGACTATCTCTATGGACTACCCACCAGTGCGCTGTTGTCTCGCGTAGTGTATATACTAACATATCTCTCCTTTTAACTTGATATGTCCACTATGATTCCATGGCCTTCAAAAATACATGAAGAGTTTCTGTCCCTGTATACCAAGGTACTGTGCTACCTATCCATCGAATTAAATAAAGTCCATTCTTGCACATAACCACACTTTTCACCTCATGCCCTACTAACTCATATGTACCATGGGCCCAATTTTCACAAGCAATACTCATAGTATCACTAATAGAATGAGAATCCTCCCACTATAGGATGCCTTCTTTTGATGGCTCATTGATCTCTGGATCCTGAATAGCACGTACATAGACTCTGTTTAAATCCTCCTCACTTAGAGGTTTAACATATGGTGTAGACTTCCCATCTATCAAAGGTATCACAACCCTTTCCTCCTTTTTTCAAAGATGATATACCCCTTATTGAATCTCAAGTTAGCATTATTCACATAACACCAAGGGCGTCCAAGCAGGGTTGGAAAATTGTTTGCTACTGTAAGGGCTAATACCTCAAAATCCCTAGTGAACTTGGCCCCATGTATAGTTATAGAAGCATCCTTCAAAACTCCTATGGGAGTGGCCTTAGTCCGTTTTCCATAAATAACACATTAGATGATGGCTGCAATGGAGGCCTCCCCATTTGTACCCATGCATCTAATGTAAGCACATTTACCTCTGCACCTGTATTGATCAATATGTTGCTTAATAGCCACCCATCCACAACAACATTTAGAGTAATTTCTTTTCATAGTCAATGCTATCAAGGGGAATATTTGCATGTAGAATTTGTCGTCCGGTCTCAAGACTTGCGCGTGCGGAGTGTTCCCTTTTAACCAACTTCCTAATAGTGGAATAATTTTCTCTGGCGCAACATCTTGCACACCTCTCACAGATCATCAATATCAGTTTGGACTATCTTTGATGCTTTTTTCGCTCCTTTAGGTATTGTATCTCACCACAAGATTTCTTATCACTTTCACGATATCCTGGTAAACTTCCTTCGATTCAAGGTATGTAGTAATCTTCATTGGCAATGCCTCGGGTTCCTCTATTATCTTGGGCATCCACCGATCTTCTACCATGTGCTAGATTCTAACCATCCCGGTGCCTTTGTTTTCCTACTTATGTTGCTTACTCAGATGCTCATATAAGTCTGGGTACTCTTCATAGCTATGGTTCTTTCGCATAAAGAACATACAATATTCTCGAGGACATTCACACCTATAGTGGTCGGGATATTTGCACGTATAACATGTCCCACAAGGAACTCTCCTCTTCCTCCACCATGGCCTCGTCCTCTATATCCGCCATGATATCCACATCCCCTTCCACGACCTCCTTCAAAACGCCCCTCATTTGTGTCTTACTGCGTTTGATTATGATCCCAATCCTGGTGCTCATTCTTACCCTTAGAATTATCTATTATACTTGTCTATCATTCCCCAAGGTCTATAGCATCCTAGATCTAACCAATCAGCCAACAATCCTCAGTATCATGGGTCGTGGACCTATAAATTTTGTAAAAGAAAGATACATTCTTCCTTATCATGTATTGTAACAAACGATAGTGGTTAGCATCATGATTCAAATGAAAATTTTCACATTCCAACAGTAATGATCATACAAATCTGTGAGGGTAACTATCTTTAGTGTGATCTTCCACTTCACAATCTGTACACCAAATTCCTGAGCACGTTTCATAGACTGAATTTTCTAATAGCTTTTCTAACTGCTTTGTCATAGCTGCAATTTTTACCTCTAGGAATGGACTAACATCGTGTCATAGCATGCATATCTACTTCCAAAGTGATTTTCTCATATCGAAGTGTATGTCTTATGTGACAATGCCCTTCTAAAAGGTGTAATCAATCCTCCAACGAACCATTGTGCATGCTGGCTAGCGTGAATATCATAAGATATATTAGATAGAAGTGTCTTAAAATGAGCATCATACTCACATACACTCTCAGTAGTGCCTTTCTTGATATCCTTAAGTGCACTTATACTCTTTTACTCAAACTCAGGGATATGGAACTCTTTCAAGAAAGCATCTCTCAATGTTACATAATCCACGCAAGTTTGATCAGGGTCAAACTTCCTATACCAACTGTGTGTGCGCCCCTGTAATATAGAGGTGAATTCACTCACCTTTCACTCAAAAGTCATGATCCCTTTAGCGTGCCACAAGATTTCACACATATGCACATGTTTGGCAGCATCCTCTATACCTCTATACTTCGAGAGATGAAGAGACATCTCCATATAGATATTCTATGGTTGTTGTGAACCTTAACCACCTGATCTAGAACCTCCTGTATTCCCTCTTCCTCTAGAACCACCAGATCCACCGAACTAGAACCACCTATACCTCCTAATATACCACTTGTAGTTGGGATATGGCCTGTAGATGTACTCCCTATGCTCCAAAAGTAGTACTATACTAAACCCCTATAGTGTGAGGTAGTTCCACTTCCAGAGGTGAATCCAACATTTTGTGCACTCACATTCTATGTAGATGATGCACCTAAGAATGCTCCTCCAAATGACATTGAAGTCATCTATCCTGCCATTGATGTACTTGATCCTTGACTTACTCCTACTCTCCTACTTCCCAAGTTAGTTTTTTAGTTACTTGTCGTACTAGATATTGAAAAACCAAGTGCAAGGGCTAGGTCACCAGGTGGATTAAGATGTGTGCCCATGGTCTAGGTAGTCTCTGCTGGTGCACTTCCATGTGAGGCCGAGGGGGATCTCTATCATGCTTTCTAAGATGGGGGAGTTCCTGATGCTCTGGCTCCACGTCTTCTATGTGAGCTATAAATCCTTCACGAGCCATCTCTCTCCTCCATGCCATACTCTCTACAATGGAACATTACTTCTCTATCTCCCTCTCATGCACCTCATTATACTTAAGCCACCTTTCCTCTCTCTCTGTCTCTCTACCACTAGGTATGCCATCTTAAACCAAACTGTTCCTGCCTTTGCATGGTGAAGTTTAGTTAGCCATCGGTTTACTCTCCAAGTTCAAAGTTACCATTAATATCTTGATCACCAAGTGGAATACCTTGCAAATATGTTCCTCTTGGATACCACAAAAACTAGAATTCAGCTACCTCTGGGCAAGAGTACGTCGAAATTGAATATTCTAGAATATAATTGTTTAGAACACTGTGAAACCACGTATCCACCGCGCGAGTCCAGATCAAATCAGCATCATAGAGGGCCTGAAATTATTCCTGTGTCTAGACAAGTGTGTGATACCTCCAATTCCACTGAGATGCATAAGCAGTAAGCCACTCGTATAGTTCTACTGGAAAGATAGTGAAAAATATCTCATATAAGTTATCATATAGATTCTGTTCTACCTAAGTGTGTGTGTTAAACTCAGATCCACTACTGAATCGTCATGCATATTCTTCCTCCAGATCATGTATCCATTCCTCAATACTTGCTAGAGTTAACATACATCTTCATCACGAACCATCTTGAAAACAACTAAAAAGAGGTCCTGGAAATGGAACCAATGATGTAACCTAGAATTTACCAGATAACACCCTAGTCACATTGGCACATCACTCAGCCTTGACTGAGCACTCACCCAAAGTGCACAAAGGTACCAGGTCCCTCTTTAGGGTTGTTATAACAGATGTTAACATGATGAAGGAAGAAACATATAGATTCATAACTAATCCATCATTCTATAATGCATGCTACCCTCATATCTATGAAAGAACAAGCTTAAACAATAATCATGATTGAATTAATAACATGCACTACTCAACTACACACAAAATGACACTTAGATTCAACCAATATCTTCCATCTATTAATAAATATAGAAGCTCCTTACAGTATTGTCAATTTATACCAATGCGTGTATGGAACTGATACAATGATTCAATCATATGTGTATACACACACTTCACACTCATATATTCTCTGTTACACATACATACATTTATCTTTCTACTATGTACTTAACATCATATATATAGGGTGGGGACTTGCCCTTCACCACTTATCTATTCCAGAAATAGGCCACATGTTATTGATAGCCACACACCATTTTACAATCATAGCCACACATGCAAGTGTGCTATCTATAGTCCTCTTACGATTAATCAAGTGTCAATTATATTCTCAACTCGTCTCCATGAAAAATGCTTCAATCTGCTTCTCTAAAGATAGATAATGCATGGCGTGCACGTCTCTGCATCGTTGGTGTGTTCTGCATGCCATCTTCTAAAAATAGGTCTTCATGCTCAAAATTGGCTAAGTCTTGAAATCTAAACTTGCCTTCCACGCGCGGGTCCTTCCCCGTCCTTCTATACCCTTAGTTCCGGCCTTCTATCTCGTGTGGACTCCTTGTGTGATCTTTGACAAGTATTCTTGAATCAACATTATTATTATATTTTATGTACGTGAGTTGTGAGAACAACTCACTATTAGATAGCTATGAGAAAATAAAGGTGGAAAGAATCATGTTGGAGAGATAAGTAGGGAAGAAGGTTGGGTAATTGATATGGTTTGACTCCTTATTATAAGGATGTCATTTACCTATTTATATGTAATCTCTTCATAATGAAAATCATCTTGAATGAATTAAATTGCAATATTTTTATATTACGTGTTTTATTAGTGTGTTATATTTTATTGTTTCTACATTTGAATCTAAACCAAAAATAATAAGAACAGTGTTCGAGAAGAAGTTTCACAAAATATCCATGTGAGCAATGACGTAAGTGATTTGTTAAAACATATAATGTCGTAATTTCGTAGTTAGTGGTAAATGGCTAAGTAAGCCCACTCGATGGAAGTGTATCGTATCTCATAATCTAGTAGGGTCTGAATAAGTATGTAGATGACATGCTCCTTTCCCTTTTCATCCTCGTGTGCTATCATTTCCCAATAGACACCAGAGTGGAAGAGGTTTCTAATAACAAAGATCGATTAGGAGGAGGTTGTAATGTTGGTAGTGAAGTGAGATATTGTTTCATGTTATCAAAATCTTGTTGACAATCCTTAGTCCACTCAAGTTTGGTATACTTTTGGAGTAGGTTGTTTATGGTGTGCACATGACAATTGAATTTAGGGACAAATCATCACATTGTCCCAAGCTTTCTAAGAAAATTTTGAATGTCAGCTATAGAAGATGGTCGTGGCATGTCAAGGATGGCCTTAATCTTTGTTGGATCCACATCGATACCACATTTTGACACTAATAATCCCAAAGTTTTACCTCGATTCATTGTAAATATACATTTTCCAGGGGTTGAGGAGGATCTTGTATTTTCAAAGATGCCCTAGGGTGATGTTTAGGTCATGAGCATGATTGCCTATGTGTCAAGATTTGATGAGTAGATCATCCACATAAACTTTGACTATTTTGTGTATTAGGTCGTGAAAGATGTGAGTCATGGTGCAATCGATACATTACACCAAAGATTTTGACATAACAATAAATTCCCCATTTTTTGTAAAGGTGGTCTTATGTTGATCTTCGTGGAGCGATTTGCATTGGGTTATGTCCCGAGAACTCCGTCCATGAGAGATAACATTTCATACCCCGTCATGGATTCGATGATGGCGTCGATGGAGGGTAAAGGAAAGTTATCCTTAGGAGGAAAAAGGTTTATATTTCTAAAATCAATGCAAATATGGATGGTGATAGTATTTTTTTCCTAACTAGGAAAATGTTGGAGACCCATTCAGAATAGTCCATGGTGCGGATAAATTTGGCATCTAAAAGCTTGATGATTTCTTTATTACAAAGATCATTAATTTTAGGAGGGAATTTTCGTATCTTCTATTACCCAGTGTGCAACATCGGGATAGGATATTTTATGAGAGACAATCTCAAGATCAATGCCCAACATATTGATATATCCCCATGTAAATACTTCCTTGTTCTTTCTTAATACTTCAATGTGACACTCGTGTAGATGGGGGAAACAATTCTTGAGCATGACTACATGTGAGGGGTCATCATCAAGCCATACATGGATGGTTTTTTAATCTAGCATAGTAATTTCATCTTGTAAATGTTATGGAGCTTCAGGTAATTTAGCTACCTCCTCCTAGAAAGGATCGATATTAGCGACATAATCATCCAAGTGCATGGGTGTTTCAGGGACATTCCCAAGTTTATGATGAATTCGAGGAAGTTTATCTTCTCATGCATATAGGAGCTCTAGAATAGCCTCATCATATCCATAATGGAGAGAGGGTCATGATATTCCATGTCAATTTTTAGGCCCATGTATCTTTTTTCATCTCGGTGTTGTTTAGAACTAGTTTTTCACACATCCAATGCCCTAGCATCCAAGGTGACCTCTTTGGGTGCATGATCCATAATTTCCATGCTACGAGCATAAGGACTGTCATTTGACATCCGACTATCTCAAAAGCTGATTTGTATGGCGTGAGGCATTATAGGAATTGAAGTTGATTTTAAAGGATAACGGGATGAATAATCGGTAAGTTGTTCCAATACCCAAGGATTTTTCAAGAGTGGAGGATTAGCGGGACAACATAGGGATGTATTTCCTCTTCATCATCACTATTTCTAGTGTCATAAATAGAAGGTTGATAAGATGTGTCAATGGTATTTTATTAGACTCACAAGGATTTGATTTGGTCTAAGGCATGTTGGCAATGCAATACTTCCAAGTGTCTGGATTCAACTTGTGAAACAATGTAGTCTTCGTCATCAAGGGGAAAAAGTAATATCTACCTCTTTAGGAACTTCCTTTTATCCATGACACCAATCTTACTAAAAGATCAAGATGATAGGGGAGGATGATTGGAAAAGAGTTTCATAATTCCTATTTCATTACATTCTCAAGTGATTAGAAGTAGAGGCATGATAAAAAGGTTTTTCTGGTTCGGGTTGTGGTAGATACCGGTCTCATGGTAAGAGGACTAGCGTAATCGTTGCACAATGTTTTCAGGGAATCTATTCTTGTTGATATTTTATTTTTTTTTTTTAGGTTCGTAATCATCTTATTCCATTAATGTAGTGTGAATTTTAGACTTAAGATCAAATAATTCTAGATATGGAATTCATTGGATCTCAAGAGCAGTGGGCATTAGGAAGGGTTCATTAGAAATGGTACTAGAACATCCCAAGGATTAGTACCAAGCATCATGCCTAAAGCGTTGGTTGTTGTGAATTAATTTTATACATTGGTACCTAGACGATATGACTACATGCATGTGATGCATCCAAGGGCGACCCAATATGAGATTATAAGAAAGAGGATGATCTAAAACCATATACTTTGTGTGAACCATTTTGGGTCCGACTACGATGGGTAACCTTGATGCATCATATGGGTTTTTGCTTAGTTTTTTTAAATACACAACAATTTAAGCGAGTAGGTTTTAGGTTCTCAATAGATAATATGAGGTTCTTGTTTAGAGAATAAGAAGTGAAGTTAATTATGACCCTTCATCCATAAGGAATCTACGCACTTGAGCATTGTGGATAAAAACACTAATGAGTAGGGGTGGGTCATCTACACAAAATAAGACTTCATTGGTAATCATTTCATCCTCCACAAATTCCAATGCTAAGGAATCCCAGCGTGAAGTTTGTGGAGGTCATCCCATAGTCTCTATGTGATGGATTTTAGGGGTTGTAGATGTGGATGGAGCTTTAGGAGAAACATAAGAAGGGTCCTCAAAGTTTTATAATTATTGGAAGAGGAACCTTAAGTGTGAAGCTGATATAAACATGAGCTCCATAAAGGGAATCTTTCATGTAAGAGAATTTAGCTCATCTAAGAAGTTCCATCTGACTTCAAATAACTCCCGTCTTGATGCCATGGTAGGATTGTAATAGAATATGTGTCCAATCCTAGTGGAGGTGTTTTGTCTGATGGAGCTATCTTGTCGAAAGGTGGGATGGGATCCTTTCTTGGTGACACCATTGATACCATAGATGAAGGCTCAACTATGGGAGTGGGCTCACCGTAAGTGGATCTTAGGAAGTATCAAAAACATGGGTTATCGACGGGTTTCTTAAGTTTAATAACAAGATCTTTATGGGAAGGCTTATGCCTATATTTAGTCTTGGAGGCATTCATATATTGGGAATTCAAGAATTTTTTATCATATGAGGGTTCTATAGTACCCACAACATTCTTCATGGGATTTTTGTGGTGTTTATTTTAACGAATGAAGTGAAATTTCTCTAAATATTGATACTTTTCATAATTCTCTTGTATGATGGCAAGAGTAATCAAAAGAAGAAGCAAGGAATAATTTGAGGGCTACCTTCAAATTCCTTACAATAATTATGTGAGTTTACTATGGTTACATGCCACCAAAAAATAAATCACCCCTAAAGTTAGGAAAGGCTTGCTTGGAAGGGGGGACTATCCGTGGAGTGGGAAGCATTTGGAGAAGTTTTACATGAGATAGGGGGCATGGGAAAGAGAGTGAAAAATTTCTCTATTTTCTCCCATTCCACTTTCTCTCAAGAACTTTAAAGAGCTAATTACATGTGATGTGTTTTTAAATCTTGGATGATGAGTTGGAGGTGCATCTAAACTTGCACATAAGGTAATCTTGTTTGTTTGAGGGCTTCCTCTAACATGTTAGGAAAGAAATACCTAACCTTGTATTAGAGGGTAGGCGTGAGCGCCTTAAGAAATATTTGAGATAAGCTTTTACTATCAAGGTTATGATTAGCTTGTATAGAAAAATCTTTCCATTTTTAAATGAAGTCATGAGCTGATTCATTAATCCCTTGTTTAATATCTTGAAATAAACATTGTAAATATTGAAATGGAATTACAAATATATTGATCAACCAGTGGTATCATGACCAATAGGGTCATCAGAGATGCAATCGAAGATGGCACTTACTTGTGCAGGTGGCGTATTATGAGGGAGATACATAGTGTCTAGGGATTTTTAAATAACATCTTTGCAAGGTAGGTGCATTTGAAGTAATTGATGCAAGGAGACTTTAGGAGCCATGAAATAAGATCAGATAGAATAGGAAAAATAAGGATCCAAGGGTTTGATCGCAGTGGGGTTCACCAAATGATTTAATATACATTGAATTAAATCTAATTTCATAGTAACTACTGTGATGAATTATATACAAATGTTAATATACAGTAAGACACAAGAAAACAAGCATATGAAAATGTGAAACCCTAATCAAGAGAGGGAGATAGAGATACTTAGCTGATTTCGAGAAGTCTATAAGTGATCTAGGTAAGTGAATAGCTGAAACAGACTAGGTAGAGTGTCATAAATTCTTGCTTAGAGATTCTCGGACTCATGAATGCACAAAACAAGAGTGCCCATAGGAGGGTAAGAGTGCATGGATGCTAGCATTCATTCCGGGTGCTAGTGTCTATGTGAATGATCTAAATTTGGTCTCTTTTGTACAAAAGGAGCTATGTTGTTAGTCTATGTTTGTCACTCTAGTTTCACTCCTTGATCGTTGAATGTACCTGTAACCTACAAAATAAGTTGTCTACCTACACATGTCCACAAACCACATCAAATCTAATAAAAAAATATGTAGAATGTGGAGTTAGACTGACCACTTGACGGTCACCAAAATAGTGAACTTACAATCGAGCGCTACACTACATCTCGGACTCCATGTAATTCTTTATGTAAGTGTTTCGCAATGATTCCTAGGATGCCTCTTGTGCAAGTTGCACAATGATAATGGGTTAGATAAAGAATGTGTGTGATGTAATAAAATATACTTCCCCTTCTATGTTGTGTATGTGGGAGAATGCAGCCCTTGTCCATTGTATGAGTGTGCTTTAGATGGATGCTTTTGATGCTCTTGTGCCTTTGGATGTAAGCTTAGGTGATAATATGTAATGCTTAGTGATTGGTCCCCTTATTTTTAAAATGCAACTATGTATTTATCTCATTCCCTTATTTGAATTTCATAAATGACAGGTTGAAAGGTAGACCCAAAAGTAGTAAAAAAGTAATTAAGAAGTGAAAGGATTCCAAAAGGATAAGAAAAAATTAAAGGACAAGAGCACCTAGCACTAGTGTCTTACCTAACCATGACCCTTACATCACACATTAATATTAATTTAATCACTTTAATTAAATTAATACTCATCCTCACTTTATTCATTATTTAATTATCTTAATTAAACCAATTTCCACCTCACCTAGACACCTCACCCCACCACCTCACCTAGACACCTCATTATAAACCTATTTTTAGTATCTATCTACTCACCATAACTAACTAAGACTTAGTTCAACCCTAAAAATCAATGCCTATTATTCCTCTAACCACATTCCCACTCATTAAAAGATAACGTCCATTTTGATCCATGATAAATGGATAGACTTGGCCCAAATGATTGCAAGATCTATCATTTTTAGTAAACCTAGGGAATCCCACCTTAACCGATGCCGGTCATCCCAAAACCGACGCCGGTCAACCTAAACCATCGTTTGGTTACCATATAACCATTTTGGTAACCTTGTTTGAGAGGTTAGACACATTCTCAAGTTTTGGGAGAAAAGGAGATCTACATGCAAGCAAGAACCAGAGCTCTTTCACACATCCAGCAGCATAGCCATAACAAGACATCAAGATCAGATCCAGAGGTATCACTCTCACTCACATGAGCATTCCGGAAGCACCACGCATGGACACCAAGCTCCATCCCACCAATCAATCATCACCACCACCCAACCATTGACCTACAACATCAATAAGTGCATTTATCACCTGTGTCATTCCATCCTTATTCTATTTTAAAGGTTTTTGTCATCTCTATTATCATTTTCTATTAGCATCTCCATTCCCCACCATTCACTTTCCTACAAACTCAACCCTTCACCACCATACCATTAGATCATCTATACATGACCTTTATACATCTCTGAGTGTTCCTAAGATCCCCACAGACCTCACCATTCCCTTTTTTCATCTCTAGTCTAACCTTAGACCAATTTCCACAATCAGATCTTATTGAGTTCCTATCATCCCAACCATCCACGCCGTTACCCATGACCATCGTCGGTTCTCTCTAAACCATCATCGTTATATCTGACCGATACCGGTCTCTATGTTTTGGCCATCCTATCAATAACAAACCTAAGAATCTTCACCCAAGCAACCTAAGTGACCCAGAACCCAACCCTAACCAGTACTAACCCTGACCAACTACCCCACCTCCAGATCCGATTATAACCTAGCCTGTTATATTAGATTTTCTTATTGTATTTGAATGAGATACCTAAATCATATCAACTACAATAGGAATTTATTTACTTACATTATTTCTTGCACATTAAATTGTATTAAATAATGGATTGACAACCATCTAGGAAGTATCACACTTCCTAGATCTAGCACACGCTAGGCAATCCACTGACATATATTATTTAATCCTCTTTTTGTGGTCTTGTTTTCTATTCCAGTAGTTCCTCCTAGCCAAAAGGAAGCTCTCACAGTCAACATTGATCAAGAAGTCAGAACGCGCACACAACCTTCAAACCAACCATCACAATAGGTATTCCTCCTTGGCCCACACCCTTATCTATTTCATCACATTCAAAACTTAAAGAAAATGGTGAAACATTTTGGCACACCTGGTGGGACCCTCTCTTGGGTTCATTGCATTTTCTTCATATAGGGAAAACATTTTTGTGTGTTTCTTTCATTTCAAAAATTACACATTTAATCTTCTCCCTGGTAATATTCCTTTCTTCTAATTGTCTAAATGACATTTGTCATTTGGGGCTTAAAATGAACCACTTCTTCTTTCTTGCATTGCATTAGTGAAAAAGCATCCCTCTTCTTGTTCATCATTTTCTACATCAAATATCATATTTCATTTGGGTATTAAAACACTTGCATTGCATTCTGATTTTGTGCATTATAGCTCACATTAAAAATGAGGGCAACCTATACGCTGGAAGTCATGCCCAACTGATGGTTGACACAATTGAACCATAGAAAAGCACTTGCTTCTCTCTCTTTCTCTTGCCAAACTACACAAAAATTTGAATATACACACCTTCTTAAATGACATCTTACCTAGGAATGCTGTCAATGATCACACGATCAGAGGATTGACAGGTAATCCCCAGCTGGTTATCTCTGTCTAGTACCCCATCAGAGGAAGGACCGCCCCCCATAACATAACCTGAAACCTCACCCTCTAGATTTCCTTTTTCATAGGATGCCTTCCCAACCAAAAACTTTGTTCTAATTCACGTGTCAGTCATAAATAAGCATAAGCTACAACAAATATAAAATTCACTTTTAGGACTGTGTGTTTTCATAGCTTTGTGCTTGACTTGCATTTTGAGGTGAGAGGATACGTTTTCTTCATCTTTTCTTTTTCCTTTCACACTCTACCATCATAGTCGAGTATTCTGACTTTCTCTGAGTGTGTCAGGCATCATCCTATCATACCCAAGCTTCTGGTTGATTCTTCATACAATCTAAATTCACAACACCTCATTTTTCTTCATTTTTCAGATTTCACAGTAATCGCATCGGTCCCAAGACCATCATCGTTTACATCTAACCGCATCGGTTTACCAAACCGGCATCGGTTCCTTGTTCTGTTGGATCAGTTTATCCAGAGAACACTCATCTCACCTTCTTTTCTATCTAAAAGTTTTTGTGTGTCACCATACTCTCTATATTCTGATCATAGTCCTCCAATACAGTCCCTGTCTAACAATCACCAGTTTCTTTTTTTTTTTAAAATTGTTATTCTTCACAGTAACCATCATCGGTCATCTTGTGACCAACATCGGTCACACCTTAACCGCCATTCTTCTTAACCAATCGATCACACCACCTATTTTTTGATTTTTATCAAAATATTTACCCAATTTTCCTCTCAAAATCTATTTTGTCCCATCTCTATTGTCCCCTGTGTCATTTACAGAGTATAGTTCACCTGATTTACGTTGATTCACATGGTGTTGACTCACAACCAAACTAACGCCCTCATGTTTCACGCTAGCCATCAGCCACTCCCACCTAGTCCATCACCACCATCCATTCTGTCACCTATGGATCCGACTCAACTTATCCCCATCACCACCACGATGAGGAGTTTGTGAGACTCCTCGACCAAAATCCCGCTGCCCTCCAATACTACCTTGCTCATTCTTCCACCCGGATTCCTCAGATAATTAATATACGACATGCCCATATCTATCCCTCTTTCTCTAGCCCCCCCCACTTCTACATGTCACACTAGCACCAGTTTCAACACTACCATCATCCACTTTATCACCTGTGGTGTCTCAACTAAATCCCACAACCACTATAACCACAACATCTACATCATCAATCACACCGCGACATCGATTGTCCCTCCGATAATCCCTATGAGTCTAGCTCCATCTACACCCACCACTTCCCATATACCCATTACATCACAACCACCTCCGTGTGTCAAAAAACTTACACCCCTTTCCAAAACCTCATCCTTTCTATCCCACAATCCTTACCCCCAATCACCACTAGAGTCATTACGACTACCCCACCCACTTACACATACTACCAACAACCCCCGACCTCATCTATCACTTATGTTGGCTATGTGCCACCCACATCTATTCCTCCTACGCAGTTCTCATATTCAACACCACCATATACCAACATACCACCTACCTCATACATTCAGCATCAACCCCCTTTTTCTATAGGGGGCACCCATTCATCCCAACCTACTAACGACCTCATTAAAATGATGATGGAGAAGATGCAGACCTTAGAAGCATCTATTTTTGCTCCTATAATTCTTTAACATATGATGAAATTTGTAATGAGCCTATCCATCCATCTATTCCCATTCATCCTTACCCAATGCATTGGGAAATGCCTAAATTTAATCACTTCAATAGTAAAGAAGACCCACAACAACACTTGTGGTCATTCAAACATGGGTGTTACCTAATCACCCACGATGACGCTTTGCTCCTACAAACTTTCCCAATGTCCCTGATAGACCAACATTGGATTGGTATAATGGACTACCTCGACATTCTATTTATTCCTTTAATCAAGTAGCCCAAGCTTTCCTAGATCATTTTTCAATCAATGTTACCAAGAAAGTCACCATGACCGATCTCTATTCAACCCGACAGTACGAAGATGAATCTATCATAGATTTCATTTCCCACTAGCAGAAGTCTTATTAACCAATTGACATTCCAACTACCTCAGACTGAACTTATTGAGTTGTTCACTAGAGCTTGTGCTAGACACATCTCACCAACTCTACAAGTCCAAACCTTCCAACCTTTGATGAAGCATTCACCATGGCCCAAAACTAGAAATTCATGCCATTGAAGAAAAGAAAATCCAATTACGAACAAGAACACCCCATTCAAATCCAATGATTCTTCTTCATCTTCAAAACCCCAAAATAACTATTCAAATCCCAAAGGATCTTCCAACATGGTAGTCCTCAAGGTGGGTCCACCTCATCCTTCTAATCAGCTCAACCTTCTTCCAATCTTTCTCCTATCTAGGCTTTTCAGCTCCTGAAGGGAGAGCAACGAAAGTACACTTCGATCGAGAGCCCTATTCTTCGGTCTTGGAAAAACTTCTTAAAGCTAGAGCCATTACACTTCCTCCCATAAAACCTCATACAAGTTTTCACCCACTCATCCTATGCCCACATGGTATAAAGAGCATGACTACTATAATTATCATCGCATTAAAGGACATAGTGATGGTAATTGCATAACTTTTAAAAACATTGTTCAAGAGATGATAGACAATGGAGACCTTTCGTAGACAACCCAAATGCACTAAAAATCAAAATTTTCACATCTTCAAAAATCCATTCCCTAATCATAAACCATCATCTAATCAAAATAGTGAACCTTCATCCAATGACAAACAACATCCGTGAGGTTCACGTAGTTTTTGATATCATGCCAATTGTTCCTCAAAACCTACCTACTTCATCTATTGAGGAAATCTTGGCATGAGCTCCTCCACCCACAGAGGAGCATACCTCTTCTACTCCTCCACCCACAGAGGAGTCCCCTCTCTCCCTTTCTCTCATGAGAGGAACCCACACTTTCTACCGATGTCATGTCATCTCTTCCCCAACCTTCTAAACCATCAACACTTGTTATTCTCCCATCCACAAGAGAATCATCATCACCTTCTCCTCCACCGAGAGAGAAGTCTACCTCACCCGACCTATTATCTCTCCTACCCATGGGAGATTCTTCAGACATGTCACTACCTATCGGGGATAGTTCTCCCTAGCATCCTAGACCCTATTGACATTGACATGATCTCAACTCTCTTACCTACAAAATCTGAGGCCAACCAATTCCCTATCTCATAGACATATTTTACAGGGATTTCCACCCAACCCATTCCATCCTCTTCTTCAATAGTCCCATTTTCACGGTTGGTCGATCATTTGGATTACGTTGATCATTCCATGCTCTGGGACGTCTTCGCTCCCCATTTTGACCCAAATGCAAATGTTTCCTTGAAGATACTTCCATGATCTACCCAAAGGTATTTTTAAAACCAAAACTACACTGACCATGCCAATTGAAATGGCTTCCTCTTCATCATCCCTACTTCCATCCAAACTTCTACCCATCACTACAACTATTCCCAAACCTAAAAACCTACCCACACTTATCTCCCCACCCGTATCTAGACCCATCACTACTTTGGGTGTTATGCCACATCAAGCCTTACTCACCCACCTGTCAGATTGACTTAGCCACATCTTCCAAAGTCCGTAGTAGCATTATCCTCCCGCCTAAAAGGAAAACCCAACCCTCTAGGCCATGTACACCGGTCTCACCTACTACACCCATTTTCACCCTCCCCCTTCCATCCATCCTAGGACCTCATCCATCAACCTTGACCAAACAATCTCATACCCAAGGCCAGTCAAAAATCTAAACAACCTACTACTACATCACGAGCCTTTGTTACACCTCATTCACCCAAAAACCAAACTCCCTCACCCTCACCCATGCACTTCTTTCCACCTATACCTCCACCAGTTACTATAACCCCAACCTTGCCTATACAACTCCAACCAATGCCACCTACCCCACCTCTACCAACCACCTCCACCACAACTCGGTTTCCCCCATGGGTAACCCATCCTCTTCCACCATCTATTTTTCCTTCTTCATCCCATACTCCCATGTCACCTTTACCCAAGAAGGTGCAACTCAAAGCTAAGAATCCACTACCCTCCACTAAGGTAGTCAAACCAACCAAACCTTCCATCACCAGCTCTTCTACCCCACCTTTACCCAAATAGATGCCAACAAGACCTAAGACCACTCCACATACCAAACTAGTAGACCAACCCATTCCCCCTCCTATAAAGCCTCTTCCTTCACAATCAACCACACTTGTACCCAAACCCACACTCACCTCCCATTGTGATCCATTAGCTGGGGTCCTACGCCAACATTTTAACCAATCTCTTGAGACTTCCATCATCACATTACCACCACTTTGACCTTATGATCCTCTCAAACCCAAACCAAAAGGGTTTGATGAAACCAAGATTTGTGCCTATCATCATGTGTCAGACATGATGTTGAAAATTGTAAGGCTCAAAGACCGTTCTTCTTCAACTTTGTCCTCCTAACAAAATTTTGATGATGATGACCTTCTTGATGAGGACCATGCTCCACCATCACCTATCACCATACATCATCATCCTTTACCCATTCAATGACTCAATATCTCCACCCCCACAACCATTTTTCCCACCTCCAAAATTTGAGATCAACATGGTCCATATAGAGAGTTGGCCAAACCACCACCCAAATGTCAATGCACCCTACTCATTTCACAAGGCTCTTATCCACCACTAGGATTTTTCCCCTCATGTCATTATACCTTTCATGACACACCCTCTCCATCCACCTCCCTCATTAACATGGTTCACGTTGCTACCCATGCTCTAAAGACAAAGGAAAAGAAAAAGCAACTAGCCCATCAACCAACCCTATACCCAATATACCATCTACACCCACTCCCAAAATCACCATCCACAGACCTACATACCCTATCTCTAATGGGGTCACCCATCACACAATGATAAAACAATTACATCAGTCTCCTCTAAAGATGTCTTTGTATGATCTCATCCAGACTTCTGAATCCCACAGATAAGCCCTTATCGAGGTTTTACAATCCATTGAAGTTCTACCCAATGACCCCACACCAGTGGCCTCGATTATCACCCCTCACCATGTGGCCTCGCTAACAAAATCAGCTCCTCCTTCTACCCCCACAACCCCTCCTCACGTCACCCCCTCTTTTTCTAAGAGGAGATTGTACCTCTCCAGTCAGATGACCCTGATCCCACCCTATTCATTTCTATTTATATCGATAACATACACATATATGATGTCATGATTGATGGTGGTGCTAGCATTAACATCATCTCCTCCCACACATACAATCAAATGTGTATTCCTTCTAACTATATGCATAATAACCCAGTTATGTTGCACTCCTTCAACGATGCCATCACCTCCACCCTTGGCACTATTATCCTTCATGTTCACGTAGGCCCTCACATTGTCCCGAACTATTCTACATCTTAGAGGGGGAATTCCAATATAACCTATTGCTCGAAGACCCTGATTCACGTCATGGGTTGTGTCCCTTCAACTTTACACCATTGTGTAAAATTTGAGCATGAAGGACATAACTACACCATCCCCACCGACCCATCACCATTCAAGACCTATAACATGTTGTACCACCCAACGATGTACTTGTACCAGTCAAGGCATCTATCACTACCCCCACTTCACCTTCACCCACAAGCCCATCCACCAAGGCTACCACCTCTCCCACATCTAACCCTACTATTCCTACTACCACCAGTAGCCTCTACAACTGACTCATCTACTTCCCAATCATCTAGCGAGTCATCTATCCCCGCTACCCACATATCGACTACTGATCCCTTAGAAGGTGTTTTTTCAATGCCTCACTCTGGGAGTACCACCTATACAATATCGACACATTCCTCACCCCACAAGAGTATGGGAACCTGCATCAACACCCTAGTTATGACTACCACGTAGGTGAGGTTTTTCCTTATGGTCCTCCCCACCTTCGCACTAATCTAACATATGGGGGACTTGATATTTCCACTTATTCACCCAAACCTCCATCCCAAACATGACCATTTTCATCTGACTTACACTCCCTTACTAACCACCACTTCACTCACACTTTCCTCCACCATTGCACATGGAAAGGCTTTGGCTTCATTTTTATGAACAAGGCCACCATACTATCATCTCCTCTGTACCACTCATAAACACAATGACCGTAGTGGCATTGGCTTTGACACACCACCTCCCAAGAAGGCTCACATGTCGACCTCATTGAGGAAGACAAACCTTCTCCACCTCATTCACCCACGTCACCATCTTCACCCACGAGTCCATAGATCCCGAATCTATTCCTCCTAACTTTTTTTTTTTTCATAAACACAATTTCCTGGGACCTCTACCTATCAACGTGATGGTGAGGCTCCCTCTTCTCTCCCCTTCCTATATCCTGACATGATCGATGATGATACACCTTCTATTAATGTCATTCAATGTCAGGATGATGAGTCCATCCTCACCTACCTTGGTGCGGAAGACTCTTATATTCACCGGTCATTACCCTCTGAGACGCAAACCATGTTGAATGAATCGACTATTGAAATCAACATTAATACTCAGGATGACCCACACATTCTAAAGATAGGCCAATCTTTAGATGCTTACTTGAACAAGAAGCTTTTACCTCTTTCCTTCGAGACCATAACAATGCTTTTTCCTGGTCCTATGCCGATATGCCCGTATTGACCCAAAATCATGGTCCACAATATCATAACCATTCCTGATGCCAAACCCATCAAACAAAAGCTATGGAAAATGCATCCTCACATTGCTCTTCTAGTCAAAGAAGAGCTTCAACACCTTCTCTCAATTTCCTTCATCCTACCCATTGACTATCCCCAATGGATTTCTAACATCATTCCTATCACAAAGGTGATAGGGGGACTCCACATTTGCATGGACTTCCATGACCTCAACCTAGCTTGTCCCAAAGATGATTTTCCCTACTGCATTTGACCAACTAGTTGATCTCACCACCGCCATGAAATGCTATCACTCATGGATGGTTTCTCAGGTTATAATCAAATATTACTTTCCAAAGATCAACACAAGACTTCCTTCATCACCCTTGGGGACCTTCTTCTATCGAAGTCAGTCATGCCTTTGGCCTTAAAATGTCGGTGCTACATACCAACGAGCCATGACTTACATCTTCCATGACATCATGCATCACATATTGAAGATTACGTAGATGATCTTCTTTCCAAATCCAAACATCGAGCCAACACCTACCATCCTTAAGGTCATCTTTGACCACCTCATCAAGTATTGTGTTCATCTTCAACCAAAGAAGTGCATCTTTATGGTACTTTCAGAAAACTCCTTGGTTTCATCATTTCTTTGTGTGGCATAGAAGTCATCCTACTAAAGTAAAGGCTATTCTAGAAATGCCTCCACCTACTAATCTCCATCAACTTCAAGCCTACAAGGTAAGTTGTAATCCATTCATCATTTTATCTCACAACTTTCCAACCCTGCTCAAACCATTTCATCATCTTCTCAAGAAGGACGTTTCATTCAAATGGGATGATGAATGCCATAAAGCCTTTGAAGCCTTAAAACAATACCTTCTTCAACCACCAATGCTCATTCCTCCTAAGGATGACCAACCCTTTTACCTATATATTTCCACCACTGACCATTCTTTAGGTGTCATGCTCACTCATCACATGATGAGAAACATAGAGAGCAAGTGGTTTATTACATAAGTCGTACCCTTCTAGACTATGAAACTAGATACACCCATGCCAAAAACTCTACTTAGCCTTAGTTTTCATCACCACCAAACTCCGCCATTACCTCCTCAACCACAAAACCTTTTTTTACCAATACTAACCCCTTACACTATATGTATGCCAAACCCTATCAACATCAACATGCTACACGTTGGCTTATGCTTCTTGCCGACCTCAACCTCGAATTCATTCATCAAAAGTCCATCAAGGGCCAAGCTATCACTGACCAACTAGCAGATGCACCTCTTTCAGGAATCAACCCTCTAACTTTGATTTCCTAGATGAATCCATAACTACCCTCTCCTTAGATGAACCCGCTTACCAAATGACACTCTTCTTCGATGGCTCCAAGTGTCAATGTGGAGGTGGGGCTGGTGTTATCCTCATTCCTCTTGATGGTGAACCTATGCCTTTATCTTTCAAACTAGATTTTGATTGTATAAACAATATCATTGAATACAAAGCACTCATATTGGGTCTCCAGGCTGCTTATGCCCTAGATGTTAAGTCAATCAATATCTTTGGTGATTCCCAACTAGTCATAAACCAAGTCAATGGTATATACCAATGTCATAATGAGATACTTCAAAAGTATAAACATCATGTAGACATACTTTTGACCACCTTTGACCATTACTGAACTTCAAACCACCCCACGTTCTACCAATAAGTTTGTGGATACCATGGCCTTGCTTGGCTTCTCAGATACCCACTTCACCTACCGACTCTAAAATATTTGTCACAATACAAAGGTTAATCACCCTCTTACTTACCTCGTGAGGTCTACTCCATCGAACCATTGCACCTGACCCACGTGACCTTTGGTATAAGTAATTTGTAGACTATATCTTTCCCTTTCCATTCTACCCACCGATCTCACTCATAATGGACAACGTGCCTTTCTTAAAAGTGTCTCTCATTATGTCATCATGGGTGGTCTCCTTTATAAGTGTGGCTTCATGGTATTCTCTTACGATGCCTTACAAGTTCTGAAATTCCCTACACTATCAAGGAAGTTCACGATGGAATTTTGGAGGTCACTTTAGTGGTTTAGCTATCACAAAATGCATTCTTCACCTTGGCTATTATTGGCCAACCCTAAACCATGATTTTTGTGACTATGTCAAACATTGTGTGAAATGCCAACAACATGCTAATCTTCATCACACACCTAGTCATGCCTTACATAGGTCACACGAGACCTTTGGCCTTTCTCTCAATGGGGCTTGGATCTTGTCGGTGAGATCAATCCCCATTCTTCACAATGCCACCAATGGATTATAACCACTACTAAATATTATACTAAATGGGTAGAATCCATTCCCCTCATTTCTACAAAAGCTAAGAAAATATGTGAATTCATCAACCATCACATCATTTGTCACTTTGGTGTTCCTCACCGCCTCATCACTGATAATGGAAAGCAATTCAAAAACAAAACCCTACGTAAGTTATGTGACACTTTTGGCATCCAACTCAGTTTCTCATCACCTTATTACCCACAAACCAATGGCCAAGTAGAATCACCAATAAAACCTTGAACAAAATTCTTATGAAAGTAGTTGACGATACTGGCAAAGGATTGGCATTCACACATTCCTTTCACCTTGTGGGCTTATCGCACTAGTATTCACACTTCAACTACTACCACACCTTTTTCTCTAGTCTACGGTACCAAGAGGTTGTCTTGCCTCTCAAAGTCTAGATTCCATCTCTCTCGCATCTCACTACAAGACATGCTCAATGATGATGACTTTCACCAGATCATTTTGGCAAACTTGAGTTATTAGATGAACGCATCTTAATGCTCTTGACCATCTCCAAATCTACCAAAAATGTATCAAACATGTGCCTACAAAAAAATGTGTCCATGAACAAACCTTTCAGGGTCGTGACCTCATCCTGAAGGAAAATCAACATGTAACCAAAGAAGAGAAAAGTAAACGGGGAAAATTTTCTCCTAATTGGCTTGGACCCTATATCATTACCCATGCCTATGGATCAGGTGCTTATCATTTGTCTTCACTCAAGGTAAACCCAAACCTGAGCCTCTCAATGCCTTGCATCTTCAACCATTTTATTGTTGACATCAAGTCCTATATCACTTTCTATCAATTGATCGCTCATCCCTTGAGCATTTGTTCACCTTCCATATTACCCATTTTTGAGGATCCATGACTAAACAAGAATCATGTGATTACCCATCACCTTTCAACCTCATCTTCAATATGAGTACCACGGACTCTACTCATAACATGATTCTCATGGATACTTTTCATCTTCTTAAAGATGGAATCCCATGGTCATTCATCACTTGAAACCACCTCTTTCATAATTAACCTCTGTGTGTTATGGTCTTGTCTTCTAAACAAGAACCTAATCTTCCTATATAGTCTTGTCCATGACTTAAACATCCAAAAAAAAAAGGGATTCAACTCCTTGAGTCAAACTTCCAGCAAAAGATGACTCCCTCAAAAAGGGACATCTCTTCTCTCTATTTCTGCTATATAAATAGACTGCTCCCTTGAAGGACAACTATATAAAGTCATTGCAAAAATACAATAAAAATATCCAGAAGCTTCCCACATCGATCAACTTCATGAAAGACCTCAAGGAGATAATATACTCATCCCATATAGACTTCCCACATCGATCAGTCTATTAAAAACAAAAAAAAAAAAAAAGAAAAAAAGATGAAATTTTCATCATGGACTTGCCTATTTTTGATCCTGGGTTTCTTGCTAAGAAAAACATGTTGTCGTACACTAAGTTACGCTAAACCACCCACTCTCACCTCATTTCCTTTTCATCCTAATTTCCTCTCTACTCAAGGGACTTGCCAAACCAACATTTCATGATCATGTGACTTTCTTCACCCTTAGAATAGTCCATTATGCAAAGCCTTTAGGGTCTTACGTTCATAAGCCCATCTAGGGTATGGTAGACTCATTAGGTTCTTATCAATTAAGTGGCTCTTTTTCCACCTCTTACCATTCACCTTCCTCATTACTTATTGATTATCCTATACAGACCAGATCATCGACACCTATATTTAAAACAACTCAACCATGCCTATGACCTAACTCAACCTATGCCTATGACCTACATTCAACCATGCCTATAACCATGCCTATAACCTAAACTCAACCATGCCTATGACCTAAACTCAACCATGCCTAAAAATTCACCACCCATCCCCCTAATTCATCATATTCTTCCCTAGCTTATGGGAGAACTACATCGCCCGAGGCCCCTTTTCATCGGGGCTATGTAGGCAAGCACTTCGAGGGCATGGGGCCCTTGAAGGTTAGCTCAACCACTCTTCACCCTAACCTATTTTCCCCTTCATTTCCCTATTCACATCCTACCTTAGTTCATTTCCATTTTATATCAACAATTGGAAATTAAACCAAACAAGCAACAATTGATGAACATTTTTACCACATCATCACATCATTCATTTATCATTTTCACATTTCCACTATAGAAAATATTTGGAAACTTAAACCATAACACACATATACATCATCATTTATTTCCCATGTTACCAATGACTTGGACATTAAAATCAAAATTATAACCTACTCCATCATGCCTATAACCTAACTCCATCATGCCTATAACTTGACTCCATCATGCCTATGCTCCATCATGCCTATCATCACCTAACTCCATCATGCATGCCTAACTCCATCATGCCAACTCAACCTCAACATCCTATTTCAACTCTCATCAATCATGCCTAATTCACCTAGTTTCCATCATACACACATAATAATGGAAATTAAAACAAGTACACCATCCATACTATAAATATCATCATCTATATAAATGAGAAAGTCTGTGTATACATACATATGTACACAGATACAAATAAATACAAATATCTCAAATCACTCAGATACATCCTCACCATCTTCGGCACATGCAGGCCGGTATATGATCAAAAATCTCAAAACTCATATACAACCTCACTCTCTTCAGCACGCAGCCGATATATACCAAAAATACACAAAAATGGAAGTATGCGTAACTATCAGGCATCCCCCATCGATATCCTCCATGCCTATCTCACCTGTCTCCTCCTCCTCCTCTCTTCTCCCATGCGGCATCCCACTAGCATCTCACCACCCTCCATGGGCCTCGGCCTGACCTCTACTAGTACCTCACCTAGAGCTGGCCTCCGTGAACTAGTGGCCTCACCCTGACCCTATCTCGGGCTCGCCGGCCCCTTGTACTCTCCACACTATGAGTGCAAGACTTGGTCCTCTCACTCGAGGCTTGTTGTGCTCTATACTCTACATAGGTAGGGACATCTATCCCTGTGGCCATCAGGTGATCTTGATAATATCTCACCTCACCTAGGGCATCCAACCTATCCATGGCCATGGGTATTGTTCGGTGTGCCATCGGCCTCCTCCTATACTGCTACTGTGCATGGGGACCTCGTCCCACCCCTCTCGTAAAATGGGACCCTTTCCCCGAGCTCTGTAGGTGCTTGCAGCTCGTACCTAGGCCTCAAAGGGCCACAATATACACTGTGCATCTGTGAAGTGGCAACTGGCCTTGAAAAAACTACTACTACCTACTGCTAGGGTGGCCACCTATACCCCATCTCCATCCCCACCCTATGCGGCACCTATCCCTATGCTACCTAGGCCTGTAGGGCTACTACCTATGCCTGTAGTGTGGCCACATGTGCCTCTAACCCTGTCAGTTGCCCCTGCACTATCCCCAACTATGTCACTAGGGTAGTCACCTACCCCTGTAGGGTGTCCCTCTAAACTGTAATAGTGGCTAAGTCAGGTTGCCTTGCCTCGCCTCGATGAGGTACTACCCATAGTTATGTTTTCCCACCACTATTTATATACTTATCTCGTAACCCCACATCATCATCAATCCACCTAGTCTACCACCTACTCCTCCTACCCTATAGGCACCATGTTGGTTGTGGTAGAGGCATAGGCCTCTCCATGTCATCCCTCCTGTACTATGGAAATGGTGGAGGTACATCCTACGTGGCAACCCAAACTACCATCTGACCCTATCAATAAGTATCATCTCGTGCTCTCCTACACGATGCCCCTCTATCCATCGAGCAATTATAGCTCTCATGTAGCTCCTCATCCATCTTCCTATATGATGGGAAGCCCACATACGGCCTCCAAATGATGTCCACACTAGACAACCCCTCTAATACATGCCTATAATATGCTACATCATGTGTAGCCCTGGCAACTCTCACTGCTCTAACAAGTAGGTACCCATCACTTGTAGCCCACCCAAACCAAGCCCACCTCGAATGCATCAAGTCGGGGCATGCCCACTGATGCACACACACAATGTGCTCATATGCCCAACAGTAGTGTAGTAGGAATGTACAACACAAGTGAACCTCCGTATAACCTCCCATAGGCCCATAACTCTCTATATATCTACACCAAGAATGTTGGTGCCCATGCAAACCGGGTCCTGTCCTCCATCATGTCATGAAGAACCCCCATCAATGCCCATGGGAATCTCCCACCCTCCACATCTGGTAGCAAAAAACAATAGACTACCTCCATCATCAACACCACTAACCTCATCTCCTCTGGATGGGCCTGGTACATATCTCCATAACTCATGCTTGCAGCACTATGGAACCTCAACTCCACTAGCCCTCACCGAACACTCTGTCAACATCAACTCCTCATATGCCTCTGAGGAAATGGAATACACCTGCATCCCTACTATCGATAACCATAGATCCTATAAACATCCTCCAAGGTGATGGTCATCTCACCTGTCGGAAAACAAAATGTGTTGGTCACTGAATCCCATCTATCGATGAGGGCAACCATCAAACTCAGGCTCCTAAACTATGTGTCGGTAACATCTAACCCCAATCAGCCAACCTCTACCACATGGCACCACTCCTCAACTATCATGCTCCTCATACCACTAATAATAAGGGTGGTACCCTATCACGCATCCGTAATTGGTCCCTCACCTACATCCAACAAACCATAACATCATTAGACCTCGACCATACTCCACTTCACCCTTGAACCCCAACCTATTCCCTAGACCCCTACTCATGACCTATCTCCCCACCCCAACCCTAATGACTACCTTTCCCCCCATCTCAATTTCACACCCCTCGACTCATTCCTATTTATACCTCTTACCCACTGCTATTCTCCATCAACACCATCTTCCTATCTCATGGCTTATCTCCCCCACCCACCCTATCTCCTCTCTTGGCCTATTTTTCCCTAATGCCGACCGACATCGGTTCTATTAACCGACACCAATGACCTCCCCCAAACCGGCATCACTCACCTCATTCATGACCGATGTTGGCTAACTCCCACCGACATCAGCCAACCCTTGACCAACGCTCGGGCCATTGTCATGGAAAAAATCCATGAAACCCTACCCATTTTCTCTAAAAAAATCCCATATTCTACCCTCCCTACCTACCCTTCCCTCCTCAAATCTCCCCTCACCCCAACCCCACTCCTTCTTACCCTACATCAACCTTCCCCCATTCCTATTTCATCCATTTTCTTCCCCAATTTAAATTTAATTTCCCCCAAAAACCATTTTACCCTACCCAATTTCTACAAACAAATTTACCTACCACACATAGAAGGGGATCAATCCTACCTCATCATGATGTCATCGTCTGCATGGTGGCACATCAGCCACTACACCGTGGTCCACCCAATCCCTCTCCTACCTCTTGCCATCACCAAATTCCCTCCTCACCTCCACCCAATCAAATCGATCACACCAATCTCGTGGACCCACCTATCAATGCCAATTACCCACTCCGAGGCTCACCAACTCAACTCTTTCGTCTCGCTCATCACTTTCCACTTTTCCACTACTCCTTTTTCATTTTCTATTATTGGAAAATGACAAATGATTCCATAAAAAGTGGAATTTTCTTTTTTAATCCCAATCCATATGACCGACATCGGTCATTTTGGTGCCCTAGCCAACCGTCGCCATCAACATGTCACCGTAAAGCAATCATACTTCAAACTAGTTTCCCTTGCCCCGCTCCATTTTCATCTTGTCACCACTCGTGCTCACCCACTTTTTATCATTCCAGCCACCCATTGAAACATACCTACAAACCCAACCTACCCCTACATTTCCTTTACTACATCTTAGGAGTTGTTATTTTACCTATACCTTGGCCTTACCCATGCCATGACCTATTTTCCTAACTTGACCTACTTGGTGTGACCATTGACCTTATGTACTCATTATACCTTGTGATGTTGTTACCTATGTTGTTTTTAGCCTAACAAACCATACCTTGCCTATTTCCATGTCGTTTATCCTGACTAAACCTTTAGTGTACCAGAGCATACCTAAACATTCCTCACACAACCTACGTTGTGTTTCTAGACCATATCCTATACCTTGGATACCTAAATCACTTCACCCTTTGTTTGATAAACCTATCGACCTTGGACGATGTAGAGTTTTGCAAGCTCTTTCAACCTAGGTACTATGTTGCAATCTATACGTGTGTGTGCATTTGATTTCCATTACCCATGACCCAATTTTGACCATGACCTACTACCCATTACCCGAGTTGACCATCACCTTTTCCCTCAATATTCAAACCTTTCCCCCTACCTTCCCCACCTACACACTTTATCAAACCACTCACTAATTCCATCTTACACCTCATCAGTGCCCGGTTTGAGGGGGATCACCTTCACCCACACATGGGCATTCACTTCCTATTTTTGTCAGCATCACTTACCAATACAAGCTACGCAACAAAAAGGGGAAAAATGTAGACACCAAAATTGGGTCACACTCCCCTTGGTCCCCTTTCGAACAACTAACTTAAACACTTTTACCTAACCATGACCCTTACATCACACATTAATATTAATTTAATCACTTTAATTAAATTAATACTCATCCTCACTTTATTCATTATTTAATTATCTTAATTAAACCAATTTCCACCTCACCTAGACACCTCATTATAAACCTATTTTTAGTATCTATCTACTCACCATAACTAACTAAGACTTAGTTCAACCCTAAAAATCAATGCCTATTATTCCTCTAACCACATTCCCGCTCATTAAAAGATAACATCCATTTTGATCCACGTGAAAATGGACAAACCTGGCCCAAATGATTGTGAAGATCTGTCATTTTTAGTAAACCTAGGGAATCCCACCTTCCGATCGATGCTAGTAATCTTGAAACCAATGCTAGTTAACCCGAAACCATCATCAGTTACCATATAACCATTTTGGTAACCTTGTTTGAGAGGTTAGACACATTCTTAAGTTTTAGGAGAAAAGGAGATCTACATGCAAGCAAGAACCAGAGCTCTTTTACATCACACCACACCCAGTGCATCATAACCATCACATCAAGACAGATCATAGGTATTTCACTCTCACAGTAGCATTCCAGAAGCACCATGACGCATCACCATCCATCCCATCCCATCAATCATCACCACCACCTTACTGACCGGAAGTGTGTTTATCACCTGTGTTATTCTCGCAACATGTTGTTTTAAAGGTTTTTGTCAAGTCATGTTATCATTTTCTATAGCATCTTCATTCCCCATCCTTATCAACCCTTTACCACCATACCATTAGATCATCTATACATTTTATACATCTCTAAGTGTTCTTAAGAAAATTATGCATGGTCGGATCTTCTTGGGGCTCTGGACTAGGTCATCTCCATTCATGAGCACCACCAAAATTCACTTTTTACTATGTCGAAAGATGTTTCAACGCCTTGTCGTTGCTTGATCACCATTCACCTAAAACCCAAAAGAGAAAGAACACCTGCAAAACCTCAAAACACATCAAATCCTAAAAAATGATGCAAATGACCAATTTCATAATTAATCACTAAAACACCAACCCATAAGAAAACAAGATGCCCAATGGCTAGAAAAGACCCAAAATATGTGAGCAAGATACAAAGAGGTTGGGGGCTCCCGCAGGGACAGGGGCACCAGGCACCGGTGTCTTGACTAAGTGTTGGTATTTAGACTCATAAAATATGGAATAATGAAATTCATCTTTGGGCGGTGGGGTGTGCAAGACCAAGAAGGAAACTAGAAAGCAAAGCAAAGAGGCCAAAGACAATGGTCAATTAGTACTTTTCTCACTTAAGAATCATATAAATAGTAGTATGTGATTAGGACCTAGATATGTAAGTGTGTGATTTAGTGTCTACATTTTCCCCCACTTTATATTATTGAGAAAATTCTCGATAACATAAAGTAGATAAGAGATGTGTACCTGATAACCATGTAGATCGATGGTGAAAGTGTGTTGAGGAGACAAAAAAATTTGGAGTGAATAATATGAAGCATGGAAGCTAGAGAAGAGGAAGTGACCCTAGGGGTGAAAAGCGTATGTGTATATGTCAAATTCTACACTGTTGTTGATGTCTCTTGATGCTTGATGATGCAACTGTTTTTCCCATAAGGATGTACCTACAAAATAGAAGAGCAAAAGAGTATTCAATTATGCATAAATGAAAAAATTGATCAAACATGTAAAAAGTGTGTAAAAGTATTCAAAAATGTGAAAAGGAACATGTGCACCTGATCCATGATGAGTGAAAAGATGGAAAGGAACCTAAAAATTCTGTAGAAGAAAAAAAAAAATTGGGCAATCTCATGCCAAGATTGGGTTTTTAGGGCGATCTCATGCCACGAAAGAAGAGTGTAGGGAGAAATTTCTAGTGTTATTCTCCATCGTTTGACTACTTCTCAATGCTTTATACGACACTGCATATGGTGTGATCTTGCTTTGTTCAAATATGATCCATTTCAATCCAATTCAATCCAACATAAAAATAGAAAAGAGGAGAAATCATGCATTTTAATTGCTTTGAGGATTGTGCCTATATTGAGAAGATTGTTGTGCAGAGATCGCTAAAAATGTGCTTTGCTATGAGAAAAATGTTGTAATCACCCCTACTCATAGGTTCCCGTGAAGGGTCACAAGCACACAGTGCTCATGTCTATGTTTGGGCATTAGCATTTGTGTTGTGCTTGAAAACCCTATTCAGATCCTAAGTCGCTTCTATCTATGTAGACTGTGTGTTGATTATGTATTGAACTATGTTGTCTTGTGACTTCAAAATTGATTTGTAGGGTGACTAATTCACCCAATGTATGCCCCCTTATTTAGGGTGCATGTGACATCACTAGGAGGATGTGGCCTAAAGGAGAGGATAGAAAGTTGATCTAAAACTAATTTCATGTAGGGGAATGAATGTGCTTGGTAAAAACCAAGGCACACACAAACAAAGTGGATAGGAAACATGTGTTAGTGTAAGCAAGACAAATACGCATATAGAAGACAATATGTAAGCTACCAAGCAAGAAGACAATGTATACTACAAAAATTGGGTTTCAAACATGGGACATCGATCACAATGTTGCAAGACAATTGAGGTCAAAGCAACCAAAATCATATAGTGTGCACACAAGACAAAGGGAAAAGCCCACAAATAATGGCAAATAGTGACAAGCTAAGAGTAATAAACAACCATGGTGGAAAAAAGTTCTTGTAAAGTAAATACTACACATGAAGAACTCGTTATCATGTTAGAAAGATAAAACATATGTCAAAGTGTGTATGATCTGATAATATAGTGTGTTAATAAGAATATGAAGTAGTATAAAATGAAACAATAGCAATTGTGATGTGTATGAAAGTTTATGCCCTCATGAGTCATTGTGGACCGGTAAGAGGTACAAGTGCCAAGCATCCATATTACATGTAACAATCAGGTACAAGTTGCATTCACAACTAGAATGCAAGTGAATGTGCATGTGTATATAGTAAATATAATGACATACAAAGTATCTCAGTATAACATATTAAACAAATTTTAACATGCGAGTATAAGTAAGCAAGAACAATGTGCAACCAAGATATGCAGTATGTTGTGAATGTGAATGGAATGGAATGCAATGTGATTGTGATAGAGGGCAACGTGCCCCCTAAGAAAATGTGAATGAGCATGTATGAGATAATTTTTATTTATAAAATACCCCTCATGAAATTGAGAATGAACCATAGAACAAGAGTGTGTCATTGGGAAATGGTTTGAATTTTGCACTAGAAAGATATGATCGATAAAGTGTAGATCATATAGAGTGAGTGAGTGTGGTGAGGTTCATTTCAAATTTAGACCCTCAACAATCGAGTATGAACCATGGAACTAGAGCGCATCATAGGGAATTTTGTTTTGATAATCATGTGATCCTAGAAAGATTTGTTGTGAATGCACCAAATGTAAAAATGTGTACTGTCTATGATGTGAGGTTCGTGAATATAGTAAGCCCTTAACACTCAAGAGTAAATAGTAGCACAAGAGTGTGTCATCGGGTAGTGATGATACATTTGTATCAAGATGTGTATTTATGCTCAGAGAGATATTTAGACATCGGGTGTGGAGCGTCAATTACATGAGAGGATATAGACATTTGATAGCAATGCAAGGTAGGAAGTTATGATGCCCCCAAGTGTATCAATGACGAGGAGCTATGTGATGATGTAAGAAAGACATTGCGATGGAGATGAATTTTGAAATGTATTATAAGAAAGCATATTGTTATCACAATGGTGGGTACAAGGAAAATTAGGATAAGTGTTGAATGCGTGGCTGAATGGAAGAAGTCAAAAGAGGTCATCTATATTTTACTTGTCTTGTGTAGCAAGTGGTTGTTTGTTTGGTAACATTGTAGAAGACTTGAGAGGAGGAGATGTTGGTTGCTTTTTTTGACTTGGTAATGTTGCAGATGACTCAGTAGGAGGAGGTAATGAAAAATGGACCTTGAGAGGTGGTTGCTTAGTCAGAATGGGTTGAATAGGTGGCGCTTGATTGGCCAAAGAATACATATTAGAAGTGATGGCATGATGTTCATGAGACATAGAAGGAGCATATTTAGGAGCCCATTTGGATGTAGCATTTGTAGATGGGCATGTAACAGAATGTTGTGCAATGAATGAGATAAAGCCTTGATGCTCAAGATGCTTGATTATTCGTTATAAAACATAGCAATCATTGTCATTATGTCCATTGATTCGATGATAATTGCAATATGGATGACCTTGATATTTTACAAGATGATAAGGAGGATAGCCATGAGTAGATGGAAAAGTGATCAATTGATGACTAAGGATCTCAGTAAGAATATCATGTTGCTTAGCATTGCGATCAAACATGAGAGGCTCTAGTAATGGCAAGACTTGAGGCTCACTGATATGAGCACATGTAGAAGACATAGAATGAGGATGAGAAGAAGAACTAGCATGAGCCTGAGAAGCATCCTTAAGATGTTGGATTTCAGATTTAAGAGATGTAATCATGGATTCCATAGCCTAAAATTTGTCTTGAAATAAAGAATGCAAAGCTTGAATTGACTCCAACATGGGTTGATGGGATGGAGGATCACGAAGACTAGGGTTGTCAAATAGATGATAAAAAATAGTACTCACTTGATGTGGCGGCGTATCTCTAGGGAGATACATGGTGTCTAGGGATTTTTCATAACAAACTTGTAATTAGGATGCATTTGAATTAAATCATACAAATAAATTTGAGGAATTTTATGAGCCATGATAGAAGAAAGATGAGGATCCAAGAGTGCTCGAATGAGATGGGTTTAGTGTTGGGCACCGAAAATGTCTAAGTATTGGAGTATGCAATGATACACGAGCGTGTGAATAGGATACAAAAGAAACATGTGGGAGATGAGTGTGTTGGAAGTGTTTGCTCTTATTTTCACTTGTTCATCTCATCCCATCTTCCTAACGTGACTTTAATGTCGGCGACCTCATTCTCAAAGAAAATTAGAATGTCACTACTCTAGAAGGTAGCCAATGTGGAAATTTTACCCCTAATTGGATCGGACCATACGTTATTACACAAAAGTATAGGTCGGGAGCCTATCATTTTGCTTCCCTTGACGGTAAACTAGAAGTGGAACCACTTAACACATTGCACTTATGACCATTATATTGTTAGCACATTTACTAATGTGCCCTTAGTCATATCCTTAGATCATTCCTCCATCTTAGCCTCTTCCATTTCTCATTGTGATGATTTGGAACTATGTGGTCTTCCATCACTTCCTAGATGTGACCTTAAATATGGGCACCACGGCTCTGCCCATAGCATATTCCTTATGGATAAGTTATCCCCTTTGGTGGTAACTTCATGATCATCACATCTGTCACCTTCTTATTCACCTATTGGAACCATGCAAAGGGTCTAGGGGTGTCTCTTGTACACTCTTTATCCCCTCCTAAGTGGTCTACTTAGCTAGTCCCACTCTCTCCCCATGTAAAATCAAAATTCATGGATGCTTAAATAAAAATCAAAATTATCAAAAATAGACTAATCCCTTGAAGGAAAGTTGTTCATGCAAAAGAAAAAGAAAAAAATCATCAAAATCATAAAGTCAAAATAAAAATCAAATAAGCGAGTCGATCCTCTTGAAGGATGGTTATCATATGTTATTCTTACCATCCATACATTGTATAAAGTAGACCATACCCTTAAAGGATGGCTACTCCTTATGGAATTTGAAGGATTCCCACATTGATCAATCTTCCATTTTATTAGCATCCTAAGAAAGCTTCCTGCATTGATCAGCTTTCTCTTTCCCCTTCCCAGAGATGGGGCATAGTTTTAGGGAACACCACTTTTGGAGAACCCTCTTTCCTTGTACAAGTTTCATCTCAAACCTCTTTGTCATGTTAACATTAGGTTTATGAGATCATCTCATCCATTGTTTCCTTGTGATCTTTGGTATGACTAACTATCATTGGTTATCTACTAACATTTGCTTTGGTCACATGTGCCTTGTGTTACCTAGATCCCTTTTTTGTTTACCTCAATATGGTTAGAGACATAATTTCCTCGTATGTTCCTTGATATGACGTAGATTCATTCATACCTATAGGTCACCACCATTACAAGGAATTTTTATCCTAATCCTATCACATTTGTCTTTCAACACATCTTTCTTCATCTCAATCACCTATATGTTATCTATCTATCTTACAACACATTTATCCAAACTTACATCCATCATTAATCACATTCATTCTCAATTTGTTTCCATCACATCTTACCCATATACATTCTAATCATCATGATAAAAATTAAATTTAAAACATATTACCACATTACACATTTATATCATCATCCATACACATGCACATATAAGATAACAATATAATCATACATCTATTTCACCATCATCATCAAGTATAAAACAAACATACAATCTAAAATCACCATCACATCTAATCTAAAATCCATCATCATGACATATAATATAAAATCATCACCACATCAAAATTAAATTCATCACATCACATAATGAACACATGATAATCCATGACAAAACCATATATCATATATCAAAATGTATATCAATACATCACGGCCCTCTAGGGGGCTCCCTCAAAGTAGAAATGCTATCAAAATTGGTGAAGTGAATATTTGAGGCTCTCAAGTCCTCTCCCTCTAGGGAAAGTACAACACCTGAACCTTGCACGCCATCACCACCCTCCTGGCCTCCCTCCTCTCACCATGGCTAAGCTACACTCGTTGTACTCCTCAACGGCCCAACTCCACTTGTCACCTGCCTCTAGAGATGCTCCCAGTATCTCGGTGTCTAAGGTAGCTAGGGATCATGATATCCTCATAATATTTGGCCTCGGCATCCAACACTAAGTACCTATCCATCCCAATCATGCCAAGGGGTGCCATCTGTCTTGATCCATGTGGTGCTTCTGAACACCACCGGGCGACTATGTTGTTGCAATAGTAGCCAAATCTCCAAAATGGGCCTTGTATGCCTCCCTCTGCCTGCGGTAGCGGTCCCTCTCTGAATAATTTGGTCTCTCTCTTGAGTGACCGCATCCTGCTACTGCAAGGTTGTATCTCTCTCTACTCTCATCTGATCTAGCTCGGAATGTAAGTGTGCCACCTCTACAGCCTCTCCTACTCTATCTCCACCGCCTCCTAGAGCCACCTCAACCTCAACCTCCATCTCCTCTATCTCCTCCTCTCCTCCCTCCTCAACCACCCGAGCTGCCCATGTTGTCATATGCCAATCGGAGTATCCTGCTCCTACTCCAACATCATCATCATCATCCCATGGTATAACCTCCTCCTCCAATGGGTCTTTCATAGTAGGACTCAACAACTCTCTATCCAACTCCTCCCTCTTGTACAAAATCAGATCATGAGGCACTGACTAAACGAATCCAAACTGTCATCTCACCCTGTCAAACTGAACGGCCTCTATCATCTCTGGTCATCTCCCCTGCACCCATCTCATCCTCCTCATCCCCACTAGCTCCACATCCACACCAGGCTAGGCGAGGAAATCCCAATATGGCCGCCACCTAATCTAATCAACATCTAACTTTGCAAGTTGATCTACATACCAATCCACCCCTCTCTCGCCCATGTCTCTAAAGGCCTGATCGGCCCTCCATCTCAAAAATCCCACCTCTAACTGAATATGGTTTCATGTGACCCATGGAGCTCTGGAGGCCTAATCACTGCAATATGCTCATAAGCCCAGCAATGTAGCAAGAAGCCTACATCCAACCCTGACCTCCTACCCATCCTTGTATCTAGATAGCTCATGGTAAACCTGAGCTAACAAGGCAGTCCCAAATGAAAATATTGTCCCATGATCAACAATATTGGCCACTTTTCCAACTAGTGCCCATGGAAACTGAGCTCCTCCTAAGTCTAACAAAGCATAACACAATATTGTCATTATCACCATGCAAATCAACCGAGTTACGTACACGCTAGCCTCATATCTCAGCTCATACGCAAAGGCCCCTAAAGAAAACTTGATCTGGGGCACATCGGCTCCAAATAGCCATGTCAAAACTACCAATCTATCATCACTAGTAATGGGAACTATCTTCTCCCCTGTATCGGCAGCTTGAGAATTTGATACACATCCTCCAGGGTGATAGTCATCTCCCCTATCCTGAACTAAAATGTACATGTCTACATATCCCACCTCTCAACCAAAGAAATCATAAGCCCCACATCCTATGGGATCCTCTGATAATGTCTAAATCCTCCTAGTCTAACTACAGATAGATGATCCCACTCAACATCTGTCACATCCCCTATGATCTACTCATATAGATTTGGCACCCGATCTCTCAGATATAAGGTCTCTCGGCCTGCAATCACAAACAAAACATGCATACATTAGACCTCTGATCCAAAAATCCATCCAAAGTGCATTAAAGTCCATCTAAATCCATTTTTAGCCAATCTAACCTAGTCGATGCCAACCCAAGTCAGTCGACGACGCATTTTAGGGTCAATCAACATGCCTTAGGTGGGTCGATGTCGACCCACCTGGGTCGCCATCCCTGGCGTCATCCACTTTTTACAAAAATATAAATAAAACATGAAATTAAATCAAAAACTAGCATGAGTTTTATTACTCACCATCCTCTGCACCCTCTAGTGTTTCCTTATAACTTCGGAAACCTCCATTTTATTAGTCTCTCTTTTCTCATTTTTCTCTCTCTCGATAAGTTTACATGTAAAAATGAGCATTGTCATCGACCCCTAGGCTTATATAGCCCACTTACACCTGGTCACCGTCGATTAGCCTCATTCATCGTCGACTAGCCTTAACAATAACCATTTTGGGATTTCTCCCCTCTTTCTTTCATCCCTTTCTAGGCATCATTTATTATTGAACATTAAATCTACACTTATGGTCGTCTCTATTTTCCCCTGTGGGAATTTTTCGTTGAACATTCATACTATTTCTCCTTTGGGCATATGTAACACTCTACAAGTCCACATTTGTGGCCATCTCCTTTTCCTTTGGGCATGTTAATCATATTTATTCTCTAAGTCCACACCCATGGCCGTAATCACTCCTCTTTTGGGCATTTTACTTTATAATTCTATCCAATTCACACATGAAGTCCTCCTTTGAGGCCATACTCATCTTCCCATTTGGGCATTACATTCATTATATCAAGTCCAACTATTGTGGCCATATTTGTGCCCATCCTTGGGGCACCATTATTTTTCATCAAAGTCCACCTTTTTGGCCATGTTTTTCCCCTCTCGGGGCATACTTTTTCCTTTTTCCCCTTTATGGCCATACTTTTCCCCACTTGGGGCATATTTGACTTTTCCTTTTTTTTTGCCTTTACGGCCATGCTCTCCCCCTTTGGGGCATATTACTTCATCACTCACTTTTTTATTTTTCCTTATTGGCCATTTTTTCGTGTCCCATTGGGCACCATATCATTCATCCTCATCCCTTGTGGATGTATACCTTTTCATTCAATTCCTCATGTATGAAGGATTTTTCATATAGTTGCGCATACTTGATGACTTACCTATGACTTGTTGGTCATCCCTAGGCCTACATCCATACCACAGTGATCTTCACCCACTCACTAGTCCGTAGAACATTGTAGCCCATCTCTGTTGAGACCAAAATTGTCCCCTACCAATGTGATATTGGAGTCACCACCATAGTTTTCATTATTATTGTGATCCTTTTTGCTTGGGGCATCTTGCCTTGGTAATCATTTTACCCATATTTTCTTCACCCACCCACCCTTTATCATTTACCTTTCAAACATCGATTTCCCTTGATGTCATTGATCCCCCATTTGAGGGGGAGCTCATCATCAATTATTTTTATCCTTATCCAACTCTCATCGTTTTGTCTCATGGCTTGCTAAAACCACTCAACAAAAAGGGAAAAATGTAGACACCTAAATTTGGTATTTATACCCTCATCACCCACGTGCACATATTTATTTAATCATCCCCCTTCCTTTAATTAAATTCCCTCCCAATCCTCATTAATTAATTAAGTGACATTAATTAATTAATCATTTAACATCTCACATGCCCAATTATCCCATCCACATTGTTTTTATGTCCATTAATTAATTAATCCTCATCTATTTCCCTAACCAACCTTCTATTTATTTTATCCTACACACACATCCCCTTTGCTTTTCTAGATTTTATCTATTTTTATGCCCTAACCACCCTTATCTCATCTCTTTCCCACCTAAGTGATTTAAAGCATCCTTTTATTCTTTAAGAAGCTCAAAATCCCATCAAAAGCACAAAAAATAGTCCAGTGGGGAAACTTTCCTGCGAATCGGTGGTGACCCAACTTGGTCATTGTCGACCCTATAAAACTAGCTACTTTCTTTCTATTCATCATCAAATGCATGTAACTTCGGATTTATTACGAGTGAGCATCCTTCCTACGCTTACTGACATTCTGAAGTATTTACAAATATTCAGGACATCTTTTCAGCATGCTTGCATTGCTCACGATCATTTGTCATGAGGTTTATCATTATCATCGTGTTGCTTTATTCAGCTTTTATCATATTATCTAGGTGTTTCTAGTATCTAATCTCTTGCAGGTTCAGACCATCAACAACAAACACTTAGAGTTTCATTGGTAACCTTCCCCTTTAGCCTTTTTTCTTACAGGTCATCTTTCTCATCCATTTATCCTTGACTTTATCCAATTTTCTTACAACATCCTTTGCCGACCAGTCAAATCATCATTGACCCTACTCCAATTTATCAAACAGATTTGTTTTATTGTTGTTTTCATCCATTTCCTAGAGTTTTCTACCCCTAGTCCCTCCCTATAGACTACTCACATCATACACATGCTTCTATCATCCTCCACTGGCATTCGACCCTTCGAGTTTATATATTCATCTCATAGTCCGATCTTCCCTCCTAGGTCGTCATTGACCTAAACCGGTAATAATCCATTTATAGTTATTGTCATCTATTTAGTCTTTAGATCAATTTTGTCATCTTTCCAGATTCAGTGATATTCTTGTTTATGTAATTTCATCATTTACATCACTCTTTCTAAAAAATGGGGGTTTACATCTACAAAAGGAAGCTAATCACTTCTTGGAACCACATTAACGGGCAGCCCCGCATATATCTATCTAATCCATCTTTGTTCCAGTTTTGCATGTATATCAAGTTGCAACGAGAATCAACCATCTAGCACCCATATCACATCCAAGGTAACATAAACCCTCCATCATTTATGAGTTGTTATACTCTTTAGTAACTAGTACATTAACTTCATTTCGAATGAGAAATTTAGACAACACTCTTCACTTGCGAATACAAAAGTATCGAAGATCTTTGCGTTGAATATATACACAAGTGTGAGTTGTTATAACACGCTAAGAGAATCACCACTCCATATAGGAAGGAAATTTAGTTTTCTACTACTCTTCAAGGGTGCGTGTATAGCTGGTACAAGAAGTATGACCCGCACCAGACTACAATCAATTATGATGCTTTACATTCTACATTTTTTGTCTGAGTTCAATATCCCTGAGTTTAAACGAGAGAGTATCAGCACGCTTAAGGACATTAAGCAAGACTTATTAGAAAGCGTTTGGGAGTATGACGCATGTTTTAAAACTTTTTGTCAAAGTTATCTTATGACATACATACTAGCCAACATGGAAAGTGGTTTTTTAGTGGCTTGTTGACTCCTTTTAGAAGGGCACTATCTCATAAGAATTTTATAGACCCGCGTGGCGCTTTGGAAGAAGCTCGTCTATTGAGATAGTTGGGAGTGTGAACACCAATGTGAGCCCATTTCTTTAAGCATAGATTGTAGCTATGGCATGACAGGTTGGAAAATATCTCTGCTAATTCAGCTCATGAGACGCGTAATGGGATTTGGTGTATAGATTTCGAGGTTGAAGGACACACTAAGGATAGCTTCCCTTGCAAGTCGGTGCATGCCATGTTGCTAGATTGTGAGATTTTTCATTTGGACCATGATGTGAGTAGATGTCCCCTTTTGCAACACGCGATCCATAAGAATGTATCCATGTATTGTAAGATTTACAAAATGTATACTCATGATACAATTAACCGTAGATTGATTTGTCATATACATAAGGAAATTGAAACGGGTGTGTGTCATCTTGTGTAGCAAGTGGATCTAAGGAACAAGGAGAACATCATAATGAAGGTCGTAATAATGGGGATAATAGGAATAGAGGCTTCCATAGTGGATACAAAGGTCAAGGTCACAATGCGGTGGAAGAGGAGGATTTCCTAGAGGAACTTGTTTTACTTGTGGATCTCCTGACCATTATTAGCACGAGTGCCCTCAAAATGTGGTTTTCTCTTGGTGTGGAAAATAACATAAGTTTGAAGAATTCCCTAACTTGTATGAGCATATGAACAAATAGCACAAGCAAGATAAGGGAGTAGATATGATCAAGATTCAACACAGATGGAGATAAATGGATGTTGAAGATTGGGCTTAATTATGAATTACAACTTGTGTTAGTTACCACACGCATTAAGGTTTCACGAGACCCATGAGACTCTAAAGTACAAGCCACCTATAATGAAGCAAGAAGTGATAAATGTAAATTATCCTAATGTTGCACATTAGACAAAAATTTACCTAGAGACTATAGATGTAATCAGGAATCTACAAGGAGATATTCAGAGTTTAAAGGAGCAGGCGCATGTGTTGGAACAAACTAAGAATGCTAAAATTCCACAGAAAGACATAGATGATTTGAAGGAAGTCTACGAGAATGTTGCATCAGGAGAACATCATCCCTATGTTAGGAGAGTGGTTGAGAGAGAAAGTACCGCGCGCAGGACATGAGCGTGAGAGGAAGATCCTTCACGTAAATCTACCTCCCCATAATCATGAGTATGACAAGGATATTACATTGAATTTAGTCATTAATGGGTGGCTTCTAAGCAACATTCTTATAGATATAGGTGCGAGAAGTTAATGTACTCACTTTGGATGCTTGGAATCAAATGGGTAGACCACCATTGCAGCCTTCTTCGAATGTGTTGTACATGGAAAACATAACTAGGGCTAATCCTATTGGGGTGTTAAAAGATGCTACTATTATGATTTAGGGAGCCAAGTTTACTAGGGACTTTGAAGTATTGGAACTTGCAGAGGTAGATAGTTTCCCAACATTACTTAGGTGCCCCTAGTGTTATGCAAATAATGCATATTTGTGCTTCAATAAAGGGTACATTAGCTTTGAGAACAAAGAAGAGTGTGTCATTATCCCATTAATAGATGCAAAGGCTGCCCCATATGTTGATTTGTTAAGTGATGAGGACTTGAACAAGATATACGTGCATACAATCAGAGACCTTGAGGTGATTGAGCCATCTAAGGAAGGGGTAATACAATGGGATGATGCTCATTCAATTAGTGATACTACAAGTATTTCTTGTGACAATTGGGTGCATGGAATGTATGAAGTAGTTGGGTGTGAGGTTAAGAATGCAATTACTTGCATGATCAAGTTGTGCATGGCTATGCACTTGAATAATAACCAGGTACCTTAGTACACTGGTGATGGAAACCCCGATGTATTTTTGTACGATATGGAAGTGCAGTGGAAGGATACTAGTGACAGAAGAAATATGTTGGTTTATACCCTATGTGGGACAATAACACGTTGGTGGGTTACACATAGAGACAACCTATTAGAATGGTGAGAAGTGAGAAATTATTTTTCTACTAGGTTTTGAAGGAGTAATGTACCTTTATAGATATGTAAATACCATGGGAAGGATTCTGCTTCGCACCACATTCAGAAGTGTGGGAGACTCTAGATGGAGGGGTAAGAGGCCTTACCACCATCACTCTAGGTACATAAGTTATACGCAACCCTTGACGGTTAGGCATGTGCACGGTATGTCCATGCAGAGTTGACACTGGAGACAGTTTATTGGTGAGAGATGACCTCAGGTATAATTCATACTTTTGATTACTTTTCTACTAAACCTTTGGTCAATGAAGCACTATAGATTATGAAGTGCCTTACTTTGGGGGATAGCACAAAGGCTGAGGAGATTTTTTTGGATACGTTTGGTGAATTGGATTTGTTTGGTGAATTGGATTTGGAGGCATGCCTTAACTTTAAAGAGACTAAAGAAGAAGAAATGGTCCGCGTCTGGGAAGAAAAAGAAAAGGGTAAACTGGTATGCATGATATATGATGATGACAAAGATAATAACTTGGATGTTAATCATACTGGCGAAGGTGCGCGTGAGGTTATAAACACAACAGATGAGAGGGCACGTGCATATCACGAGCCTATGAAGACTAAGAAGGTTAACATTGGGACATATGCAAAACCTAAAGAGGCCATTATTGGGGATTACTTTGGTTGGAGCAGGAGGTAGCTAATATTATTGAGCTACTACATGACTATTAGGACTTCTTTACGAGGATATCACAAATTAAAAGGAGTACACCCTTCTTTAGGTGAGATGCAAATAAAACTTAAAGAAGATGCACTCCCGATTAGGAAGAGGCCCTATAAGATGAGTCCTAATCTACGGAGTTAAGGTAAAGGAAGAAATTGACAAGATTTTGAAATCTGGAATCATTGAGCCCATTGAGGACTTAGAGTGGGTTAGCTCGATGGTGATAAGCATAAAGAAAGATGGTAGGATAAGGATCTGTGTGGAATATAAAGAATTAAATGCTTCATGTGTTATTGATCCTTTTCCTACCCCATTTATTGAGGAGATCCTGGAAGGTGTAGCAGGGCACGAGATCTACTCTTTTACTGATGGATTTTTGGGATATCATTAAGTGTGCATAGAAAAGTAAGATCAAGAGAAGACAACTTCCACCACCAGTGGGGAAGTTTTACATCTGTGATTATGCCCTTTGGGATGAAGAATGTGCCTATAGTGTTTTGCGCATTGTTGTACAAGTGTTTCAAGACTTCATTCATAAATTTTTACAAGTGTATCTTGATGATTGGACAATGTATGGTCTAGTTAAGGATCATTATGACAATTTGAGACTTATGTTTGAAAGATGCAAGACAGTTAAGCATATCCTTGAATATTAATAAATGTGTCTTTGTAACACCTTTTGGCACTTTGTTGGGACATATTATTTGTAAAGAAGGCTTGTTGGTAGATCCAACCAAGGTCGTTGTGATCTTGGGATTGGAAGAACCTAACAATCAAAGTGAAGTGCACAGATTTCTTGGTCATACAGGTTATTATAGGAAATTAATTAAGGGCTATGCAAAGATTTTCGCACCCCTAGAGGAACTGTTGAAGTCTAAGGGAAAATTCTATTAGGGAGAGGCGTAACAACAAGAATTTGAAACAATGAAGGAAAGGATGACCACTACACCTATTTTGCGCTTTCCTTTATGGGATAAATCATTTCATTTTCATGTCGATGCTTTTAGAATGGCAATTGGTGTCACGTTAGGACAACCAAGTGAAGGAATTATAGACCACTCTATTTGTTTTGCAAGTAGGAATTTGACACCAATTGAACAAAATTATACAAATACGAGCATGAAGCTTTGTACATGATTTACACATTGCACAAGTTCAGATAATACTTATTGGCCACACCGTTTATCTTCTTCACAGATCATATGGTGCTTAATTATTTGTAAACAAAGATGTTTTACAAGGCCGCATTTGCAAGTTGATGCTACTATTTCAATAGTTTCAGTTTATAGTTATTGTCAAACCAAGAAAAATTAACTCAAGGCTTGATCATTTGTTGAGGATCAATTCTGGTGAGGATGCGTAGAGCATTGAAGACACAATGTCAGATACACAACTCTTTAGATTAAATCATGCGCCCACCGAGTTAGAATATATTGTAATCTTTTTGCGCACTAGGACATGTGCTTGAGGGATTGAACACGTTAGAGAAGAAGTAACTTGCAATACGCATGGCACCTTACTATTTGATAAGTGTTGACCTATACAAACTTGGTCATGATGAAGTTTTGCATTGGTGTGTGTTGGAGCGTGAGCATGAGATAATTATGGAAGTTCATGGTGGAATTGCAAGAGGTCATTATGTACGAGATGCCACCATGTGCAAGATTCTAATGGTTGGATTATGGTGGGAAATTTTATAGAAGTATGTTAAGGCATGTAATCATTGTTAAGGACTTGGGAAGCTACAAACCAGAGATGAGATTCCTTTAAGACCTATTATAAGTGCTGAACCTTTTGAAAAATGGGCAATTAACTTCCTAGGTCTAATTTCCCCACCCATGAAAAGGACTGGTGTGCGCTACATTATAACTTGTACATACTATCTTACAAGATGGGCAGAAGCAATGCCTACAAAGGATTACATGTCACCTACAACAAAGTGAGATTTCTATGGGATAATGTTATCAAAGCAAGTATAGACATCCATTGAGCCTAACAAGTGATAGGGGCACAAACTTTTTGAATGAGACTATCATAATATTATTGGTTGAGTTTATGGTGGTGCACCACAAGACAATGCCATATCACCCACAGCCAATCTTTGAACTAAAGTATAGAAGTGTTGCACCAAGGGTTAGTGGAAAGATACTTAGAATACTAAGGTAAAGCAACACACAAGGCGAAGTTGAGTTTGCATGGCTGAAATGGCACTAAGAAAAGTAGTGACCATGTCACTAAAGAAGAAGGGCAAGGGCAAAGAAAAGTCACACCTACCATGGATTTCCAGGAAGAATGGTACTTAAAAATGTAGTACCCAAACAAATTATTAATGGGAAAGGAGTGGGTGTCTCATGTCACGAGCATGGTTATGAGTGAATATAACCATCGAGATAGATTTGATAGTGCGTGACATGGAAACTAAACTTGTTTAACTCGACATAGGAAAGAACCTCGGATGATAAGCCCATGTGTATGATGACAAGGGGAAGAGGTTGTTGGAGAAGGTAGAGTTATTACAGCTATATGAGCTCCCATTCTTTGGGAAGCCATAGATATTATATCAATTGTTGATGTAGCAAGTCCATGAGGATTTTTTCTACTTCGTGGGAAGAAGGATGTGAATCACCGTGCAATTAATTGAGAAATATATTGGTTTGATTGGTACAGGGAATGCATTTGATGAAAAATTATCCAATGACATTGAGGTGAAGAAGACTGCAGTGGAGTTTGCATATAATAAGAGAGGGTGCGCGATGGATATTGTTAAGCTTAATGATCATATCATGAGGATGTCTCGCATGCTTACTCACAAAATTGAATGGTCAAGAAAGATGGACACAGTGAATAAATATTGGTTACATGTATGCAAGAATATATCAAAAGGAACAATATATAATATTGCCTCCTTTATAACAAAAGAAATCATTGAAGTTGCGTGCAATGGAGACAAGATTATCTTTGGAAATTTTTTATTAGTGATAGTGTTCTCTGAGATTGGGGTGCCTGATGGGCCAAAAGACAAGATATGGGAATATCTTGAAGAATATCCCTCCCCTGCAAAATGGTTTTCCAACTATACATGTGATTTGTTGACTCCAACATACAAGGCACATATGGATAAATGGTATAAATGGATGCATGATGCATTCGAGTGTAGAGTGGAGAATTCTAGCCAAGTTACCTTATATGTTAGATGAATATCAACAGCTTTTTTTATTGGGACATTTATATTAATTGATGGTATTGAAAGTCCATGGTCCAAACTCCCATTTTATTTTACAAAGACACAGATGCTTTCAAGGAGTTGTGAATAGGTTCAAGGAGGTGCGAAAATTGAGACTTGATATAAGCAAAGTGGATAAGGAGAACCATGACATGCTTCAAATACTTGTTTACCCCAAGAAGAAAATTTGTGAGGAGAGGTATGTATTAGAGAACATCCATTTGAATAAACCAGTTACATTACCAGTGGCCTCGATAACAACATCAAGGGTATATATTTATCTAAGGCCCCGTTTTTGATGGAGTGTTCGTGGAGGATGATGTGAGTATTCTTGAAGAACCCTTCACGTAGAAGAAGGTTTAACCAAAGAAATGAGGGTGTGAGGAGACTTCTTTTGTTAGTGGAAGTGAAGGGGAAGTAAAGATAAGACCCATGTTTCAAGTGTGCCCATAGGGAAGACATCATAACGTAAGGAGGCAAGGACAAGCACATATGTCAGAAGGTAGCCTGTAAGAGGAAGATCTCTATTAAAGAAGAAACAAAGGATAATACCTAGCTCAGACTCTAAGGAGATGGAAATCTTGAAGGAAGAAGAGGCTGAGAGCGAGGAAGAACTAGAGGTGAAGGTGATTCCACATGTGTACACGGTGGATGAGTCAAATGCGGAGGACTAGAGCACACATTTTGAGGACACACATGTTATGGAGATGGATAGAGAAGACGAATTTGGGGCATATGACACTAGGGCTACAGGTGAAAAACTGGAGCCAAAAATAGAGCATGAGGTCGGAGTGCACTCCCGACCCTGAGGTAGAGCACAAATTGGAAAAGGAGGTTGGGAGATTATAGAACATCTAGTGGAGCATGAGGTGGCACACAGTAAAAGGAAGGAAAGAGTGAAGAATAGGAAGGGATCATGGGTGGAGAATCAAACCTTGTTATAGGTTTCCCTAAGGGTGTTTGAGGAAAGAGTAGGAGACCAAGGTACATCCCATAAGGACCTATAATGCAAGTACATTAAAGATCCCAACAAGGTTTTGTGCTCTAGGTATAGAGCATGATAATCTCAGATCAAATATTTTGCTAGTCATTATTCAATAAGGGGGATGCACTACCGCGCACAAGGAAGATGTTATCTTGGGCACTTGAGTCACACATCAAGGAGCTAGAATTTGAGGTGAGTGCCCATTCATTACCATATACCCATGAGAAGGTAACCTCTGAGAGACGTATCCGATAGTCGCTTCCCAACAATTATCAAATGAGCAAGAGTGTAACGTGCTTGACAAGCTATCGGTGGAGGTGGGTGCCAGGATTTTTGACAAGAACAATAATATCATGATCATAAGATAGGTGATCCATAGGGATCCAAAATGACTCTACTTCATCAAATCAATCAACACGAAGAAGGAAAAATAATACACAGAGGTTTTGTCTTTATAAGTAACAACACCACCGCTTCTGCTCTGTGCAGAGCTGCTGCTGAGAACCACCGCCTAACTAGGGTGGCGAGTCCTAAGACCGCCATTCTACATTGGACGGCGGTCTAGCTCTTTCGAATAGAAAAACAAAAATATGAAACGAACAACCCGAATTTGGAAGGTTGTTTGTGTCTCTTCTCCTCCATGACCTTTCCCATTCTCCAATGCATGGGAGGACATGAGAAAGGCTATAAATACATGTTTGTAGAAGAGAACAAGGAGGCATCGAATCATGAAAGCAAGTGAGCAAGAAGTTTTTAGTGCTAGAATTATGTTTTGTAGAAGAAAGGAGTGTTGAGACAAAGCAAGCAAGTAATTGGGAGGAAGTGTGAGATATTATCTACTTCTCTTTCATACTTATTGTAATTTTTGTACTTATTGTTTTGAATTGGCCAATAAAAGTGGGAAGAAAGAGAAATTTCCCTTCCCGACTAGTTTTTCCTCCTCTGGAGGTTTCCAGGATAAAACTTGTTAGTGTTTATGAGTTTATATTCTTTCCTTTCCTATAATTGTGGATTCTAAGCATAAGTAAAAATTCATTCACTAGTTATCTCTGTCATTTTCTACTAGAAATTAGAACAACAACGTTTTAATTTTTGATTCTGTGGATAATTCCAAAGTTGAAGAGTTTACATATCAACGTTAGGCCACTTGACCAAGACACCATAGTTTATGACAATCCTCTTGGAACAAGACAAGTACTTTTCATAACAACAAGACAAAACTCATTTATAGCTTGATCGAGACCAAACTAACTTCTGTAAACCAAACATACCTTCTCATACTTCACATAGGAGGATGACTCCATGAATCCTAATGGAGACACCTATACACCTGGTTGTGTCTTTAACAAAGAAAAGAACCCAAATCCTAATGAGAGAGGACACCAAGATCTTGCATCAACTTCTTAGATACTAAACCTTTGATTTTCTATCAATCTCCCCAGGTAATCTCTTTAAGTAGTAAACAATCCCTTTCGATCATTTGTCTTATTAGTAACTTTACACTTCTCATTATGATCAGACCTGTCATCTTCCTTCCTCTTATAGTTGTCTTTTCTCCATCTACAATATCTTGAAATATGACCTGTTGGGAAATATATCATAAGGTTTCCATTGATGTCAAGTTATACATTTATGTCAAAGTATTCCCAAGGTGTTTATCAGTTATATTTTAGTAGTATCATGATGGTTAGGATGGCTAGGATGGCTAGGATGGTTAGAATGGTTCTTTGAGTTTTAGGATGGTTTTGGGTAATCTCAATGTTCTATAGGCTTGGTGAGGTGAGGTAGGAGTCTAGTGGAGGTATGGACATGATTGGTAAACTTGTAATAGGTTCTCTAAAGGTTATTCATGATGTTAACATGCATGGTAAAAATATCATGTAGTGAGCTACGGGGTACATGGTTGGAGTCACAAAAGTTAAATAGAGATTGTAACCACTCATTTAGGCCTAGTTCTAGAGCCTAATGAGGTATAAGAGCTAAATGTGGATCATGAAAAGATATATTAAGTGTGGGAACATCCTTGGAATAATTTTTATGGCATGCATGAGCATCTTAAAGGTTTATTTCAGCTCCTGAAGTAAACCTCCAAAAATCACCAAATTGCCCTTGGGGACTAACGGTGAAGATTGACAAATGTGATAGGTATGAGAAGTGTAGGAAAATTTATGGCTGAACAACACATGGAATGTTTATAGGGGTGTCTTTTAGTGCTTCATGTAAAATTTCATTAATATTTGAAGAGAGGTGTGTGGAAGTTATGTAAGTTTTTCTAAAACTGGTTCATTGAGAAATGCAAAATGAGTTAGTTGTCTTCTTAGCACTCGAGAAAAACTATGCAACCTTACGTAGACACCTAAAATTAGCACCATTAATCCCCATTTCCATTTCCACTATCACCCCTTTATTATCACATCATTATCATATTATCTATTAAAACTTTATCATAAGTCTTATTTCTCCCCTATTATAATTACTCCCAGTAAATATTATTCTAGAGTTGTAAAATCCTATCTTATCCTCTCCTAAACAACCTTATTCATATAAATATGGAGCCTTCTTTAGCAAAATATGGAGCCTTCTTCAAAAAAATATGAAGCCTTCTTCACATAAATCATATAAGGACTTTTTTAAAGAACTCCAAGCATGAAGTATTCCAAAAAAATTAGGAAATTAGGTGAGAAACAAGAAAGTCATGAACATTTTTCTAACATGCATTAATATGTGTTTAACAACACATAACATCCATGCAAATGAGAATAACTATGAAATATTACATAAGATGTATGTGAGAAACCCTCAAAGGGAAGAAAACCCATTGAAACCTTAGCATATATTACACAAAACATGGACTTGCAAGAATATTACACATCCTACAAGATTTGTTTAGTGAGGCACCCACTCCACAAGAGAGCACCAATAGTTATTATCCTATCCTAAAACTTTGTTGATATGACTCAACAAAAAGGACTCCTATGAATATTACACATCATAATATATTTTGTAAATGTATGACCACATATTATATGTTGATCCCACAAATCTTCTGATTGTGTTCCAATTTCAGCTCACACAACCTTCAAACCCTCTCAAATCCACCTTCTCCTACATTGCTCAAACTTGCTCAAACATGGGTTGGTTTGGAAAATTACACTTCCACGATATCCCTTAAACACTCTGCAAATATTCACACTCTCTCTCAGCTCTGTCTTGATGCCCTTAAAATACTTTCACTCTCACACCTAGCCCGCACTTTTTCCCTCTCACCACACTAGTCACAAATGACCAAATACATGCACTTAAATACATGACTCATAATTACAAACATCATAGGTAATCCATTACCAATTAATTTTTGTCTCCATAACACAAAAGTATAACTAAAAGCTCATATAAATCAACATGAAAGAACCATATGGTTTGGCAATGCACCAAGACAACTACAAGCTCTCACAAGCCCAAAAAGGCCAAAAACCCCATCACCAAGTACACCAACGTCTCCAAGCACTCACTCCAGCTATGTCAAGCCTCTAAATGATCCACACATTTCAAGGAAAAATATAAACACCTTCCATCAGCTCCTAATCTTATGCATCATCCATTTCATTCACATCACCACCAAGTATGATTGTTTCCTACTTAAATCAGGCACCTTCAAGAGCTAGTCACCAATAATGAAGCACAAGATCACACCAAAACAATTAAAATATTCCATGTATCCAATCATTTGAAATCAAATGACATGTATAAAATTTATAGACAATTTATAATTCATGAATTGTCAAACAAAGCAAATGGAACCATTTCTCCTCTTTAGCAAATTGAATTGTTGAGGAGCTAGTTTTGGAAACTCAATGTGTTTATACCCTTTCTAACACATTAAATACTTATAAAAGCATGAAATGGGAAAAAAATTCATCCCTCTTCACTCTCAAATGGATAACTATCATCAATTAATCCAATATATTGGTTTTCCGACCAATCTTCTCACCAAAGCAAGTTTTCCGAACCAATCAAACTAGGTCAACTTGTGACCTCAATAATGCTACCTCAAATGAATTCTAGAGCTCAAAAAATCATCCAACACATCATATGAGATGTCTAAAACACCTCCAAGGTCTCCAATAATCATCACAAATCTCACAAGTACTCAAGCACTTCCATTCTCCAAGACTGTTAAAACTGCCCTTTAGGCCCAAAAACTAGTCTTCTAAGATTGACCTATGCAGGTCATCAAAACACTTCACCATGATTTTAAATGAATCAAAACATGTATTATAGCTCCCAAAACTCATGACACCAATTTAGACATGGGGTCTAATGGAAAACCTAAGACTAAAACCTTCTTTCAACAAACAAATTTGAGTGGGCTCTACTAAGTGTCATGACTTGAAACAAACGCCATCTGAAAGCTGGGAGATTCATCTCCATCATCCAATCATAAAATTTGATGATTCAATCCATTATGGGCTCATACCATCAATTTTTCTCCTATCACTCATGAACTAGGGTTTTAAACTCATAAAAAGCACCTTACCTTCTTAACAATCGTTCATAAATTTTTGGGCCTCATTTGATCTCATTCCAACTCTAAGATCTTCTTAACTCCATGAAAAATCATCCCTAAAATACTTGGAGTTCCATGCAAACATCACATATGCCAACCAAGAATATTTATCTCACCTCAAGCTAGAAAATGCACTCTTTAGAACTTGATAGGACTCAAAACACCATATCTTGAAAAATATTCATCATAGGACTTTGAAATTTTTCCCACAACACCAAAAAAACCCTCCTTATACATCTATAATTCTCCTCTTCTCTCAAGTAGGGTTGCATCTTCCCATCCTTCGTTAGGAAATAAGGGATAAAATATGTGAAATAATCCCTCACAGAATCGCAACAAAGAGAAACTAATATGCGAAATTATTACAGATCTCAAATAAAATTGCAGAGTAAAATAACACAACATTAAGAGACAAGATTTAACGTGGTTCACCCAATTTGGGCTACGTCCACCAAGAATCACTTGCTCGATTTTATTACAAGCCACCACTCTCTCAATACAATACCCAGATCCGTTTGGAGCTATGCTCAACAAACTCTCTGAATTCACACCAATTCAAAACACATCTCGCAATACATTTGCTTGTACATCTATCATATGCATAAGACCATATAAATAGACAAATTTTTCCCACAACGCTCCTAAGCAGCTTTTTCAAAACCGTGGGTATCAAAACCATGGGAAAAACCCATCCCATAAACCTATGGGTCAAAAAACTCACCCATATGAGAAAAGCACGTTTCCCGATATGTCGGGTGCATTTTTCGAGGCCAAAAAATTTTACGCCTAAAAAAAAAAAAATTTGGGGCTACGCCCCAAACCCCAAATAAGATACATGAAAAGTGTACAAAACCGTACGGTACTCTTAGTGTACAGCCTTCAACACTTTCACGAGATGAAAATAGGCTCCACAACCTAACAAAGAAAATTATCCGCGCCCACTTCCAAAGCATGATAACACAGAAGGATTTATTCAACTAGGAGTTAATGGATGAGGATATGGTGACTATGCGCACTCAAAAGCAACTATCGTGGTCAATGCACACCCACATGGATGAGCCTAACTTTGATGTATGTGAAGAGTCATGCATTTTGAGATGATTAAAGAAGGCACCTCAAGCTAGACACATGACAATAAAGCCTACTTTCATGTTAGATGAGCAGGTCAGCAATGCATTGGTGAAAGTTTATGCTTTGAGGTGGCTAGAAGAAACATGGACAAAGCTACCACGATCAGAGAGCTACATGAGGAGTTGAAGACAAAGGACACATAGATAACACACATAACATAGGAGAGGGACTTCGTGCAGAAGAAGAATGAGGTATTTATAAGCATCATAGAGGAGAGTGGGGACAATGTCATCAGAGCAAGGCCACACTTGGAGGCCAAGGTACCACAGACATTTCCTTCAGTGATACACCATGTGGGAAAGTTGGTGGACTTGGTATTTTAAGATGAAAATCTGCGTATGCAAGCACCAAAAAGCTCAGAACAAGATGCCGAATGGGAGAAAAAATCGGTGATGAGAAAAATTGTATCTTATGAAGGGTTATTATAAGCATTACAGGAAGTATTGAAGAAAGCAGACCAAGCTTTAAATGTATGCACAACTCTAGAGGCTCTTATCAACATCAAGACCCTCAAAGAGAACAACAAGGTCCAGAAAGAGATGAAAGATGAGACATTGGGCCATGTAGAAAGATTGTCAATGGTTAAATAGAAGTGCGAGGCCTTGGCAACATCACAAGAGCCGCACAAGACTTGGCTAGAAGAGCTTGGAAAGCTAATTGCATAGAAGATGGACCTTTTAGAAGGTAGAATGACATCAATTTCCAGTGTTGTGTTGGTTCTGCAAAATGAGAAAGGAGATATTAATAGGGATGAGTTAGAATCCATTCTTTGTGGACATCCCAAAAAAACCCGTCCCATAAACCTATGGGTCAAAAACTCGCCCATATGAGAAAAGCACGTTTCTGATATGTCGGGTGCATTTTTCAAGGCCAAAAATTTTACGCCTAAAAAAGCAACTTACTCTTGTGTATGTACTCTTAGTGTACAGCTTCAACACTTTCACACATGAAAACAGGCTCCACAACCTAACACATCCACTAGGAGTTATTTGACTAGTCCTTAGTGTTTTACATATTTTAGGCCATAACTAGGTGTTCTAACGCCAAACCAAAGCATAACACCTCTTCTAAATGCATTTACATACTAAAAATGATGTGCCTCACCTTTCTAAGTGTCTGCAAGGGCTCATAAGCTTCTAAAAGTGACTATCATACTCCAATAGGCCTCTAAAAACTAAGATTGGGTCTAGTTTATATCTAGACCAACTATGAAAACACTATAACTCTACTTCCAATCTCTCCAAAGGGAACTAACACACTTGAGACAATGTCTCACACCTTTACTGAGCCTCCATGAGCTCTCATAGCCATGTAACTCCCTCTCATGCTCTATTTGGCCTTCAAACACCTAGATTAGGTCTAGATGAGCACCTATAATTGTGTCCACAACCTGTACCTACAATTTGACACTCTCATGAGTGTCTTGACACAATGTCCTTGTGCTCACCAAGCTTATACCATGTTCCTCAAGCCACTTCATGTATTCCTTTCATCATGCCAAGTCATCTTGCTAACTAAGCCTCATGATTAGGCTTACTTGGGCCAAGCCATTCTCACTTTGTATCCACTCTTACAATCATGCCACACCTTTTTTTCCCATGTCACCATCATTCCAAACATCATATAACACTCCTAGATCATCCTATTTGTCATTAATGAGCTTTTATATCAATAAAAATAATCTAACTCACACATGTCAACAAAATAGTCTACAATGTGACCATTCACATTCCTACATGACTATTCACGTTCTTTTCCAGAATAAGGAACTTTTCCTTATTTTAAGAAAAGTATTTTTACAAAAGTGTAAAAGAGGAAACTTAAGTTGGTTTTGGAAAAGTGCATTTCTCAATGAAGAATTAGAAAATCTTTGGACTTCCTTTGAGAAAAACAACTTGCAACATGTAGGAATAGAAAGAGGGAAGAAGAGAATCAATCAACCGATGAAGCTCATGAAGAAGATCATTTGATGTGGTGGACTGGAGAATTTTCAAGACTTCCCCTAGTTGTATTGAACTTATGCACTACCTCATAAACTTCTCCTTCGCTGGGAATGGAGGTTTTGGAGAGGATATCTAACCAATAATTTGTTGAGCTCAAATGATCTTACATTCTTGAGCTGAAAACATCGAGAGATAGTTGATTTGATCTCAAAAATGTTTCCATGATTTCATCTCCATAAGACTGTGGATTAGATAACTCACTTCTTACAATATCTTTAAAATGTTTGCAAAGCTCATCGGATGATATTGACCACATTGCAATTCATGACACCTCATCTTGCGAAAAAAAACTTTTGGCCTCTACTTTGATTTTGTGACCCCGATTCGATGATAGGGAAGTCTTGAATGGCTTCATACGAGGCTATCATCTTCCACTTTATGGTCCTTACCTGTGTGAAGATAAATTATCTTCTTGACTCATGAATACTTGCTTTTCACATAGTGTTTTGGGGTTAACTACACTCATTTTGTAAAGAGAGGCAGAACAACTTGTTCTAGTGATCTGCTTCCACTTTGATCGTAACAATCACATCTTCTACGTTTTCCATGGACAAGGTAGTAATTTTGAAAATCATAACCATTTTAGGGATCAGATCACACCCTTTCTACATAATAGAATCGATCCATGAATTCATCATCTTTCCCATTTTACCCATTCTCTTGAATTCCTGTATAACATGAGAGTCGGTCTTGTTCAAGGAAATATATACTCAAAAGGAGTGAGCAAAGCACATTTATATCCGTAAGGGTTTCAACATATGAGGTCAAAGTATGGATTTAGCTCTGAACTGCTCCTTGGTTTCCTCTCTCTCTCTCTCTGGTTTGAGCAACAAGTCTCGCAGCGATCTATTCAAAATTGTGAATGTGTCCCTCTGGTCTAAGCTCACCAAGGGAATATCATGTCATCTCATAATTTGTTGTCCTCATCTCTGATTCATCCTTTTCAACTCTAGGTTGAGAAAACTCAATAAACTATTATCTTGAAGCATCAGTCATGAGCCTAGAGGTCATCTTAGCTGTCCTTGAGTGAGGGAGGGCTTCCAAAGCTTGGAAGAGAATTCAATTGCTAGTGTCTTAGCTTTGGCCACGGTACACCGACAATTACCGATGATCTCTTGAACCCATGGGAAGACCATATCCGGTGAAGACGATGAGGTATGAGCCATGGGGCTGCCAACAAGGGACACTAGCATTACATCTTGGCTACATGCAAGAGAAGACTTGTGAACTCTTTCTTCATGAGGTTGAATAGGCGGTGTGACCAATCATTAGAAAGAATGTGTCGAAAACTCAAGAGACATGTGATTTCTGATTATAGGAGAGACAAAAAATTCCCTGGGCTCAAGGTGATTAACTAAAATGTGAATATTCTAGTGTAATCTAGATGTTATAGGAGTAGTAAATAAATGAAACCATAAATTACTCGAAACAATACCCAAGTAAACTAAGCAATAAAATCTATAAACCCTAATGTGCAAAAAGGGTTGGAAGAGCCTTATCTCGATTCGAAGATGTCACGGGCTTGTGTCGCGGTGGAGATTGGATGAACAGGAGGAAACTATCACACAAGAGCTTGAGAAAATGTAGATCTGGAGGATTTCACTGAATCGGAGCACCTAGGGAAGGATAGGGGCACTGTGGGCACCCGATGTGCACATATGGTCGAAACCCAAATTTTTAGGGTCATAAGATGTCTGCACTCCTTTGTTTCTTATCATGTGTATGTCGCTACACTTTGCCAGATGTCACGTAAACCTGTAATGGAAGAATCACCTGCAAAACCCCAAACAAAGCATCAAAACCCTAAAAATAAAGATGCATATGAAGGGGTCAAACTGTCCTCAACTACCAAATTGATGGACTTATCACTGAGCGTTACACTACATCTCAGACCCAATGTAGTTCTAGGTGTGTGTGTACGAATTGTGCCCTAGGTTCTCTTGTGCTTGTCACACTTTGTGAGTAGCAAAAAATAACTAGATGTAGAATGTAAATAATGTGTGCATGGAATAGAATAAAATCCCCTCCTATGAAGTGTAATGCAGATGAACCACCTTTGTCCCTTGTGATGGAGCTAGATGGATGCAAATGGAGTAGTAGAGCCTTTAATGGATGCAACCTTAGGTGGTGGTAGTAAGTGCTTAGCGCTTGTCCCTCATTATGGCCACATAACTTTACATTTGTATGTTTCTCTTGCTCTAATTTCATAATCAACCCCAAAAAGGCCAGACCACCAAAAATATAAGAAGCTCAAATGGCTAGAAAGTGCATGTTATCCATATTTTCCCCCTAGAAAAATTGGATCAGCCACGACCCCTCACAGAAGAAGCCATAAAAATCACATTCAAATCCTACAAATAGGTCGCAGAGAGACTCTGCAATGGAGTGGCGGGGCTTGTAAAAGATCAAATGACCCTGTGTAAGGAGAAATTCAAGAAACAGCTCCATTCGAGTGAATCCGTGCTTCAAATCCAACAAAGGGATTACAGGAGGGCTTGAAAATGGAATAGCAAGGTCAGGGAAGGAGAAGACAATGTCAAAGAGGCCATAGGCTCAAAAGGAGAAGAAACGGTGAAAGTTTGAAGTCTTCGGCTCAAACATTCAGCGGGCCTAAAAAAACTAAGTATAGAAGTGCTAGCAGAAGCTGCCACGCGTCAGCTTGGCACATCACCAAAGGTAAATCCAAAAGAAGAGGCCCAAATGAGCGCGAGCTCGCCACGTAGTCCAAGTTGAAAAATGAGACAGAGCAGAATGAACACTAGCACGCCACGTGTTCGGGGTCCAAAAAGGTAAGAGAAGCCATTGAAAAGTCAAAAATCCCGCAGAGGCCTCCACATGTCAACCCAATACTCCTTCAAAGGGAAAATCTTGAGCGGGTTTCTAAGGGAGCACGGAGCCTCCATGCGTCCCGGGGCGTAAAGGGACGACATCGGGGTTGAATAGTCAAAGCATTGAGACAAGCCGGGGAGGATGCCAAATGTCGATGCGGTGCTAATTCAAGAGCAAAATTAAGGGAAGGTTTCCAAACAAGTGTCAGGCCGCCGCATGTCCCCAGTCAGATATATGACCTCGTTGAACAAAAGACTTAGCCAAAAACATGAAGAAAATGAGAAAACCATGGAAGAAGCCACGTGTCAGCCCAAATAGCTCCCAAAAGCAAAATACAAAGGCTGCCCTTAGACATGCGCCAGCCCTCCACATGTTCGGTTTTAAAAGGGGGCCCGTTTTGGTAGCTAGTTCCTGCCATTTTTTATAGACCTAATTCAAATTTAAAATGAGCATATCTTTTGACTCGGTGCTCGAAATCGACAAATATGGCACCGTTGGAAAGATCTCAGCCTCGTCTATGCCATGGAGATATAAAACTTTAATTTTGGAGAGGTTAGGTGGGGAAAAAATGAAGAAACGTCTTTGGGCCATTAATACATGATCTATTTACCCCAACAACTAGATCAGATTTGATCTGATCCACCGTTCCTCCTCCTTTGAGGTGCCGAACAAGTAATTGATGCAAGCACAATAGATTTGGGGTGGATTTTGTAGGAGGCATTGATGGCAGTGGTTGAGCTTCGAACTAGTTTTCCCGCTTCTCTCTCCTTCTTCCCTCTATGTTGAATCTATAAAAGCAAGGTTAGGGCTCATTGTAAAAGGTTGGACATTTCTGTTTTGTGCCCTCCCTTCTTCTTTTGTTCACAAAAGGATTTGTGGAGCTTTTCTAACCTCTCCTTCGAGGTTGTAATGCAAGTTTTGACTCGTCTACTGTACTAATATACTGTATCAACTCTTGAGCAATAATATATATGTCTATGGATGTTTCTCAACCCTCTCATGTATTCGTTATTGTCTCTCTGATCTCTTATTACAATTTGGTCATCTGTGCATGTTATTTGTATTACATTCATGTGGTCTGTGTTAAACTACAAAATGAGTGTCTAACATTCCTTTGGTGTATCACCTCGTTAGCTTAGGTTTATTTTCTTGCATCTCTCTAACCCTGTCTCCTTGGTAGATAGAATAGACTTAGAATAGATCCTCTGCAATTTGTTTGTGTACACCTGAATAGAGGGATAGGAACTAGCCTCAATCCGGAGATCTCTCTCAACTCGCAAGGTCCCACACCTTGAGAGATGTTCTATGTTGTGTAATCACACCGAATGCCCCACTTCACACCAAGGCCATTCGAGGGTGTTGTGATTCTGCACTAACAGTTTTGGCACGCCCGGTGGGACACTGAGGTTAGATCTTCCATCTTTCCAAGGTGTCTCATTACAAACAACAAATCATAAGCCACCGTGCGACCACACTAACATTTTTGGCACAACCGGTATGCGACACTAAGGTTAAAGCACCTTACCACTTCATCTTAGTAGGTTAGTGTGTTCATGTTCGAGATTCAACCTTTTGAGGCACATGCAAGCACATCTGGTGACTCTATCTAGTCAACAACCCTATCTCTAAAGTTACAGACCTTTTCCATCCATTTCCAGTCATTTTCATCCATTTTATTCTTCCATATCTTTCATTTTCTCCCATTCCATGAAGTTGTGCAATCATGGCTTCATTTCCTTCTTGGAACTCACACTTATAGCAACAATGCAGTTCACCTCCAATGCATTTCCCAACTCCTCCAAATCATCATTATAATTAGATTCAAGACCATTATGCTTACCCATATGAGCAGGGTCAAAGTCGTTTGCCATGAGCTTATCAAGAACAAGGGGGCGCGCTCAATGGTGACACAATATGTGAGATATTGGTTTCTTTGGAGAAGATTCAAAAATGGAGGCTGGAATGGTTTAGTAAAGGGCCATAGCACAAATGAAGGCATTCAAGATTGGTTGCAAAGCACCTTGTCCATGGGGAGGCCCTTTTCCAAGACATTACAGACCCTCAGGAGAAGCTTGACTTCATGGTTGAAATGTTGCCTCAGCTTACACAGTGGATTGAAGATATTAAGGCTTATGAGTTGGACACAAGACAACCTTGTCAATGGGTAAGTCAATCACCAGCTCCATGTCCTTCATTTTCTCTTTCTCAATCTTTATCATTTCAATATGATCAAGAGTCAAGCCCCTCACTTGCTTCCTCAAGTGTTGATTTCATTTCTCCATCTCCTAGTCTTCCATCCCATCTCAATTCTTCTCCACCTCCCTCTCCACCACAAACAATAGAAAAACTGGTTGAACCCCAACCTTCCACTCCTCTTACTTCCCCAAATCCATGTTGGGGAGATGAAAATCAAACAACCAGCCAAGGGAAGCAAGAAGAGGAACCCAACAGAGAAGAAATGATAGACAATCCAAAGAGTTGGGCTACCAAATTTGAGTTTACAAAGATCCCCTTGATGGTTAAGCCAATAGAGAAGGTCAAGGTTGAAGAGCTAGTGGTGGCTGAGGCTGAGTTTGCAGCAGAGAAGGAACAAAAATAGAAGGAAGAAGATCAACAACCTATTTTCTTTGAATACAATGTCCCTAATGGAACTTTGTCTGAAGAGGATGCTTTGATCTGATCCAAGCTGCACACAACCAGTTAAGGAGGAAGAACAATCAGCTCCAAGTCCCATTGAAGAGGAGCAAATGGGAGAAATAAAATTAGTGTTGAAGCCACTCAATGAAGAAAGCATCATTGAAGATCCTTTGCTTTCATTTCAAGGGCCTGATTTGATTGTTAATTCCATGATGGAGGAGGACCATATAGTTTCAAAGGATCCAAGCATAGGGCAAGCTACAGAAGAACCTTCAATTCTTCCTCCCACTTCATCCCCTTCAAGCTCTAATGTTGAAGAAGAGTTTGAACTTTCAAACTTCATGTTTGAGGAAGAAGGGAACCATGGTGAGAAATTTTTAGATTAGGAGGACACCATGGAGGAAGTAGAACACCTGCAACATAACAACAAGGAGGTAGATTGTCTGTCAAACATGGAAGATTACTTTGGTGAAGAGGATCCTGAGGAGATCACATCATTTTCTCCTCTTCCATCCACCTTCCAAGCATATAAGCCCTCTAACATGAAGGAGGACATTCAAGGACAACAGCCTATACTTCATAACAACTCCTTGAGACCAAGGTTGAAAGACAAGAGTCTTCCATGTTCTTCATAGGGGAAGGAAGAGAAAAGGCAAGTAGATGTCATCATCCCTCTCAAACCATCCATCCATAAGGATCAACAAGAACGCTCCATTCTTGGAGTTAAAGTTCAGAACCATGGGCAGATTCAAAGGACCATACCTTGCCTAATCAGATACTTGGCTTCATTGGAGCCAAGGGAGAAGCCAAAACCAGTCATGCCTACTTCAGGGCATGAGGATGAATATCAAAGCACCAAGGGTCACCATCAACACCTCCAGGATTCCAATACAAATCAACTTGAGGAGTTATTTTCTATTAATGTTGATACATTCCTGATATGGGTGGAGGATTGGCTTAAAGTTAGTTTTTCACTCATATAGGCAGCCATATTTAGTGTTAAATCATTTGCATGGTTGCCCCTCTTGAGAAAGGGAAGCTACTTCTCCCTACCTATAATAGGCTTTGTTTAAGCTTTTCTTTCTCTCTGGTTAGTGTAGGGGTAGGAGTAGATTTTGTTTTCAACAGAAGAAGTGCTTGTGCACACTTTGCATGTCTCATTTGAGGCATGTATGATTTTGTCTTTGTACATAATTTTTATTCATATTGCTCTAGAGCTACTAAGGCAAAGCCCTTCACTATTCACAACAAGGAAACTCATAGTTTCCTGTAATAGTTGCTATATTCAAAATAAAACAAATGCGAGAGCAACAACTAAAAGAGCGTTTTCAAGACAGATGCTTTCAGGGACAAATGAAATCCCGAGATCAAAGCAATTTTCAACTCTCAGAAGCCTTATTTCGAGATTTCTTATGAAAATTGAGAGTGCAAATGGTCGGGCTCACGGTTCAGAGGTAGGATCAGTATCAAGCCATCATTCTTGACTCCATGCCCAATGGATAGCATAAGAAGGCAACCGGTCCTTTCATCTAGCAAGAAGATGCCCCTGCGAGTCGCCAAATTGTTATCCATATTCTTCCCCTAGAAAAAATTGGATCAGCCACGAACCCGCATGAGAAGAAGTCGAGAAATCATGTTCAAATCCTACAAACAGGTCGCAGAGGGGACTCTACAATGGAGTGGACGGGGCTGCAAAAGATCAAACGACCACTGTATAAGAAGAAATTCAAGAAACGGCTCTATTAAACGAATCCATGCTTCAAATCCAACAAAGGGATTATAGGCGAGGCTCGAAATGGAATAATAGGGTCGAGGAAGGAGAAGATAATGTCAAAGAGGCCAAAGGCTCAAAAGGAGAAGAAACAGTGAAAGTTTGAAGTCTTCGGGCTCAAAAGCTTGATTCAGGCGAGCCTCAAAAAAGACTAAGTATAGAAGTGCTAGCGGAAGCTACCACATGTCATCTTGGCGCATCCCCAAAGGTAAATCCAAAAGTAGAGGCCCAAATGAGTGCGAGATCGCCACATAGTCCAAGTTGAAAAATGGGACAGAGCGGGCCCAAAAAAAAAAACTAAGTATGGAGAACGAGCACCAACTCGCCACGTGTTCAAGGTCCGAAAAGGTAAGAGAAGCCGTTGAAAATTCCAAGATCCTGCGGAGGCTTCCACGTGTCAACCCGACACTCCTTCAAAGGGAAAGTCCTTAGTAGGTTTCTAAGTGAGCGTGGAGCCTCCATGTCTCTAGTTTCGTAAAGGGACGGGGTCGGGGTTAAATAGTCAAAGCATTGAGACAGGCCAGTGGAGGATGCCAAGTGTTAGCACAGTGTTAATTCAAGAGAAAAATTAAGGGAAGGTTTCCAAACAAGCGTCAGGCTGCCGCGTGTCCTCGGTCAGATATATGACCCCACTGAGCAAAAGACTTAGCCAAAAACATGAAGAAAATGAGCAAACCACGGAAGAAGCCACGTGTCATCCCTAGCGTAACTCCAAAAGTAAAATACAAAGGTTGCCCTCAGACATGCGCCAACCCTCCACATGTCCGGTTTCAAAAGGGGGCCCATTTTGGTAGTTAGTTCTGTCATTTTGTATGGACTTGATTCAAATTTCAAATAAGCATATATTTTGACTTAGTGCTCAAAATCTGACAAATCTAGCACCGTTGGAAAGATCTCGGCCTCGTCTACACCATGGAGATTTGAAACTTTAATTTTGGAGAGGTTAGGTGGGGAGAAAATGAAGAAACGTCTTTATTCCATTAATACAGAACTATTTGCCCCAACAACCAGATCGGATCTGATCTGATCCACTGTTCCTCCTCCTTCGAGGTACCAAACAAGTAATTGATGTAAGCATGATAGATTTGGGGCAGATTTTGTAGGAGGCATTGATGGTAGTGGTTGAGCTTCGAATTGGTTTTCCCGCTTCTCTCTCCTTCTTCCTCTCTGTGCTGAATCTATAAAAGCAAGGTCAGGGCTCATTGTAAAAGGTTGGACATTTCTATTTTGTGCCCTCCCTTCTTATTTTGTTCACAAAAGGATTTGTGGAGATTTTCTAACCTCTCCTTTGGGTTGTAATGCAAGTTTTTCCTCTTGGCTATTGTAATATATTGTATCATGTAATGTCCCCTTTCTTACGCCAAAGGCCTAAGGGTCGAGTCAAGTCCAAGCCATGGTCATACCCATGGGGTTGTGGATGCTGAGAGATTTTTGGGAAGGGGCCGCATGGTGCTAATATTCAAGTTTGGCATTTGGGGGTCACTTTGGACCTTAGCGACTTAAATAGGAAAAAGTAACTTTAGTTACTTTTATTTTATTGACCTCTCCGTGGAATGAAATGCATCTAGGTCTATTGGGGCTCTTTTGCCTTAGAATGTATATAAGGAGATGAGAGAGAAAGGAGAGGGACTTTTTGCATACATTTTATCCTCCTTCACATGTAGTCATTATTGTGCTTCTGACTTGTGGAGTCAAATCCCATGAGGACCACAGCCGGTGGTGAGAGACCCATTCCTAGCTAGCAGGGCATTCTTTAGTAGTGAGAGATCTACCCTAGTCTTTCATTTGGGAGCCACTTTTGGGTTGTGTTACGAGAGATTTTATCGATGTTTCGAGAGGATGGATTTTGAGGGTTTTCGGGGCATTTGAGGAAGATAATCAGTGGGCTTTCGGATCAGATTCATGAAGCCATTTGGGTAGGGCGTGGCAGCTCGTTGAAGGCACCTCCATCATTTTCGACCCCTTTCCAAGCATGGTGACTTGTATCCTTATTTGGAGGGTTTTCCAGTTGGTCCCCTTCAGATCTAAAGGTTGAAATGTCATTTCCTATACCTATTAATGTTATTTCCAAAGACCCTTAATTTTTGCTCTTGTATTTGGTGATTTATGGATTTTAGAAGTTTACCAGCCGCCCAAGGCATTCTGTAATTCTCTGGCAGCATTTTAATCTCTGTAAAATTCCAAAAATAGTTTCCTTATGTCATTTATAATAATATCAAGCCCTCTTTAAATTTTCAAGTAATTTGGGTGGTCATTTTGGGAAATATTAAGTTTCTTTAGTTCGTTGTCCTAGCTGGTCATTTTCTGCAAAAATCAGTATTCTATGTGGCTACAAATTTTCATTATTTTACGCATTTTTAAATAGTATCCCACAAGGGATATTACAATGGTATCAGAGTTGTTGTTCCTCCAGCCTGTGTGGGTTAAATATGGAAGTTTGGAAAGATCTCAATGTGGGTTTTATGAAGGAAATGTTCACCAACATGGTGAAACAACAGAAGCCACTAACCTTTATTTGAGTTAGCTCACTCAAAATTTGAGTCAAAGAAAATATTGGGACAATAAGGAAAAAGGTGAGAACAATAATAAAGGGCACCCAATAGAGGTGATTGATGAGGATTCTTGTTGGAGGAAATACCAATCTTTGAGTAAGGGTTTCAGAGATAATATGTCATTTCCATATTATTGTGTGATGAAGATTGGTAGCAAGCCCAAGTGAGATCATCATATGCCGGTACCTAAATTACAAAGGAACTCATTTGAAGAAGAAGAAGCTTCTAGAGAAAAAGGTATGATTTCCATTGAGAAAAATAATTGCATTAGTGAAACTTTTCTTGTTGGAGAAATTATTCCAGCTCAGGAGAAGAAATTTGTATATGCAAGCAAAGAGGATGTAATGGAAACTCTAAAATGGTGTGAGGAATGGAATAGTGGAGCTAGAGCTGCTAGATTGATAGCCGCCCAAGCAAGACAACACCTACAAGAGTTCAAGGAAAAGATGTGGGCAAATGATGCAAGGAAGTCTACACCCACGAAAGAAGACTCTATGGAGCAGCTGGCACATGAGGAGGAGCCTCACATGGACACTGGTGTAAAATTACAGCCTGTTGTAATTTCCAAACTAGCAACTTTTGATCAGCTTTCAAATACTTTCAACAGGCACTCAGGAAACAATGTTGGGGGTAGCTCAACATATGTCTATCTTGAACACATGGAGGACATTGATGGCCTTGAAAGGGAGTTTGTTGGACCATTGCTCCAACTATGTGTATATGAGCATCTTGTGGATGATATATGGTGGCAAGTTTTAGCTCACTTAACAGATACAAGGGCTCATGGGCATTATAAGCTATGGATCCTTGGTAATATGTGGCAATTATCCAAAACTATCAATTCTGATTTTGAAAACTTTGTGACTAATTTCATAAGCAAAAGAAGGAATTCAAATGTGTCTTGTGGGATTACAAGTGTTGGCAAGCATGATTTCTTCATTGGACACTCCGATGCAAGAAGGGAGAGTACCTTTTAAGGTACTAGTGTTGGTTTTATGATTGCTAAAAAGGGTAAGAGAATATTTTGTAATCATCTTCACTGCTTGATTGTATAACATCAATCATAATGAGAGGAGAAAATAACAATATGGGACAACAGAGTCAAAGAGGTGAGAGTGGAGATTCATGGTAGCGGCCTCCCCATTCTTATGTCAGACCTTTAGGGCTTCACTAACCTTCTTCCTTAAAGGATCCGAAAGTTTCACAGGTACAACAGCCAGTAGATATTTTGGATGAGGAGTCTTGTTGGGAGAGGAACCAGACCTTGAGTGAGGGCTTTCGTAACAACAATCCATTCCAGGAATATTGCAAAATGAATATTGGCAGTAGACCCAAGAGAGATCATCGAAATAGGTACTAGAGTTACAGAGGAGATTGGGACAGATCTCCATTCCACACTTCATGGTTCTAAGAAGTGTAATGCACCGTCCTGGGTTCAAGTTGAAGACATACTCCGACTTGAATCCTATACATGAGGAAGATGCAATTAAGTTTACAATATTACATCTTGAGGGAGATGCTCATGATTGGTGGCATCATGGGTTGATTACATAGGGACACATACACATTACTACTTATGCAAAGTTTGCGTAGAGGCTGGTGAGCAGATTTGATAGGAGGGACCTGAGAGGTATTTTAGGGAGTGGACTCATTGGAGACAAACCGGTTCCCTGGACCAGTACATCGTAAATTTTTAGAGATTATCAGTCATGGTACCTAATGTCATGGAGATGAGGTTGATTTCACTTTGTTCATAGTAGGTTTGACAGGTGCTTTTGCTGGGTTCGTGAAGGCATTTAAACCTTCTTCTTTTCACGAGGTTGTTAGGAGAGCTCAATACTTGGAGTTATCCACTCCAAAGTCAAGGGTTCCACCTTGGGTCCAAAAAGGGAACCTCCATCTAAACCAAACGAACTTCAAGAGAGGATCCTCCATCGAGGCGGGAGGTGACTAAGAAGCCAATCATTTCCCAAGAGGACAGAGATGAGTTGAGGTGAAAGAAACTATGTTTCGATTGCCACACACCTTGGATTCCAAGACATGATTGCAGAGGTAGAGGGAAGGCCCAATTCATTGAGGTCTTCGAGGAGAGCAAGGGTGGCCAAGGTGAGGAGTTAGAGACTTGAGAGATGGATGATGGAGATGGGGTTGTGTTGGATAGTGCTGATGTGAGGCAGGAGGAGGAGACTTTTCCTTGGGAGATTATAGCCACATTGTCTAGTAATCTTATGTACAAGGTAGTTAGGATTGGAGGAGTTATGCAGGGTCAACGAGTTGGGGTTCTCATTGATAGTGGGAAACCAACAATCAGTATTGCTGCCTCACCGGTTGGTTGAGAAGTGAGGATTATAGATAGAGGATTTTGAGGGCTTGATGGGTTTGTAGCCAATGGAGAGTCTATGAGGTGCACACGCGGGTCCCCCAAGTGAGCATCACGATGGGTAACTATATAGTTACCAATGATTTCTACATTGTTGGTATGGGAGTGACTAATATAGTGCTAGGAGTAAAGTGGCTTCACTCTCTTAGTGAGTTTCGGACTAACTTTCAGATGATAGAGTTAAAGTTTAAGTCCGAGGGCAGGAATGTGATTTTGAGGGGATTATCTACAAGAGCACCTAGGGTGGTTATAACTGAGGGGATGGAGAGGATGTTCCAACATGGGGATGAGTTTTATTATTGTGGATCAATGTAGAGAATGATGGATGTGGGTGTGACCAGTAATGTTACACATGAGACAGTTACAGAGATTGGGACTACAGGTTCAGATCATCCAAGTTTATCATTATGTTGGTCATCTGAAGTTTTGGTAGACTGGAGATCTCATTTGCTTGTTGAGTACTCCAAGAACCGACACACTTGTGAGATTCTGGATGGCCACATATAGGATGACAGCTACAGATTGGAGGATGAGATGATCTTCTCTCAGGGAAGATGGAGCCTTGTGTCAGATTCATGGTTGAGGATGGAGATATTGCGACATGTGCATTGTTCTTCCATGACTAGGCACTTGAGCTTCGATGAGACCTATAGGTTCATGTCAAAGAGGTTCATATGACATAGGTTGAGGGAGGATATCCTCAACTTTATACAAGCATATACGATTTGTCACTATGACAAGTCAAAGCTTATGGGTTCATCATTTTTTGAATCAACATGGGATAACACTCCTATGCATTTTGCTGCTTATATGCCCGGTGAGCACTTCACCCATGTGTTAGTCAGTGGAGAGACAAAATTGACTCATGGTTATTCAGTAGGTTCACATTTAGTGCAGGAGGTGGACTATGTTGAGCTGATATTGTTGGTTGACTGTCTATTGGAGTCTTGGGACTTTTCCTCCATGGGACACATTGAGATACAATATGAGGAGCCTTGCTCTCACATGAGTGCAGGTCATGTGGGAGAGTTAGCACCATTTGTGCGTAAATAGGTTGTTTCACGGTCGATTCAGGGGATTCGATAGGATTCAGAGTGAACTTTCATACCCAGGAGTTGATTGGAGAGGTAGTGAGTGATCACATGATGATAGCCTTGCATTGGTAGGGATTGGACAGACTGGAAATTTCGGTGTGGGTACCAGTGGAGAGTCGGTGTGGGCATCATACTACTTTAGGAGAAACATTGTTCTCTACACGACATGGAGAGCATGATCACTACATGGGGTGTCTTGGTTACTTTGCATCACACCGATCATTAGTTGACTGTAGGGTAAGGTGGAGAAACTTACAGCGTGGAATTCAACTTCTGACATGACAAGATAATGCTTGGGGTCAATCATTTCTCGGGAAGGGAGGACTATAATGTCCCCTTTCTTACACCAAAGGCCTAAGGGTCAAGTCAAGTCCAAGCCGTGGTCATACCCATGGGGCTATGGACATTGGGAGCTTTTGGGAAGGGGCCGCATGGTGCTAATATTCAAGTTTGGCATTTGGGGGTCACTTTGGACCTTGGCGACTTAAACAGGAAAAAGTAACTTTAGTTACTTTTATTTTATTGACCCCTCCGTGGAATGAAATGCGTCTAGGTCTATTGGGGCTCTTTTGCCTTGGAATGTATATAAGGAGCTGGGAGAGAAAGGAGAGGGAATTTTTGCATACATTTTATCCTCCTTCACGTGCAGTTGTTGTTGTGCTTCTAACTTGTGGAGTCAAATCCCATAGGGACCCTAGCTTCGGTGGTGAGAGACCCGTCCCTAGCTAGCAGGGCATTCTTGATAGTGAGAGATCTACCCTAGTCTATCATTTTGGAGCCACTTTCTAGGGGTGTGAGATCTTATTTGAGGTTTCAGAGGACATATTTTGAGGGTTTTTGGGGCATTTGAGGAAGATAATCAATGGGCTTCCAGATCAGATTCACGACAGCCATTTGGGAAAGGCGTGGCAGCTCGTTGAAGGTGCCTCCATCATTTTCGACCCCTTTCCAAGCATGGCGACTTGCAGCCTTATTTGGAGGGTTTTCCAGTTGGTCCCCTTCAGATCTAAAGGTTGAAATGTCATTTCCTATACCTATTAATGTTATTTCCAAAGACCCTTAATTTTTACTCTTGTATTTGGTGATTTACATATTTTAGAAGTTTACCGGTTGCTAAGGCATTCTGTAATTCTCTGGCAGCATTTTAATCTCTGTAATATTCCAAAAATAGTTTCCTTATGTCATTTATAATAATATCAAGCCCTCTTTATATTTTCAAGTAATTTGGGTGGTCATTTTGGGAAATATTAAGTTTCTTTAGTTCATTGTCTAGCTTTGGTCATTTTCTACAAAAATTAGTATTCTATGTGGCTGCAAGATTTTCATTATTTTATGTATTTTTAAATAGTATCCCATAAGGGATATTACATATTGACTCTGAGCAATAATATATATGTTTCTGATGTTTCTCGACCCTCTCATGTATTCGTTATTGTCTCTCCGATCTCTTATTACGATTTGGTCATTTGTGCATGTTGTTTGTATTACATTCCCGTGGTCTAGTGTTAAACTACAAAACGAGTTTCTAAAATTCCTTGGGTGTATCACCTCATTAGATTAGGTTTATTTTCTCACATCTCTCTAACCTTGTCTCCTTGGTAGATATAATAGACTCAGAATAGATCCTCTGTAATTTGTTTGTGTATACCTAAACAGAGGGATAGGAACCAACCTCAATCTGGAGAGCTCTCTCAACTTGCAAGGTCCCACACCTTGAGAGATGCTCCATGTTTTGCAATCACACCGAATGCCCCACTTCACACCAAGGCCATTCGGGGGTGTTGTGATTCTACACTAATAATGCCCAAAAAGTGAGAGGAAATTACAAAGAGGAGCGGGGTGCCCCGAGAGGGGACTAGGGTGCACAGGGCACTCTAGTCGAAAATAGGGAAAATGTAGTATGAAAGTATAGATTGGGAAAGTATGGGTTAGTAATGTAAAATAATGCAAGATGGCCAAATACATGGGTTAATTAGTATTTTTTTCACTTAAGAACCATATGAATAGTAGTATGAGACCGAGACTAAATAATTACCCAAAGTGCATGATTTTGTGTCTACATAAGGACATTTACGTTAGGCATTTTCACTAATAGTTTTCTTCTTATTGGTTTAGGTAGATGCTCTGGGACGAAATATTTGTCCCGAGGATGCTCCTCTTTCCTCGGGTTCGTGTTTCTCTTAAGTATACCTTAATTGTTGCTTCTTTAATGACCTTATGAGATGAAGATGAAAGAGGAGTAAAACTTATCTAATTAACCTTTTTGAAGAACCATTATCTTGACCTTTGAAAAACTATGGCGGAGCGGGCCCATATATCAACAAGTTCAATCATGAACCAATCAACAAGTGGAATTGTTTCGAACTATATCTTTTCCAAGTACTTAGGTTCAAAAACATCACTTCCATCATCCTGATATCCACTTTCTCCCAATCAATCTAGAATTATGTCATTTGTTGCATAGTCAACCTTGAAAATTCTCTTCGCCTTACTTCAATTTCTTGACACAATCCTCCCAATAATCCTCCAATGTTGGTTGATGAAACATATTGAGATTTTGTGTTCTCCTTTCATGTTTTATTTGTTGTCAAAAGCCTATCCGGGGAATAGAAAAATAGATTAAAGGATCCAGGATGATTCGATGTTACTTGCATTGATCAAATTCTTGCAAGTATAGATTCCTAGAGAAATTGGGAATGTCACTACTTTTCTCTTTCTTTCCCAAAGACCAAATGTGCACATGTGATAATTGTTTGCAAAGCTCAATCAAAACCAACTTGTTACTTGATACCGTGGGAGCTTGGTGGCACATCTTCAAATCATCCAATAAAGAGATATGAGAAGGTCTTGAACTGGGTAAAGTAGCTCCCATAATTACCTATTAGTGTGTGGGCTTCAGATTGAGAATATTTGATTAACGTCTCCCTCCATTTTTCGACTAGATATGTGAACAAAATGTCATTTACCCTTGTAAAATGCCTCTTATATTCCTTCCAAGTGAATTGTGGGTAAGTTTCACACACATGTGCATTCTTGAAGATTCCTTTCATAGGTGAGTGCGGGATACCTCTACAACGCCACAATGGAGCATGCCAAGTACGAGGTCATTGTGAACTTTCTCATGCTTTCTAGGTGGATGAGTTGTGAATGCAAATTATCACTGATGATCTGAATCCAATCAACTACCCCGAGATAGTTTCGTGGCTATCACAATGAGTTGAGACATCTAAATTTTAAATTCCCTCATAAAGGGTTCCCTCATAAGCTTGAGGAGCATGATACAATTAGAGATTTCTTCCTTGAATTCCACCTTGGGAAGAGTTTTTGGTACTCACGAGAACTTGCACGTGTATTCATTCACTACCCATGGCCATTCCCTGCAAACACGACTCTTTCCTTTCTCATTCACCAATGCATCTTCTTTTCTTAGATAACTACATTCTTAGGTCTTGGAATACACAAGAATTTTGAGATCCCTTCAGTGTCAACACGATTATGATCGAGCTATCGTCTGTAATTATAGGTTGTCTTTCTAGTTCGTAGTTCTTGGCATAGGCTAGAACAAACTTGAAATATTAGAGTGTAAGGGGAAATCAACACTCTGTATAAACCACTTCAAAATATCATATATGGAAAGGGTGTGCGATTCCTTCTTCCATTCTCTATTTCAAATCATCGAAATCCAAGTGCTCTATATTGTTATCTCCAATGTTAGGATATTTCGATATCAAAATAGAGACGAGCTCAAATATAGAATAATGGAACTTAAATTTTTAGTTTGGAGATTCAATGGCCTTAGGAAGTGATAGGAATGACTTGGTGTGAAGGAAAATCGATTCCACAACCGTTTCCGAAAACCCGTAAATTTGTATGTATTTTGGCACTACGGGTTGTTGATTTCGTAATTTGGGTAAAATTTGAGCAAATCAAATCCAAATTGAGTGTGACTCAATTCATTGAAAATATAATTCCAAAATGAACAAGTGCTCTAAATTTGGTTTGATTCTCTCATTGAAATCACCGGAAAACAAAAAATATGTTCGGTTATGAAAAAGGATTTGAAAATGGTGGAAGTGAGGGGAAGGGGAAAATTCCATTTGATCATTCCATGAGTAATTTTTATTTGTTTGATCTCTTTTTGGGCTCATTTCTAAGATCTTGAGGAAAATAACAAGTGCTCCAAGTTTCAAAGGATTCTCTCATTGGGTTTGAGAGAAATAAGCAATATCAAATTTGCAAGAGTATGGGGTTTTGAAGGGTTTTTAGAGTTGTAGGATTGTTTTTCATGTATCTTTGGATTTATTCAGCTAGAGATCATGGGTAGAGATTTGAAACAACACATTTGGTCATAAGAAATATCCCTCCAAGTTTCAAGTAAATCCTTTGTGTGATTTGAGAGACAAATGTCTTGGAAATTTGGGTTTTTTCAAGTTTCAAAGCCAAGTTTAACCAAAAACACAGAGTCCTATATATCTTCTTCATGTATTTTTCATATGTTATGAGTAATGGATATTATTAAATGTGTTACTACCAGGAATCTATGGTCCAAATTTGAGGGGAAACAAAACAAATGGGTAGGAGTGATGAGCAAAATATGATCTTGGAAGCTAGGGTGATTTGGCTAAAATGTAAATACACAAGCCTAATCTGATGTTATAGTAGCAGTAAATGAATGCAATAATGAAATACGAAATATACCAAAGCAAACTAAGTAATAAATAATAAAACCCTAATGTGAAAAGAAGAGTAAGATGCCTTAGCTAATTCGTTGAGTTCTAGAAAGTGCACTAGGCTGAAAGATAGAGAAATACAAAGCACTCGATCGTCGCACTAGAGCTCGAAAAATTGCAAAATTGGAGCTGGAAAAGGGCTCCTGTGGGTGCCCTAGTACTAATTCTCGATGCTTGGGTCTCTATAAATGCTCAGAAACCCGAATTCTCAAGGTCGTAAGATGTTCGCTGATGTTCACCTTTTGTCACTACAGATTCTCACGGTATCGTCGAGGTCACAATAAACGTGCAAAGAATTATAGACCTACAAAACCCTCAAATAGACATCAAATCCGCAAAAAGAAAGATGCATAATGAGGGTTAAGACTGTCCTCAACCGCCACAATGGTGGACTTACAACTAAGTGTCGCACTACATCTCAAACCTAATGTAGTTCTCTATGTGTGTGCGGAATCGTGCCTTAGGTTGCTCTTGTGCCAGTCGCACGTGGATATCGAACAAGTAGCTAGATGTAGAATGTAATAAATGTGTGCATGGAATCAAATGAACTTCTCTCTTATGAAGTGTGATGAAAAAAATCAGCCCTTGTGTCCCTTGTGGTGAAGCTATATGGATGCAATGGAGATCTTAGATGCTTTAATGGATGCAACCTTAGGTGGTGATAGCTAATGCTTAGTGTTTGGTCCCTTATTATGATCACATAACTTTATATTTATATGATTCCTTCACTTGAATTTCATAATTAACCCCAAAAAGGATGACTACCAAAAATATAAGATGCTAAAATGACTAGAAAGGACCCAAAAAGTGTGAGTAAAGTACAAAGAGGAAAGGGGTGCCTAGATTGGATGAGGGCACCTAGTGCTGGCATCCTGGTCTAGGCGTTGGTGTTCAGGATGACAAATGCCAAAGACTAAAAAGGTAGACTAAGCAAGTAAGGGTGTAAGACTTAAAGTAGCAACATAAAGCAAAGAAAGGTGGCCAAATACATGGGTTAATTAGTATTGTTATTACTTAGGAATCAAATGAATAGTAATATGTAATCAAGACTAGATAATTACCCTAAGTGTGTGATTTTGTGTCTACATAGGGAATCAAAGGAATGTTTTTAGGCTGTTTGAATGACCACACCAGCTTGGAGAAGAGATTCAATGGCTTCCACTACACTTTTTATTTTATGTTTTGAGTTTGGGTGTAATGTGAGCAATAGTGGATAAGTTATAAGGTGGGAAATGGAGAGATGGAGCACATGGTGGAGCGTGAAGGAGGGAAAAATGAAGAGGAAGAGATTTTAATTCCTTGTGCACTATAGACACAATTTTTGGGTGCAAAAGCACTCTAAAATTGTGCCCATGGTGCATGGTGGAGTTTGGGTTACACCATGCACTTGGATGGGTGCAAGAAATTCTATACTCATCACCTTCAAACCTTTTTTCCTTTGTTTTTCACTTGAGTAACATATATGCATGTGGGGGAAATGAACCAATAGGAGTATGATGCACTTTTGGGGTGCATGAGCACTCTAAAAGTGCACCTAAGGTGCTTAGGGGGTAAAAATGTGTGCCTAGGTAGAAATTTGGGCCCCACTACAACTTAAAGTGCATCTCCAAGCCTTTTGTTATGTTTTGATGTTGGGGAATTGAAAAATAGGAGGGAGGAAAACTTTTGGAGTGCATGTAAACCTCAAAAGTGCACCCAAGGTGCATGATGGGTCAAAAATTTCGCCTAAGCACCTTGTGCATGCTTCGGAGCTTGGTTTGGACCCTTGGCATGCTCCCATATTTACTTTCTTAACCCCGGGCTCTTTTCCATGGATTTTCGTCATCCAATATATAAAATTTCATGGAAAATGGAAAATTAATCCAATGAAAACATTTATAAATCATGAAAAATTGATCTTAAATAATTTTTACCTATACCCACTCCTTTACCTCCCGAAGTGTGTCGGTGAGCCACATTGTAGAAATAGTTTCCAGTCGGTGTGAGAAAAAGTGACTTATGGATATTAAATATTATTTAAATTACCCCCTCTTTAGATTTTATAGTCTTCCAAATCCACTATACGCACCCATAATATTTAGTGTAAGAAAATTGTGCAAAAGAGACACCTTGCAATGAGTCCGAAGAATTTATCCCTTTTTATGCTCTCAAAAATTTATTATAGTAATTCCATCGCGAAGTGGGCTCAAACATATTTCTAATTCTTAGGGTATGAGCTCCTAACTCTTCATGAGGCTCCTAGAACATTTTTTTGAACTCGAGTCTTCATCACCGCCTGTATGCTCATTCTTCCCAAAAAGTGCTTGTGAGGAAAACTTTCCCAAGACCATTCAAAATCCTCTAGAATGATTCCTAAGTCATTTCATCATGGAAAAACTCTGATACCTTTTTGATGACTATAACTAGGCCTTACAAGAATGCTCCAAGGTTCCTAGAAACATCCTTTGAAGTTGATCTTTGAAAACATGCAATTTCGACAACTTTGACATTTTTGCTACTTAGACCAATTTTATCTAGATTGACCCAAAAGGGGAAAATTTTCAATTGAGTTGTCATATAAAATGCAATAACATTTTACATACCAACGAAAGGCAAGGTCCAAATGGAAAAATGACCCGGTACACAAAATCTCATTCGAGAATCTCAACAGGATCCAAGCATGTCATAAATTTTTGTATGGAAAGGAGATGCTTTATGGTACAAAGATAGATTATACCTATGTAAAACCCAACCCTTGAAAATAGGGTTCTATCTAAGCTCCATGCTTCTCCATTAGGGGTCATTCTGGCTTCTTAAAGACTTATCATTGAATCAAGCACAATTTCTTTTAGGAAGGGCTAAAAGGAAATGTCCAAAAATTTGTGGTGAATGCATGGTTTAACAAAGAAAAATAAGGGTGAAAAAATTAAGTCCCCGGGTCTTTTAAAACCTCTATCTATTCCTAGCCAGATGTGGGAAGAAGTTTCCATGAACTTCATCACAAGATTGCCTAAATCAGAAGGGAAAAATGTAATCATGGTGGTGGTGGACAAACTCACCAAATATGCCCATTTTTGTGCCTTATCACACCCATTTGTTGTAAGTACAATAGCAACAACCTTCATGGATACATTTCAGAAGCTACATGGGACACTAAATATTATAGTAAGTGATCGAGACCCTATCTTTACTAGTAATTTTTGGATTGATTTGTTCTCATGTTTGGGCACGCAGCTAGCTCGTAGTTCATCTTATCATCCCCAGTCTGATGGGAAAACATAGGTGGTAAACAAGTGCTTGGAAGGATATCTTTGTTTTTTTACCTCAGATAAGCAAGTGATATGGGTCCAATGGTTACCACCGATAGAATGTGGTATAAGACCTCCTTTCATACTTCATCTAAAATGTTTCCTTTCTTGGCATTATATGGGTACTCTCGACCATCCATCACCACATCTTTGAGATTCTAAAAAGGGCTCGAGTAGTTGAGGAGCATATTCAACACCAACAAGAGGTACTTTATAGTCTTGGGGAGAACTTGGCCATGACACAAAACCAAATGAAGCAGTAGGCATATCAACATCGCAGTGAAAGACATTTTGAAGTCGATGATTGGGTTTTTGTGCATGTACAACCATCTAAGAAAATGTCTTTGAAACAAAAAAGAAGGATAAAAAAAATTCACCTAAGTATTATGGCCCTTATCAATTGTTACAGAAGATTGGTAATATAACATACAAATTAGAACTTCCTTTGGCCACTCAAATACATCCAGTCTTCCATGTTTCTTGCCTAAAGAAGGTAATTGGACAGAAGGTATCAACCCAAACAATGTTACCAGAGATTGATGAGGAAGGAAGAATCATCTTGGAACCAAGAATACATCCTTCAAACACACACTAAATGATTGAGGACAAGGGTCATCATCAAGTATTTGATCAAGTGGAAGAAGTTAGACAATGAAGACACAACTTGGGAGGATGCAAGTTTCCTACAGCAACACCTAGAGCTTCTCAACGTTGGGGAAAATGTTGCTTTGAAGGGGAGGGGTATACTACGCCCTTAATCTTGTATCTTATATTGGATGTGTATGGTCGAATTAAGCTATCATAACTTCTTATCATGATGTATATCTTTCATAGGTATTATATTGTCATTAGTGGTCCGGCCTTGGTGATGGCCATAACATAGGAATAGTATATATAGAAGGTATTAGGTAGTATTTCATCATCATATTGAGCATTTGATTCGTATTGTATGGTTTGGAGGTTGCCCCCTCAAATTGGCTAAGATATTCTACTTGTATATTATGATCATTTATCTATAATAACGTGTTCTTTGGTGTTCTATTGCTACACGATATTCAAATTTATCTAAGTAATTTCATTACAACTCCCATCACTCTCATCCTACTACACAATTCGGTCATGATTAGTGGGACCCTCTTAAAGCACTTGCTCAATTACCTAGCTACGGCCCATTTCTAGAACTCATGTGTACATCGCCTCGCCACCACGAGTGTCTCATGAAAACCTTATTCGATATGAACATCCCTTTGTCTCTAGCTTTGGGATAGAGTCCCACATTACATGCTTGTTGGAGTTAAACACACCAATTATAAAGATATATTATTCAGATCTAAGCATACAAGTAATAAATACGGAAATAAACCAGAAGAACAATACACAAGATATAACGTGGTTCACCCAGTGTGGGCTACGTCCACTAAGAAACAACCAATCTTATTATTCAAATATTTGTAGAGAATATACAATGAAGATCTGCAATCTTCCACACCTCCTGGATGTATAGTAATTTCTTCCTCACAAGTTTCTTTTTTTCTCTCTCCAAGAGTTCCTTCTTACAATTATCCCTTCTTTTCTTCTAACCCTATTTTTTTAGCTTATATAACCATATACAAACTTAGGGCAACTTAGCTATGTTATTACAACCATTAGATCAACTTTATATCAAAGGTTAGATCTAATTCCCATGAGTTAAATAAAAAAATTATGCATAGGCAACCGATGCCGGTTACCCTAACCGATGTCAGTTCCTCCTTGCCTTGACCAATATCGGCCCTGGTGACCGACACCGGTCAACCGACCGAGTTAATTAGCCGAATGACACCGTTACTTTGTGTATTCTAGCAAGTTAATAAATCATATTATGATCATTTATCTATAATACCATGTTCTTTGGTGTTCTATTTAACTTGATATTCAAATTTATGTAAGTAATTTATTACAACTCCCATCACTCTCATCCTACTACAATTCAATAATTAGTGGGACCCTCTTAAAGCACTTGCTTCATCAATTACCTAGCTACGGCCCATTTCTAGAACTCATGTGTACATCGCCTTGCCACCACGAGTGTCTCATGAAAACCTTATTCGATATGAACATCCCTTTGTCTCTAGCTTTGGGATAGAGTCCCACATTACATGGCTTGTTGGGGTTAAACACACCAGTTGTAAAGATATATTATTCAAATCTAAGCATATAAGTAATAAATACGGGAATAAACCGGAGAACAATACACAAGATATAACATGGTTCACCCAAAGGTGTGGGCTACATCCACATAAGAAACAACCAATCTTATTATTCAAATATTTGTAGAGAATATACAATGAAGATCTTAAAATCTTCCACACCTCCTGGATGTACAATAATTTCTTCCTCACAAGCTTCTCTTTTTCTCTCTCCAAGAATTCCTTCTTACAATTCTCCCTTCTTTTCTTCTAACCCTATTTTTCTAGCTTATATAACCATATACAAACTTAGGGCAACTTAGCTATGTTATTACAACCATTAGATCAACTTTATATCAAAGGTTAGATCTAATTCCCATGAGTTAAATAAAACAATCATGCACAGGTAACCGATGTTAGTTACCCTAATTGATGTCGGTTCCTCCTTGCCTTGACCAATATCGGTCCCAGGTTCCCGAACCGCCATCAAAGATCGACCGACACCGAGAATTCAAACTTTTACAAGTCATGTGTATTCTAGCAAGTTAATAAATCATATTATGATCATTTATCTATAATACCGTGTTCTTTGGTGTTCTATCAAGGCAAGTTGATATTCAAATTTATCTAAGTAATTTCATTCAACTCCCATCACTCTCATCCTACTTTTGCACAATTTAGTCATGATTAGTGGGACCCTCTTAAAGCACTTGCTTCATTACCTAGCTAAGGCCCATTTCTAGAACTCATGTGTACATTGCCTTTAACCACGAGTGTCTCATGAAAACCTTATTCGATATGAACATCCCTTTGTCTCTAGCTTTGGGATAGAGTCCCACATTGCATGGTTTGTTGGGGTTAAACACACCATTGTAAAGATATATTATTCGAGATCTAAGCATACAAGTAATAAATACGGAATAAACCAGAAGAATAATACACAAGATATAACGTGATTCACCCAATGTGGGCTACATCCACCAAGAAACAACCAATCTTATTATTCAAATATTTGTAGAGAATATACAATGAAGCTATGAAATCTTCCACACCTCCTGGATGTACAATTATTTCTTCCTCACAAGTTTCTCTTTTTCTCTCTCTCCAAGAGTTCCTTCTTACAATTATCTCTTCTTTTCTTAAAATAACCCTATTTTTTTAGCTTATATAACCATATACAAACTTAGGGCAACTTAGCTATGTTATTACAACCATTAGATCAACTTTATATCAAAGGTTAGATATAATTCCCGTGAGTTAAATAAAACAATCATGCATAGGTAACCGATTCCAGTTACCCTAACCGATGTCGGTTCCTCCTTGCCTTGACCGATATCGGTCCCCAGGTGACCGATGCTTGTCAATAAACCGACACCAGATTCTTGTGTATTCTATTCTAAGTAAGTTAATAAGCCTTTGTTAATAAATCATGCTAATGTGAAGTAATTAAGCTCCACAACTCAATAATATCCCACTTGGAGATCAATTGTTGCACTATACCATACAACTCCATTCTTAGATCCTTTCCTTGGCTTGTTTCTCCCTCTTCAAGTCTCAAAATCGAAGACCAACAGAAGTGGAGTGTAGATCCAACTTCTCCTTTTCCAACGACTTCGTTAGCATATCCGCAAGGTTCTTATTTGTATGAATTTTCTCTAGTTTCAACTGCCCATCCTCCAACACTTGCCATATGAAGTGATACTTCAACTGAATGTGTTTCATTCTTAAATGAAATGATGAGTTCTTTGCCAAATGAATCAAACTTGCTCCTTTCCCAACTCTTCCATGAACATGTTCATCCATATCATCTCTTTGCTTACTTTTGTAGTTGTAACATACTCAACCTCTAGTAGTATACAAGGCCACAACCTTCGTAATATTGAAATTTAGCTAAGTCATCCATCCCACCTACTAGAAAACATATCCAAAGGTGCTTCTCCTACCATCAAAATCACCAACCATATCTGAACCAACATAGCCACATAAAGAAATATATGACCCTCCATAGCATAAATGCATGTCGGATGTCTCTCTCAAATACTTGAGAATCCATTGGACTGCTTTCGAATGCTCTTTACCTAGATTGGCCATTAATCTACTCACAACTCCCACTACCTATACAATGTCCACCTTGATGTTTGTTACAAACCATAACATACATAAGACTTCCAACTGCTGAAGCATATGGAACTCGTGCCATGTACTCGACCTCCTCATGTGATGTAAGACACTGATCTTTGCTCAATTTAAAGTGTCCAACCATAGGTGTACTTACAGGTTTTGAATTTTGCATATTAAACCTTTCCAACACCTTATTGATATAAGCTTCCTAAGACATACAATTTTCTATTCTTCTCGTCTCTGTCTCTCGTATTTGTATGCCAAGGATTTTCTTTGTAACTCCTAAATCCTTCATTACAAATGTGTGACTAATAATTTTCTTTAAGCTCACCAATGTCATGCATACTAGATCATGCAATAAGCATATCATCCACATACAATAACAAAATAATATAGCTCTCATTTCCAAGCTTCTTGAAATAAACACAATGGTCAGATTCATATCTCATATAACCATGCTTATGCATAGAGCTATCAAACCTCATATACCATTGCCTTGGAGCTTTTTGAGCCCATCAATCTTGTTCAACTACACAAGTTTCTCCTTACCCTTGATTTCATACCCAAGAAGCTACTACATATATGTCTCTTCCTCCAAATCACCGTGAAGGAAAGTTGTCTTAACATCAAGTTGTTCTAAATGTAAATATTCTACTTGCAACTAAACTTAAAACAATACAAATGGAAGTCATTTTAACTACAGGAGAAAATATCTCACCAAAATCAATACTTGATTTCTGTGTAAATCCTTTTACCACAAGCCTTGCCTTGTATCTTTTTGTCCACCCTCTTCTTCCTTGATCCTATAAACCATTTTTTCTGCAATGTCCTTTTACCTACTTAGAAACTTAACCAAATCTCATGTCTAGTTCTGTTTCAAGGAGTCCATCTCCTCATCCATGTCATGCTCCCACTTCATGTGGGTCTCATCCTACATTGTTTCTTCAAAACTCTCTGGTTCACCACTATCAATCAATAATAAATAAGATAAGGAAGGTGAAAATCTTTTTAGAAGTCTACTTACCCTTTGTGACCTTCTCACTAAGATTTGGGGTGTCGAGGCTCATTTTTCTCATTCTATAAATTTGTATCAATCTCGAGCATAAAGGTGACCGACGTTGGTCACCTATAGTCATGACGCCGGTTTGGCTAACTTGAATGTCAATTTGGCTCTCTCGTAACCAACGCTCGGTTTAGGCATTGACGCTTGGTCTCGATGTCAACTGACACCAATTACTATGTAGACCCATAAGTGTTAATTTTAAATCCGAGAATGCATTTTCATCCACAAAATTTTCTATGATTCATCTTTGGGTACTAAAACTTGATCCCTGTACATTCTCTTTTCATTCCATTCAATGTCACGACTCCTAACAATCTTAGAATCTTCTAAATCCCAAAAATAGAATCCAAATCACCATAGATCCATAACCAATGAAAGTACATCTCTTGGATTTAGCATCCAACTTTTTTCTATTTTCTTTATCAACATGCACAAAATCTTTTGAACCAAATACTCTAAGAAAAGAAAGATCTACCTCTTTTCCAGTCCAAGCTTCTTCTGGTATTCCACCATCCAGTGCACTTGAAGGCCCATGGTTAATTAAATAAACCACCGTGTCTATTGCTTCTACCCAAAAATGCAAGGGTAATCCAACATGTATCCTCATGCTTCTTGCACATTCCATGATTGTCCTGTTCATTCTTTCAACAACACCATTCTCCTATGGTGTTCTAGGAACCATTCTTTCTGTGTATTTCATTTACTAAACAATAATCATTGAAAGCCTTACTGCAATACTCACCACCATTGTCAGATCTAAGGCATTTTAACTTTGAATTTGATTCATTTTCCACAAGGGCTTTCCATATTTTAAAAGTCTCAAAACATCATATTTATGTTTAATACAATAAACACATACCTTTCTTGTGGCATCATCAATGAAAGTCACATAATATTGGGATCCTCCATGAGAAGCTACCTAGGTTGGTCCCCACACATCTAAGTGCACAAGCTCCAATTTTTGCTCCTTCTTTATTGCCCCAACTTTGATAAATCTCACTCTCTTTTTCTTTCCAAAGATACAATGCTCATAGAAATCAAGATCTACATCTTTCAAATCTGATAACTTACCCTTTGCCTTTAAGATCTTGCATTTTTTTACTCATATGGCCTAGCCAATTATGCCACATGTTTGCATCTGAATTTGAAGTAGATAACATAGAAAAGGAATCAGTAATACATGTAGATAAATACAATGTTCCTACCTTCTTACCTCTTACTACAATAAGAGATCCCTTGGTAACCTTCCAAGAGTTAGTTGTGAATGTAACCATGCAACCAGATTCACCTAGTTGTCCTATAGAATTAGATTTTTCTTAAGGCTTGACACATGACTCACATATTTCAATATCCATGTATTTCCATTCTACAAATTTAGATGAACTTATCCTTTACCAATAATATTACATGGTTCATCATCTCCTAAATAAACATGCCCAAAATTACCCTGGACATAATTTCTGAAATAACCCTTATTAGGGGTAGTATGGAAAGAAGCTCCTAAATCTAAAACCCATGATTCAATTTTATTATCCAAGGAGAGAATAAGAGGCATCTTGCATTACCTTTGAAGATGCAACATTTTCCTCTTTACCTTTCTCTGGTACATTCTCTTTGTTTTCCTCGAACCAATAATCCTTCTTTACATGTCCTTTCTTTCAATAATTCCAGCATGTTATTCCTTTACCTCTGGATTTAGATCTACCATTCTTATACTTTGATTTCCCATTACTCTTGCTCTTGGATCTCTCCTTCTTCCTTCCTCTACTTTCTACATTCAAAGCATTACCAGATGATAATTCTCATGTACTTTTCCTACGTATTTCTTCATTCAGGATTATACTAACCACATCATCAAACTTTAAAATATTAGTAGCAGATGTTGTATTACTAACAACCATTACCAAGTTATCCCAACTATCTGGCAAAGAACATAAGAATAAAAATGTTTTTCACTTCATCATCAAATGGAATATTAACTGATTTTAATTGATTTACTATAGATTGGAAATCATTCAAATGACTTGATGCAGATTCACCTTCTTGCATCTTAGAATTAAATAATTTCTTCATCAAATAAACTTTATTTGAAGCACTAGGTTTTTCATATAAATTAGCTAAATATTTCATCAAATCTATTATGGTTGATACTTTGGTAATATTTGAAGCCACAGATGTTGCCAAGCTCAATCTTATAGATCTTAAAGCCTTTTTGTCAAGAATTTTCCATTCTTCATCAATCATCTTTATAGGTCTTGCCTTCTCATCCAACAGTAAGTATAGATATTTTTGATATAGATAATCTTCCACCTGCATCTTCCATAGCTGATAATTACGGCCATCAATTTTTCAACTTTGTATTTTCCATCTTCTACCATTGTTGTAGCTCCCACTCAATCAGAAATCCCTCTGTGAGTAAATTTGTCAACACACAAAACCCTCAAACAAAAAATCTCGATACCAATGTTGGGGTTAATCACACCAATTATAGATATATTATTTAGATCTAAGCATACAAGCAATAAATATGAAATAAACTAAAAGAATAATACACAAGATATAATGTGGTTCACCCAGTGTGGGATACATCCACCAAGAAACAACCAATCTTATTATTCAAAGATTTGTAGAGAATATATAATGAATATATGAAATCTTCCACACCTCCTGGATGTATAGTACTTTCTTCCTCACAAGCTTCTCTTTTTCTCTCTCCAAGAATTCCTTCTTACAATTCTCCCTTATTTTCTTCTAACCCTAGTTTTCTAGCTTATATAACCATATACAAACTAGGGAAACTTGACTACGCTATTACAATAATTAAATCAACTCTATATCAAAGGTTAGATTTAATTCACGTGAGTTAAATAAAACAATCACGTATAGGTAAGCGATACGAGTTACCTAACTCGATGTCGGTTCCTCCTTACCTTGACCGATACCGGTCCCCAGGTGACCGATGTTGGTTATTGTGTATTCCAGCAAGTTAATAAAGCATGTTAATGTGAAGTAATTAATCTCCACAACTCAATATGGCTCGGAGGAAAACATCCATCGTCGGTGTGAGGAACTCTCCATTATAATACGACTCGACCACAGTGCTCACTCTTGCATTTGCTTCCCTCTAGCCTTTATTAGTAGGAAAAACCTATGGGTTTAGAAATCATAAGGCCCAACCAAAGGAGCTAAACAAGACCATATATTAGAGGAAGGGTTAAAAAAATGGTTTCTCCAAATGTTTACACCCTAATTAATTTATATAGTATGGAAATGCATAACAATAAGACAAATGTAAATTTTGTTACAAGGGTTATTAAGATTAATTAACTTCCAACATTAATCATGCAATATCAAAACAACACATTAATACTTGTAACTAATGATAATGATATGCTATAAACTAAAAACACAAAAGGAGAGATGCACTTAGCTATATAGAGTGAAACAAGAGAGATCTGGGTACACAAATTAAATAAACTAGGAGTATTGAACTTGAGGATGTTTCATTTCTAAGACTCGACTAGGAAATTCTCACATTCAAAACCAAACAACTCTTCCATGATCAATTGTATGGTCTTGAACATTTTGTACAGTTTTGGACCTACTTAGATTACAGCTATGTAACTTTTTGTGCCCTTTGATTTCCTAGAGGTGTGTTGTTGTCAAACCCAAAGTGTCATATAGTTGAGAAACCCTCTTTAATGATCTAAATTGAATTCAAACCTTAACTATGAGTAGAAGAGCCTATAAGAAGGTTAGTGTATGGGTTGAAGTGTAATTCATGCACCACCTACGTTGCCACTACTCTAAAGAGGCCTAAAACCACACATGGTTATCTACTTATTATGTGATATCTATATGGATGCAAATAGATTGAAAACTTGAACCACTTTGACAATGCTTGAGATGATCTTGCTATTTCTAAAACATAGATCGAGATCTTTGGATACTTGGAAACAAGGGAAGCTAAACCGCTTAACCTAATTGAGTGCTTCAAAATGTAGTAGTGACTACCCTAATAGATGTGCACAAAATTGGAAATATTTAGGGAAACTTGCGTGCATTTTTTATTAGTATGTGTAATGAGATCTCAATGTAAATAAAGTGATATGGACTTGCTTATATAGGTTTGTGAAGATAGACGATTATGAAAACGCTGACCTTGGAGGATGAAATGACCTAACAAAGATAATAATATTGAAAGCAAGGTTGGAGGATGTGTTAGTCCAAGTCAATACAAGTCGTTCGGACTAGATATTGCATCTTGACCATATTATACAAGGATATGCGAATGCAATCTAAAAGATATGTCAAGATGAGCATAGGTTAAATATTATTTTTACATTTATATTTAGATTGTGATGATAGATCAATGTACGAGAATAAGAAAGTTGGGAGAGAGATAATAAGATGTAATGAAATGGGATATAATGTGGATATGTGTCTAAGCAAAGGAGCATTGTCATAATTGGAAATGTTAAAGGGTAAATTACCAAATTTGAGTGTCTACAATTCCTAATGAACTTATGGTAAAAACTAGCCAACCCATGAAAATCGTGTGCTTCAAAATCATTCCTTAAGTAGTGGTCACTCCACTATTATGAGAATCTTCTCTGGGTCCATCTTCAATCCTTCACAAAATATCACAAATCCCAAATACACTATCTCCTTCGCATATCTTCAAATTAAAAGGAAAGATAACTAGATCATACCAAACCAAGAACACAGATGCTAATCAAACACCACGATCAATAAGATGAAAGTAATTCACCAGAATAACTTTACATAAACCTTTGCAAACAAATGAGCAGCAATATCATATATTATTATGGAACTCAATGCAATACAATGAGAATGGTCCTTACTTAAATAGGCAAGGAATAACAATCTAAGAACCGATTAAGGTCATAGATCAAGCCATAAACCAAGGAAATAACTAGTCATCAAAAACTAGTCAAGACCATAGATTTAGGAGAGAACTAGACATCAAGGATCTAGTCAATACCATAGATCAAGGAAAGAACTATATCTAACAACTAGATAATATCTCCTAATATCTAAGTAAGATAAAAGAAATATACATGCACATAAGTGGGTGAGGATAAATACAATAAAGGTAAATAAAGTATCTAGGTGAACATGAGCTAAGGTAAATACCTACTCTAACACCTCCCCTCAAGTGAAGCTAGGGGCCAAAATAGAAGTGGCATGTCCACAATATGAGTATTGACAACTAGGCCTGATGAGGTACTCATGTACAATAAGCCGGGAAAAAGGGACACATGAGGTACCCAAAACTAGTAACAACAAAGTAAAGAGAGTAAAAACCCACTCCAAGGCATCCCAAGAATCTCGAATCAAAAAACTCGTATAATGCTGAAGAAGTTTGGTGTGCACTATGGTCTGAATCCACGGCTCGATCACAAAACTCAAAAACAACTGACACTGGGCTTCACCAGAAAAGCTCCATACAAGGAGACTATTAACGGAGTGATGTCGAAAGTGAAAAAACACCAAACATAATTTGATCAACTAATGCAAATAGGTGTGTTATGATCTAAGAACAATAACCAAAGCAACAAGGCAATGACACAAAATCAAGAGTGTTATGATCTAAGAAAAGTCAAGGTAACAAGGCAATGACACAAAACCCGAAGAAGCAGGATCAACACCACACCCTCCCATACTGCTGAATGGGTAGAGGGATGCTACAAATCTATATGAGTTGTCAAAACAACTACTTGAACACTGAGAAACTAACACTAGACTGCACTAGAATAGATTCACCATGAGATACTATCAACATGTCAAAAGTGTTGAAAATACAGATACAAAATCTCTCAACAAACAAGAGAGATACACTACACCTGCTAAAGAAAAATGCTTAAAACAAGAAGCATCACAATGCAGAAGGTATATAAAGTGGAGTAAGAGGCCAAATGGTGGAGGAACCACACCTTGTAGAGTCCTCTCGATAAATATGTCACCGCCACGAGTGATAAGATATTCACCCCAAATAAACACGGATGGATGAAGAAGATGGTTGCAGTATATGACTTGGTGCAAAATGTACAATAGGTGCATGCAAAAGAAATCAAAATGTGTGGCGGGTTGATCACGTCCGACAACTAAAATTTCAGGTTTCTCAAGCCCGAGTGAAGATGCAAAAACTCATATGTTGCTCATGATCCTCAAAAAGAGTCAAGCGAACAAACAAAGGAACTCACAATGTGTGATCCCAATGAAGTATCTGCACGAAAACCAATGTCATGGCGAGAATTCCACTTAACATGTGGAAGAGGGGAAACAATACCTGTGAGTGTCTACCAATACCTCCACCAGTGAAACCCATAAAATGGAGCATGCGAGAAATGAAGGTAGTGGTACGCTTCTAAAAAGGCCATGTAGTTGAGCAAAAATAGGATACACAACATGTGGTACTGTAATAGGCACAGATGTGGAAGAGCATGTAGTAATAAGCCTCCACGGTTTAGAAGCATCAAGAGCGAGAATGGGGCTCAAAGACTAACAAATCAATGTCGGTGGAGTGCAAGAGCAATAGGCCGTAAGTGGACTAGGAGCATGGATATGGTTGTCCATAATATCATGGTGATGTTGTAGGCTAGCAGTTGTTCTTTGCGCAGAGAGTGGATTATCAGTATCCTTATTATGAATGAGTGATTGTAGAAGAGAATTTTGCTTCTTGAGCGATCTATTTTCTTCCACAAATTTTACAATATCCTCTTGAAGTCCACATACTTTAGAGAAAAGCATATCATTCTCAGAATCCATGATAGAGAAGAATGTAACTCCCAAAAGTTTAGGACATCGGGCTCAGCCGAAATTGCATCCATAATTGATTACAACACTCCTCCATATTTGGCACTTTATAATTATAGTGCAAGTCTCAAAATAAATATTTCCAATGGAAAGAGCACAAAAAAACAAGCACTTTTGCAAAAAACAACACTCAAAACCGAGTTACTGAGCAAAAGATACAAAATTTTCAATATTTTGCTCTACTATTTATTTTAGCTGCCACTAAAACAAAATAAAATGTTGTTGCCTCCACCACACAAATAAAATTAAAGGGGGCTGAAGTTAAGCACCTACTAGTAGGAATCACAAGCTTTAAGCCCTCATATGACCATACCATATGACCAGGGGCTAAGGATTTCAATGAGTGTTGTGCAACTTACTATTATGGGGTGTCTTAGCTTGTTTTCGAGAAAGTCACATCCACCGCTTCTTACGGTAAAAATGCCCTTCCCCACCCGCAATAGCGAGTCTCTAATTTTCTCAAAATAGTTAAAAACGTGCATAACATTCGTGGACTCTGCCCAAAAAAGGAAAGATCTGAAATTCTTCTGCACGTAACCTAAAAAAGCTCTACCGCACCAGAACAAAACCCAGTGTAGATCTCGAGAAATCCAAAAAACCCAAAAAAATATTTCCATGATTTCTTTCATGTCTAAAGCACGAATCCCGATGCAAACCTATGTGCTTCTCTATAATAATAAAAAACCAAAAAAATGACTGCCTCTAGAAATGGCCAAGTTTACAATCGATCTTAGGGTTTTCACACCTTCTGGATCCAATGGAAGCCTTTGCTTTGCATAAAACCACACACAACAAAAAAATACGACCAAATCCCAAATATATGAATATACAAAGAATTTATTTGCAAAATAAAACTTACGATGGATGTCAATGCAGCGAGTCTCCACTTTCGATACCATAAAAGGAATGATAACCAGATCATACCAAGCCAAGAACACAGATGCTAATCAAACACCACGATCAATAAGATGAAAGTAATTCACCAGAATAACTTTACATAAACCTTTGCAAACAAATGAGCAGCAATATCATATATTATTATGGAACTCAATGCAATACAATGAGAATGGGCCTTGCTTAAATAGGTAAGGAATAACAATCTAAGAACTAGTCAAAGTCGTAGATCAAGCCATAAATCAAGGAAATAACTCGTCATCAAAGAACTAGTCAAGACCATAAATTTAGGAGAGAACTAGACATCAAGGATCTAGTCAATACCATAGATCAAGGAAAGAACCATACCTAACAACTAGATAATATCTCCTAATATCTAAATAAGATAAAAGAAATATCCACACACATAAGTGGGTGAGGATAAATACAATAAAGGTAAATAAAGTACCTAGGTGAACATGAGCTAAAGTAAATACCCACTCTAACACAAATTAATAAAAAAATTCCTCACGTAATTTTTTTGAACACTTGTTTGATATATAAAAATGCTCTTCACACGTCCTACTAAAATTTAGAATATAATCGAGGTATATGATCACATTTATTCCTAAAATGGTTTTAGGACTTCATCATCCCCCACATGGGTGGTGGGGAACCAAACATAGTTATGCCTCCATGTGTCGATGAAGGACTTTAAGAAAGACTAGTGGTGGCCTTCCCCAAAGGTGACAAAACATAATTAATAGTGCATTGTGCACTCCCATGATGGTTTAAAAGCTCTTGTAAATGAGGGAATTCCAACTCAACTTTTTCACATGTGCATGTATTTAGAGATAAAATAATATATAATATTTTTTTGTTAACAAAAACTATTAAAAATAGAGTCATTGCTAAAAATTGCACCATTTCTAGCTTTCTAGAGTTGAAAATGAAAGATAGACCTGAATTTTTTTTTAAAAAAATGCTATGTATGTTGGCCATTGAGAGTAATCCCTAGGTCAAACCATTCTCTAATTGAAATCCTTGGGATGAAAACATTGGGACAAAGAATGAATGTATGTCCATGCATCTATAATATACTGACAATTCCGAAAAGATGTTTGAAAGTATTAGGTTAAACACATGCAAGGAATTTGGGGTTTCTTATTATGATATGCCTAAGTTGATCCCTAAGAAGAAAGCCTTGATAAACAAGGCACCAAAGAAAGTGCACAATTTACATCTTTATTTTGTATATTTTTCAATTTACATTTTTCAAGTTTTACTTTACTTAGTCAAATATGTTTGTAATGTGGAGGTCTACATTAATGTTTTGTTATCATTTACTTAATGTATTAATTTTATTGAACACATCATTATAGTAATAAAAATTGTTGCAATACTGTTACGGTAAAAGACACTTGGAAAGAGTCATGAACCAATATCCATGCTATACAAAACACACTCAACACAAGTCAAAATGCCACATGGGTAACTAAAATACTAATATTACAAAAAAGAGACAAAATGAGGAGAGCTAGACACAAGAAATAATAGAACTAGGGGGTGGTGGATCATTCTCGGAGGGAAATCCCTAGACTAGTAGGCTTGTCCATCAAATGATTTGAGGTGGGCCACCCATCTAAGTTATGTGAGTCTTATATAGCGAAAAACACCCAAAAACACCAAGATTCCATAATAAAGAGAAGGATATCTTGTAATACTAATGCCTCCTTATACTAGATAAGACCAATAAGACAAAGCAAAAATAAATGGGGTAACAATAATTTTCCCATAGGCAATGATAGAATCTAAAGACCCTATTACATAGATGAAAAGGTAGAGAAGAGGTCGCATAATAAGGGTAAAACATGGTTTCATAAGAAAATTTGCCTCTATTTGGTTATGGGTGGAGGTGAGCCTAAGATAGTAACACCTTCTTATACCGAGAGGGCGAGACAAGACAATAGAATACGGGGTAGTAGTAGTTTTCCCCTATGTGAAGATAAACTCCAAGGACTCTATCGTAGAGGTGACGAGGTAGAGAAGAGGTCATGTGAAGTAGGGACATAATCTAAATTTATGAACAATTTTACCTCCATTTGGTGGTGGGAAATAAAAAACCCAACTATGGAGGATCGACATAACCTAACTCATGGTGTAATGGGCATTCCCCAGGTGATCGACAAAGTCCCCTAGATGTTAAAAATCAAGTGCCACATTTTCACCCCGCACTTAGACTTAGACTTGTAGGCATTATTAGAGATAAGTGTGATTTTTTCATTAACTATAAACTACTAAGAAATAGATTCATTATTAAAAATACTAACATTTATAGCTTTCCATATGGACAATGAATAATAGCTCCAACAAATGCCATGGGAAAGTAATATAAGTAGACCAATGAGAGAGGTCACCAAAAAAGTCATTTCCACGTGATGAGATCATGGTGATAAGGCCTAAAGAGGGAGTGAATCCATGCTAAAACATTTATAAGTTATGGAAAAAACCAAAAAAATTGTTAAAGGTTTTGAGTTTGGCACATGTAGGACACTTGGGAACAACAACACTAAGTTCTTATAACCTCTCACCTTAAGCGAGACCATGATAATCAAACCACCCCGGATAATACACAATTTTGGACATAAGCTTTGAGTTTCATAATCAATTTAAGTGATCAATCCAAGTATTGAAGGGAGGAATTCAACTTATAGGGAGTGGAGGAGAAAGGAATCACGATTTGATAGAATACACCTATGGAATAATTTATGAAAGTGGCATCAACATTCAACCGCCACTTCCACCACCATGTCATAGAAGGATGTAGGTTGAATTTGTACAACATAACATGTAGAAGGAGTTCTTAAATCTTTAAAATAGAGGGAAGGTCTAAATTGGCAAGCTTTTACTTAAGCTTAAGCTCAAGCCATGATATCCAATTCATGTAATAGATGATGTTTTGAATAGTAGCAATTCCCTTATGAAAACAAGTAAAGGGACTAGATTCCAAGAATCTCCACCATCGAAATACAATTCCTTATCATGATTGGTGACTTTGCAAAATGTTATGATTGTTGAATGAAAGCAAGAATTTAAATCCATCACCAACCTAGTGATTTCACCCTAAAATAAACAAGAAGGGATTTATGTGTTCTTATTTATTATCTTGTAATCAAGGGTTAGAAAGCTGGAGATATATTTATATTATTAATTAAATATCAATGTGTATATTAGAATATATCTACCTTAGCAATTTGTAAGATAATTCGATTGAAACAAGTGCTAAATGTGAGAAGGTGTAAGAAGGGAGGCAAAATTAGTTGATTAGAAACTTGCAAAGTTGATTTGGCGGTGTTATATGAATGTGTAGGTCAGAAACGATCGTAATGTTTTGTCTTTGATATAGGGGTGCAAAACTAAGCAAGTATGGAACTACCAAATGCATATAAAATCATTTGGTAGTTTTATACCTATTTACAATTTTGGTATGGCTATGTGCTATTGATATGTGACTTATTTTTCCTATACGACCTTGTGAAAGTCACACATGTGTGAAACCATTTGTATGATCCAAATAACTTCAAACCATAACCATGGGTAGGAGACCCTACAAAAATGTTATTAGTTAGGTAGAAATACAATCCATACACCACCTACATTGGTAATACTTTGAAGATGCCTCAAATTGTATGTATTTCTCCACTTAGCATGTGATATATGTATGGATGCAACTAGCTTTGACAATTTTATCACTTGATAAAGTAATTATGGCTTAGTGTGCTTAGCTTGGCTTGGCTTGGATGGTCTTTAGCTTAGGAAGTGCAACTATATAACTTGGTTAATCGTTCTTTAAACCTATGTAAGTATTGTTCTAGAGTGTGTTAAATTGATCAGAGTTTAAGCATGGCAAACCAGATAACAATACACCGAAATAATATATTTAGAGTTGAAAACGTTCGGGATCTCTATTCATTATAGAAGTATTACATATATAGCTTTCTTTGATCCTATAATGAAGGAGTCAACATCAATCCATATTAACTCTCCTACAACATCTCAACACACTCCTAAGATCACTCAACTATCCCATTATTCACTCAACCATTCTTTATCTCTGAGTTGTACAAGACAACTCATTATTTGCACACACTAATATAATAATGTTACACAATATTTTTGTAACAGAGTACTAACTACTTTTAAGGAATTCATAAGAGATTATAGTGCTTTAGGAGTGATATTTAAAATGGGGTTTCTTGAAAGTGTTAGGTGAGTAAACGAGTGCACTTGACTTGCTTATACATGGATTCATATGTATAATTTTGCATTAAGGCTAACCCATAGAAAGATATCCAATTGAGATATTGACTATTAGGTGAAACCTCTAGTTTAAACCTCTAGTTTAAAACCTCTAGTTTAGACAATCATTTGAAGATTTGGTTCCTATTTGGCGGTCTTGTACGAGAAGGGAGTTAGGTCTTTGGAAACTTATAGGCATGACACATGGAGGTGACATAATGTTGTGGAATGATGCAAGTAATAATGTGAGTGGTTGAGAAATGTTATTTAGGAGAGCAAGGCATGCACGAGACTAAGGATAAATAATTAAGCTCAGAATGTGCACACAAGTCATGATTTAGGGATATAGGCGATGTTATCATTGCCAAGTGATAAATTACTGAATTTAGGTGTCTACATCTAGTGCAAATAAGGTTTTAAAACCTCATAGGATTTCCACAAGCTTTTAACCATGAAGGCACCCTTAATTTGAATTGGCATATAATTGATTAACAAGGTATGAAGGCCAATGTTTTTCTAGCAAGTTTTTCTATAGGGCGCACCAGTTGAAATGCCCTCATACCCATCGACCTCTTTGATTATCCATTTGTCATAAAGAGCAATGCTTTGTCTATAAACATTAACAATGCCAATACTGCATTTTTTTCCCAAGGATGTAACAGACATCCCAAGCAATCGATGAAAATCCTTGCTTTGTTGAGAATCTTGGTGCACACTTAGATTTTTTCCAACCAAAGAGAGGTCGAGACACCGAAAAGGTTAACTTCTTTTTCCATTATGGTTGCCATAATTCATAAGGTGTGTTATGAAATGCGAATAAAATGCCTAAAAAATTAAAAATTTCTCCTTGTTGGTTATGTTTCTAAGGGTTCATTTGAAGTCGATCCGACATGAGGAACATGCTTTACCTATAACGCAAAGGTTTGGTCCATTGCAAATTACCACCAAAAGCTTGTAGAAAATACCAAGATTTTGAATAACTTCCTTAAAAGAGGCTTCATTTTCAATAAACATGAGGAAGGAATCATATGCAAAGTGACAATGAGCTTAGTGGAGTGATCTAGAAGGAAAATACCTCGCATCAACCCTCCCTAATCTCGATGGGTAAGCAAATATCCAAAAGCTTATATGTAACTAAATTATAGAGCGTGGGAGCTAACAGAAACCCTACCGATAGAGCCAAAGTGGAAAAGCTATCGGACTTGTGACCATTAATGGTTAAACAAGTAGAAACATTAGAGAAGAGAGTTTGTACATACCAAACAAAAACTTCACCAAAGACAAGAGCTTAAAGCATGACAAAGATAAAAGGCCATTTGATGCGTTCATTTGCTTTTTCAAATTCCAATTTGAGGAAGATAATTCATTGTCAAGAGGCACGAGCCCATTCATTACCTTCCCACATGACTATGATATTATCTAAGACATGCCTTTGATAAAGGCCGTATTCTTAGGTTTGATAATAGTCGGAAGGATGTGGTGAATATGCAACGTTAAAGCTTTAACAATTATTTTATAAGAGACATTGAGCAAGGTGATTGACTTCCAATTGGAAATGAGCTAAAGGTTTTCCATTTTAGGCATGTATTTGATATTTCCTTCATTAATAATTTCACCTAAAGATTGAGCTAATAATGGTTCATTATAAACTTGTACAGTCGGGACCAACAAAGCTCGAGTGGCTTTATAAAATTCACGGGGAAACCAGTCATCAATACCTGGGCTTTATCATTGGCCATGCTTTGTAAAGCGAGGATAAAGATCGTCTAATGTGAGAGAGCAATCACACCGTGTCCAATTGTAGGCAAAATCTTGTGAGGAACAACATCTAGACATTTTTGAAGTGCTACTTATTGCTCTTATGTCAAAACTAGAGCTTGAAAAACTATCTTGTAGTGTTCGACGAAAGCATTAAAGATCTCAAGCAAATAATACAGTGTATCCGAACTATTTGGATAGTCTTTATTTGCTCTCTGGCTGCTCAACGAGGAAGGGACTTTATATATTATTTAGATTCACACCCTTCAACTTTACCCTCACACACACACACACACACACACACACACACACACACACACACACACACACACACATATATATCCTAGATTTGATTTTCTATATTTTTAAAAAATGTAAATTGTTACACAACTCAACAACACAATTTTAAATAAAATTATATTCACCCCTAATAACAAATGTCTATAATGTTTACGTGTTAAAAATGAATTTCCTTTTGTAATTGTAAAAAATCATTTAGATAATGACTAAAAACCACACAAATAAAAACTCATAATAAAAATACAAATAATAAAATACTCCCATCGACTTAATATAAAACAAAATTAAAAAATTAGTATATTGGCACTTTATTTTCTAAATAAGACCGAAAAGAAAATATAAGGAGATATGGTTGTCATAAACATACTCTACGTAAACATAAACATCCCCATGTTTTTTTTTTTTTTTAAATTAGAGAAGTTAGTAAATTAAAAAGACAATATGAATAAAAAATTAGCCCACTAATAATATTAGTGTAAACAACGATCTCCCTCGCTGTTGGTATTGGAATATAGTTAATGAGCTCCCGAGCAACAGTAAGCTTTCCTATATTTTGTGTGTAGGTATTTTGGCTTTGATAATATCGTGAATAAGTTAGTCGTGTCCTTGAGGAATCCATGTTCTTCTCTACCGGAAAATCCTTTTACTTCGTCAACTAAGTATCTATTTGAATTCTAATTGTATAACTTAAGTCCTTTTTGTTGATAAGTGTTTAACACTTACTAGAGTGTAAGTGAAAGCCTTGTTCCTCTCCAATTTTAAATTTAATATTGTAATTTTAATTTTAAATGTGACGTTTATTTAATCGTTATTTAGATTTTATTTTCATTTTATTTAGAGAAGTTAATTGGAAAATTCTAATATCTTGGTCAAATGGTACAATTTGGAACTTATTTTTTTAAAATTTTATTTTGAGCCCCATAAGATATAACTACATGGATGTCATTTATCACCAATGAGTGACAAATTGGTGGAGAAGATAATAAAATTATCAATCAATGTGGTATATGAAAAATCTAAGATAAGAACCTCTCAAATATTCCAAAGATAATAAAATTATGAATTAATGTGGTATATGAAAAATCTAAGATAAGAACCCAAGATTGATATATCTTTAACATATTTCAAATAAATGTTTTTAAGATATCCCTAAAAATATTCCAATACGAAGTTTGAATACACTTGGAACTCCTCACCTTGAATCAAATTCCTCACCACAACCTAAAAATTGAAAATATAAATGACAAAACCCTCCTATATCCTAGCACGGTGGTTGTTGCATCCTTATAATGACATTAGGGCACAATTTGCTAGCACGATGGTTGTTGCATCCTAACAAGATATTTTCAACGAGAATATGGTTGAAAAACCGGGAGTGATTATCAAACTCACAATTTAAATACTAGAAATATTTTTCACAAGATCTACTTGTCCCATAAACTATCTTTGATCTTCATAAACGATAACATATCTTCTTTTCCCCGAATTAAAAAGACCTTTAAATACTTGTAACTTCCAAATCAAAGCTAACCCCTCTCCCTCATTGACCTAAAAGTGTGGCCAAATCCTAAGTAAAACCAATGTGTCCCCATCGAAGAAAGATGATAAAACATTAACCAACAATAATAAGTAATTCAGAACCCACCAAAATATTGGCCCCTTCCACCTCTCATGTGACCGAAAATCCCTCTCAACCTTGGCATAAGTCACGCCCTCTACCCCTATTTCAATAATAATAACACTATACTATATAAAATGGTAGGAAAATCTTAAAAAAGGTTAAAAGGCAATGCGATAAAGAAGTAGAGTAGAGAGAAATCAATAAATCTTTGAAAGATCCATCTATTCCTTCGTTATTCTTTGAGATCTTCGCATCTGTGTCATTTAAATCTCTGGATTTGAACATTTTTGGGTGCATATTCATGCCCTGTTTTTGATTTTATTTTTGTTTGGTTTTCAACACACGTTTGCCCCTGCTGTGCTGAAAATACAAATCAAAGGGTATAACTACAATAAAGACTGAAAAGGATTTATTTTTTTCCTGGGGGAAAGGGTGGGGAAATAACACTGGCGGGCTTCGAAGGCAGGTGATGGCGGATCCGCCCATCAAAAATAATAATGCTGCTGCTGTTGTCGATGATTTAATTGGGGATTTTATAATTCTTCTAGGGTTTGAAGGATTTCTTTCAAAGATTGAGGATTTGAGGGGGCGGGAAGCATGCTGAGCGTGCTCCGGCTGCACCTTCCGTCTGAGATTCCCATCGTGGGCTGCGAGCTGACACCGTATGTTCTCGCACGTCGTCCCGACAGCAGCATCACCAACGACGACTTTCCTGAATCCAGCCCCGTTGATGGCTACTACTTGAGATTTCGATGGTCAGTATCTCAAACTTTAAATCTTTCACATTTTTTTGAAACCCTTTTTAAAATTATAGATACCCATGCAATTTGTTTTTGCTCTTTGGGGCGAGGAGGTTTCGTTGTTGGTAGGTAGTTTAGATCCCGTTTCACTAGAATTTGATGGTAAGTAAGTCCAAGTGAAATCCTTCGCCTCTCTTTGAAACCCTTTTTAAATCTACGTATGCCCATTTAAATTTTTCCGCTGTTGCCCATGTAACTTGTAAATGAGTTCCTGTTCCTCAACATGTAATTTAAATTTCCTGTTCCATTAACTTTCTATGGTCACTGAGTCAAAACTTTAATCCATTCTGTTTTTTGGAAACCCTTTTTTAAAATTATACATGCCTATGCAATTTGTTTTTGCTCTTGCCCCGAATTTGTAATAAGAAGGTTTCTTTATGTTTTTAAAAAGATTAGATCCTGTACCACTAGATTTTGAGGGTGACTAAGTATAAACTTTAATCCATTGTTTTTATGAAATCCTTTTAAAAAGTGCGCGTGACCATATAATTCTCTCCGGCCATTGCTACAAATTTGTAGTAAATTTGTGGAGGGAAGACTTCGTTTTTCAGGTCGATAACTTTTAGTTCCACTAAATTTTCATGGTAAGTCAAATTGGAAGTACTCAATTATTTCGAAACCCTCTCTAAATCTGTGTGCCCACGTAATTAGCTCTCTGTTTCCATGAATTTGTAGTAAAATTAGTGAACAGTTCCAGTTTGACTTTTTTAACCATGGAAATTTAGTGGAACAGGCTCTAATCTACATTACCAAAAATATTAAAACCTTGTAGTGAGAGTTTTTTTAATGTAATCTAGATCCTGTTATGCTCAATTTCCTTAGTAACTCAGTAAGGTGGAAACCATCACTTTTTTGGAAACCCTTTTTAAATCTTACGCTTATTCATGAAATTTGTTTATACTGTTGCCCCAAATTTGTAATGAATTCTATGAAGGAATGTTTTTTTCAGGTAGATTAGTTCACTTTCCACTAAATTTTGATTGTAGATCCAACTGGAATTGTCAATATTTTTAAAACCCTTTTAAAATTTAAAATTTTTGCGTGCCAATGTAATTTGTTTTTGCTGTTGCCAAAATTTTGTAGTAAATTTTGTAGAGACAAGGTTTCTTCTTTTTCGGTAGATTAGATCCTATTCCACTAAATTTAGATGGTAACTAAAACTGGAATTTACCACCTTTTTGTTAAACTCTATGAAATTATGCATGCCCATGTATTTTTTTTTAGTGTAACCCCAAATTTTTGTAAGATGGATTAGATACTGTGTCCACTAAATTTTGATGGCTAGCTAGTCAAACTGGAATCCATTACTTTTATGGGAAACCCTTTTTAGAACTATGTGTGCACATGTAATGTTGTTATTTCTCTGCCCCTAGCATTTTGATTTTTTCCTAGACAGTCTGGATACGGAGTGCAGTGCAGTACGCTGATACGGCAAATTTTTAAAAATCTTGGGTATGGTATGCTTTTGGGTACGTTTTATATATATATATATATATATATTTATTTATATATACATGTATATAAATATATAAATATGTATATAAATTATAAATTTAAAGAAGCATTTGCATACTTATTGAAATTTAATTCTCATACATTGCATACTTATTGAAATTTATTATTTCTCTATCACAGTTATTTATCTTAGTGACTGTGATAAGATTCAAGGAGTTTTGATTGTTCATGGTGACCTTCCTTGATCCACTCAGCATGATAGTATTGTCTGACATATTTCCCGAAACATCATAACTAAGCAGGAAAAATATGGATCCAAGCTGGCAGGTGGGACGATTAGTCCGAGCACGGGAGAATACTCACCGAGTTTTGGAAAGCTATCCAGTATTTTTAATTACTAATCTGTCTACAGGTGATCAAAGCTCATGATTCTTTCAGAAGATTGCAAGAAGTTGCTTGGTCCAAAAAGGTGCAAAAATGGATTTTATGAAAATAAGAAAAATATTGCCATCAATGCGTAGAGCTCGAGAAAATATACACTTTTAGAGAAAACGACACTTGAAACGGAGTCACAGAATGAAAGTTATGGCACATGCAAGTTTTTGCTGCTACATCTTCCCGGACCCTTTCCAAAAATGGCAAATTTTTTTCTATGCTTGTGATTTTTCCACCAAAAATCCAAAAAAGGAAAGAATTGCCAAAAAAGGAAAGAAACGCTGTCTTTGGCAAGTTTTTTTTGGACGGGTACGGCTGGAAACGTACCCACAGGGACAGGGTACGGTCTGGGTACCGCCACCCGGACTGTACCCTGTCCCTATGGGTACATTTCCAGCCGTACCCACAGTGTACCGTACCCCATACCAGTACCTGGACGGGACCCTCTAGGGCGTTTCCAGGCTGTCTAGATTTTTTCTGGTTTGTAGAAATAGATTTTGTTCCACTTAATTTTTGATGGTATTTCAGTCAAACTTGAATACACTATTTTTTTGAAACCCTATAAAAATTATGCATGCCAATATAGTTTGTTATTGCTGCTTCCTTAAATTTTAGTGAGTTTTGTAGCAGGAGTTCCTTTTAAAAAGATTAGGTCCTGTTCCACTTAAATTTTTGACGACAGGCAAGTCAAACAGGTTTCTATCATTGTTTCTTGAAACACTTCAAAATTATGTGTGCTATGTAATTTTTTTGTTGGGTAGGTTAGATCCTATTAAATGTCCAAGCTTTTAAGGCAACTTTAAGTCAAACTGGAATCCACAATTTTGCTTAGTTATCAGTATTGATTTTGGGGTTGGATATGAGTGTTTGGTGTTATTTTTTGAACCTGGGCTTGGTAAGGCTAGAGAATACCATACATAAAATAAAAAATATCGAGAAAATATATGAAGGTAATCATAACATCATTTTTGGTTTTTGCTCAGTAAATACTTTTATTCAAAGCTATGAACCGGTTCTGGGTCACAATCAGAGGCCAAGTTAATCTGGGGACACAAACGAGGGGCCCAGTTCCCCACAAATCCAACACAGATGGCCATAACTGGTCTGAAATCCAACACAAATGACCACAACAGCCGCAATTGCCCAGTGAGATTTGAACCTGGGGGAGCTGGTCACAACCTGCCCACTTGACCAACCTGCCCACTGGACCACGATATGCCTAAGGCAGTCCCTGTTTGGGTGAAACTTTCCCATCTTTCTCTTATATGTTGGTATGATAAATCCCACGCTGCGATTGGCAACACATTGGAGCACTTCTTCGATGGTGCTGAGACAAAGGCAGTTTGCATGTGCTTAAATCTGTGCAGAAAAATAATTGATGAATGGTCTGCCTGAAGCCATTCAGCTAAAACTGGGCTGATGTTCATTTCTGTAGGAGCTTGATTATGAGCAGCAACCTTTCAAATATAACAAATTCCATGATTACAGAGTATGGCCACTTTGGTAAGGACTACAAAAAGAACAGAATGTGCCTCGGGAACACCAAAACGCTCGGCAGCAGGCATGTATGATTATCGCAGCCAAGACAAGAAGACACACACACAAAGGAATGGTCAACAGATTCCATATATTAAACAGGTACAAGTGTCTCCAACAACATCGAACAGGTTTGAAATATTAGGATAAAGTTTTGGAACCCATTGCAATAAACAGAAATGCAAAAAAGTCGAGCTGAAGTGGGTATGACAGACATACAAAATGGTGTAGCACAGCCGAAAATTAGTGGAGAGTCAAAAGCAGTTCTTCAAAGAAGGAGAAAGTGGTTGGTCAAAAGCAGTCTTCCAAAAACACTGCTTCTCATGGTTAAGAAAAAAGGAAGAATAGACAAAAGGAATCACATGGTCATCTGAAAATTTAAAAACAATGATTCTTTTGGGTTTGGTGTTTTGACCAGCCCAAACTACTAGTGTAAACTTGTCTTTGGTTGTGCTGTTACTTGGCATGTGATTCCTCTCCACCCACCTCTTTTGATAAGGCATGTAATTTGCTTAATTATCAAATATATTGCATGCTTTTAATCATAAAATGGGAATCTGACATTTTTTGGATATTTATTTTTGGAGTAATTTGTTTTCATGGTTTCACATAAAAATTTATGCATTCCCATGTTATTCTGGCCACTTTTTGGTCCAAGAGCTGCACCCAAGCGTTAGCTGATTTTTGGTGTTGAGTGAACACAAGACTGTTCATTGGATGTCTGTTTCAATTGTTAAGTGCTAAGTCACAGAAGTTGCCAATTTTCTTGCCAAAAAATCCTAAATGCATTGAATTCGAAAAAAAAACTACGGAAAATCGATGAAAATTGCTGCAAAAACTGGATATTCAAATTTTCAATCGATTTTGATCCAAAAAAATCGTGGATTTGGCGAATTAATAAGTTGAAAATCTTTGAAAAGTCTTTTTTTGTTATTACTTTATCCAACGCTAGGGTTAGGGTTTTCAATTTCTATTTAAACGAGCTTTGGGTTGCATTGTAACTACAAAGCATTTGTTAGCAATTTTGAAGGCCTCAACTAGGAAGCACGAATCCAAAGTCCTAATTGTTAGCAGTTGCAGATTTTGAAAGCTTGCGCGCTGCTGCCGTCCGTCGCATTTTGATGTGATTTCTGAAGGCCCAAGCCTCTGCCGCCGCCGTCCCAAGAGCACAAGTTGGTTCAGCTAAAGCTAGTTATAGCATTATAAAAATTATTATAGTTTCAAACTCTAAAAATGCCAAGTCGTGAGTGCTCTACGTTGATAACAAAAAGTTATAAAACAAAGGTGCTTTATCAATTTTATTAGTATTATGAATCACTTAGTATTTTAAAAATATTTATTATTAGTAATTTTGTATTATTAGTATTTTAAGCGTATTAGGGTTTAGGGTATTATGAAATATGAATCACTAATAACTTTATTAGTCTTTTACTATCAACATATTACTAATAACTTTTTATTATCAACATATTATTAGTACTATTTTTACTATCACGTATTTTTATAATTAACTAATCACTTAGTATTGTTTTGTATTTTAACTGTTTTAGGGTTTAGAACCTTAGACTCTAGAGTATATGAATCACATTAATTAATTTTATTAGTCTTTTTATGTATTTATAAATTATTATCATATTTACAAATTACTATTTATTATTGTAGCATTGCATTTTATTAGGTTTAATATTTATTAAATAAATTATGTAAGTCAATAAGATTTTAATTTATTACGTGTAGGATTTCAATTTATTAGTTAGGTAATAGGTTTAGTATTTAGTGTTACTACATAGTAAATAATTTTTTTAGGATTTTAATTTATATTTCAAAAGATTTATTAGAATTTTTTATTTTTATTATATTTATATTTTTTAAGGTTTATAAACACACACATTTATTACTTTTAAAGTTATAAACGTTATTATGTGATATTGATTGTTAGAAATTAGAATTAAAAATGTAGAATTAGAAAAATTCTTATTTAATTTTAAGTTTGTTAATTTATTTTATTATTATTTATTAATAGCTAGAAATAATTTAATAATTAGTCCAAGAAGTTGATAAGATATTATAAATTTAGAAACATAGTTTCGTATTTAATATTTATGAATTAATTTTAGGTTTTTAATATATTGTGAGTTTAAATTATAAACTAGCACATGGTACAAATATCTTAAATATATCTATCTAAAGATTTTGAACAATAAACATTAATTTCAATGTTTTATCATAAATTTAATCAATAAATATTACTATTCTCCAATTGACTTCTAATTAGATTATTATTACTTTTATAAGGCTTTTAAATTTTAACAATTTAATCAGATATATAATATTTTGAATATTTACTTGGTATTAAAGTTATACAGGTATTATAATCTTATCTTCTCTAAATCATGTAGGTTCATAAACAAATTCAATGGCACCCTTGAAATCAATGCGAGGGATGGAAACATGTAACATGCATGGCAATAATATCAAATGTGATTTGTGTGGTCACTTATTTGTTGGGAGTGTGACATGTGTAACCTGGCCACCTACTTGGCATCTTAGCTGGTGCAGGAGGGGGTGTTAGTGCATGCCCAAATGTAACTCCAAAGATCAAAGCTGCGTTAGAGATAAAAGCAAAGCCTCTTTGTTTGTAGGAAAGCATAAATCAGCACAAAAAAAGAGAGAATTCAAGTAAAAATATCTAGGTTCACCACAAATTATGTGTCTTCCGCTTCAAACATTCCCTCATCCGGTGGTGCAACAAGGGGATTAGGGAGTGGAACTTTGAACAACCTTTGGAAACTAGTGGAGAAACAACATGTGGACGATGCATTGGCTGATTTGTTTTATTCAAGTGCAATTCCATTCAATGTTGCAAGAAATCCGCATTTTAAGAATGCAATTAGAAAATTGCAGAGTTTGGAAAAGGGTATATGCCTCCTACTTTAGAGGCTCTTAGAACAACTCTTTTGAAGAAATCAAAAGAAAGGGTGACCGAAAAATTGGCAGCGGTCAAAGCCTCTTGGAGTGTAACAGGTTGCACCATATTGAGTGATGGATGGTCAGACATGTGTCAGAGGCCATTGATTAATGTTTTGGTGGCTTGCCCTCTAGGCGTAGTGTTCTTGAAGGTAGTTGATGCCATGAACCATAAAAAAACCTTTTGAGTATATTTTCAAAATCTTAGAGGAAGCCATTCTTGAAGTGGGTATAGAGAATGTGGTTCAAGTTGTAACTGATAGTGCTGCAAATTGTGTGGGTGCTGGGAAGTTGATTATGGATAAGTACCCACATATATTTTGGAGTCCTTGTGCAGCACATTGCCTTGATTTGTTGCTTCATGACTTGGCTAAATTTCCATGGGTGCATGAAGCAATTCACAAAGGGAGAGCAATTGCAAATTTCATCAAAACCACCACCTCACATTGAACATTTATAGGCAACATGCATCCAGAGAGTTGTTGAGGCCTTGTGAAACAAGATTTGCCTCATTTTATATCACTTTGAAAAGAGTGGTTGAAGAGAAAACAATGCTAAGATCAATTATTTGTTCTACTTGATTGGGAAAATTCAGTTCTTTCTAAAGGTGCAAAAGGAAAGAACATAGAGCAAATAATTCTAAACAACAATTTTTGGGAAAATGCAACAAAAGTTTTAAAAGTGTGTGAACCAATTGTTGAAGTGCTTCGTATGGTTGATGGCGATAAACCTTGTCTTGGTATGCTTTATGAAAGCATGGACCGTTGCAAGGAAAGCATTCAAAAAACATTCAATCATGTGGAAGCAGACTATATTGAGATATGGGAAACAATTGATTCAAGGTGGAAAATGATGCACACCCCCTTGCATGCAGCAGCTTGCTATTTGGAGCCAAAACTCTTCCATATAGACAAACAAAGTGACAGTGAAATCATGAGTGGCCTTCATGAAGCCATAGGGAGGTTTGAACTAGATCCACAAGTTGCAAGTAAAATTAGGGATCAATGTTGGACATATAGGTTAGAAGAAAAGATGTTGGAATACCAACAACCAAGTATGACATGTCACCCAGATGTTGAAGGATATAGGTGGTGGAGTAACTTTGGAGCAGATACTTGTGAGCTACAATGCTTTGTTGTTAGAGTATTGAGTCAGGGAGCAAGTTCATCAGCGTGTGAAAGGAATTGGAGTTGCTTTGACCACATTCAGTCAAAGAAGTGGAACAAGTTGTTGTCTGGGAGGTTGGGAGATCTTGTTTATATTCGCAACAATTGCAATTGTGTATGAAGAAAGCAACGAAAGACTCATCTACTTCGTCTTCACAACTCCAACCCATTTCAAAAGACATGGCAGATGCGGATGATCCTGACTTGCTTTCACAAGATGAATTCAGTGGTGAATCTGAAGATGATGATATTGAACCATCTCATCCAAGTGCTCTTGATGATTTTGAGCTTTTTTGATGTAAAAAGTTTAGAGAAATCCAAAAGTTTGAGAATAGTGGTAGAACTTAGATGCTTTAGAATCTAGACGCTTTTTAAAGCAAGAAACCCTCTTTAAATTTGTGATTTCACATGCGTGTAATGTTCTATTTAGTATTTTGATCAGCTTATAAGTTATAAATATGTGTTGACATCATTGCATAATGTTTTTTGAAGGTATTTAATAATACTTGTATATTTTGACCATTCTTGTGTATTTTTATTTATTTTAAAAATAAAATAATAAAAAATGCAGATTTATATGATTTGAACTTATTGATGATTTTTTCCCGAACTGGCTGCTCTCAGCTATATTTTCTCAGCCAAAAATATATGGGACTTGCACACGACATAGGTTGTTCTTTGGCTTAGGATGAGCAAGCAATGGATTCTCTAATGTAAGGGTGAGACTAAAGAGATTCTAATTTAAATACTTATGACATCTATTGCACGGATTTACCACCCCACCATGGCAGGCTGGATTTTGGCTGGACCAGAAGACACCTTTTGAAACTTAGACAACCTCCTTCCACAACTAAGGTTAATATTTCCCTCAAATTTACTTTTTACATGCACTTAGTCTCTCTGCATTTTGAGTCTTGACCCTGTGCAAGCATGATGCTTTATCACGGTTCCTGGTCTTGGCTGCTTTTTGGTTTGGCTTTTTGCTGTTCATAAACATGTTGACTTAGCAGAGGAGATTCAGCCATTTTTAGTTCAGTTTTGTGCTTGTACAAACTACAAACACATACTGATTTAGCATGACAAACTTGCACCTAGTGAATGCTGCTTTTTGGTTTGGTTGGAGCAAGTTTAGTGAGTTTTTATTCTAGTCATCATCGCAACCATTTCTCTGCTTTAATCTATAATATCTCATGGCTGGATGGACCCCATTTATAAGATACTTTATATTCATTTTTTTAACTCAAGTTTAAACGATTATTTAAGGACCCAAGCAATGTTGCATGCCAGCTATGGATTATGGGATTCCTGTTGCATGATCAGCCCTGTTTGCAAGAAACACACTATGACAGCCATGGCAGTACTAAATGATCATTTCTTGGCCATCACATTTTGTGGTGTAATAAATATAAGGACAGATTGTTTTGTGGCCGTTTCTTGCTGTTTCATATTGTGTTGAAATGTTTCCTGAATTGTGCTGGTTTTGTTTTTTAATCTTTTGTGATGTTTAAATCATTATATATGTGAATGATTGCTTAATATTTGAAAAATCTGTGATTTCACTTCTAAAGGGTTTCTATATGTTTCCTATGCAAACCCCTCTAACCCCATTTCTCATCGTGTTTACTGTTTCTTGTTTTGGACAATATCCCCCATATTGTTTTAATTTTATGCCCCATTAGGAATTAAACCTTTGACAAATCCCTGGGTCAAAGTGGGCCTTGCCATTCCACGTATGCACACAGTTGTAATTTTACCAACATCCTCAAAGGTGCAGGCTAAACATGGTCTAGGTAACATTTAATAGTTATATGTAGAATAACATATTATCTTCTATTGGTCCTGAAAAACTTCCAATCGAGGGTGTTATGCCATTTCATTAATGCATGTAGACATATGTTGATGTTCTAGTCAATTTGGATTTGTTATACGCATTTTATCCTATTGCCTATTGGCTTATATGTGCGTTTGGTCAGAGGTTCAGTTGTTCGCTCTTCTACTTCTTGACATGGGCAGTCATAGAAACAAACGTGAACACTGTTTTCTGCTCTGAGGAGAAGCCTGTCTTTTATAGAGGGATATTACATGGAATTTTGTGTGGTCAAGCTCACTGATAAAGTTCAGCCTTACCAAAATAATTTTTTTGATTTGTACTCAACTCTGACACTACTAGCCATCGGGTGGGTCTGCTGCTCCCATCAGACTTGTTAGAGCCGGGCACATGTCTTATTAGGATTATTTTAATCAGTAATGAAACTTACTATTAAATCAGTTGTAAGGGGCATGCATCTCATTAATGAGACAGCCCCATTAATGTATGTGTTAGGAGAATAAAGTTGGGTGCTGCCTGCGTTTTGTTGATTAAGTTAGCTTGGTGGTTTTGGAAGTTAAGAGTCTTCTTGAAGTATTTTTACAGCCCACCTTTCTTGAGGAGATGTGTTGGGACATCTAAAACCTCATCCAATTTTTCTTTATTAATTTCATAATAATGATAATATGATTAAAAGTCTTGATTTTATTATGCTGATGGGTGCCCTACAATGGCAGCTGGTGGTGGAATTCGTGGACTGTAAGGTCTGTGAGTTGTGAACAAGTAATGAATGACCTTGAAAATGAGATCACATTGATTGTCACAGGGCAATTTCAATTTTATATTTGATTGTCACTCAGAAGTTTTTTCTTTTTGCTTGGAGAAGTCAATCGAAAAATCGTAATATCTTTTGACCATACGGTGGAGTTTGGAGCCAGTTTGTTTTCCCTAGAAACGTTTTTTTTTCAAGTCTGACACAGTGACACAGCTAGATTGATGCCATTTGTCACCAGTCAGTGGGAAATTTGCGGAGAAGGTAATGGAGTTATTAGTCAATGTGGTATGTGAAAAATCCAAGATAAGGGCCTTGAGAATCTTTGGCATTTTTAGATGTATTTAAGATATCTTCACTAGTTCTATTTTCTAGTCCACATTTTTAACAGGCCTTGTGTGCTGGGGTTTGAACCAGGGGGAGCTTGAAAGCTCCTATTATATGAAAGGAAACCAATTACACCAGACGCCCCCTTGCACACATAACCAAAATTTTGAATCAATAGCAATTTTCAGGATATTTACGAGTTTGGTGGCATCCTATTTTTTCCATTTTTATTCATAAGTTATAATGTTTTAGAAAGTTACAAATGTTTCCTGTATTTCTGTTGTTTTCTAGCTTTACCCATTAGCCGTTTTAGATTTGTGTTGATTAATTGCCATTCTTGAGTTTCTTAACATTCTAACTTCTATTTTGAGTTTTTTCTGATTTTATGCTTGGAACTGGAAGAAAAACTCAAAATGAGTTCTTGTTTATGGTTTGTGACGGGTCTTCATCGAACATGTTTAATAATATAATTTTTGCAAATCAGCTGCATGTTAATATCGAGTCAATCTGCAGGACCCATCTTTTATAACTAGTGTTTCATAGGAATCTATCTCTTGGGAGCTTGAATGTTTCCCTTGGCACTCATTGCATATAGGTATTACTTATAGGGGTGAAGAATTGAGACTTCCTTAGAGGTCACCCATCTCAGCACTATTTGTGATCAAGTCCACTTAAACATGATTTTTGTCTAAATTCTGCACCTCATATGTAATTGGATGTTTTGCCCCAAATTATATTCTTAAAGTGTACTCTTAAAATCCAATTAGACACAATTCATACCTGTTAATATATGAATAATTTTCATCTAATATTTTGCTCATTAGCAGCTTCAGGGCTTTGCTTAGCTTGTGCCATATCCTGCCTTCGAGTTTCTGCTTGCTTGTCAATCTCACAGCCTTGGTTGTTGGACATGAAATGTAATATTGGATATGTTGTCCTTTCTTTGGCGTGCCAGATTTTTTAAAGATAACTCTTGTGAACTTTCTAATCAGCATATTGGTTATCTATTCTTATGCCAACGATATTAACACTTTTTGTCACCTGATTGCATTATAACAATTTGTATCTTTCTTTTCATTCAACTGTACGATACTTCATTCAGCAGGGTCAGATAATCTGGATTTTGGGATTCATCTGTTGAGTGAACTATGCATGTGGAAGCAGTTTATTCTCTACTTTTTTTGTGTTATTGAATAGAGGACAGTTTTATCCATTGATCATGGTGCAGGCTGGTTTTCCATGTTGCTGTTTTCAATCTCTTCTCTGTTAGAATGATTTCAATATCCAGTAGCTCCATGCTAGTTTTTGAGATTTGAAACAATCACTGCCAGTTAGCTTGCCACATGTGCTGGCCATGATCATTTTGGTGGCTTTGCTATACATCTTTGTTGGTAATATGGAGCTACATATTGTACTGTACATATGGCTACAATTGCTCCTCTCCGCATTCTGTATTTTAAATCTGATATTTTCCTTTCTTTTTGTGATATATGGAAGCATTGAATTCATTTGGTTTAATAACTTCTTGTGTTCGTATAAGAAACTTTGTGATTCTTGCTAGAGATAGGAAAGTGTTGTAATCTTGGATGGTTGCAATCTTGGGGTTAGTTAGATGATACCAATGCAGGTGTATATGCAAAGCTCATGCCAAACATTATGCATCTGACAATGGTTGTATATTGTATCATGATACAAAGCAGGGGATTAGTTTGGACTCTTTGAGTGATTGAAGTCAATCCTACATGTAGTGGGGCATGTCACTAGTTCTTTGACTCTTGTAGCTTTATGGCCATGGAATATCTCACTAACATTCTCACTGTACATCTTGCTCGTGTACGTTTAAGTTTGGTTTATGCACTCTGTTTAAAAGTAGCGTGTTTTATTCTAATTGTGTAGTATCAGGCTTAATGACAAGATGCTTTATGTGTGTTTATGTTCTCAATCATGACATACTTCACAGTACATGCAAAGCACATGCCAAACATTATGCAACTGACTATGGTTGTAGATTGTATCATTTTACAAAACAGGGGATTAGTTTGGAGTGATTGTAGACAATCCTACATGTGGTGGGACGCCTCACTAGTCCTTTGACTATTGTAGCTTTATGGACACACTGTGTTACCAGGAAACGTCCCTAGCCCCCTGTACCCTGTCTGAAATGTTTCCAGTATGGAAACAGGTATGAAACATGCCTGAAACATCCCGGAAATATCCAGGAAGTTTCCGGCACGTTTCTGACACATTTTTCAATTTTAAAAGCTAAAAACATAAAAAAAAAACTAATTTTTAACATTTATTGCTCCTAAACCTAATCTACCCACCCAAACTTCCTAAAGACACTTCCTAAAAGCTATATAATGACATCTTTGGTCCATTCTAAATCACACTCTTTTTTCTCTTGCTAAATTCAGTTTTCATTAAACTAACATTTAGCATTGTGAAGAGCAAAGAGACATCAAGGAGCAGCTAATCATTAAACTAATCATGTATATATGAAACATTGAAATTGTAACCATGTTGAATGATGAATCTTTAGAACTTCAATGAATACAAAATATTTTGAGTGCTTTATCAGTTCTCTTATGGTCCATGGACTAAAATTTTGAAAATGAGTACCATGCACATACATACATACATACATATATATATTTATATTTAATGTTTTTAATAATATATTGTACGGACGTTTCAGTAACGTTCCGTACCCAAGGTTTTTTTGAAAATCGGTGTTTCTGTGTTTTGGACCTTACTGCACTGCCCGTACCCATATCCGTACACGTACCTGTTTCCTGGCAACATAGTGGTCACAGAATATCTCATTAACATTCTCACCGTACATCATGTACTTGCGTACATTTAAGTTTGGTTTATGCATGCTGTTTATAAGTAGTGTGCTTTATTCTAATTGGGTGGTATTAGGCTTAATTACAAGATGCTTTATGTGTGCTTGTGTTCTCAATCATGACATAATTTGCAGTTCATACTTCATACATTGGTTTTAGTCTTTAGATAAATTCTTCCTTTCTATTACATGATATCTTCTTTCATGTATCTTTGAATATCTTGTGTTCTTAAGGATATATACTATTCACCTATGTTTCAGTAATTTCTATGTGATCAATTATTACCGTTCATTTTGACTCTTGTTGATGCTTTTACCATTACATGCTACTGGTAACAACACTTGTTAAGCTCAGCATTTACATTCTCTCATCTGCCTTGCTTTTGGCATTGGTCTGTTGGCAATTTTACCCCTCTATGTTTCTTTTGTTTTGATGAGGTCTATTTGTCTGATCCCATATGTGTGGTGCAGTTATTGGGGTTAAAGATAATGATCTTTGTTCACCGCATCTTTAATCTTTCACGAAGCTTGGTGTTATTTCAAAATGTGAACAAGATCGATTAACCAAGATAGGCAGTGACAATTGCATTTTAAATATCCATCATTACTACGACAAAGATTTATTGTGCATCTCTGTGTGCAAAGATGACAGCAGCTAGGCATGGTTAAGTAATGCGGGCCGTTTCTCAGAGTATACGGTGAAACTGACACACAAACAGGATTCTATTGATTTCAAAAGGCCTTCACGGAATCTGCATTCAAATGCTCTCTTATGGAGCTTATAGACTCTATCTTGAGCTATCTAGGCAGTGATGTATTTCATAATAAACTATCTCGGACTGGCTCTACCTTGGCTCAGCTCTCGTTCTCTCTATTCAGCTATTTAGCTGTCTTCATTTGGCCAGTTCTACAGACCAATCTTCCTCCCAACAGTCTCCCAAAAAGTTGCTGAGATGAGGAGCTTGTCTTGCCTTTATCCCTGTGCATTCCTGCTTTTTTTACCGTTTGAAATGTGTTCATGGCGAGCCAATGCCTTCTCGGGCGCTTCTCATTTTTTCACTTGGTTCAAATTCGATTTAGGTCATAAAATGCTCTTAGCTACCATGCTGTCCATGTGTATGCTTTCCCGCATCGATTCAAACCCAATAGTTGAGAATTATTTGTTAGGTACTTTGTCCAACATGCCCTCGTGTCCACTTTGCTTCCGTTGATGACACATGACCAGGGTAGTTGGCCTTCATCAACTCTCTGTCACTCTTCCGATGTGCCTTGTCAGCTGCAAGTCATCTCGTGCATTATCCATACTCAAAGCACCACTATTTGAAACTTTGTTGCACCCTTTTTGTAAATCCTTTGCTCAACCATATGCTCAACGTGTCCCAAAATAATGCACATGCCACTCCATGCTATATGTTGTGCACGAATACCTTGTGCACAATTGATGTGCCCAATTTCCTGCACATTACTCATTGTCACACTCTCTGTGCCAAGACTCTCGCGTGCTTCGCCCAAACTCCTGTGCGCACTGACCACGCCTTGTTCTTCGCAAAATACGTGTGTACTATTGTGCGCCCATCATCATTGCGAATATCGTGCGCAGACTGTGCACTCATCAACTATAGTGCAAAGCCTTTGCTCACTCCCACCAATCACCGGTCGATAGACTGCATTCCTTATTCCTCTTTCTCCTTGCCCACACGCGCACCCATACTTAGCCAAAATCCCAAAAGTTGTGCAGGGATTGCCTTGAGTCCGGGATCTTTGTAATGTCCCCACTCCCGAGCAAGCGGTTGGCCTAATGGCCCTATTTTGGTCTTAGCCCTAGTCATTCCCAAGGGACTAACGACTTTGGAGGTTATTGGGGATGGTTGTCTGATTTCCTACTATGTTTTTGTTATATTTTGGGCGTTGGGAGGGTCTAATGGGCCCTTTGTGTTCTATTTTGTCGTTGGGATCACTTAAGTGGACACTTTTGGCATTTAATGTTATGTTTCTTCGTTGGGGCCACTTAAAGTACCTTTTTGGCGACTTGAGGGGATATGTATTGCATTTAATGTTATGTTTCTTCGTTGGGGCCACTTAAAGTCCCTTTTTGGCGACTTGAGGGGATATGTATTGCATTAAATGTTATATTTCTTCGTTGGGGCTCATAAAAAGCTATATAAGGAGATGGAGGGTGTAGTGGGAGAGTCATTCATGCATACACTTATATTTCTTTCCATGTGCAACTGCTGTTTGCAACTATTTAGCTTGTGGAGTAAGATCCCACGGGAACCCTAGCTTCGGTGGTGAGAGATCCATCCCTAGCTAGCAGGGCATTCTTCGGTAGTGAGAGATCTACCCTAGCTTGTCATTTGGAGCTGATTTCAGGGCTGTTTTACAGAGGTATTTTCAGGGTTTTCAGAATTAGGGTTTTGAGGGTTTTTGTGAGTTTTGGTGGAGATTTTCAGCTGGTTTTCGGATCAGACCTACGGCAGCCATAGAGGAAGGGTTTGGCATCATCTACAGAGAGTTTCACAAGGGTTTTGGCCATCTACCAAAGAGGGCGACTTGTTTGGGAGATTGCAGCCCTAATTTCTAGGGTTTCCAGTTGGCCGTTTTCAGATCTGAAGGTTGGAAAGTCATCTTCTATATTTATATATGTTATTTCCCAAGTTTCATAATTTTTGCACTTGTATTCGGGAAGATATTAATTTTTGAAGTTTTCCAGCTGTTTTAGGCACGCTGTAATTTTCTGGCAGCGTTATATTGACTGAAAAATTCCAAAAATATTTCCCTTGTGTTCTTTATATTATTATCTAGTTCCATTTAAAATTTCAAGTGTTTTGAACGGATATTTTGGGAGTTATTCATATTTTACTGTTCGCTGCCCTAGCTGTAATTTTCTGCATAAAATCTGCAAAAATCAGATTTAGTATTTGCTGCAAATTTCTGTATTTTGTCTATTTTGTTGTAAGATCCCAACAAGGGATATTTCAGATGCTCTGCATCAGACACCCAAGGTACTTAAAACATGAGCCCTAACTCAAGCAGATCGAGTGAGTGGTAAAACAATCCTTTGGAGTCTGGACTATTGATGCTGATAGCCCTGGCTTCTTTATCCAATGAACTTGTTTTGGGCCTCTATGCTTCTTCCTTCTGCTCTTCCAATCCTTTTCACAGTCTTGTTGTGACTCTTCTGCGCTGCCTTGCACATCCTTTTGAGCTTCAACTCACCATAGTCCGACTACCTCCACATGTTTCTCTTTCGTTTCTTTCTTTCCTAGCGAGTTCTGGCTCGCCTTTGCCTGTCCACCTCCTTCTAGAACCTTTTGGCATATTTTCTCCTGCGCCCATATCATCACCGAGCTCCAATCCTCCGTGCGTTCATTACCCATGCACATGTGCATCTCTACACTTTCTGCTTTTATGCCCCTTATCATCTTTATGGACTCTCCTTACTTGTCTTCTCCTCTTCCATCACTTTGTTGTCTTTCAACTGCCACCTTTCCGCAATGTCTTCTGCTTATCCGTGGGGTTAGACCCACCATACACCGACTACCTCGTCCAAGGTTTCTCCTTGTTTTCTTTTCTCCTTATGAGTTCTAGCGCGCAATTTCTCTCCCACCTCTTCTTGTGGCTTTCATGATTGCTCTTCACCTGCACCCTTCTCTCCTTTGGGTTGTCATTCCCTGTGTGCTTCCTGCCTTTATGCCTGTTATATCTTTGCGGACTCTCTCCACACAGTCCCTTCTTTCATCCTCTGTTGACCCTTGTTGGGTCACAATCCATCCACCTACGCCCAACTTTGGTGTATGACCTTGTGCAATACCAGGTTGCAATCTGCTTGTCTGCAATTTTTCTCTTACCTCATCATGGCTCTTTGACCATCTTCAATCATCTTGTGTGCTGTGTCCTTTGCTCCTTCTGTGCACTCTCTCTTTCTTTCTTTTTGGCTGCACTTTTTCTTCTTGTCTACACATTCATCTCCTTGCTCCTTGGTCTCCTCTTTGGATACGAGCCGTCTCTCCTTTTCTCTCTCGCAGTTTCTCCTCAGTGCTGTCGCACTTACCATCACTCATGTGCTACTCTCCATGTCTTTTTCGAGATTTGCATGGATCTCTCTTTTCTCTTGTGCTCTCTCCTCAATGTGCAGTACTGTAGCTTGCTTCACCAGCCTCTCCTCATCTGTTGCCTCCCACCTCTACTCCCCTTTCTTTTTTTTTTTTTGGCAGTGTGTTGTCATTGCCGCATACTCCCTTATCTGTGCACTCCTTTTCTCCCTCAACTGGGGTTTCCACTTCTGCACACTCTTCTTCACTTGGTTGTTCAATCTCCTCTCTCTTCTCCAATTCATGGGCTTCGCATAGCTGCAGCCCTTCTTGCTCTATCACTTCCAACAGTGCAACCAAGCCATCTTCCATGCACTCCTGGTTTACAGTGACCACCTTACCTTTAGCATCCTCTTGCTCTTATGGCACAATACCTTTGCGGACTGCTACACACTCTTGGGTGATTCCTTCTTTCCCTCATTGCTCAACTCTTGAGCCTTCTTTATCTTTTTGTTACTGTGCAATATTTGTTGTATTGCCGCACATGCTCCGTCTTCTTCTCCTTCGCACAGACAACTAGTGCACTCCCCATGGTTGTGCTGTTGCTCTTACCGCTCTCTAAGCATTTTGAGCCACAAGACCTCTTTTTCTACGGTCTTTTCAACTACGTACAACCTGGGCCTGACACCCATTAGTTCATTCATAACCTTGTCTAACATTTCCGCCACTACTACATCTGATACATCTCTTTTCGGCTGCATCTTTGCTTCCACGCACAATAACACTACTCCTTAACCATTATACTCTCAGGGGTCCTCGATTCACTCCATCTAATGTTCTCTACCCACCTTTTCTCATGGTGGAGAACAAAATGTTCACTAGCTGCCTCATGTTCGATGCTTTGCTGGCCTTCTCTCACAAATCTCTCAACTTATCTCTCCCAGAGTTGTTACCTTGCTCTGATATCAAATTGATGGTAGCCGGGCATGGTTAAGTAACCCATACTGTCTTTTAGAGTACTTGCTTGAAATATTCAGCATGTTTAAGAAAACAGATTCACATTGCTTGCTTTTAATGATTTTCATTCTTTACCTTCTATTGAACTTTATGTTAATGCACAGTGTCAACATTGATCGTACTTGCTTGAAATATTCAGCGTGTTTAAGAAAACAGATTCACATTACGTGCTTTTAATGATTTTCATTCTTTTCTATAAAAATGTTTGTATGGTGTATATTTGGTACGTGCTAATGAGATTTTGAGAATTGGAGCTGATGATCAATTACAAGCTATAGGAAGTAGCGTAGAGTTATATTAATGTTTCTGATCTTATATAATTGCAATTAATGTTGTGGGTTGTATTCTTTTCCTTGTAATCATATGCTTTTCCACAAACCACACTTCTATATTTTTTCTCATACTATAGAAAACATACTTTGTTATTTTTGGCCCACAATTATCCCTTGTTTCTACTCAAATGATGGCAACTGTTATACACTATTTTTTAGTGAGTATAGCTAATAGATTGTGTAGCAAGTAGCTTTTAACAAAGAAGCATGTACTGTGACAGGTATCGCATTCAGAGTGATAGAAAGGTTGCAGTCTGTAGTGTTCATCCGTCTGAGCTTGCCACTCTACAGTGTCTGGGTTGTGTAAAGGCGAAAATACCTGTTGCAAAGAGTTATCACTGTTCGCCAAAGTGCTTTGCAGATTCATGGCGTCACCACCGTCAACTACATGCACGGGCAGCCAGTGCAGTGCATGAGAATGGAACTGAGGATGATGAATTGTTTGGGCGGTTTGGCAGCACTGGCTCTGCCATACTTGGTACAGGGGGTTGGTTGGGTCAACTTCAAATGCAGGAATTCAAAATGCGAGTCTAAGTAATGGTTCTGCATTGTTAAATCCTGCTACTGTTTCAGATAAGATTGGAGGTGAGACATGGTATGAAGTTGGGCGGTCAAAGACATATACACCTACAACTGACGATGTGGGCCATGTTTTGAAGCTGGAATGTGTGGCAGTTGATGCAAGCTCAGGGACACCAGTAGGTCCTTCTAACACTCTACTTACTTCCCGTGTCATACCAGCTCCTTCTCCTACCCCTCGACGCATGATACCAATTAATCAAGTCGATGGAGTTCTAAATTTGGAGCTGGAAGGACGCACTGCAGCTTCTGGAACTTTCACTGTACTCTCATATAATGTTCTTTCAGATCTATATGCAACCAGTGACATGTACAGCTACTGCCCTCCTTGGGCTCTTTCATGGCCATATAAATCGTCCAGAATTTGTTTTGCGTGAAATTGTTGGCTATCGTCCGGATATTCTTTGCCTTCAAGAGGTATGTTTGTTATCTTGGACATCATTGCAAGAGAAAGCTGAAATAATTCTCAGACAACTAAGATATGAAATCAGTGTGGGGTTGCCATGTAATCTCTAAAGCCTATTTTAACTTGCTAGTCTTTGTTCATGCGAGTCTTGGTCTGTGTGGGTGCTTTAAAATCTTGATCTCATGATTTTATTGTTCTAATCTGAACAATGTATTCCATTATAAGCTAATATCTAATATGTGAAAACTCAGGTTCAGAGCGATCATTTTGAAGAGTTCTTCGCACCTGAGTTAGAAAAGCATGGCTACACTGCTGTCTATAAGAAAAAAACAGCAGAGGTTTGAGTTCATTTTAACAATTTCATTGCTTCTGTTAGTGTAATTGTGTGTCTGGAGACTTGGATTTAGACTATAACAAAATACTTGTGGCTTGCAGGTTTATACTGGCACAGTATATGCAATTGATGGTTGTGCAACTTTTTTCCGCCGCGATCGCTTTTCACTTGTTAAGAAATATGAGGTATTAATGGTTCATTCTAATGATGATGTTTCTGTACTTTGTTGGCAATGAAATTGGCTAATTTTGTGAAATCTTTTGGCTGCAGGTTGAATTCAATAAGGCTGCAGTGTCTTTGACAGAAGCAGTATTGCCATCAGCTCAGAAAAAGGCTGCCCTTGGTCGCTTGCTTAAGGTAGCTCAAGTTCCTTCTAAGTTGTAGGCAAATTTCTGTCTGCTTGTTTTTTCTATTTAGATTCTTACCTGCCGGAATGTTTGTCTTCTTAATATGTAGGACAATGTTGCTCTTATTGTTGTTCTGGAAGCAAAGGATGCAAATCATGGAGTAGATGCACCTGCACCAGGAAAACGCCAGCTTCTTTGTGTGGTATGTATGTTGAACTGGATACTATTATAATTTATTGAGGATTTAATGTGCTATTTCATGCTAGAGGTTTTTAAGAATAAAACATGGTAAATTTTAAATACAGACCTCATATTTTTGGTGTCGAGGATTGCATTTAAAATATCATGGATCAGAAAAAATCTTCAAAAATATTCCGACTGAATCTGGTTTAAAGCTGAACATTTTTTTAGTCTGTTTGGAAGTACTTGAGTGTTTTCCATTGTGCAAATGTCATGAATGTGTTGTTCTGCTATCTAGTAACTTGAGAGAACAAAAATTCTAGACATATGGGCAAGGGTGATACCTTTGTGTTTTTGCTAATTCAGTTTTATATGTGGCATGTGTAATTCAGGCAAACACACATATAAATGCAAATCCAGAGCTCAAAGATGTCAAGCTATGGCAGGTGTGTTCCTCTGCCTATTTGCCTTTTATGGTTAAGATAATACTGGAGAAGATTATAGAAATAGGCAACTTTCAATTGACAAAATGATATATTTATTTTACTAGGTGCATACGCTTTTGAAAGGTTTGGAAAAAATAGCTGCCAGTGCGGACATCCCTATGTTGGTTTGTGGTGATTTCAACTCAGTTCCTGGAAGGTCTGTATTACTTTAATTGATTTAATAGAGTGCTTGCTGTTAGTTTTTAGGGAGAAGAGGGGAGATAGTTGTCTGCTGATTGTATTGTGTATCTACATCTTTTTAATAGGTGCTTTCTATTAGTTAATAAGTGTTTTCTTTTAGTTTATAGGTGCTTTGTTTTAGTCAACACGGAGAAGCGGGTAGATTGTCATGCACTCATTGTATTGTGTGTATTTTATCCTAAAGTAGGAGTTGCATTTTTAGTTATTAAAATTGAATTTGGGTTGTATTCCAGTGCTCCTCATGCACTACTTGCCACGGGAAGGGTTGAACCTGCAAATCCAGAGCTAGCAACAGATCCCCTTGGTATCTTGCGTCCTCATAGCAAACTTTGTCATCAGCTCCCCTTGGTAAGATCTCTCATTGCTGAAAAGCATCCAAGCTGGTTATCTCTTTTGTTTATTTTCAAATATTTTTTTGTTGATGACTGGGATTTGCAAGATCAAACACGATATTCTTGCAGATATGAGCACTAATATAGTTTTTTGCTGAATGGACCCTGATTAAGTATGTAATACATAGAGTCTCGGTATTTTGATTTATTAATCCAATTCTAATGCTCTCTGTTACAGGTCAGCGCTTATTCATCATTTGCAAGAATGGTGGGATTAGGCCAAGAGCATCAACGAGACGAATGGACCCTCTACAAATGAACCTTTGTTTACAAACTGTACGAGAGATTTCCTGGGAACTCTTGATTATATATTCTATACAGGTAATTGCAATGAATTTTCTACTTTTTTTTTTTTCCAGATTTTTTTGAATTGTAAGTTTACATGCTTTGTCAGTGTATTGTGTGGAATGTGCTGGGAATTGTTTCTGAATGCTCCAGGAAATGTGGTACTGAAATTTGTTATTTAAAATTTTCTAGTTGGTTGTCAATTCTTTGCACTAGTTGGCGCTTTGCATTGGAGCCGCCTAGATTAACTATAAAAATATTAGTGTCCCTATCCGGTTGTGCAGTGCATATTAGTGATCAGTCATGTTAATTTAAATAAATATTCTGATTGCAGCGGACTCGCTTACAGTGGAGTCTCTGTTAGAGCTTTTGGATGAGGAAAGTCTACGCAAAGACACAGGTCTTCCTTCTCCTGAATGGTCATCTGATCACATTGCACTTTTGGCAGAATTCCGATGCAAGCACAGGCCTCGGCGCTAGCATAATTACGTTGGCACAGTGTACACTCTTGCCCAAGCAAAGCATAAGATTTGGTATCGGTTGGGGGATTTAGTGAGTTGTCATTTTGCCCAAGCAATGGTCTGAATGATAACATGTTCACTTTTTCTTGTTTGTATTCTGCAAATTATCTTTTATCTCTGCATTGGCACTTGCCATGGCTGAGATTGCAGTATGATGTATCATGAAGAATTCCTGGCTACATTTTGCTTGCATGTTTTGAAGTAGCATGTTCTGAATCCCTTTGAATTACAAGAATACCATACATGTGTACATTTTATAATAGAGGATGGGGTTCAAGAAAGAATGCAGAGATAATGTAGTGACAATAAGGTCTGACCAACATTTATCTGCATGTATGACAGCAGCATTTATCAACGGAAGAGTATTGGGAGTTCCTTTTAGGTTTTCTGATCTATTTTTTGATGGATCATTATCCACAGCATCTTGGAAGGTTTCCATTTAGCCGTCATCTTAATAGACATCTACAAGTGTTTGGTTCACATATTAAAGCCATTGCATGCATTTTAGAGATTTACTAATACTTCGCTGAGCTTTCTTTTCTGGAGTCTTATTGCACAAATGGTCAAAGTCAACGGGTTTCTCTTGCAAAGATGCATCCTTCCATGATCAATATTATGCATGTTCCATGGTCCACGGCAATTTCTTTGAATACTAGGAGTAATTGTTTAAGGAAATGCTGTGACGAGCTCTGTAAAATTTTGGCCTTCTAATGTTTTTGGAGTTTTTACAAAATCAGATGCTGCATTCTCTTTCCTGCCTACACTCTTTAATATGTGGTAACATTGTTGGCTATTCTCAGTCATGTTTCCTTGTCATGAAAGAACACATTAGAATGTGATATAGTTGCATGAGCTGAAATTCACTTTATGACTTGTGGGGATTACATATGTGAGCCCCATTTGGCAGAAAATTGGAATTTACTTTCACGAGCCAACTCTTAACTATTGGGACATGCAGTTTTTGATATAAAGATTTGTTTTTTAAAATTTGTGCGTCTCAATGATTTCTTATGGCCATTGATTATGTAAGTTTATACTGTTTCAGATCATCTAGATTGATTATGTCAGGTTTGTATAAATGTGGTCGTACAAATTTTGCATACTTTGAGAGATTAGGTTGTAATTGCGATGTGAAAGATGAGGTAAAAGTCCTTGTATAGATATTATATGGCTGTCAATGTTTGAACATTCTTAAGCCTTCAGAGTTGTGTTTTTGGGCAAAATATTACAAAATAATCACCGTGTTTGAGGAATTGAGTGTGTTATTTAAATAGAACTGCTACCTACAAAACTGCTACCAAATTTCTAGTCTACTTGTTTCTTGTTGCAATTTCTCGAAAACTGCTACCTACAAAAATCTACCATATTAATAAATTTTTCTACATGTTGCTTGTTGCAATTTCTTGTCCATTTTGAGTATCTTATGTTTAATCGCTGGTGAGTAGCAATGTTTGTACTTGGCTGGGCCAAGACTCTGGAATGTGCTGCTACAGTCAATATTGTATTCATTAACTTAAAATGTTTTAATGGTGTAAATGTTATTAATTAAGTCCAGGCAAAGTTTGTGAAAAATGGCTGTTACGGAGTTATTTCCAAAGATCTTTATATTTTATGGTTGTCAATGATTGAACATTCTTATGCCTATAAAATTGTGTTATTTTGTGCAAAATGTTGCAAAATAATCACTTTTCAAGTAATGGAGTGCGTGATTTCTACAGCATTTACTACCTTCTAAAATGCAAAACACTACTAATAAATTTGGCAGAGTTCTATTCTACTTGCCATTTTTTTGTTCATTGTGAAAATTGTACCTTTAATAGCTGTTGAGTGGCAATGTTTGTACTTGGTTGGGCCAAGATGGTGGATGTGCTACCACAGCTAGTATCACCTTAATGAATGTAAATGTTATTCATGAAGGTCCAGGGAAAAGTTGTGAAAAATGGATGCTTCTTCATAAATGTAAATGTTTAAATGGTGTAAATGTTATTCATGAAGGTTTGTGCTTGGTTGGGGCAAAATGGTGGATGTGCTGAATGTTATTCATGAAGGTCCAGGGAAAAGTCGTGGAAAAATGGATGCTTCTTCATGAATGTAAATGTTATTCATGAAATCCAGACAATCTGATATTCAGGAAGATCTGATATTTATAAAAAGGCTGTTAGGATCTTATCACAATCAGGTGTGCTCTGTTATTTTGCGAAAGTGGCCATACAAACAACCAACTTAAAATTTAATTTAATTGTGTGGCCTTTGCCAATTCTCTTTTGGGAAACGCCTGACCATTAATAATTTTTGCAATTGATACGGATATATTGGAATTTCAGTGGAGAATATTAAATGTCAAAAAAGCAATACAAAAGACGTTAAATAAACTTGGCAACGCTTGTGGAGAGTTCGGACGGTAAAGACTTTTTTAATGAGTGGTCCTGACTAACATGAACTTTTGAAGGATCGGTAAAGCCTTTAGATTTCAATTGTATTCATGTATTTTGTCAGTAGTCACAAGACAAAGGGGATTCAAAACTTGTAGCAGATATTAACAATGGAAGAATAACCCATCATTTGTTACTTGTAGGTGGGGACTTTTGTAGGGGAAGGTGGAGGGCGTGGGGCATGTTTGTGGATAAACAATAAATTGTTGATCTTAAATTTGGTTCCCATTTGACCAATTGTCAGGCAGTAAGTTCATTTTATTTATTTTTGTGGGCTTGATGAAAGTAATCGATAATTTGCAGTATCTTAGGTTTGTGGAGTTTGAACTGTTTGTTTATATCAAGTAAATGAAGTTCAACATTGTGTTGTAGCTAGATTGTGGCTATAGATCACTAATGAAAAAAATTGTGAAGAAGGATGAATTCAATTTGATATCTATCGGCATATAAGTTTATATAAGATTACTAGTGTCTATCCATTTACACATTGTATGTTTTTTGAGATTTTTCCCATATTACCATTTTAATGATTAGTTGCTACTTTAACGAACTTAAGTGTATGTATCTTGTTGATACTCATATGGCAAGGGGATATGAAATGAGTTGTAGTTTGATGGTGTGGGTGACGGTAAAAGTGTGTTGTCATGCCATCCACAAAGTTACATATTATAGGATATACAAAAAAGGGACAAGGCTTGGTTTGAGTCATATACAAATTTGGTAGAATGGATGCTCCTTGGTCTTTGACAAAGTTGGAAGTCTAATGTTTGTGCACCCCTTGGTCCTTGGCAAATTTGAAGGAGGTCTAATGTTTGTGCGCTCAATATCAATGGATGTTAAAATAATTCAAAGGATATAGATGTTGTTCTACTAGTGTTTGGGTGCTTTTTCTTTATCAAGAGCTATGATAGTCCTATTAGATTATAGTTTCAATGTGCACAATGAAGCTGCCTAAGCTTATTGGTTACAAAGAACATATTTCTTGAGACATATACATCATAGGTTGTAAAATCACTTCACCAATTCAACCAATTCAATTGAACCTACCAATTCAATCGATTAAACCTATTCAATCAAATCAACCTACCTACATCAAATCATTCATTCTCTGGACCATCTTAGCTTAACCTTGGGAAGTTTAGTACTAGGGTGAGTGTGTTGTTTTCCTTGAGTAGAAATCTAGTGACCTTGACGTGAAGGCTAGGTGATGTATGCGGATCTATCGGTAATGGTTCCTTTGATACTAACAAGCCTATCTCCACAACTTGTGGTTCATGTGATTCCATTTGTGGTTCATGTGATTCCATTTGTGGTTCCCTAGATACTCATCCACATGAGCACAATACCTCTAAGACCATCCATCTCCAATAGATGTTGGAAAAAACTCTAGGGAGGCACGTGTTCTTTAAAGGCTTAGTTGATGTAGTGTTGCGGGGCAACACTCCCTTTTCACAAGGCAACAACGTGTGCAAAATTTATGCAATCTCATTGATCGCCTAGCGTAACACCACACCACACCATGAGACACTTTCAAGGTTGAAGTTATGCCAAAGTATCCCTTAACATGTCACACACCTTTCGCTTAGCCACAATGTTTGGAAGGTGAAGTGTCATATGGAAGTCTCGAACTTTTCTCTTTGTGTGGTTTAATGTGTGTGTGTGGCTTTAGATAACAATTAAAGTAAAAGATAGACACCCATACATCTTTCTCAAAGGATTTTATGTATTGAACACAAATAAATAAACATATTTACTATTTTGGTTTTAACATCTCTTGATTCTTTGCATATTTATTAAATAACCTCCACGGATGCATACAACACATCTAAATTCACATTTAGGGTCTTGTGCATTAGGTCTCCTCTTAATCCTTAGATTAGATTAGTGTATCTATCATAAATAATCTTATTGGTGTGTTACGAAGTATGTTATGTAACTACTCAGAAAAGTGTCAAGCAACGTTGTTTGGAGATGCAAAAAGATGTAGTGGATTTTGTTTCTTCCATTGGAGAAATCATTTTTATTAAATCCATTATTTTCATATTTTCTTGTTTCTTCCATTGGAGAAATCATTTTATTAAATCCATTACTTGCAAAGTCTTAAGTTTTTATTTAAGAAAAATACCTATGTTTTGAAGGGTGTTTAAGACTGTATTTTACAAAGAGTATTCAATCTAGAAATGGTTATATGGGCATCCAAATAAGAAAGTAAATAAAAAAGAAGTATTCGTTTTTAGGAGTTTGATACAGTGATCTTCAAACGACTATATCTTCTTCATTTTTTTAATAAAATTGATATGGACAACTTACATAGAGGATATCAAAGCCCAAAAGCATTTGAAGAGATACTTCAAATAAAGAGCAAAATTTTAAAAGAAGAGAGGCATTTAAAGGTCCAACAAAGGCATTAACAAGGAGAATCGAAGAGATGATAGCAAAATCCTGTTGTTTATGCATCCCCGAAGGGATGCTATATATGAAGCTTGAGCATGTGGAGTTAGTGATAAATGTTCAAATATCAAGTAACGCCTTGAGAATTATGAGAAAAATGTATGATTATGTCGAAAGGCGTTGTCTCGGTAGAAATCCCGGGGGCTATGACAACATATTTTAATTGGCGCCGTATCGTCATCCTTGTAATAGCGAAATTATAAACCGTCGATGTCGAGAACAACGAGTTCATCTGCAGTGAGAGATCTATTGCCATTAACGCATTTATTCGGCCTCTTTTCTAGAGCCTCGCCACTTGGCGGGCTTTAAATATGACTTCGCACGACTCTTGTCTAGTTGTTTCAACTGTGACGGAGAGCGGTGAGTTTGTGAACAATGGCTCTGGGAAGCGCCCTCGCAAGTTTGTGCCGAAAGTATTCCACGAGGTAACGATTCTCCCCCTGATATTGTTTTACCACTTTCAGAATTTGATTTCACCTGTAAATGGCTAGAACAATTCTGTTTAATAGGATATTTTGTGGGAAGGACTCCCTCTGAAAGTATGCTTAAATCATGGGTCCAATCTGCTTGGACGGCGCACGGTATTAAGCTGGATTCCATCCAGAACCTAACCCGTGGTTTTTTTGCCTTCGATTTGCTGACCCTAGTCATGCTTCCCTTATTTTGAATAAGCAACAAACCTGGTATGTTAGAAGCTCCCTGTTGGTTTTGTCACCCTGGACCAGAGACTTTGTTGTCTCTGACCAGACGACTCTTAAAGTCCCCGTTTGGGTTGAATTCCCAGGGCTTCCTATGCCTTGTTGGCATTTCTTAGAGCGTATTTCTGCCACTCTCGGCCGTGTTATTTACACAGAGCCTTCTAGGTTCTTTGCAGCTCATCCGCAAAAGAGGGTTTGCATTGAACTGGATCTTTCGAAGGACCTGAAAGAATCGATTGCCATTCAGGTTGGTGATGTATCTTTTGCTCAGAAGGTGGTATACATCAACCTTCCGAATACTTGTTTTCGCTGTCAATCTTCTGAGCATAAAATTAGGACTGTCCCTTGTTGGCCGCTCGCACGCCGCTTCAAAGCCCATGGGTGATCCCCGCCCTCAACCTGAAGAGGAGGGTTGGCACACTGTGGGTGGCCGTAAAACCAACAAGAACAAGGCCACTCATGTCGGGCCTTCGCAACATGGTTCAACTACTCAAGCTGGAAAGGTGCCTCCAAATGCTTCCAACTCAGCAGAAAGCCCCTTCGGATACCAAGTTGCCTCTAGCTCACACGAAGGTATTGGCTGGCAGTATGGTTGGTTCTTCAAGTAAATTGGCACCTTTGGCCTCAAACTCTCAACCTACTATTTTGCAGCATGAGGGTAGCCTTCAACCGTTACTCGTACCTAACAAAGTGGTTTCTCCACGAAAGCAGGCAGTTCGGCGTTCTCGCAGCCCTCCTCGCGAGCGCGAGGAAGGGGAGTATAGCCCTACCAGCCGGCGGGCTGCTCAACTGTTTGATTTTTTTTCAGTTAACCAACAACGGTTTTTGCATAACAATTTTGGGGCCCTTGATGGTTTGAGTGAGCTAGACTCAGAGATGCATCTTGATAATGTTTCCTCATGAATTGCTACTCATGGAATGTTCGGGGTCTCACAGACTCCACTCGCAAATACATTGTGTGAGATTTTAGGAAAAGCTTCCTGGATATGGATATTCTGTGTTTACAGGAAATCAAAGTTTTAGGTTTTTACTTGATTTTGTCGCCAGGACTATTTGGCCTGACAGTTTAGCTATCTCTAGCAACCATGTTGCTGGTAGAGGTGGAATGATCACATTTATTTCTCCGAAATGGCGGCCGCATTACGTCAATCATGGATGTGACCCTGACAACCGTATTCTCTGGTGTCTATTCAATATTGAAAATCTCTCCTTTGGGATTATCAATGTTTATGCACCTAATGATGCATCAGAAAGGACGACGCTTTGGAGGTGGGTGGTTGACGACCTTCCAAATGCGCACTGGCTGATTAATGGGGATTTTAATATGGTGGAGCAACCCAATGATAAATTGGGCCTTTTACCCATGAGGTGGCCAGCTGGCGAAAGGGAGGCTTGGTTTTACATGTGCAATAAATTTGGGTTTTATGACCCCAATTTTTCGCGTCACACCAACACGCTGCCATGGTACACTTGGTCTAATCTTAGAAATGACCAAGATCGGGTTTTTAAAAGGTTGGATCATGCAATGATCTCTTTACAACCTTTCTTTAAGTTTGCCAGTTGTTATTCTCTTTAGTGGAAGCTTTGCCGACCATTGTCCTTTCCGACCACATTTCGATCCGGTTCCGTATTGAATGGACTTTTCAACTATCAAGATTAAAAAATGCAGTTTTATTTAAATACTACTTTATTGCATCATGACCCCACTTTGGCACACATTCGCCAAATCTGGAACCTTGCACCTCACCCTTTTGGTAAGGTTGGATGGATAAGTTGGTGGAAGGACGCTATAATTCAGCTAACTAAATTCCTCCGGATGTATGGTGTCCAGCTCGCTAAATTTCGGTGGCGAGCTTACTCCACCACCTCTGCATGAGCTGAGCCGCTCCACGGTGGCACTCGCCTAGGCTCCTTTCAATGTGGCTCTGTAACTCCAAGTTGCTAAATTATGGTAGCAAATCCACATTGTTGATGATTACACACAGGGGGTGCCCAGATCAAAGCTCGGTTGCACTGGCTTAAAATTGGAGACCGTAACACCAAAGAGTTTTACCAGCGGCTCAAAGCCAAGCACATGAACCAACAAATTTCTGCTATTGTTGATGTTGGTGTTCGGATTATAGACACTCCTCAGATGGTCCAAGCCTTTGTTAGGCACTATGTTCAGGTTTTCAAAGCTTAGGAGGAGTCTCCTGCGATAAGTCGCGCTCGCTAAATGCCTATCGGTTGTTCCATGCAAACTCTCTCATGCACACCGGGTTATGTCGTGATGATACTTACCTTAGAGGATTTATATGAAGTTGTCTCCCTCATGGCCAACGATAAAGCCCCTGACATGGATGGCTTTCCTTGTGAGTTCTACAAAGCCCTTTGGGACATGGTGGGTCCGGGATCTGCTTCAAGTCTATCTCGAAGCTCTCCACTCAGGGTCCCTCGGTGCCCTTATTAATCGGGGTCACATAAAGTTCATCCCTAAAGCGGGAGACCCAGAGCTCATATGCAATTGGTGGCCGATTACCTTGCTCAATGTCTCATATAAGATCATAGCTAAGGCTTTAGCTCTTCGGCTTCGGCCCATCTTGCCAGTTATCGTCAGTCCTGAGTCAGACTGGTTTCATACAGAGCAGGTACATTCTGGATAATATCTTGGCTGTTTGGGAAGGCATGGAGTGGGCTAGAACCTCTAAGCAATCTGCCATGTTTGTCAAAATTGACTTTGAAAAAGCTTACGACAGGATTGAATGGCATTTCATTTTGGCGATGCTTGAAGCGTTGGGCTTCGGTTCGGTCTTCATCGCCTCTGTCAAAATGCTTTTTTCTGCAGATGCCTCTGCCTCTCTATCTATAAATGGTCATACTTCTGAGCAGTTTGGGATTTTCCACTCTATTAGGCAAGGTTGTCCTTTAGCACCTACTCTATATGTGCTTGCCGCTGAAGGTTTTGGGTTTCTCCTTGCCCATGCTCGGGACCAAGGGCTTGTGCGTGGAATTCAGCTCCCTTCCCTGACTCCCCTTCAACTTATCAATGGGAATTTTGTGGATGACTCCTTCCTCACGCTCCTGGAGGAAGAAACTAATATCAACAATGCCATGCAATGTTTGGACACGTATTGTTTAGCTTCAGGTTCCAGTATCCAATGGCGTAAGACCCAGTGCTTCAGGAAATCTTTTCTCCCCAAGCCTGGTTGGCTTAATCGTTTTGACTGGAAGTACATCCAACATGGAGAAAATTTTAAATTCCTGGGTATCCCTTTTCTTTTGATGTTGCCCCCAGTCAACTTTGGTAGTATGTTATTGATAGGTCACCTAAGTTGGAGTATTGTATTACTAAACCCCTTACTAAACCCCTTTCATTTGGGTGTTAGCCAAAGCCTCTCTACAAGAAAATTTTAGATTTTCTCCAAGATTTTGGCTGCCATGCATGTTTACTATTCTTCATGTTGGGTGTTAGCCAAAGCCTCCTACAAGAAGCTGGAAAAACTTCTCAGAGATTTCCTTTGGGCTAACTCGGAGCTTGGCAAAGGTTTCCACAGAGTTGCCTGGGAATATTGTTGCCTCCCTAGGGATTCTGGTGGGCTTGGGCTGACTGACATTGGCGCCAGGGGACTACATTGGCTGCCAAGTGGATCATTCGAGCCTGCACTAGCAACGAAGCTTGGAAAGTTCTGATTCGCAACTATATTTTCCAAGGTTCCCCTCAAGGGCGCAAAACTTGGCAAGGGCTAGATTTTCACAGTCTTCTCATTCTCAAAGCCCCGGTCAAGATTGTGGGCACCTTTGTTGTCAAAAGCATATGGAAATCTGGGAATTGCTCAAACCCTTTTTAATCTGGGAAGGGGATGGCTTCCATAATGGGATTTCCATTAATGACCACAACATCTGGTGGTCTCCTCTCATCAATTTTCATGATGTGCCGCTTGCCCAAGTGCCCTGGGTTCATGCCCTTAAGTTATATCGTCGAGGCTTGACGCACTCTTAATGACATATTTTATAGGCAGTCCAGAATGCTTCTCACTTGGCCTCAAGCTAAAGCCAAATTTCGGCTTGTTTCACAACATAGAGAGTCTTATCAGGAAATTCTTGATTCCATTCCTATTGAGATGCTTCACAAAGTGGGTATTGTCTCTCTCAGGCCTTGGTGGAAGGATTGGAAATGGTTTCCAGATACCCCATTCTTAAATTACTCCCTAGGAAAGGGTATGCTCTTCTCACCCCCAGGCTGCCAATGGTGGCTTTGCTAAACTCTAGGTGGTCCATCAACTTTGGATGGTCCTCTTGGGAAGCTAGATTTCACACAGTTTGGAAGGCCATCCTTCAGCCCAAGCTAGCCTATTTTGCTTGGTGCTTGCTCTTTCAAGGCCTCCCTATTAGGCGCAGATTAGCTCATTACGGGATTGCTCCTCGGCTCGCCCTTTTTGTGGGCATATTGAGACGCTTACGCATCTGTTCTGGTACTGCCCAAAATCTCAGGCTATTTGGGACTGGATCCACGATTTCTTTCAGCCGTTTTGACCAGCTCCATTTCTTTGGCAACATGTTTTGCTTGGGGATTCTATTTCCATTCCCCATGCTTTTGTGCAAGTGTGGCATACTTTCAGAGTGGAGATCCTTTTTTATATATGGAAAGAATGCAATTATGTTGTTTTTGCTAATTCCACAGTTTCTTGCTTTCTTTCACATTATGATAAGGCCATGCTTATCTCGAATGTGTTCTTACAGATCCAGACCGGCCCGCAAGGTTGAGCTGGAAGTGTGGCACCTCCAGACCCTCCTGGATCATTGGGCCAACGCTCCTTGCACTGTGGCACGGGAGCCCCCACCTCCCCTTCTGGGAGTGTTCGTTCGAGAGGTCATCGTGGCCGAGGCCGGTCGAATGAACGTACCCACCGTCATCGCTCTCCCAGTGGCAACCCGAGCATCGACGGAGCCCTGTCAACCGCGGTGGTTGGGGGTCCCCACAATGGTCCGCGCATCACAGTGGTTGGGGCTCCCGCCACCACTCCCCGCCTCCTGCGCAATGGGATGGATGGGATTCTGGCAAAGTCCCCCGGTTGGCTCTTGCCATATCTCCTAATCTATAGAATGAAAAAGAAGAAGAAGAAGAAGTTGGCTTGGTTACCGGCCGCCCTTCCGGATGGAAATGATCTTCCAGGTGGTAACCTGGAGGATAAAGGGCCTCCACCACCGCCCCTCTCTATGTTTGTTGTGGTAGCTTAGTTTGTTTTCCTTATGTTTTATGGCATTGTTGCCTTTTGATACTTTTGTCTCCTAGCCTTCGGCTAGTTTGAACGTGGGGTGTGCCCTTTACCACCCATACTTTTTGTGGATAGCTGTAATATTTTATTAAGTAATATAGTCTATTTCATCAATTTTTTTTATAAACTATCCACATCTTCGTCAACGTCCTTGCTAGATCGGCCAAGTATGGTTGAGTTGATTAATATTGAGGACGCCCTTGCTCTCCAACCATGGATCGATCCCTTGGGCTCGACCTTGGTTCAACTCACCATGCACTGCGTTGCCTTCACCATTTTCTCGCTTGTGATTCTCTTGACGCATACATCTGCCTAGTGTTTTTATAGTCCGGGCTTAGAGTGCGTGGTGAAATGACTCGTTTTAGGTATAAATGCCTTTTCTCAGGCTTTGTTAGCTCGACCTCTATTCCTCACACCATGTATGACACACAAAACGATGTTGCTTTTAGTGGATTGCCTCGATTTCACTCTGCAACTCATTTCTACTTGGTTCTATGTTTTCTTTGTTCAGATCAGAGGTATATGGTTTTGGCTAGGAGGTTGTAAAATTTTTGCTATGTAGATTTACATTGGGAGGCAATATTGTTTTTAGTTTATGATTGACCTCTCTATTGAACTCAACTTCTTCTTTGCCATGCACACTAGTCACGGTCCTTGGTCGGCACCTTTGTTTGCATTGCTCTTGCTAGATTGACTTAGATCTCAACCTACACATCCTATTGTTTAGCCTATGCTCAGCTCGAGCTCGACATAGACCATGTTTCGATTTGCTTTCATTTGTGGAGCTTTGTTTTGGTTTGTGTTGTCGAAGCTTGTCTTGCCATATCTTGGCATTTTTATTGGGTGGAGGCGGTGAATAATTTTGAGGAATAGGTGTGGGACATGAACGGATTTAATTCCCACATTTTTACTAAGTCGTGGAATAGGCGTGGGACATGCATGTATTTAATTCCCATGTTTTAATTTTAAAATCCCTCTTTTGAATGACAAATAAAATACACCTTTTGCTCATATGGCCAATCGTTACAGTGGCTCGATTATCAATGATTGTTCAAGAATCACACTATTCCCAATAAATACTCAAGCTTGAAATTGAAAAAGACATTTATTGGGCTTACCTCATTTTTTTCATTTTCATCCCTTTAAATGCAAGTTGCATTCATGTACATAATACATGTGAGAAAGAGATGAAAAATGGATCACATAATGCATTTTAATTTTTAACCTTCAATTCATGTCTTTGCCTTCCTTGAACATTCCTTTTATGCATCCTTTTACTGATCCGAAGGGAGTAATGCCAGTTATCGGGTTGCAATCTTAGAAGACCTCCTTTTGATTACAAAGCATCACCCTAGCCATAAGCACATTGCATTGTCCTTTGCGTTTCTTGGTGTACTTCACATACATCGTGCATTGGCTAGAGACACACCCGTTTAATGCCCTAATAACTACAAAGAAACCCTAATTGTAATTGTGTATGCAACCCTACCCTAGAATTTTAGGTCCACACCACAAATCCTTGTTTCTAAATTAACCCTTGAAACACATAAGTGAATTCCCCTTGCATTTATTTATGTTCTAGCTACATGTAAAGTACAAGAGCTGAAATTGCAAACAACTATTGACATCGAAAGTACTTATTGATTGCTCTTTTATTTTTTAGATATCTCCAAAAATATGTTTCCCAACCTCTTTCACACCGTATGCACTTTTTTTTTTCAAACAATTTACACACTAAATGTCATGCAGTCAAAAAACCTTTCCACCATAAAATACGTAAAATGACAAATAACACTAATCACTTGTCAGATAACATCTTCTTCTACCCTGTACATCCATTCCCCGCACGACATCAATTATCAATGATTATTCCTGCATCACCTACTTTAATATAATTTCTCGAGCTTAAAATTACAAAAATGCCTACACAATGCTACAATAAGCAAGCAATGTGATTGGGTCTTGAATTGGGGCCCTAGTCAAGTCTCATACATTTTTATTTTGGCCCCTTTAAGCTCACATTGCACTCATGTGAATAAATCACATGACATTATGACGATTAAGTGGAGCACATATAATAGCTATTTTTGGGAAGGAACAATATGTTTCATGGAATAGGTGTGGGGCATGCGGTATATAATTTCCCACCTTTTAATTTACAACAATCCATTCATGTTTACATCTTACCTATCCAATTAAATTTTGTCCAATCGAAAACCTTGATGCCATTCAATAAAAAACAAGCTTGATTAAAAATAAAAGATACCTTTCAATGATATGTTTGATTACTCCTACGACTCAATTAGCGGTGTTTGTTTGCGCACCATCTATTTTCCTACACTTACTTGAGTTTCAAACCCTTAAACTTTCTGAGTTTCCCCAAATTTTATTGTGTCCTCTTTGAGATATTGAAATGCTTAAATGGAGCACAGATAACATATATTATTTGGGTACGAACCATATGATCCATGAAAATTGTGTGGGGCATGCAATCCAAAGCCTTAATCTACCTTTGACTCATATGACCAATCATTGGAAAGTGTCAACTATCGATACATGTTCATGCATCTACTCCCTGCAATTACTTCACCTTACAATTGATTATAGAGGCTACATTGTTATGCAACAAGTGGTCTTTGCGGCTAGGTTTCTAAGTTGGAACATGTTAGCTTTTCCCTTTTTATTTATCCCCTTTCGACGTAAATTGTACTTGTGTGAATACTACAATACCCTTATCGTTAACCTAATACTTGTAGAAAAACACCAAACTAAATTTTACATGGAATCACTACCTGAACATTCTAAGTACGCTCTACGTCTTCTTGTCCCTAACGTGCTCTATGAAACATGCATTCAAATTCCCCTTACATTTTCTTTTTTTTTAACAACCCCATTAAGTCAAGAGTCTCGACAACATTTTCCATCCATTGCTTGCATTTTGATATATATCCCTTTAAGGTTTCCTCGAAGTCTTCCCCAAGAAGAGTTTTCTCCTTCTTTCCATTGACATACATTTCGTGCTCTTCGTAGAGATTCTTTTCACATTGGCTCTTTGATTCCTCTTTCCTTTCCATTCGCTTCTCCACCCTCTAACACATTTTGCTACACCCATCTTCCTTTCCCATTTTCCCTCTCCTTCCAGTTTGCCTTCTTCGCTATATCCCTTTTGACATTCACATCATACATTTTAAGTACAATTGCTAGTTTGAGCACATCCATAATGAACACTATGTAATTGTACATTTGTTTCATAAAGTTTTATAGATTTTTTTTTGCTTTTGTGTCGAATCAAAAATATGGTATTTGTTTTGTTTTCTTAGGTTATAAGAATATCAATATTTTGACATTTAATGTTCTTAGAAAATAACTTAGTTTAGGTGTTTCAAGGTGGCAATTAAAATACATAGGTTGTATTTAAGTTTTGCATCAAAATCCAAAGTGTCTATAGTCCAATGTGTCATTTTTAATAAAATAATTGTGTGGCATCTTGATAGTTAAAATTAAATCTCTCTGTAAGGATGCATTATCCACATCTAGTAGAATGTGTTTGTTTTTTTAGGAAGAATTTGTTCAAAAATACGACATGCAGTTAGACCTACCCATTTGAACTGTCATGTAAGAGATTGGAAGAATCACAGGAAGGATGTTTAACCTAACCTCGAGTTCACCATTAACTAAAGGTTGCATACCATTGTGGTAAAAGGAATGTGCTGAAAATAATAAAGTGATGGATGGTGACATGCACAATGGTGATCATCTTGTTGTTTGTGATCAAGTGCAAACAATCACTTTCAGTTGTTGCACATACAAGTTCAGTGAGGTGGCTAGCACCACGGAAGATATAATGAGGACCTAGTCACACTATTTTGATGTGTACCTACTGATGAGGCCCAATCAATCAAATGAGTAAATATGAAAAAAGTGGAGGCCCATCCAAAATTCCAGTAGTTGAGCATAAGAGAAATGGGGGCCCATGCCACACTTGTATTAGAAACACAAAAGAAAAGTGTAGGCTCATGCCAAACTTGTAGTTAATCGTCTGTTTTGTTCCTATGCACTTGTTAATTGCGATGTGAACAAGTTTTTGACATTGTTCATAATTTGAGAGAATGGACAGGGTGCCTTTATATCCAACATTTGATGTAAGGTTTTGGATAACGATGGGTCGTTGATGAAAATTATATTAAGGCTATTCCTACTACCCTGATTGGATTGGTGATGCCAAAGTTGGTTTTGAATTGTGATTCGTCCAAGTTCTCTTTGGAGTATGTTTGTTCTAAGGGGGTTATGTTGGAAATAATCTTATTAGTATGTCACCTAATATGTGATATAATTGGTATTATTTATTTAGTGTGTGTGTGCATGTGGACATGCTCACCCATTCTGTTGTAATAACAACTCACCCTTATATAACATGGATTTGGTTAATGTAAATTATGATGTTATTGAGTGATTGTTATAGCACAAATATATAATATAATAGAGGTTGAGTAATAGTAAGATGTTTATTCTTTGTCAATAAATATTGTTGTTGGGAATGATGCCAATTTTGGCATTTGAAATTATACTAAATTTAGATAATTTATATTTTAAAAATACTCTAACAAATAGGATTTTTGGATATTTTATGAATGATTGATTTCAATCACATGTTTGTTTTAGTTATGTAGGACTACATAAGTGGTTTTCATCGATTTCTAAAAAATCGCTGAAAAAGTTAAAAATTAATTGTCAAATGCGGGTTTCCTGATAAGTATAAATTCTTGTGTAATCATTGTCAAAGAGGTGGGAGACACTTTCTAAGTTAAACTAATTAGAAATATGTAAATTTTATGACAATACCTAGATTTTAGGGACCACGAGGCACTTTCTCTAGAAGAGAGCCATAATTAGGCTTTGAATGCATGCCTAGTTTGCATAATTCTATTCAGGGAATTTTTTTACAAGTTGACTTTGTCCATAGTTTGCATGAGTTTATTTTTGAGTTAATCAAGTCAAAAATTAGTTTAAGAGTATTTTAATATTATTATAAGTTCTATTGCGAGTTTAACTTGCTTTGCAAGTTCAATGTAATTGACAATTTTAGCATTTTGAGTTAACAAAAGCATGACCCAAAGTATGATGCTATAGTACTTTATCATTACAATTAGTGCAAGTATTCTTACTATTTTTTATCAGCAGGTAATCATAATTAATAACTAGCAAGCTTATAAATCTTATTTTGAAGTTGAGTGGTAGATATAATGCACACAATGCACAATTTGATCATTAAGTATAAAAATTACATTGTCTTAATCACCAGCTTTCACGGGACTTGTTTGAATGATATAGAGATTCTTTTTGGGTTATTATATAGGTTATATAAGAGGTTGATCAACACTTTAAGTTGGTTTCGTTTCCTTTCCAATCCCATTTCTTTCATTTGGTATCAAAGCCATGTTCTACAAGCAATGACTTTTGTGAATTATGCTTTTATGAGTATCCCTATTTTCAAGGAGAAAATTTTAAGTATTAGAGGGATTAGTTGAAGAGAATTCTTGTTTGGAAGGGAGTTTGAGACAATATTATCAATGAATATCACCCACCTACTAATTGGAATGTTCTCTTTCAAGATTAGAAAAGAGTAAAAAGGAATGAAGAGAACACAGATGCTTAAGCCTCCTTTTATCTTAAGAGTGCTATATATCCTAACATCTACACAAGAATTACTAGCTGAAAAAATGCTCATGAAGCCTGGATTATCTTGGAAACTTCATATCAAAGCTCTATTAAGGTAAGAGAAGTAAAAATCTAAACCCTCAAAATGAACCTTGAAATTTAATAATGTCGTAAAGTGAAGATGTAAGCAATTTTTGCATAAGAGTAAATGATATGGTTCATAAAATAAGAGTGTATGGAGAAACCATTGAGTTTAAAATGATTGTTATATATTTTTGAGATCTTTGACACAACAATGACCGCATATTGTAATCACTATTGAAGAGTATAAGGACACAAAGAATACAAGTGTTGATGAATTAGTAGGTTCTCTTTTGTCCCATAAGGATAAAATGAATATATATGCAGAAATCCAGAGCATACACTTAAAACCAAGGCTAAAATTTCAAAGCCAAGGGAAAAAGACAAAAATTACAATCAACAAATTCAAATAACTTTAATTCAAAGGGGAAAAACAAACAAATTTAACACAAAAGAGTAATACATTTTTTAGTTGTCATTATTACAAAAACTCCGTACACTTTATAAAAGATTACAAGAAATTGACAACAAAGAATCAAACTAATCAAGAGGGTGAGAAGAAGAAATTCCAAGTTGAACAAGGTGAGATGAAAGATGACTGAAATTATTATCTCACATGTAATGTGGGAAAAAGGGATGTAATGAATATGTGGTTTCTTTATTCAAAGTTTGCTCAAATCACATAACAAGTCAAAAAAAAGTTTTAACATGTTATATGACCCTTCAAAATCTTGTGTAATTAGGGGATGTGAAATCAATTCAAATTGAATGTAAGTGCAACATGCAAATCACCTCAAGTAGAGGTAAGGGTGAAATTAATGATGTGTATTTTTCTCTATGTTTGGATCATAATTTCATCAATGTTGGATAACCAGTTGAAAAAGAATTTAAACTACTTTTTGAAGATGGTGTTTGTTCAAATTTTGATAAGAAATTTCCAAATAAATGATTGAAAAATATTACGTGGAAAAGAATAGGATATTATAACTAAGGATCAATTTGGTTAGTAAAGGTACTTGTCTCTCTACCATTGAGGATGTTAACTTGTTGTGGCATTCAAGATATGGTCATATTAGTTTCAAAACGTTGCATATTCTCCACACAAAAGGTATGGTAAGAAATCTTCTTAAGCTAGATTTAAAGAAGGATGATGCATGAATGCCATGATTTATTAGGAAACATCATATAAAGTCTTTTCCTATCATAAAATGGAGAGTAAACAAATCTTTTGAGTTAATTCATTTATATTTATGTCGACCAATGTGTTATAGATGTATTTATAAGAATTTGTATTTCATTTCTTTCATTGATGATGCTACAAGGTTTATATGAGTTTTTCAAAAAGAGAAGAGTGAAGTCTTTTCAATTTTTAGAAATTTCAAAGCTTTATTTGAAAAATAAAATGGACATTCTATAAAAACCTTAAGAAAAGATAGAGGTGGATAATTTTACTTTAATAAAATTTCCAAGTTTCGTTCTTCACAAGGCATCAAGAGACAATTAACAACTTATTACACACCATAATAGAATTGTGTGGCTGAAACAAATAATAGGTTTGTAGACACTTAAATTCCACTTTTGCAATCTTATTGCCAAATGCACACAAATCACTCTCATTCTTGCCAATTCCGTTATAATTAGTAATTTTCGCTAATTAACTAACGTTTCTTGTCACTTTGGTCAATTAACAAGCACTTCGTTGATCACCAAACCTCTTTTGCATTCAGGATGCCACTTTACGACGAATCGTAAGTCAAAATCCTCTTCAAAATAAACAATTAATGTTTATTAGCTAATTAAGCCTATTTTGCCCTTGTTTTGGTCAATATACCCTAATATTGGCTTAAACCCCTCTTCCAACCACTCAAAATCACCCCACTTTCCTCCACAATGTCTCAACAAGCTTCAAAATCTTATCCTAGCCTCCTAGTTGACCCTAAGTGGTTGATTAAGGCTTCATACCTCTTAATCACTTGGTAATTCACTAATTGTGATTAACAAGGCCTAATCATGATTAACAATTCTAATATAATTTGGGGCTTTTAGTCCCACATGCACCAAAATACAAGTTTCTCCCAAAAGGAAAACTATAAAAAGAGTGCACCTCTTACCTTAATACTTTACACCATGCTTTTATTAGTAGCCTCATATAATACATATGTTAAAGAGCCTAAACTCCTTTAAGGATTCACATGCTCATCTTTGCCTAAAGCCTTCATTATGGTTAGTAGGAGGGTATCTAACATGACATTGTAGTCTTGTGTTAGAGAGATCTCCTCACCATTTGTGGAGTAGCAACCATTCCCAATTTGATTGCTCCTAGATCTATTTAGGTCTATGTTAGTTAATCAAACATACTAGTAGGCATGCTTAGATGTTAGATGTTAGTTTCATTTAATCTCCATTGTTATGTTATTAAGCTTTTATCATTGATGTTTCATTCCTTAGCTTTGCATTTAACTTTAGATCATTATGGTGTTGATCTTGCTTTAAACTAGTTAATTTGTGTTAAAAGTTTGGGGTGTTATCATTTGGCATGCCCAGTGGGAGTCAAACCCCATTTGCATTCATTCTCAATCTTTTTAACATAGTTTTAAAAGTTTTAGATTTCAAGTTTTCTTAGATTAACTTCCAATTCTTAGATTAGATTCAAGTTTTTCTAGATTAACTTCAAATCTTTCTAGCTTACTTTCAAAGTTCTTAGATTAAATTCAAAGTTTTCAAGCTTTTTAGAGTAGTTTTCAAGTTTTGTAGATCAATTTTATAGCTAGGTAGTTGTTTCAACTAGATTAGTGGTAAAAGTTGAGTTTTCATGTTCTTTACAGGATATAAGGAGGCGAAGCCTTGCCAAAATTGCTTCAAAATACCAAAGATTTGATCTTTTTGAAGAAATTCTTCTCAAAACTCAAATTTTGGTCACCTATAGGAAGGTCCGCGCATGTGCATTGAAGAGTGCGCATGTGCATCAAGAAGTGCACCTATGCATTAAAACTGTGCTTGTGCATCAAGAAGTGCACCCGTACCTCTCTGGCCGCGCCTGTGCAACATTTTAGTTTTGGTCTCTGAGTCTGCCTTGCGCCTGTGCATTAAGGTCCATACCCACACCTCTTTGGCCACGCCTATGCATTATTGACTATGAAAGTTTGACAGAGGTGCACCTATGCTTTCAAGTGCGCACTTTGTGCTTCAAAGGGCGTGCCCATGCTTCAAAACCCACGCCATGTGCACTTAGGTAAATTTCCTTCAAAGTTCATGATTTTTATTTCTATTTTGTAGGATCTCTGTCATTTTTAGAGGATTTTAGTTATTGTTTTTGTCAATTTACTGATTTTAGAGCAATGTTCCTAACAAAATTCACTTAGGGCTTGATAAATAATCTTTGTTAAAATTGGCTTAGGGTTTGATAAGTGATTTTTCATGCTTTATTTGAGTTTGGAATAGGGTGTGTATGCTCTTCCCTTGCACTTAGTGTGATCTTGGGAATCAAAAGCACTTCTAAACCACTTTTTGCTATTTTAGAGTAAGTAAGAAAAATCATCATTCATTGATATGCTTGATATTTTAGTTTAAGAGCTTTTTCATTTGATAAAGAACTAAGGCTAAAATTTGTGTATGCTCTTCCCTTGCACCTAGTGTGATCTTGGGAACCAAAATCAATTTTAGTCTTTCATTAAGAAGCACTTGGATTAATTGGGAATAAACCTTGTTTTACAAAGTTTTATAGTAATTGATTTACAATTCTTTTTCATTACTATCTAGTTGGATTGTTTGTTGTGTATGCTCTTCTCTCGCGTCCTTGGATGATCTTGAGAACCAAAAATGACATTCAATCCTCTTTTGATGATATTGTAAATTTTTATAAACTACTAACCATTTGTGTGAAGGACCTAAAACAATTGTCAAAGAAAGAAGAGCTCACAAACCAAAATCTAACATTCACATGCTCATCTTTTCCTAAAGCCTTCATTATGGTTAGTAGGAGGGTATCTATCATGATATTGTAGTCTTGTGTTAGAGATATCTCCTCACCATTTGTGGAGTAAGTAACCATTCCCAATTTGATTGCTCCTAGATCTATTTAGGTCTATGTGTTTCACCTGATTCTTAGATGTTTCTTTGAAATATTGATGAAACAGATAGGGTAACAGGCGTAGGAGGAATACCTGTTGAGATGATGGTTGGTTGGTTGTTGCACGCGTATGACTTCTTGATCCACAACTGATTGTGAGAGCTTCCTTTTGGCTAGGAGGAACTACCTGTAATGGAAATCAAGACCACCAAAAAGAGTTAAACGATATGTGCAGTGAACTGCCTAGCGTGTGCTAGATCCAGGAAGTGTGATACTTCCTAAACGGCTATCAGTCCACTGTTTAAAATAATTTAATGCGAGTAGTAAAATAAATCCTATTGTAATTTGAAATGATTTAGGTATCTCACTTGAAACACAATAAGAAAGATCTAATCTAATAGGCTAGGTTAAAATAAGATCCAAAGGTCAAGTAATTGGTTCTGGGTCTCTGCAGTCCGCGAGGTCTCAAACGGATCACGGTGAATAAGGGTGATGTGGAATTAGGTGGATAGTCACTGTTTCGCGGGTTGTATGGGAAAATACAGAGGACGATGCCGCTTAAGGGTGACCGAAGGCGGTTGGGTGTAATCAGGTGCCATTCTTGTGGAATTATGGGAATGCCACAGAATGAGTTTTGGGTCTCCTTTGTGATTGCGCAAAGGACTTTGGTTGGTCGGGATGAGGTATTAGGTGGGGAAAAAGTGAAAATTTTCTAAACTCCTAAAAAGGGTTAGAATGCACAAAATGGAGCTGCGATTTCAATGTGACCCACCATATGCCATGTGTCATCACCAAATTTCAAGGGCGGAGGCGGAGAAAAAGTCAATTTTTTCCATTTTTCCAAAAAAATAAAAAGTCAATAAGTGAGCCCGAATCCATTCCCAATCATATTTTGACACATGGAGGGCCTAGATTGAAGGAGAAAGAGCAGATCAAGGGTAACTGTACATTTTTATTTTTGGCCGCCATTTTTGCTCCAGGAAGTGTGGAAATGTGAATTTTGCATCATTTTTCATCGAATCTTTGGTGAATTCGTGTTGTTTGTGCTGCTAAAGACCAATGCAAGTGGTTTTAGGGATTAATTTGTAGATTTGAGGTGTTTTTGAAATAATTTTTACTCAGGCCCGTGTAAAACGTGAAATATCAAACTATAAAGTTGTAGAATCAAATTTTGGAATGATAAGGATGAAATAATGAAATGAAAGGGGTCTGCATGCTTGGAGAATGAAAAACGTGCCTCCACAATGGATAATGATGAAGGATTTGTAATGATTCACCATTTTAGAAACACCTGGCAACTTTTGTTGCAAATTTGTTAAATGTCCCTATCTATGAATCATGTTGGAATTTTGTAACAAACTTGATGTTGGGCATATTATTTTCTTGGGAAAGAAGGATCAAATGTAATTGAAAGTTATATAATGCATGTTTTGAGACATGCAAAAGGTTGGAGAAACTTAGAATTTCACGGGAAAATCTGGGAAGAAGCCCATTCTTTGAGAAACCACCTGAGAACCATTTCTAATTCTTTTTGCATCAGATTTATATCATGTTGAGTTGGTTTCAGTTGTAAAGCCATCAACAAGCTTTGAGATTGTTCTTATAACATTCCCCTACTAATAAATTTGGTCATTCTGGATTATTTTGTGTTGTCTCTTGGAAAAGTTTGCATGCATTTATGGTTCAGAATTTTTTCAATTTGTGTTTGTTACTCCTATTGCAGTCTTGTGTTTAAAATATCTCTTGATCATACATGGTCTCATTTCTTGTTGATAGTTTAGTGGAATCTGCAGTCTCACATTCAGAAGAGCTTTCATCTGATAAAGAGATAAACATATTTAAAATCACTTTACCTTCCTTGAATTCTGAGATTGTTTGTAAACCTTTGGGTGCACCTTAGGTCATGATAAAATAGAGATTTCTGGATACTTTGTTGGTTCATCTACTTCAATATTTTGTGGCAGGTTGTCAAATATTGTGTGGAAGAGTGCAGATCTGGGCCTCCATTTGGTGCACATATCTTGGTTGAAGGAGTACCTTAACCCCTTTGAAGCATCCTGTTGTTTAGGTGTTACAAATTTCTTGCAAAGGTCCTCAAAGAATCTGGAAAATTCTGGTTAGTCTTGTCTAAAATCTCCCACCAAAAATTTCATTCAGAATAACTAATCCTACCCCATACTACCCCTGCATTGCATTGTGTGTCAACAAAAGAACATAATCCATTTACAAAAATGCACAAAGCAAATCAGGATCATACCATGTCTCTAGCAGCCTTAGCCTTGTCTTGAAAGCATTTCCATCATTTAGTAGTGACAGCTGTTGAGTTTGAATAATGGAAAATTGATCATGTTTTCCCAAGGCCATCTCCATACAATATGCACAGTATAAGGATATCTCCACCTCCTTCACAAAACAAAGGCTACAATATAGGTTCTCTTACCTTGGTTGAAAGGCACAACCTAAAATAGTGAGGATTAGATCAAAATCATTTCAAAGTGCTATCCATCTCTCCATAAATCTGAGTGCCAGTTAGATCACATCCTCATCTACAAAACGACATATATCAAGATCTATCTACCTTCAAGCTTCATGCCATATTTTTGATGCTGCTCAGATTGAAAAGGAGAACAAATTTGGGTACCAACACATCAAATTAATGTAAAGAGTTCATTCCTAAATGGAGTTATTAAAGAAGAAGTGTATGTGGGAAACCACAAGGTTTTGAAGTAAAGTTTTTTTGAGTATATGTGTTGAAGAAGGCTCTTTATAAGCTCAAGAAAATCTCCAAGAGATTGGGATTCAAGAATTGATAATTTATTTTTGGCGAGAATGCTTTGAAAGAAGTCAAAAGGAGTCAACTCTTTACAAAAAAATTCAATTCTAATGTTTTGTATGTTTGCCACTATGTAGATCATTTGATATTCTAGGTAGCTTTATGGAGATGATGTATAGTTTCAAGGAAGCTATGAAATCAAAATTTGAGATGAGTGATATTGGAATTATGAATTACTTTCTTGGTATGGATGTCCATCAAAATAAAGATGAACTATTTATTTGTTAAGAAAAATATGTCCAAGATATGTTGTTGAGGTTCAATTTTCAAGATTCTAAGGCTATAAATACTCCAATTGTAAGTGGAGAAAACTAATGAGAGAGAATGACAAATCTTTAATTGATTAGATTATTTTTTGAAGCATGGTAAGGGGTTTGTGTAGACACCCTAAAATATCGTATTATGCATTATAAACCTCTGAAATCACCTTGTAATTACTTCATAGTACATTACGACCATTTTGACCACTTTTGATATATTCCGCTATTTTACGACCTTTAATGACATTCTACAACTTTGTCCCGAATAAAATTCTATCATCCTTATCACTCACACATGGTCTTAAATTATTAAATATTCGTACTATAAATCCTATTACACTCATATCCCATTCTTAGGATTAATTAATTAATCCTATCACTCTTATTATTCATCCCCTAACTCATTAGCTAACTTAATATCACAACAATTAATAAATCATGCACCCATCCATTTCCACCTCATCTCTTATCCAATTTCACTTCACTAATTAACATCTCAAGTTAACTAGAGAAAAACAAATCAATTAAAGATAAAATCATTAAACATATGCAAGAGGACTTAGAGATAAAATCATTCTAAAATTAAAGCAAATCTCCCCAAAGCTAAAACTCATGTCACTTTTTGGGTGAATAAAATAAAATACATGAATTTAATATTTCAATGCAAAAGCTAAAAATATTCAAAAGACATGCCACCTTTGCCAACTCAATGATAACTCATTCAATCAAGCTCAAAAAAACTTATCTTGCCAATCAAGTTGGAAACTCAAACAAATCTCTCCAATCATGCTTTAGTTAGCTTTAGATCAGACAAGTCAATCACAAAAATAAAGGATTTGAGATTATCTTCCCTCATCTATAAATAAGCACTCATTCCTCTCCATTTTCATCTTTTAAAGCTTGATAATATACATTTTTATTGTGTCAAATTGTCATTCAATTCTACAGGTTGTTACACTTTGTCCAATTGGTCACGAATATATCATCAAAAACAATCATTTAATCACCATGCTTGTAGCTGAAATCTACTTCCATTCGAAACATATTTGGAGCATCCAAAAACATTTGATAATTGAGATTCAACAAGCTCGGTGCTTCATTCCAAGCTTCAGTCTCATATGAGGTTGCAAGGAGATAATAAAGGAAGGATCAAGTTTGCAATTTCTTGTTGGTTTCTTTCTATTGTGTAATATTTCTCTTGTATACGCTTTGATGTATTTCACTATGACTAGACCCGATATAACTTATGGGGTTTCACTAGTTTCTAGATTAATGGGCATGTCTTCACTCAAACACATGCAAGTTGTGAATTTTTTAGATATGTGAAAGGGACTTATGATCATGGTATTCACTTTAGACCAGAAAGTTCATTATGTCTTGTTGGATACTTAGATTCATATTGGGGAGGTTCTCTTGATGACAAGAAGTCTACTTTAGGTTATTACTTCACATTGGGAAGCAATTTGGTTTCTTGGTCTTTAAATAAACAAGCTATTGTTGCATTATCCTATATTGAAGCTGAATATGCAACCCTTACATCAACTACACATAAAGAATGTGATCAAGGAGACTCATAGTTGATTTCAAAGAGGCTCAACTTAATCCCACATAGATATTTTGTGATAACATTGACGAAATACAATCGTCCAAGAATCTAATTTTCCATGCTAGAACCAAATACATTGAGCTCAAGTATCACTTTATTAGAGACTTGATCAATGATAAATATTTTTTCATTGAATATGTGAGAACATAGGATAAATTTCTAATATACTCACCAAGGTATTGCTGAAGTACACACATGGAAGAATCAAGCGGGTGATTGAATTTTTTTCCTTTTGCATCAAATGAGGAATCTTGGGAATCATTTCAATTTTGGCATTTGAAATTATGCTAAATTTAGATAGTTTGTATTTTTAGAAATTCTCTAAAAGTAGTCTCTTAAGATGTTTTAAGACTTATTTATTTCACTCATATGTTTGTTTAGTCATGTAGGACCAAATAAGTGATTTTTAGTGATTTCTAAAAATAACTGAAAAGATAAAAATATAGTGTCAATTGTTAGTTTTGAGATAAGTATAAATTTTTATTTAGTCATCCCCAAAGAGGTGGGAGAAAATTTCTAAGTTAATATAATTACAAATATGAAACTTTTATGACAATCCTTATATTTTAGGGACCTTGGGGCACACTCTCTAGAAGAGAGCCATAATTAGGATTTGAATGCATGTCAACTTACATAATTCTATTTTGGGAAAAGCTTCTTGCATGTTGAATTTGTCCATGGATTGCATGAGTTTATTTTTGAGTTAAATGGAAGTCCAAAATTAGTTTATTATTTTAATATTATTAGAGGTTCTATTATGAGTTTAACTTGTTTTGTAAATTGAGTTGTAATTGACAATTTTAACCTTTTGAGTTAATAAAAGCATGACCCAAAACATGGCGCCATAATACTCTATTATTACAATTAGTGCAAGTGTTTCTTACTAATTTTTATTGCACATAATCCAAATTAACAACCAACAAACTTGCAAGGCTTATTTTTAAGTTTAGTGGTGCATACAATGCATAGTTTGATAATCAAGTATACAAGTAATTACATTAGCTTAATCACCGGTTTTCTTGGGACTTTTTGGATGACATAAAACTTCTTTACGGGCTATTATACAAGTTATATAAAAGATTGATGAAAACTTTAAGTTGCTGGTTTTGTTCCTCTTCTAATCCCATTTCTATTAATTATCTTGCATAAATACTTCATAGTTAAATGAATACAATTTTTCGATACAAGCTAATTAATCAATACAATAAGGTTGGATTATTTAAGCCTCAACATGAAACTATAAGAACAATTAAACTATATCTCATGCCTCTTAAAAAAATTCAAATGGAAATGATAATAAAACACATGGCGATCTACGAGAGACCATGAAAGTTGATATCTCAAAAGAATGCTAGTGTATATTATGACATATAATTTTGTAGATTAGGAAGTTATTGGGTGATTGTTATAACACTAATATAAAATATAATAAAGGTTGAGTAACAATAAGATGTTTTTCTCTATTAAAAATATTATCTTGTATAAATATTTCTTAGTTAAACCAATTTAATATCTTGATACAAGCTAATTGATTAATATAATAAGATTGGAGTATTTGAGCCTTAACATCAAACTATAAGACCCATCAAACTATCTATCACGTCTCTTCAAAAAAAAAAATCAAATGGAAAGGGATAATAAAATGCATGATGAGCTATATGCGATGATGAAAGTTGAAATCTCAAATGCACCACCGAATTGAAAATAAGCTTTGTAAGCTTGTTGGTTATTAATTCAGATTACCTACAATAAAAATAATAAGAAACACTTGCACTAATTGTAATAATAGATTACTACGGCGTCATGATTTGAGTCATACACTTTTTTATAATCTAAAACACACTTGAATTATACACTTTATGGATAAAACACGTGTGTGCACATCATTATCCATAGTTATTTATAATTACTTATTTAGGTCACTTATGCATATGAATATCTTTGGTGGCTATCCTTAAAATAGAGTTTTCCTTTTTTGACATTTTTTCCTTAACGACGAGGATCCCTTATTATCCTAAACCTCCTTACTTATCTATAAAAAAGCTGGAGGACATGGTTGAAGGTATATCAAAAAAATTCATTGTAATATTCTTGTGAGGAGGGCCATTTGACTTCTCACATATGAGCTTAATATATTGGTATTCATCCTAACTTGATCATATACATATTTATATCAATTTAATGTTTCAAGGTATGTACATGCAATTGTGGATGATAATCTTGATGTTGCTTACTCAAATATTTTGTCACATTTATTTGCTTCAATATATCATTGGCCCTTCCAAAAATCTAATAAAGCACTCATAGAAAAATAGAGATTCCCATTCAAATAATTTAAAGAAATCCTTAAATGGATGATTCCATCAACCCAATCATTTGGCACTTAATTTTTTTCTAGTTGGAGAAAATCTTCAACAAACTATATCTTTTACATATTGTGTCCATTTTCCTCCCTTCAAAAGGTGTCGGAAATATCTCAAGGAGATCTTTAGTATGCAAATAGTTTTGGTAATTTTAGGGAAGATTAGAACCATAAATATCCTTTAGATCAAGGCCCTACACCAAGGATTTCATAAACCCTACACTCACTACCACTAGAGCATCTCCATGTCTCTAAAGCTTGTGAGTTTCCACTCCCACGAGCCTAAAATCACCCATTAATGCTTTAACTACTATTGACATTGGATTTGACATCATGGTCATATATTTCTAGTTAATACAACATCTAGGATCTCATGATGTGTATCCTCAATCATCTCATGCCCATACTTAATAGTTTGATCTATAAAAGAAACACCCATACATCATATTAGGCATTTACTCAACATATATTCAATCATCTCAATATCACATAATCTAAATTTAAGACTCACTTGGCTCACCGAGTTTCTTCCACAATGATAACTCTATTTGCTTGACCTACCAACATTATCCTCAAGTCTCTGCATATCTCACCGATGGGCTCATACCAACCATGTCCACTTATCTCGGAGTAATAATATCATGTGTGATTTCCTTAGACCCTCTATCATCTTCCCTACTTGTCCCATCATGTAATAAACTATTTGGGCTCCTATATCTAATAAATATCCTCCTCCTTGCCTCCATATTCACTAGTCATGATTTCATCCCCAAGGCCTTTCTATTCTCCCCTCTTCTCCAACAACTTGTCTCTAGGCTTATCCTTTACCTCTACTACCCGGGTCCCTTTACACCTCTTGACCACTCTAAAATTATTTCCTACCACCTGGAATTAGGGCATGCCTCTCTCAACGTGGTTTCATTTTGGTATGCCTACCACTAGTCTTGCTCTCCCTCCTCTTTTTTAAAGCACATGTGTTATTATCAATAATTAGTGAGAGGTAGGGTCATTACATGAGATAGCTTCCCAAGATGCAATGGTACTCTATCCACTAGGTGTGTCTCCACCAACCATATGTAATAATCTATAATCTCCAAGGTCCCTCCTATAACCACCGTATTCAACCAACTAGGACATTGATCCACTATTACTCTGTAGGAATCCCACAATACCTACTCTAGTCGGACTATGGCATTCTCATGAAACCTAACACTGGACTTTATGTTGGGTCTCTCTCCCATTGTAGAATCCTCAGGGCATCATCCATTACTACTTGCGAGTAGTATAATTGTAGGCCTTTCTATCGAGAACCACTCATATATCTAGGTTGATAATAGTATGATGGGTCCTACTAACCTTTTGCTACTAACTCATGTGAATATTGTGTAGATCATGCACTATATGTACCCATATAGTTGTGCCCCAAATGAGTTATATACCATCCAACAATGCGTCACTACCCAATTTTATTTGTGACACAAGACTCATGCCATAACCATACTATTTATATCCTTCCATACATATAGAAGTTTTCCAGTATACACAACATTGAATCTAATCATCAATGTTCCTAGGTGATACTCATTTCTTCCCATGGCCCGTTGTGGAAGTTCTCTCCTCTCTTTTGTATCCAAAAGTACATCACAAAACACGGATAATCCTTGAATCAAGTAGTCCCAAAATGGCATGAACATCCTCTAGTGTCACTACATCCTCTACAATCATGTCCATTGTCTGTCCACCTAAAGGTGTTGGACTTAAACTCCAAAATTTATCAAGAACGTATGAATCAATTCCACATCTAGTGGGACTTGTACCATCTTCGTAATGCCTCTAAATTTGAGGCTTTGTAGTTATGCAATATCTTATGCGGAGAACCCCCTCAATATATTCGGTAACCATGCCACATCTACAAATATTGTGGCACCTACAAAACATAAAAAACAAATACCCATTAGATGTCAACACAAATCCATCAACAAAAAAACACAACATACATCCAAAATATCACAAACCAACTTTCATACTACATCAAAGCTCCTAGCTAAACATCATCGGGCCTGAACAAAGACTCTCACCCTTTTCCACCATCCACCTTGTTCGAAAAACACAATTAGTTGTCTTTAGAAAGCATCCTCAATACAAAATCCATTAGCCGTGTTGTGAATGGTCATCCTGTCATAGTCAATGGCATCAATTTCAAGGTCCCACTATAAATTTTGTAATATTAGAAAAATCACACTTAATGATCTCTATATTTAAAATGCTCCCAAACCCACCTAGACCTCAACCCAATCTAGAATTTGAATATCTTTGGGAAATTTTCACTAGCTAAATTTTCCCAACATAAATTTTTCATTTTCCTCTTAGCTACTCAATCCCAATTTAAAAACAACCCCTATTTTGGGATTCACACCATTATGTGCCTCATCTCGACCACCTCATTTTGCACCTTGAACTCTCACCGTCATTACTCAAATCATTCAATTTGGATTTTATCATGTCTCCATTCTCTTAATCTCAAATTAATAAAGTGACAAATGAATTCCTCCATTTCCTATTTATAACAATTCTCATAACTAATTTTTGTCGATATTTTCTTCATTCTTCAAACCTTCATATATTTAACATTTCAAACCCAAAAACCATTTCATAAATTATACCATATTCATGCCGGTGAGTGTTGAGTTATGGAGCTTAATTTCTTCACATTAGCATGCTTTACAAACTTATTGGAATACACAATAACCGACGTTGGTCACCTAGGACCGGTTTTGGTCAAGGCAAGGAGGAGCCGACATTGGTTAGGGTAATCGACGTCGGTTTCTTGTGCGTGAATTTTTATATTTAACTCACGGGAATTAGATCTAATATTTGTTGTAAAGTTTATCTAATGGTTGTAAATGCATAACTAAGGTGCCCTAAGTTGGTATATGTATAAAGGCATGAGAATTAGGGTTTAGAAGGTGGTGAATTGTATTTGTTGAATGTAAGTTTCCTTGGAGAGAAAGAAAGAGTAGCTAGTGAGGAGAAAACATTGTACATCTTATGAGGTGTGGAAGATCATAGATCTTCATTGTATTTCCTTTGTAAAGCATTGAATAATAAGATTGGTCGTTTCTTGGTGGACGTAGCCCACACTGGGTGAACCACATTATATTTGGTGTTATCTTTCTCTTGTTTATTTTATCTTCTGGTTAAATTTTGTGTTTATTGTTGGTATGCTTTAATTGATTATAGATCTGTACAACACTTTGGTTTATGGTTTAACCCCAAAAATTGGTATCGAGCTTTGTTTGGAGGCTTTGTCATTGACAAGATTTACTTTCGAGAGGGTTTTTTCTGATTGAGTGGGAGCACAACAATGATAGAAGATAAAAAATATAGAGTAGAGAAATTTGACGGTCGTAATTATCAATTATGGAATATACAGGTGGATGATTATCTGTATTAGAGAGATTTATATTTACCGTTGCATGAGAAGGCAAAGCTCAGTAAGATGACTGATGAAGAATGTGTAATATTCTTGAAAGAAAGGCTATGGGATATATAAGATTAAACTGAAAACATCTCGTAGCTTCAAATATAACAGAAGCATCAACCACGGTAGATTTGATGAAAGCTTTAACAAAATTATATGAAAAACCAAGTGCATTGAATAAAGTTTATTTGATGAAGAAATTATTTAATTCTAAAATGCAAGAAGGTGGATCTGTGTCAAATCATTTGAATGATTTTTGTTCTATTGTTAATCAATTAAAATCAGTTAATATTCCATTTGATGATGAAGTGAAAGCACTTTTATTCTTATGCTCTTTGCCAGATAGTTGGGATAATTTGGTAATGGTTATTAGTAATACAACATTTGCTTCTAATATTTTAAAGTTTGATGATGTGGTTAGTATAATCTTGAATGAAGAAATACACAGGAAAATTACAGGAGAATCATCATCTAGGAATTCTTTGAATGTGGAAAGCAGGGGAAGATCTAAAGAGAGATCTAAGAGCAAGAAGAATGATAAAAAAAAGAATGAAAATCTAGATCTAAAGTCAGAGATATAATTTGTTGGAATTTTGGAAAGAGGGACATGCAAAGAAGAAGTGTTGGTTCAAGGAAAACAAAGAGAATATACTAGACAAAGGTAAAGAAAAATGTAAAGAGGATTGCAAGTGAGGTAATGCAAGATGCTCTTATTCTCTCCTTGGATAATAAAGTAGAATCATGGGTTTTAGATTCTGGAGCTTCTTTCCATGCTACCCCTAATAAGGGTTATTTTAGAAATTATGTTCAGGGTAATTTTGGACATGTTTATTTAGGAGATGATGAACCATGCATGATTACTGGTAAAGGTGATGTTCATCTTAAATTGCAGAATGGAAATACATGGGTATTGAAAGATGTGAGGCATGTGCCAAGCCTCAAGAGAAATCTAATTTTTGCAGGGAAATTAGGAGAATCTGGATGCATGGTTACATTCATAGCCGATTCTTGGAAAGTTTCCAAGGGAGCCCTTGTTGTAGCAAGAGGAAAGAAGGTAGGAACATTATATTTGTCTACTTATGTTATTGATTCCTTTTCTATGCTATCTACTTCAGATTCAGATGCAAGCATGTGGCATTATCGGCTAGGCCATATGAGTGAAAAAGGAATGCAGATCTTAAAGGCAAAGGGTAAGTTATCGATTTGAAACATGTAGATCTTGATTTTGTGAGCATTGTATATTTGGAAAGCAGAAAAGTGAGATTTCTTAAGGTTGGGGCAACAAAGAAGGAGCAAAAGTTGGAGCTTGTTCATTCAGATGTTTGGGGACCAGCTCAGTTGCTTCTCTTGGAGGATCCCAATATTATGTGACTTTCATTGATGATGCCACAAGAAAGGTATGGGTTTATTGTATTAATCAAAAATCTGATGTTTTTGAGACTTTTAAAAGATGGAAAGCTCTTATGGAAAATGAAACAAATTTAAATTTAAAGTGTCTTAGAATCGACAATGATGGCAAAGTACCGCAGACAAGGTTTTCAATGATTATTGTTTAGTGAATGGAATACGTAGAGAAAGAATGGTTCCTAGAACTCCACAGGAGAATGGAGTTGTTGAAAGAATGAACAAAACAATCATGGAACGTGCTAGAAGCATGAGACTACATGTTGGTTTGCCTTTAAAGTTTTGGCAGAAGCAGTAGATACGACGGTATATTTAATTAACCATGGGCCTTCAAGTGCACTGGATGGTGGAATACCAGAAGAAGCATGGACTGGAAAAGAGGTAGATCTTTCTTTTCTTAGAGTATTTGGTTTAGAATCTTTTGTGCATGTTGATAAGGAAAATAGGAAGAAATTGGATGTTAAATCCAAAAGATGCACTTTCATTGGTTATGGTTCTGGTGATTTTGGATTCCGGTTTTGGGATTTAGAAGATACTAAGATTGTTAGGAGCCATAACATTGATTGGAATGAAAAGAGAATGTACATGGATCAGGTTTTGGTACCCAAGAATGAATCGGGAGAAGAGTTTGTTGAGAAAGATGCATTCTCAGATTTAAAAACAAAATCCATAGACACCGACATCGGTCAGAGCAGGACCGACATCGGTTGGGTGAACCGATGATGTCGGCCTATAGAGGAACCAACGTCGGTTACATGTGATGATGTTGGTCACTGGCAAAGATTGACACGAATGTGCAATAGGCACAGAATGAGCCCCATGCACCCCAAATCTCAGTGAGAAGGTCACAAAGGGTAAGTAGACCTCCAAAAATATTTACTCCTTCATTATCTTATTTATTATTGACTGATAATGGTGAACCCGAGTGTTTTGAAGAAGTAATGCAACATGATACCCATGTGCAGTGGGAGCATGACATGAATGAGGAGATGGACTCCTTGGAAAAGAATCAGACATGGGATTTAGTCAAGTTGTCGAATGTAAGAGGACATTACAGAATAAGTGGGTTTACAGGATCAAGGAGGAAGATGGTGGAAAGAAAGTAGGTATTGCACAGAAAACATGTATTGACTTTGGTGAAATATTTTCTCCTATTGTTAAAATGACTTCCATCCGTATTGTTCTTAGTTTGGTTGCGTGAAGATTTTCATTTAGAACAACTTGATGTTAAGACGACTTTCCTTCATGGTGATTTGGAGGAAGAGATCTATATGAATCAACCGCTTGGTTATGAAGTCAAGGGTAAGGAGAAACTTGTGTGTAGATTGAAAAAGAGCTTGTATGGGCTCAAACAAGCTCCAAGGCAATGATATATGAGGTTTGATAGTTTCATGCATGAGTATGGTTATATGAGATGTGAATCTGACCATTGTGTTTATTTCAAGAAGCTTGGAAATGGGAGCTATATTATTTTGTTACTGTATGTGGATGATATGCTTATTGTAGGATCTAGTATGTAGGACATTGGTGAGCTTAAAGAAAAGTTAGCTCACACATTTACAATGAAGGATTTGGGAGCTGCAAAGAAAATCCTTGGCATGCAAATTCACAGAGACAGGAAGAACAAGAAGTTGTATTTGTCTCAGGAGGATTATATCAATAAGGTGTTGAAAAGATTTAAAATGCAGGATGTAAAACCTGTAAGCACACATATGGCTAGACACTTAAAATTGAGAAAAGATCAATGTCCTACATCACACGAGGATGTTGAGTACATGGCACGAGTTCCATACGCTTCAGTAGTTGGAAGTCTTACATATGCTATGGTTTGTACTAGACCAGACATTGCACATGAAGTGGGAGTTGTGAATAGATTTATGGCCAATCTAGGTAAAAAGAATTTGAGAGTAGTCCAATGGATTCTCGGGTATTTTAGAGGTACATTTAGCTTGTAATTATGCTATGGAGGGTCAAATACTTCTTTATGTGGCTATGTTGATTTAGATATGGTTGGAGATTTGGATGGTAGGAGAAGCACCATTGGATATGTATTCATGGTAGGCAAGACAACGATTAGGCTAATGGATTTTGAGATTGTAGAAGGTTGTGGCCTTGTCTACTACATAGGCCGAGTATGTTGCAGCTACAGAGGCTAGCAAAGAGATGATATGGATGAGCATGTTCATGGAAGAGTTGGGAAAGGAGTAAGAGGATTGGAAGTTTTACAATGATAGTCAAAGTGCGATTCATATGGCAAAGAACTCATCGTTTCATTCAAGAACAAAACACATTTAGGCGAGATATTACTTCATAGGACGTGTTGGAGGATGGGTAGCTTAATTGCTTCACATTAGCATGCTTTACAAACTTGTTGGAATACAAAATAACAAGTAATCGACGCTCGGTCACCTAGGGGACTAGTATCAATCAAGGCAAGGAGGAGCCGACATCGGTTAGGGTAACCGGTGTTGGTTTCTGTGCATGAATGTTTATATTTAACTCACGGGAATTAGATCTAATATTTGTTGTAAAGTTGATCTAATGGTTGTAAACACATAGCTAAGGTGCCCTAAGTTTGTATATGTATAAAGACATGAGAATTAGGGTTTAGAAGGTGGTGAATTGCATTTGTTGAATGTAAGTTTCCTTGGAGAGCAAGAAAGAGTAGCTGGTGAGGAGAAAGCATTATACATCCTGTGAGGTGTGGAAGATCATAGATCTTCATTTTATTTCCTTTATAAAGCATTGAATAATAAGATTGGCCATTTCTTGGTGGACGTAGCCCACACTGGGTGAACCACGTTATATCTGGTGTTATCTTTCTCTTGTTTATTTTATCTTTTGGTTAAATTATGTGTTTATTGTTGGTATGCTTTAATTGATTATAGATCTGTACAACACTGGTTTATGGTTTAACCCCAATAGTGGGCTACTAATTTTAGCATACTACATTTCTTTCTACCACATTTTTTCCTAAATTCCCTATTGTTTGTCTTTTCGACATTCGGACACATCCTTCTCTTACCTCCTAACTAGGCAATTTATGTCTTATTTTATTAATTACCTTCTAATGTTTCTTTTCATTCTTTCTTATTTAGAGTTCTAAGCAACTATTGCACCCACCACATAAAATTTGAGCAACACTAACATATAAGTATGAGGTAGGTATATTTCATTTCGCATTCTTTACTTCTTTACCACACTTTCATTTCAACACTTTACTTTCAACATTTCCTTTCGATTTTATGTTGCATAGATTTGTTTCTAAATACCATCTCTTATTTCACTATCATGCCACACAATGATCTTCAGTTAGAGCATATGTATACACCATATTTTTGACGCTTTGCTTACCATTCATTTTGTGAAGGGGGTTGTTGATTCATTCTCCTCCTGAGTGGATACCTTAAGAGACCTGTTAGGATTGGGGTGTGATCGGGTTTGGTCACGTGGGCTAGACCACAACATTTGAGAGATGTCACTATTATCCTTAGTCACCCTATACTTTCCTTGTTTCTCCCCTTTGTTCACACATTACACTCATTATGTCTACTTTTCCCATTATGTCTACCTACTTCTTCTTATTGCACACTATTATCCTTGCTTTCAATCACTTTAGACCTTTGTCATTTACATTATTTATCTTCTATCCTCTACTCCTCATATTTTTCATCCTTTGACCTTAGGGCTTCCCCAAGGTTAATGTCATCACCCATGAGCGATGTAACCTATTTTGGATTTTCCATAGCCAACTCCATTGCCCATGGGTGATTGTGTCAGGTATATATACCCCCACATTTTCTTAGTTATAGGTCACCACTTACATAAATACTTGAATACATACAAATAATGCATAATAATTCTTGATCACATTATTTCATACTTGTTAGATAACTTTGGAGTCTTGGAGATTGCCTCTTTTGTATTTGGGTCACCATAGTGAGTTATGATTGGATATATTCTTGTTGATCTTTCCCCTTCTCTACCCATAACGGTTCTCTCCCGATGTTGTTGTCTTTTAGGAGGATTATGCATCAACGGTTACACACATGCTACATATAAGTATCTCTAACCCTATTTAGTCTCTTATTTTATATGTATATGCTTTTTGTTGTTGGTCATTCATTTCTATATACTAGATTAGATGCATGTTTACTTTAGTTTATTGCTTTTTATTTTTATTATTATGCCCCTTAGATTTATCCACCTCTTGGTTACTTCCCTCTCTATTTCATAATCCTAGTAGGATACCTATCTTTATCTTAGTTGTAGGCCTTGGAAACCTATAACTATCTTAGGCTAGGGCCACTATTCTCTATATTTACATATTTAGAACTCCTTGAGCACCTTTGTATCTACATAGTGTGGCCGGTCTTAGATTGAATCCCTATATTTGAGAACCTAGATGGGAACCTCTCTTTTACCTATCATACATAACTATTAATGTTGAATATATTTCTCCTATTTTGATAGAACATACTATAAATGTTTCAAATAATGCATTTTACCCTCATATTCTTGTTATAAATGATTTACATGATACTAGTGTTTATATAGCTACAAGTGGTGTTAGAGCACTAATTCATATGGTTATACTTTCACACGTGCACATGCGCGCACACGCGTACACACACAAAAACATTTATAAAAACAATATAAATCTTCATATAAGAGATCTAACATTGCAAGGTTTTCAAAAACTAAAAATAAACTCAATAAGAACTTCCATGGCAGCCTTGGTTGGGAAAAATCTATGCCTAGATTCTCTGTCAACTCCCTCCAAACAAGATTTTTGAATAAAAGAATAAAGCAAAAGGAATGGAAATTCTAGAAACCACACAAATTGCTTTCAACCCTTAGTGGGTATTATTATCCCAAATTAACACCCCCAAATTAATTTGGATAGCCTATTTATAATGGACTTAGGCGGGTTTTGTTTAAAATCCTGTGGAACAAAGGTTATGCATTTGGAAGGCCGCGCCAAAATTGGTGAACTCGCCAACTCTAGAAACTATGCCAAATGACCAAAGAGTGCCGCTAAACCTTTTAAAAACCCGTGGGAAAAATGGGACATGTGTCAGTATTTTGATTGCTTCCCAATGAAAAGCATTCAGTGCACTCCAAGTTTGTGGAATTAACCATATTCAATATAATTTAGGGTCCATGGCGGGGCAATGTAGGTCAAAAGTAAATGGTGGATAAGTTAGGGCGCTTAAAAGGGACAAGTGTCATCATTCCATCACCATCTTAAGGAAAATAATTTCGTGGAATTCAAGTCCGCAAAATAAGTGAAAATTGAATAAAGTTTCTAGTCCATGTGGTAGGAAAATTTGTACGGTAAAAAAATAACACATAGGCAATCCTCGCGGCAAATCAAAGATGCCATGTGTCATTCTCCCATTCCTCCCGAGTGTAAAATTTCAAATGGCCATAACTTTCATTCTCGCTACTCCAAATTTAATGAAATTGGTCTCGCTCGAAAGGTCTCCTCGATCCCTTTAATTGGCATCATCGATTTAGGAATTGATGAGGTTCGGTGGGGTAAAAGGGGAAAAATAGTCTTTGCATTAACAATGTAGTTACAAATATCTCAACCACTCAAATTGATAAAGGATGGGGCTCTTACCTTCTCCTATAAGAAAAAAGGATGTGGGGGAATGGTATTTGGGGTGACCATCATGTATTTTAGGGATTTAATACATTTTTTGGTGGTTGCACAACTAGAAATTTGTGTTGTAGGGAAAGAGATTTTCATCAATGGAAAGATCAAATCCAATCTCTGTCCCTCTTTTCCCTCTTCTCTCTCTCTCTCTCTCTCTCTCTCTCTTCTCTCTATTTATTGTAAAATGATGCTTATTTGTAAAAGAAGGGATGTTACAAATGTAAGGGAACCATGTCGAAATGGTCTCCCAAAAAATTGTGAGCCATAAACCTCAAATCTAGACTTTGTAGATGTGTTTTTGCCCTCTTCTTCAACTGTAATGGTCTATGCATACTCATTTTGCAATAAAATATGTTTTATGTTGTTTTCTCAACCCTGACTTGTTTTATTTACATTATTTCCTCTCTTTTACTATTGTGGTATGTTGTGCATGTTTTTCCCTTTTGCAAGTTCATTTGGTTATGTTTCATGTGAGAACATATGTGAAATGGAGTTTTGGGTCCATGTCACTTATGTTTAGCCTTTCCCTACTATATTTCTTCTCCCTTCTCCCTCATAAAGTGCCCCCACCCTTATTTCTAGTGCTATCACCACGTATTAGCTTAGGATTTCATTTTATGCATCATTTTAACCTCTCGCTCTCCCCATGGTCCCTTGGAATGTGCAAATTAGGAGTAGATAGGTGTTTTTTTCTTGCTTTAGGAGTAGTTTGAGCATTAGAAGTAGGTAGAGGAACTAGCCTTCTCTGGAAGGTCTGTCTCAAGATGCAAGTCCCACAACTTGGAGATAGTTCCATGTTAGTAAAAAGTAGGGATATGTCATGAGAAAATCCTAGGGTGCCAATTTTTTGTGATAAAAGGTATCCCAAATCATATGGAAACGAAATATAGACCATCCATGTTAACTTGAACTTCATGAAATTCCTCCTCCTTCATATACCTGCACCCAAAATAATTTCAAACAAATGTGAATTAAATTATAACAAAAGTGATTTTGTGTGGAAGCCTTAAGGAAATTAGGGCATCCTTAGATGCCCTAAGATCTTACGCCGAAGGGCTTTTTTGATCCAAGGGATCTCCTTTAATCTTGATATTGGCTTTTGATTGATTTAAATTTTTCCTTATGTTTAATTGTTAGGAAATAATCTTATCCTAACTTAAGAAATAAAACTTAAAGGGCCATGGGTCCATTTGGGTGATCAAATTGGACCCATGCCCAACTTTTGTAAACCTTTTGGAAATTTTATAGCCTTTTATTATCCCCAAAATTAAATTACCTTTTTAAAAATTAACTGGATTAATTTGATTTATCACGTTTTTAATCACTATATTTAAAATATTTAAATGGCTCTCCTAAGTCCTTGGTGGGAATTTTTAACCTTCGCCATTAAAAATTTTGTAACCTCGACTTAGTCGTATTGTTACTTTATTATATTAACGAAATTTTTTATCACAGGTTTTATTATTATTATATTTTTATTTACGAGTTTCCTTTGGTAGTTGTTGGCTTATTTTGGACATGTGCTTTGTATGGAGCATGTCAACTAGAGTAGACTATTCATACTTAAAAGGGATCTGTCAAATTAGATTGACCACTACATGATCGGTGAAAGTAGATTGACTCAAAACTACGTAGTTAAATCCCAAAAAGTTACACAAATTGTTCCACTTTGCAAAAACATTGCTTGCATGTATGATTTAATAAAGAAAAATAACACAAACAATTTTCTATAGTTTCACTAAATAAAACTTGAAATCAATTTTGACTTTCATAGTAAATGATATAAATAAAACGTCATAAAAATAAAAGTATTGGCAATATGAATTAATAATAGTATTTTATATCTTATTAATTTAATGTCGTACATGATATCACAACTCCTAATATAAGTTAAGAGATCATTTGATGGTATTTTAATATAAGTTGAAAAACTCAACACTCGGTGGGGGCTTCATTCTTCTCCTTCTTGTTGGAGAAGGAGGTTTGACACAATCTGGTCAGCCTGTGTGGAGCCTAAAATTGCACATTTTTTGTGGTGTATTTTACATCAAGGTCTCTTGATTGGCACTGATTGGTTCAAATTGGTGTTCCGACTCCCAAATGTCCTTTCTGTGGTCACTTGGAAACCTTACGCACTTCTGGTTTTGCTCCAAAGCCCAACGGGCTTGGAATTGGATTCATTCATTCTTTTTCCCCCTCCGGCCAGAGTGTTTCACTTGGCAACATATTCTTTAGGAGATATCCCTAGATTACCTCACATGTTTTCCCATATTTGGCATGTTTTCAGAGGGGAAATTTTGTTTTGGTTATGGAAAGAAAGGAATTCTTTTTGTTTTCTAATACTGAAGTTGATCAACAATTCTCCGTGTATAATAAATCGGTGGTTATCTCTAATGTGTTGCTGTAGATTCAAGTGCAAGCTAACAAGGTGGCCCTTGAGGTGGAGCACCTTCATAATATTTTGCGACATTGGGGTGATGCCCCTCTGAATGTTTCTCAAGAGCCACCTTCTCTCTCTCGGCGCTCTCCATCTCGTGTCGACCGTCCTTAAGGAGGTCATCAAATTTGCTCCCAACGACGGTCTTTCGGCCGTGCTTTCCTGGTCTCTGTGTAGTCAATCAGTAGAAGTCTATCTCCATTAGCTTGCCATAAGGGATTGGGCTCCCCCACTTGCTCACAATCGGTTTGGGGCTCACATGTAGCTCCCGAGCCATACACCTAGGATGGGTGGAGCCTATCACCTCCGCCTCCACCATTGTCGGATAAGTTCCCCTGGATGGTTCTTTTCATCTCTCCCACACAAGTTATTGTTGACAATGAAGAAGAAGACCCTCCGGGCTCGTCTTTGGATGTGTTGGACACCGCAAAGACCTTCCCGGTCCTGGCTAGCGGATGATCACGACCTACCTCTGTTGGTCTTTTTGCTTATAATTTGACTTCGGTGTCTCTTAAGTTGTTTTTGTTGTATTCCTAGGCGTGGCCTAGTGTGCTCGTGGCTTTGGGGTGTGCTCTCATACCGCCTGCTTTTTTGTTGGAAAAATCTTGTATCATGTTTCTTTTAATATAATATAAGATCTTTTTCATCAATATAATATGTGGTATTAAATTGTTTAGTAATTCAATTAGATAATATCATCTATTAATATAAATTTCGTGTCATTTGAAATTTCTTTAATTTTAAAAATATAATAAGCATTGAAAAATATTGAGAAAAATTGTCAAATCTAAAAGTGTCAACTAGTCAAGAAAAAGCTAAATCAATGAACTATTACTTTTTAATTGGAAAAGTAAAATATATAATAAGTGCAACATAAAATATTAAAAATATAAAAGAGTTTAATTAGCGAAAAAATATGACTAATGAAAAATTGATTAGTATTGACTAATGCATTGTGCCACACTATGACATGGAGCCCATAGAAAAGACCCACTAAAAACAAAGATAACGGTAAATGGAATGGAAGATTTTAATGACATAGGTACGAGATCGAACAATGTATGGGGTTAAAAATAGAAATAAAATATGTGACAATAGCCATCTAACATGGTTGTTTGATTATTCTTTTGGAAAGTTTTTTTCTTTTATGATGTTAGTTCTTCTATTATAGATCTTGATCAAGCAATTTGTTGCATTGCCAAGTTTCTTATCTTTGAACAACTTGGTTACGTCGTCAACTTTTAGGTTATCTTTGTAATTGATTTATATGTCATCATATGTTGGACACTTCATGACGTAGTGCCATTTTGTTTCCACCATGCCTTGACTACAAAATATGCATATTCTCCTTTCCCATTCTTCTTTTGGCATTGTTCATCCGTGAGTTTCACATCTAAAATAATGTGAGCTAGTCCTTAATTGAGCCATTAACATCTTTACTTTCCATTTGATGTTTGCCCCTATGTAAGACTTTTCGTCATGGTCCCATGTGGGATTAAATTATTTGACATAGTATTTATTTTCTTGCCATGAGTTTCTTTGTCCATATTGTTGTCCTAAATTTCCCTCTCACATATTTCTTTATTTCCTCATTAGTGTTTGGGCATTCCAACATGTTAATGTTCCATTTTCTCATCCATTTGTTGTTTTGTTTCATCCATGTGTTTTTCTCCTTGTTTATCTTTGATATCATTCCATGTTTTGTGTTTTCTTTAGGTAACTCAACAAGCCGAGTCATTAAGATTGCCTCCAATGAGAAAGTGTCTATTTTAGCTAAAAGGATTTCGTATGGAATTGAAGTTTTAATTTCAAAGTTGCTTGTGATTAGATGCCTTTAAATTCTCTCAATCTATCTCTTGCTGCCCCAAACTTCACATTTGTCTAGAACCATTGGTGTGACGAACAAGGTAAACAAAGTTCTCTTGGTTTTCCAATCTCATAGTTTTCCATTCCCCCTCTATTTTTTTTTTTTTGTAGCGCATATAGGTAAACCTTCCAACACCGTCGTATTTTTTCGGTTCTACAAATCTCCCAACCATAAAAATAAATCATAACTTTCATTTTACGGGTAAGTATTTACTTTGATTCCAACCTTTCGATAAAAAAGTAAATAAGATATGCCTTGGATGGATAAGTAATTGTCCGACCTCAATTTCTACCATTAGTCGTGTTTTCTATTTAAAACCACATTGGACGTTTACATTTCAACACCTTAAAATAAAAGAGTGAAAACCACATTTTTATGTGGCTGATGGCTCCATTTAATCTGCACAATGGTTTTGTCCTCCCTGTTCGTCACAATCGATTGATTAAACAGTGGACATCCCTGAAGGGTTTGTTACGTGTAGTTTCTTGCAGACGTTCTTAATCTTTGTCTATATAAAGAATTAGGTATTGCACGGTGTCTGAAACTAGTTATAATATTCCGCCGCGCAAATAAAATATAACTAAGTGTGAATGGAAAATAGTGTCAGAATCTGTGCTCCCGGTCAAAGCACTGATTTACACCATTTGTTTTTCTGGATGTAATCACATGCGTGCACAGTCATATTGTCATGCATATCCACTCAGAGAATCTTCCAGCTGCCCAACCATGAATTGTGATAAAACTATGTTTTTAATTTTCGACACTAATTTGGGTTTCAAATATTTCAACTATTTCTTCCTGACACAACCCCCAAAATATCTGTCTATTGCAGTACTGCAATTTTAGGCAACATTTGGGTTTAGCGTTGGGCTAAAGTGCCGCTGTGTAAAGGTGTCTACAGGAATTTTGTACCCTGATACCTTTTTTATCTGGCATCCAATTTTTTTTTGTTTAATTAGAGGGAATCCAAATTAGTCCAGTCCAGTGTCTTGAAGTTACAGGATTCTAACACAAAATAAATTCCCTTAAAACTTCTGGACAGTATACGCAGATAACCCTCGCCACTTACTACCATAAGTCCCCGCTAAACCACCAATTTAAAGAAACAATAAACTTTACCTTTAGGTTTTAGGTATCCCACCTTTAATAACGTGGATCCTATAAAACAAAATAAAGTTTTACAGGAAAGACAAACCCTTTCTGTGCACGGAAATCTTTTAAATATTGTGTACACTGCAATATAGAAAACCAGCTGTTTGTTTTACTTTTGATCAACCTCCTGTTTGCTAGTTTTGTGTTCTTTCATTCAGGCATTTTGTCAAACACTTTGTATCAGTTGTTGCATTTCCGCTTAACATTTACAGAATCAAAATGAATGGTTGCCGTAGCGTGGAGTATTATTACTCCAGTCCATGGTTAGAAACTCACCACCGCATAATCCAAAAACCATCGCCCATGTGGTTTTGAAATCAGACATAGATTTTGCTCTCACCTGCTTTGAGTCGAGCCTATTTGAGGATTTCTTCTTTAGCAGCCAAAACAAATGGCTTACCCAAATGGAGGAGTCCTGTTTTTCATCTCCATTCAAAGCTATAGAAAGGGGTCTAGCCAAGGAGATGTGGACAAGCAAACCCGTGGCGATTATTCATATGTAGCTGAAATCCAGTACAAACAGGACCATGTCCTGCATGATTTGGCTGATAGAGTTGCGGCTATGGAGATTGCTTTGAACAAGCTCACCAAAAGTCCAATCCCATCGCCAAATGGTACTATCAACAAGTCCTTTAAGAAGGAATGGCAGACAGAAAATGGTGGCAAAGCCAAGTTTTCCTACAAATATGAAGCCAAAAGCCCTACAGAGAGGGAGTTGAAAACTATCAAAACTGAGAAATTCAAGCTTTCAAAGAGTACCAAGCCTCAGGAATCTCAGATCCGAATCATACCAGTTGAGGAAGAGGATGCCAATAACCATATGGAAGCGGAGGCATCTAGAAAAATCCAGGTAAACCAACTATCGACGCTTTCAGTTGTAACAAAAATTGTGGACATTTTTCAAATTGGTAGTTTGACGGATACTTCTGGTACTACTGGTAGACGATAAACATTCGGTTGCACACTTTAGCCAGCTTTTTGGAACTTTTTCTGTGGGTGCCTGGTTTTCTATTTCTCCACTTTTCTTGTATAGCCTCATTCTAGAGGCTATGAGGGTTCATCTTGTCTATTCTAATCTAGCTTTAGTTTTACAGCCTCATTGAATGATTGCCCTATTATAATCACAAGTGTTAATATGCTTTCTTAAGAAATGAGCTTTTGGAAAAAACTGTGTAGCAATTTTTCAATCATCATTTCCGATCACATTAGTTAATCCATCGTCAGGACCTTAAAATGCATGGCACTTAACTTGCTGATTTCTCTCTAATGTAAAGTTTAATGCGCAAACCACGTACTGCTCTCCTGCAACTCCGCCAAGTTTCCCAAGATGACTCTAATACGGAGTTTTTGCCTCCACTCACTCTTTTCTGAGTACGTCTACTCGTCCCTACGGCTTAGTGTGGTATCAGGCTACAATGGCTACTTGCATCCTTTATCCATTTGTAAAGCTGCATATTGTTCAGTATATTTGGCATACGGTTGCATAACAGGCTTCATCTGCTCAACCCCACCACTTTTGTCCTTTGCCAGCCTGGTGTGGCAATAGTCTCTACATGTATTCCGAGTCCTCAATCCATTCACAAAGCTGCAGACTTTTCAGTACATTCAGCACATGATTGCATATCAATCTTCGTCTGTTCAAACCCACAGCTTTCATTCTTTGTCAGCCTGTTGTTGCAGTGGCCTACAATGTCTACCTGCATCCTCAATCGATTCTTAAAGCTGCAGATTATTCAGTAAGTTTGGCATATGGTTGCATCTCAGCCTTCATCTGCTCAAATGCGCCGGTTTCATTCTTTGCCAGCCTGGTGTCACAGTAGCCTGCAATGTCTATCTGCACCCTTAATACATTCCAAAAGCTGCATACTGTTCAGTAAATTTGGCATATGGTTGCACATTAGCCTTTGTCTGTTCAACCACACCAATTTTATTCTTGGCCTGCCTTGTGTCCCAGTAGCCTACAATGTCTACCTACACCCTCAATCCATTCCGAAAACTACAGATTATTCAGTAAATTTGGCACGCTTTCGTTCATTGCCAGCCTACACCTGCATTAACCTACAATGGATACCTGCATTCTCAGTTTATTCCCAAAGCTACAGATTATTCATTTGATTTGGCAAATGGTTGCATATCAGCTTGGAACACTGTGAAATTGTTTACATGCTGCCACTTTTCTAATAAATAATATTTATGCGTATGTCAGAGTGCATTTGCGAGAAGAGAGCTGCAACAGCCCAGGAAAAGGGGAAGCAGAAGGAGTTGTCACCAATGGATGCAGCTCTGATCATACAGGCCCGCTTTCGTGAATATCTGGTGCATCGTTCCGAAACTCTTCGCAGTCTCAGGGATCTTGCTGTGGCCAAGGCCAAGCTGAAGGAGCTCAGGTCCTTATTCACAAACTATGCCTATCGTCGGCATCTGTGTAGGGATTCTGAGGAAAAACAGAGGTTTTCTGAGAAAATCATTGTTCTTTTGCTTACAGTAGATTCCATCCCGGTATGTGCATTAATGCCCATTCCTAAGTCTATCAAAATTTCTTTTCTTGTTTTAACAAAGGACAGATTGATGTATTTTGGCCTCTGGGCCAGTGTTGTTTAGCATTTTATTGATACACAGGGGTTGATATACTGTATTCCAACATTTCATGTTTGACCCGGAGAGGATCAGGATTGAAAAACAAACCCAGACCTATTAGGATGCCAGAGCTCGAAGTTTGGCTGCGGAGAAATCCTCCAGTATAGGGTACACATGGCCCCCCAAAGGCTTAGGAATCCGGGCGACCAAGGGATCGCACCTTCTTGCATGAGGAATCACCCCTACCCTGCTTGCTGTAAAAGTCGAATGGTCTTGCTTCTCTACCTGGAAAAGTGGTTAGCCCCACCTGATTGGGCAATGGCTGGAAGATAGGTGGATTTGAAGTTTGAACAGTAGCACATTCTCACAAAATTAATTAGTTTCTGGGTTTGAATAAGTTCTGGTCCATTCCCACAAAATGACAGATCTTTAGATTGTCTTCTGTCCATTCCCGAAAGATTGGTCAATCTTGTATCTCAAAATGATAGTCTCTCCTTTCCAGCAAAATCCATGCTTGTTGGGTGCTAGAATGATCCAAGCACAATTTCCATTACAACTAATTGACACATTTTAGCTTTTATTTGGGCATTTCCCCATTCCTAACATACTGATGAATGGTAGACTTGTGGATTTAGGATTCAGATTACTTTAGGCAACTCCTGATAGATTGATGGGTTTGTATCTTTTTACATTCCTGTTATGATTTTAGCTTTGGCTGTTTTTCATGGAGAATGGTTTTTAATCTGTAACGTTCAGTAAGAGCTATTCTTTGAAAATTTGGGTTTCTTGTTATAATTCTTGTTGGTCTCTGCTTGCTCGTTGGTGCAGGGCTCAGATCATTTGGTGAGGGAAGCAAGGAGGTCAATGATCCAAGAGTTGGAATCCATGTTAGATACTATAGATCCTCAATCAAACAAGGGTTCTTGTTCCAAAAAACGAAGATTTGATTTACCTGAGCATGGACTAGTGCATAAGGAAATGGAAATGGAAGTTGCAGATGTTGTTGGTATGTTGGATGAGACGAATGGTGGAAATTTATTTCCGTATGTTACCCTGTGAACTAACTATGATCCCAATTTTGGGCACAACAGCATTCGACCAAGAGAGAGATCTTGGTGTGGTTTTGGACTTCTATTGTTTTTGCCAATTAGCTTTAAAGGCCATTTTACAAGGTCTTCTATAAGAGACAGAAACTGACATTTCTACTTGGGGTTCATTTTACTAGGTCTTCCATGAGACACAGGAACTGACATTTCTACTTTGGGTTCATTTTACAAGGTCTTCTAAGAGACACAGAAACTGACATTTCAACTATGGGTTCTCTTTTCATTGCTCACAATGTTTGTTTTTGATAATGTCTGTTTATGTTTGGATTCTGCTTTCAGCTATATAGTTGTTTTGCAGCAAGGATTTACTCACTTAAGTTAGTGCATAACTGATATCAAAGTTGAGACTTTCCTAAGCATTACAAGTTTGACATGGTTTTGATGTAAGATGTTCAATAGTGGTTATATAGTCATATGTATTCAGCTAAAATGAAGATAATTTCACTTACCCATGTTTTTAGATGACTTTATGTTTACTAGAGTAGAAGTTGACTGATGCTATGTTATGTTTAATAGTCGCAGCTTATTTTAGAACATAAGGAAAAAGGGCTTTGATTCTTCTCTGTCCTGCTTGAAAATATGTAGAGGCTTCTTGAAGTAAAGGGAGGTGGGGGCATGCAGGGGCAGGGGCAGGGGTGTAATATAATGATTTTTTCTCATTTTTCGATCTGCAAGTTTAGAAGCAACTGCTGTTCCAGTAATTCTGTTTTTGGTGTGGTTGAATTTCTGTGCCGTAGCTTGCATATGTTGTTCTGTTTCTCTGTAGGTTTACAGACACAGTATAGGTGGGAAATGATTTGGGCAGATATGGAGGCAAAGAAGGCTTTCTCAGCCTTGCTTGTAGATAATATATAGTAATAGATTGGAAGCAGAGTATAGGGATCTGCAAATGATGTCACCCAATTATCATTTTCGGTATTCTTGCCCCTATCATGTCGGATACAAACGAGTTACTGGATAATCGGCTCTGTTGTGACTCAAATCTGTAACCCAACTTTAATAAGCCCGTTTCCTATCGCCAAGCCACAGCTCTTGGCAGTCAAGCCTTAGTCTCTGTTCCATATTGCCATTCCGCCTGCGAGGTTTCAGAATGTGACAGTGATTGCTGTTTTTGTTGTATTCTCTAACTTTTTTTCGGTAAAAAATTAAAAAATCAGCTTCAGGCCCCACCTATTCCACACTAAAAAGTATTGTTAAGTGCTTCTTCATTTTGTCAGTCTTGAAACCATTCCATCATATCATCCCAATCACAAAGGCCACATTTAAGGAAAAGTTCGCATTGATGTATTTTCTCATATAGAGTAATCATGTATTTTAATTGATGTAATGTATTTTTATTCATATATATATATATAGAAATAATTTAATTGATTTAATGTATTTTTTTCATATATATTTTGTAATAATATTGTTTCATCATGTATTAATAGGAGAAAAGAATAGTGAATGTAATCCACCTATTTGAACTTTTTTACTGAAGGGTTATATTCATTCATCTCTGATCTCTTTGCATCACATACAAAAAGATGTACAAATGTCAATCTAAACCGTTAAGAGTTTTAAGGAATTTGTTCTCTTAAAATTGGAACTATTTGTAACTTACTTGTTTTATAGGAGTGTCTATCATTCGGTAGCTATATTTACAATTAGAAAGTTAAATTAGGAGTCTTTTTTGTTGGTTAATATAATTGCATGTTAGTCTAGTTTTAGAGAGAGATGGAAGAGTTACAAGGAAGATTGAGAGTTGTAGAATAGGTTATAAAAAATAATTAAAATTTCAAAATGTTCAAATTGATATTCTGAGAGAGTTCATCTTGCTATTACGACGAAAAATCTCTCCATTTTACACAATAATGTTAGTTTAAGAAATATGTGTTTGAATGTTTAAATTGTGTATTACGACATAGAAATAGAATACACATGTTTGTATTGTGCTTTGAAACTCATACTTATTGTGTGTGTGATTATACAATCCATTTGAGATTGTGTGGTTAAATGTTGTAATGCTCATTAGAGGCTTGAACCAACACAAAACATATTGTTGTACATTACAAATTGTTGCGTTAGTTTATAGGAACAAGGTTGGACTTTTATTCAGTTCCCAAATGTGGAATTACTGCTATTACGATTCAATGATGTATCGATGTTAAGTTGAAAAGTATTCATAAAAGATTTAATTTAATTATTACTTTAGTTGACAAGCCAATATAATATACCCATGTTGTTACAATTGTTTCTTGATTTTCGTTGTTCAATTAATTTTCTTGATTGTAAAATTTATTTTTCCCACAATTTTTCTACATTTTGTGTCAAAAGAAATAAGTGCTACAAGAATGAAAGAAAATGAATATGGTAAAGACAAGAGAGAGGGTGGTTGGAGAAAGGGGGCACACCCCACAACCATGCAGTTCACAGCCGATACCAGTGAGGGGGCTAACATTTTCTACAATAGGGATGACGCTCTAGGGAACCCCGAACTCACCATTAGAGAAGTTTCAATCCTTTCATTTACTCTTTTATATATATATATATTATATATAATTTTGAAAGTAAGATCTTGAATTATTTCAATAGGGAGACGAATGAATGTATGCATTAACTATTAGATCTGCCTTGCACTCCACCGCGTGACATCTAGGTCTAGCCGCGTGAAAACGTATGTCCTTCCACCTATGTTGAGCCCAATTCTCTCCTGGAAATGTTCTGCCTGGAGCTCTTCATGTTTGACAATGTCGTGGAATTGCTTAAACTGATAAATATCGAACAAATATGAAAGCACGAGAAGGTGGTTCGAATAAAAATGTGTCCAGGTCCAAAAGGAGTTGGATCCAATGCGCAGAACAGGTAGCAAAACAGAGGCAAGAGCAATACCGAGGTGGTAGAGTTCCTGTGGATTCAGACGCAAAGGATGTGAGAGATTGAAGAGCACAGATCCACTTGAGACAGGCTTGCTATAAGGTAAAGGTATCACTAGCTGTTACTCTCAAGTGTATGGGGTCACACACTTAGGTAGGTGTTATGTAGGATTGTAAAAATTAATTCATTTGAAAGTTTAATATAATTTTTAATTTTTTGTTTCGGATGTTGGAATGGAAGCAAAGTTACAATTTGAATTAATTTAACATAAGATTTTTGAAATGTATGTAAACTAGTTGTTGACCAAATATGGTGTATAATGCATTGGTGCACTAATTGATAAATTGATGACATCTCACGGTGTCATTGGTTGTTGTGAGGTAAACGTATTGAAGAAAACAAAATCACCTACTATACATTTTTAAAACAAATGCATACCAACTATTGGTCTTCATTTAGTTATTGGCTCTCTTACCTTATAACAAAGAACATACAAAGAGCATAGAAAACATTGAATGGCAATCTAGATGAGATGTCCTCGTGCTTCCTCAAATATATTTTTCCACGCACTAAGTTTCCTCAAACAATTATGACCAATTCCTTCCCAACATAAAAGGGAGAATCAAATCCTATCTAATACATGATCCATGTAATGAAATCACTTAGATATATCTGAATATCGACAATAATATAACACCAAAACCATAATATGCAACTAGAATAACTTAGCCACTTAGAGGGGGCAACCTCCAAACCATACAATAAGACTCAAGTGTTTAATATGTTTCCCCACATACAAACTACTAACTCCTATGTACACCCTACTATGCTATTGAAAGCACCAAAGACAACCTACTAAACATATGAAAACATAAATGAATGTTATATGACATGATAAGATATTATGTTAGCCACAAGTTGGCCATCCATATCATGATATATGACCTAGGAATAAGGGTGTAACATGCCCCTCCACTTCAAAGCAACATTGGCCCTAATGTTGGTAGTCTCTGGATGTTGATGTCATAATGCCTCATCTTCTCATGTTACATCTTCAATGTCCAAATTCTTCCACTTGATTAGATACTTGGTGATGATTCTTATCCTCAACTTCTTAGTGTATGCCTATAGGATTCCTTCAGGCTTCAAAATGATGTGTCCCTCCTCATCAAGCTTTGGTAACATTGACTAAGAAGACACCTTCACAAGTGACATTCTTAGAGCAACAAACATGGAAACTTGGATGTATACTAGTAGAGCGAGGATTTTTGGTTTATATGCCACACTACCATTTTTTACAACACTTGATAAGGGCCATAATATTTAGGTGAAAGTTTGTTATATTTATTTTGTTGTTTCAAAGATAGTTTCTTATATGGGTGCGCAATCGTACAAAAAACAGAGAGGCTCCAATTTCACGACCTTGCTCATTACGATGTTGATCATCTTGTTGCTTCATGTGGTTTTGTGCCATTGTCAAATTCTCTTTGAGGCTACAAAGCACCTCTTATTAGTATTGAAAGTGCTCTTGAACCGCTCTTACTTTAAACCGGACCCTCAAGTTGGAAATGGGAGATGGTGGATGGTAATCGTACAATGCCAAGAATGGAGACATGTTGGATGAGGTATGAAATGAATTGTTATAACACTATTTTGCAAGTGGTAGCCAATGAACCCATCTCTCTTGCTTATATGAAGCAAAACATCAAGATACCCCTCCAAACATTTGTTTACTACCTTAGTTTGTCCATCAAATTGGGGATGATATGATGAACTACGAGCTAGTTGAGTACCCAAACATGAGAATAAACCAGTCCAAAAATTGCTAGTAAATATAGGATTAGGATTATTCACTATAATCTTGGGTTTTCCATGTAAATTTTGAATTGTATCCATAAAATATATGATGATTGTACTCGTTGTAAAGGGATGTGACAAGGAAAATAAAAAAACATAGTTTGTAGTCTATCTACAACAACCATAATTACACTTTCCCCTTCAAATTTTGGCAATCTTGTGATGGAATCCATGAAAACCTTTTCCCACCACTCGGAATAGAGGAATAGATAGAGGATGCATAAGGTCCAGTCCGATGTATCAATAGTTTATCCCTTGTTACACCGACACATCAAACATCCCGCCATAAGTTTTGGACATCCCTTTTAACGCTTCCCAAATGAGATCATGCTTAATTCTTTGATAAATTTTTAGGAACCTGCAATAGCCACCCAATGAAGAAGCATGGAGCTTTGAGAGAAATTGACTTTTAAGGGTAGAGTTATTACATAAGTACAACTAATCATTGTACCACAAAGCATCCTCGCTTCCATACATTTTTAAATGCTCGAGATCCTATTGGAGATTCTTAATAAGAGTGTTGATCTCTTTATCATTCTACCATTCGATCTTGCATGATCTTCCCAATCAGCCTATAATATGGAGATGGCATATAACAATGTTTATGTGGACTCACCTCCCTTGGATAGTGCATCAAATACCACATTCTCCTTTCCTTTCTTATAAATGATCTTAGAGTCATAACTCAAACTCTTTGTAACGCATTTTTGTTGTTCTTCAAATGATAGTCGTTGCTCTAAGAAGTATTTTAAGTTGTCAAGATTTGTTCTCACCTTGAACCGACAACCTATGATATATCGTCTCCATTGTTTGATTGTATGAATAATAACCATCAATTCATTCTCATAAGTTGGTTTTGATAGGTTCTTACCTTTGAGTTTATGAATCTCACATGTGATGGGGTAGCCCTTTTGCATGAGTATTGCACCTATGCCACACATGAAGCATCACATTCAACAATGAAGGTTTTAGAGAAATATGGGGTATCCAGAATTGGAGTGGTACACATGGCCTTATTTAGTGTCTCAAATGCCTATTTTGCTTCCTCATTCCAATGAAAAGAGTTTTTCTTCAATAACGTTGTTAAGTGATGTTGTAATTCTACCACAATTATTCACAAATTGGTGATAGTAACCTATAAGTCCTAATAAGCCCCCGAGGTTTTTGAGGCATTCAGGAATCTTTAATTCCACCATAGCATATATCTTGTGAAGATATAATTTTACACCTTCATGAGAAACGATATGACCCAAGTATTCTTCCTCCATGACTCCAAAAGCACACTTAGAGTGCTTGTCATAAAGGTGTTGCCATTCAAGAGTGTCAAGAACCTTATTGATGTGATGTAAGTGTCCCTCCTAGGTCTTGTTGTATATTATTATATCATCAAAGAATACCAAGACAAAATTTCGTAGAAATGACCAAAATATTGAATTCATCAAACTCTGGAAAGTAGAGTGTGCATTTGTAAGGCCACAGGACATTACTAGAAATTCACAATGGCCTTTATATGTCCTAAATGTTGTTTTATGAATATCTTCATCACAAATTCTGATTTGATGATATCCCGATCGAAGATCTAATTTTGTAAAATAAAAAACATGTAACTCATCCAACAAATCCTCAATGACAAGAATAGAAAACTTATCTTTCACTTTGTATTTGTTGAACTTCTTGAAATATGGAAACATGTGCTAACCTAAATCCTTCTTTCGCACCATAGCCACTATATAAGAGTTAGCACTTTGACTATGACGAATAATACCTACCGTATGATGGGCCAAGAATGTGTCTTAATGGCTTGCACTCCTAAGTATTTCATTCTACAAGGGTATGAGGCAATGAATAAGAGACACACATGGAACGACACATAATTGATTGATTTAAAGGGGCTACAACGAGTGCTAAGGTTGCATATCCAGAGGGAAGTAATCCCTACACTAGGTCAACCTAGGGTTTCCAAGGCCCGCAATCAAGATAGAGGAGAGTACCCTTATAGGATATCAATTAATGGGGAGAGGTATAGATCGATGGGAAGATAATACAAGGATGCATAATCTACTCTACTCTAATATAACTAAAATATAAAGGAAAGGAAAGCTAAGGAGATGATCATATAAGAGCACTATGCTAATGATTTAATCTAAATTGTATTAAATTTAACTTCATAATAACTACTGTAATATATGATATTCGTAATTAAGTATAGTAAGGCACAAGCAATAAACATTTAATAATGTAAAACCCTAAGTAAATGAGAGGGGAAGAGGACTTAGCTGATTTTGTGCAACTCTGGAATGATCAAGACAGAGTAATCGTCAGGGAACAAAATGGAAAAAATATTGAATAGGCTCGACGAGGGTTTGAAACCCTAGAAATGTCGGGGAAAAATGTGACCATAGGAGGTCGGGAGTACCCTAGGCATAAGTGACTGGACCGAGAACCTGTGTTCGCTCATATGCCTGTGTTCTCGGTCTTTTTCGGCCGGAGGAGCTTCACTTTTGATATTATTTTGTTGCTCTAATTTTTCCTTGATGTCGCTTCGGTCGTATCTCAGAATTTGCAAAATAGAGGTCTACCTACACATGCCCACAAACCACATCAAATATAAAAGATGCAAAATGTCAAGTTGAATTGACCTTGAAAGTCACCCGAAGAGTGAACTTACGACTGAGCACTGCACTACATCTTAGAATCCATGTAGTTATTTGTGCTTGTGTGTATAATGATGCCCTAGGTTTCCCTTGTGCAAGTTGTATGATGATACGAGCGAGATTTAGATTTTACCAAGTATACAGTATGTGTGTGATGAAATAAAATGAATTCCCCTCTGCAATGTATGGAGATTGATGCAACCCTTGTCCCTTGTATAATTTTGATAGATGTATGTAGTGTAATGCCCTTGTGCCTTTGTGAAAACTTAAGTGGCTATAAATAATTCTTATAGTGCTTGGCCCCTTATTTGAGAGAAGTAACTAATTATATATATGATTCAATTGTTTGATTTTCGTAATTGGCAATTGAAAGGCTGACCCAAAGTATTAAATGGTGACCAATAAGCGAAAAGGACCCAAAAGAGTAAGAAGAAAATAAAGAGAAAGACATGGGCGCCTAGAGGGACAAGAGCACCTGGGTACTTCTGTCGTAATTGGGCGCTAGTGTCCGAGGCCATAAAAGATAAATCACTCAATTGTTGGTAGGGTTGTAAGATGTGTAAAGCTAGTAAGGTTTGAGAGATAAAACGATCAAAATGCCAAAAGGAGTTGTCAACCACTAGTTTTCTTGCTTAGGAATCATGTATATATTAGTATGCTTTAGGACCTAGAAATGTACCCAAGTGCATAGATTTTGTGTCTACATTTTCCCCACTTTATGTTGTTGAGTGAATACTTGATAACATAAAGTAGATAGATAATGTGTACCTTATAAATTGAAGATAAGTGTATTTGATAGTGTGTCGAGTGGACAAGTAGCCATGTGAGGCGTGAAGTGATCGTAATGTGAACCGTGGCACCTAGGAGAAGGAGGTAAACCCTAGGGGTGAAGTGTATGCGTAGTAACGTGTTGTTGGATCTTATGCTTATTGATGTGAGTTGATTCTCTTATTGCTGTAAGACAAACCTATAAAAGAAGAGAAAAAGAGTAGTCAATGTCTTGTATGTGAAAAATCGTAGATAACATGTGTATAAGTAAAAGTGTGTAAAAAGTACGAGTCAAGGAAAGAGTGTAATCCCTGTGTAAGAGAGTATAAGATATAAAGTTTTCTTGATTGCTTTGGAGATGTTGTTGAATTTGAGTTTCTTGTTTCCAAGGGTGAGGTTTTGGGGCGATATCATGCCAAGAGTGAGTTTTTGGGTAATCTCAAGCAAAGAGTGAGTTTCTTAGGCGATCTCACGCCAAGAGCAAGTTTTTTAAACTGATCTTGCCTTAAGAGAAGAGTGTTGGAGAGAGAGGTATGTTTTTATCTTCTTCCATGACGCTTCTCAAATAAGTGCCAATAAAGATTGACACGCCCAAGTTTGAACTTGGTTGTAATTAAATTATAGATGATTGAATGAATTCTCTAATCGAAGGCAAGTGATTTATATTTTAGATCCAACAGTGAAATCGTTGGAAACTATATTGAGGATGCAATGGCAAAGGAGAGGACTGAAAATGATATACATGTAATATATGCTTACCTATAGGGGGTAGGGGATGTGTATGGTAGAAACCAAGGAACATGCAAACAAGATAGGATAAAACAAGCGTTAGTGTGAAATAAAGCATGTGATTTATCAAAATAATCTTTTTGTAAAATTTTACATTCATCCAAGATGTGTAGTCCATAATAAATAAATAAATGAAGTATATATTTGACCCAAGCAATAAGCTAAAAAAATATAAAACCCTAAGTGCAAGAGAAGGGATGAAGTACTTAGCTGATTTCACAATTAATCATATACGGTACCAAACTAGAGAACTGATGAACAAGAGGAGGGAAATGTCACAACAGAGCTTAGAAAATTGTGTGATCGTGAGGATCTACTTAACAAAGATCTGGGGTGCTTGAATAGGTCAAGGGTGCACTAGGCGTTGTAGACCACTTGTTGGGCACTGTGATCGCTTCAACCTCAAAAAGGATTTTTATAGTGTCATAAGATGTTTTCTAAATGTCGTGATTGATCGCCGGTGTGTCACACTAAGTCCACAAGATTCTCCTATAACCTGCAAAGATAAAGAGAACCTACAAAACCCCAAAACACATCAAATCCTAAAAAGAAAAATATGCAAATGGGAAGTCGATCACCCCGTGGTCACTGAATGAGTGAACTTATGATCCAGGTGTTGCACTACATTTCATACTCCATGTAGTTTTGTGTGTGTGTGTGTAGAATCATGCCCTAGGTGGCTCTTTGTGCAAACACACTTGAATAAAGAGTAATAGATAGATGTATAAGATGTAAATAGATGTGTGCATGGAAAAATGAGCTTCACCTCCTATGAAGTGTATGTAGAAAAATGTAGTCCCTTGTCCCTTTTGTGAGTGTTAGATGAATGCTTTGATGCTTTTCTAATGCATTTGGATGTAACCTTATGTGGTGGTAGTAGATGTAGACACTTATTTTCGCACCTCCTCGTGCCTTCACCCCGCATTCGCTTTCCACCTTCACTTAGCATTTTCGCTTTCCTCTTATTTTCAAATCACACCCTTTCCTCCTAAATTATTCTATTTTCCCCCTCATTTTATTTTATCATTATCCCCCTTTATCTAACATAATTCCCATATTCCCACTTTTAAATCCCCATTAATCGTGTCAATCCCATCAATCCTAAAATAATTTAATTAATCCTAAATAAATCCTAAACTACTTAATTATCCTAAGTCTACCCTAATTACCCTCATTTAATCATCCCCCATGGGATTCCCACCCCTCTTCATTACTACCCTTCATTAATCCTTCCCTAGGATTCCCCCACTCACCTTATCCCTTCCTAAGATTCTTTCCACTCCCTTACACCCATTTAACCCTCTTACATGCGCCCAGTCCCAAAAATATCCCATCAACCGTTTGAAATCCTATTTTCACCCTTCATTATCACTCTAACGTTCAAATAGCAATCTACTACTCGCCTAATCGCGACGATTGACTGGTCGCCGTTAACCCTACCCCATGAGCTATTTAACCACCCCTACCCCTCTTCTCAAATGGTTGGAAAATCTTAAATCTTCTGAGTGCTTTTGCAAAAATTGTGCCTTTTAATTCATCTATGAATCTTTCCAATTAGTTAAGATATCTTGGTGTTTCCTTTTGCATTGAGAGCTTGGAGTTGAAGAATATCATGGAGTTTTGGTTTGTGCATGCACTTGTTCTATTTTTCAGGTACTTGTAGGTGTTCTTCGAGCTCTGTATTAGCCTCCAGTCAACATCAATCATCCCCAGATCTAACATCTTATCCCATTTACTTGTAGCAATTCATCTCTGGTCTAGTCATGATTTATTAAACCCGGTCATTGTCGACCCATAGCCTACATTTTACTAGATCTCACCTATAATATCTCCTATCCATTTTGCGTGTAACGCCGTCTCGATATATCCTGCATCCAATCCATCCATGTGACATGCCTCCCATTTGTAACATCATTGTGATCTATTGTAGATCTCAAAACCCTCACTTACCGTTGTTTTGCATATCTTACACAAATTTTTTTAGATCGTACAAAAACTAAATTCTCTATTCTGATTTTCTCGTGTCATTGTTGATTGATGTCCCATACTCTTGGGTCATCCTTGAACCTCGTGGTTTGTTCTAGTTTTATATCATTTCCATATTTGATCATCGTATAAACATTATATCATCTTATCATATTCTGTTCCATTATCGTATTCCCTTTCTATTATCATATTATCACTCTTTGTTATCATCATGTGGGTTGATATCCTCTCGAGGTAGTTCACGCTTCTTGGAGCCCACTCTTGTCGGGCAGCCCACCATATCTTTTACTAATCCTTTTTGTGTTTAGTATTTTGTTTAAACACATGTAAGTTGAAGACTCATTACGAGGAGGATCATTTATTGTGCACTTGTACTTGTACATAAAGCATCATATCCACATTAGGAGGTTCCCTAAACCCTCCCATATTTCAAAGTTTCTTGGTTTCTCGTGTTAGTTTTTCACTAATCTGAAATAAGTAGCGCGAAAATCTTGTCAAACATTTTGGCATGCATGGTGGGAGAGCCTCTTATGTGAGTCTCTTACATTTTGTTTCATTTTCATATCTCTTTTATTCTTCACTAACATTACAGGTAAGGGCCTTGCTTTTTCTTGTACGTGTTGGGCTTCTTAGTTTCTTGGATATCGCTTTCTTTGCTTTCTTTCTCTTGAAGATCAGATAAAAAGGAAAAAGTGAAAGCCAGGTATTCCTCTTTTTTCCATTATTTTCTCCTTTTTGCATCGCATTTTCCTTTCTTTGTGTGGTTTTTCTCATCAAATTTCCATATTTGGTTTTGGGCTTAAAATGAACCTCTTGCATTTTTCTTGCCAATCTAGTGTAAGTAGGGTTTAATTGGTTGCATTTCACATTTCTCCACACACATCTAAACACACTCATCAAATTCACACATCAAAACAATCCCTTACTAGGTGGACCTAATTGGGATTTCATCACCCAATAAGAAAACCACTATGGTGTTCTAGCCACGTTATAAATCCTATACAAAATTGGGCCTCACGTACCTTTGGGTATATCAAGGAATCCACATCCAAAACTACCTAAAACTAGCCTTAGATTGTCATTTCTTAGGTACCCTCATTATCCACCTCCCCTTTTTCTTTTTCACATTTTTATAATTAATCAAGATAAAGAAAACATTGCATGTTTGACTTGTTTTCTTTAATTAGTATAGTCATTTTTTTCTTGTTTTGTTTCATGCCCATTATCACATGCTCTTTAGCTAGGAAAATGGAACAAAATCTTGCATCGAACAATCCCATCACCTCATCCCAATCAGACCTCTTCTTTGACCATTATCTCATCCATGCCTTTGGTTACCTCTTCCATGGTCACCCAACCTTTGATCATCAACTCCGCCTCATCAAAATCCTCTTGTCCAAACCACCACCCATGAGGAAACCAGTCCCTTTCGATATCATCATTCCATTCCATCTAGACCAGCCACCGCTCAATCCACCAAATTAGACGAATCTTTTGGGCCTCCCATCATCCCTCATGTGGAAGTGTGGAGTTACAAGAGCTCCTCGAAACTAATCCCATATCCCTCCATGATTATCTTCTTAGAAAATCAACCCAACTTCCTATCGATGGGCCACCTATCCAACAAATCTATGATTATCATTCCAATCCTAAACAACCCAAGTTATTTCTTCACAACTTATCATGTTTTTCCTAATGCTATGAATGAGCTCGCCATGGCCCAACGTGATAATGATCCACCATCTTCCACTTACTATCAACCTCATCAAACCACCCAACTAGTCACACCCATCCCTCCTAATCTACCTCCCATTAACACAACTATCACTGCCTCTCTCCCTATCACTTCTACATCTACCATCATCACTAGTATCCCTATCCAATATTTCCAACAATCCCAACCATTTCCCTCATATCCAAACAACATAGTCAATCCTTACCTCTCACATCCCACATTCATGCAAATGTCATCACCTCCCAATCTCACCCAATGGAGTCTACCCACACCCATCAACCTCCTCCTATGAGCACCTACCATTACATAGTCTCTAATCCACTTCCTCAACAATATCAACCCATCAACACACATATCCCCACTCATCATATACCTCAACAAGTCCATATCCCCATCTCACAACAACTCACCCAATCTCAACAATCACATCACATTCCAATTTCTCAACATCAACCTTTACAACAACCTATCTAATCCCAACCAATGACTTACATTGCTCTGCATCAAATAATCCCTCAAACACCCACTCATTCACAAGGTTTTACCAATAATCTTATCAAACCAATTCTCACGTCATGCAACCACCACCATCTACTTCCCCTCTAACCACTTCAAATGACCCCATACATGCCTTAATGAATAGATTGGCTAGCCTCAAAGCCGCTACCTTGGGACCCAAAGTCACATTCTCTTATGAACATATTTTTAACTAAACTATCCATCCATCATCACTAGTCAAACCCTATCCTCCTCATTGGGAACTTCCAAAATTCACCAAATTTAACAATAAGGAAGATCCCCAACAACACCTTCATGTGTTTAGGCATGCATGCTATCTCATTACCCATGACCAAGACCTCATGGTTCACTTTTCCTATGTCCTTATCTGGTCCTGCATTGATTGGTACAATGGCATCCCCAACACTCATTGTTCTCATTCACCCAACTTGTGAAGCTATTTTTAGAATACTTCTCAATTAATATTACACAAGGTCACCATTACCGACTTATACACCATTCAAAAATATGATGATGAGTCTATTGTATACTTTGTCACATGATGGCATGGAATCATAAATCAATTATCATTTTCCCTTCCATAGATAGAGCTCATCGAATTATTTTCACGCTCTTGCGTGAAGCATATCTCATCTACCTTATAGATCCAATCATTTCAAACATTTGAGGAAGCATTTACTATGGCTTGTAAAATTGAAACTCATGCCCTTGACAAGGTCAACTTAAGCTTAGATCAAACAAGCCAAAACCCGAGTTTACTAAATCTTTTGCACATAATGACAAATCAAAAAGTGTAGCTAATGCCATAGTAGTTAAATATTATTCAACGCCTCTTCTAACACATCACCTCAATAAAGAGATCCTAGATCACCACCTATTTACACTCCTCTTGAGAGTCTTACATCTCGATATTCGATAAATTGATGGCAATTCATCTCATCACACTTTCCCCAATTTGACCATTAGATGAATCAAGACCTAAACCATCTTGGATGACATGATATAGAAAAATGTCGAACCTTTAAAGATCTTGTCCAAAAACTCATCAACCAAGGTGATCTTCAAGTGGATAATCCCAATGCACCTCCTAATCAACCACTTGATGTTTTCAAACAACCATTCCCTAATCATGTACCCACAAATCAAACCACTACTCCTACATCCCAACCTCCTAATGCCCACACCATTAACACCATCAACACTACCGACACCATTGATCAAGAACCAACCTCACCAACAACCTCACCCACTATACCAACTACCACATCCACTTCTTCCTTGGACATTGTCCCTATATCTACAATTCCATTAACACCCATTCCCATCTCTACACCTATCTTATCCACACCCATATCAACTTTTATTATTAATTCTACATCTACTCCATCACTTGTCACACTTACATCAGATTTGACCACACCCATTACCTTGCCTACATCTATCCCATCCTCATCTACCATGTCAAATCCCCCTTAGTGTCTATCCCAATTCCCTTTCCACACTTTTTCCTCCACCAAACACATTGGCTATTGTGACCTCACCTACATCATCTTCTCCTCCTACATCTATCTCATCCTTAAGGAGTTCTTGAAATCCTTCAACTTACAATGACTTCAAGTGATGCCCTTGTCTCATTATACACCACCACATTAACCCAATCTACAACATTGGACCTCATCAAACATAAGTTACTTCCTCCACCAACACCTACCCCTACATCACAATCTTCTGATCCTCCAGTTGAGATCATCGTCATCCCTCCCAAGGGTACTTCTTCACAATAAAAATCTAAGGCCCTTGGCGTACATCCTCAAAGGTCCCTTTCTCATCCCCAAAAAAGATAGACGTTCCCCCACCTAAGATCAAGAAATTAAATCCCACATCATCTATCTTAGGACCACCCCCATATCTTTTAGGGTCAGGACCTTCATCCAAAACACCACAACCAACCAATCAATCCAAATCAAAACAATCTAACACTCCTCTAAGATCTGAATCTTCTTCCAGAACGTAAACCATCATCAAATCTAAATCCAAAACATCCAAACCCCGAAATACTAAAGAACAACCCAAAACATCCAAATCATCCCCCACACCTACATCTCAAACATCCACCTTTTCTTCCAAACCCAAGTTGGAACCTAAAAATTCTATCAAGGCACCTCTCAACACTTCAGTCGAATCATATGTGGAGGTCCTTCAACACTTGCTTCAAATTTCAGCCATCACACTCCCTCCTATCAATTCCTTTAATCCACATGGAAATAATCGCTCATGGTTCAACTCCAATATTATATGCACCTATCATCGCACCCGTAAACATGACACAAAGAATTATAAGGAACTCATACTATTGTTCATAACATCATTGAGGAGGATGACCTTCTCCTTGAAATAGATCAATCTACCCCATCCACCTCCTCACCAGTAACCTTTTCAACGTCTACCCCATCCACCAAAGTACACAAGTCCCTCTATTCATCATAGACCTTTTCCACCATCCTATCATTAGAGACTATTATTCCAAGGATCATGTGCCCCTTGATCATCAATGTTGTTTGGATAACCACCCATTCCAGCCCACATGACTTTAAACAAATATCCCAATCCAAACTAAAGACTTTTGTTGCCATCCCTCCTCCTAAGGAGTTCACATCATCCGCACCTTAATCAAAACCTAAGGTTTGTCATTTCTCCTCCTAGTAACCCCACCACTCATCCTCTACCAATTCCTCCTTCCTCTAAAGATAAAGTATCTATCATGACTACTCCTAATTCTTCTTCCATCAAACAGTACCATTGTTAAATAGTTACATCAAAGCACATGTCAAAATATACATCTATGAGCTCATCCAAGGCTCTCCCCACCATATACATGATCTTATTGAGTCCATACAACATATTCCCGTATCATTTGATGAGCCTCAACCCCTCGCAGCTCTAGTTGACGCTCTCGTAGCTTCCACTGCCATAGCCTTCAAGGATTCCAAAATCCCCAACATTCTTCTCGAAGACCATGATCTTCTTCTCTTCATCATAGTTCACAACAATGACACGTTCATCCTTCGATCCATGATTGACAATGGTGATAGTATCAACATAATTTCTTCCCATACCTTTAATTAGCTTAAACTCCCTAACACTATTATCACCAATTCTCTGATTTTCCTTCACACCTTCAATGACGTTGTTACCCCCATTGTTGGCACGGTTATCCCTCCCATTCACGCGTCGGATATAAAATCCTTCATGAGATATTCTACATTGTAGAAGGGGAGTTTCAATATAATGTTTTTCTTAGACACCCTTGGATTTATGCCATGCATTGTGTCCCATCTACCCTTCACCATTGTATTAAATATGAATATGAAGGGAAGATTCACACTCTCCCCGCTAATTTCTCCTCCTTTCAAGGCATGTCGTATGAATTATCAACCAAATGATGTGCTTTTTCCTAAATCAAACCCTTCTTCCGAAGCATCCACCAAATCTTTTGTTCCTGCATCTAAGTTACCCCACGATGGATTTGTTGATGATGTGATGCAGTGCCTTGCCTTGGGAGAGTATCGACTCCTTACTCTTAATTCCCTTCCTTCCATCCACCACCTTTTTCTTCTAGATAAGGCCCCTATGTATCAATATAATTTTGGGGAAATTATTTCCTTTGGTCCCTCTTTTCTCAAAACCAATATGATCTACTGATTGACATAGATTGCACTTCCTCTCATTCTGAAGATCACCCTCACACCAAACCATATACCGGTGGTTTTGAATTCCTCGAAAACCATCCTTCACCCACACATATCTTAATCATTGTGAATGGAAGGGGTTTGGTATGGGATGTTATGAACAAGGTGTCCATGACCTTCCCTTCAAACAATCCCATGAGCCCCGTGAAAAATTGGCCTGGGATACTAAGATCCTCTACTCCTCATGTATGCACTTCTTCATCCTCCCCACCAGTCCTGAGTCACCTCCCTTCTCTCCATTTGACTATCTCATAGATCCGATGATACCGTATCCATTCCCCTTAGCTTTTTTTAGTCTCCACCATTTCTCTTGGATTAGTCACTTATCAGGTTGAAAACGAAACCCAGTCCTTTCCTCTCAAATATCCTAAAATGATAGGGGAATATTTCCCTACCATTGACATGGGGGCTAAGCATTCTCATATCCAAAATTCCCTTCCTCTTAACACTTCCACCCTTCTAAATGAGTCCACCATCGATATCAATATTGGAACTCCCTAAGAGGCCCGCATTCTTAAGGTGGCCCAGTATCTAGATCCTTAAGAGCTTGAATCCTTCACCTCCTTCTTATCCAAACATTAGTCATAATATGATATTCCAGTATCTGAGTCTTGACCCATCCATCATCATCCACAACATCGTCACATTCCCGATGCTATGCCTATTAGAAAAAGTTCGTCACATGTATACATCCATGTGTAGCCCTTCTTGTCAAAGAATAGTTTTGCACTACCTCCTCTCTCTGCTAATTTCATCCAACATATTGAATATCCACAATGGGTCTCCAATATTGTACTCGTTCTAAGTCCTATGGATAGCTCCACATATGCACATGAATTTTGAGATTTGAATCTCATTTGTCCCAAGGATAAATTTCCCCTTCCCAACATCGATCAACTCGTCAACCTCACACCACCATGAGATGTTTTATCTTATGGATGGTTTTCTAGTTATAATCATATCCTCATCACTCTAGAAGACCAACATAATACCTCCTTCATCACCCCTTAGGGGAATTTCTATTATTGTTTCATGCCTTTTGGATTGAAGAACATTGGGGCCACTTACCAACATGTGTTGACCTATATCTTCCATGATTTCATCCATAAAACAATCGATGACTATGTCAATGAATTCTTGGGTAAATCCAAGTGCTAACATGATCATCTCTTAGTCCTTAAAATCCATTTTGAGCGTCTTATTTGCTTTCTTCTTCCCTTAATTCAACCAAGTGTGTATTCGGTACTAACTGAAAGCTCTTTGGATTCATCGTTTATATCGATGATTTGAATTCTACCCCTCCAAGATTAAGGTTTTCCTCAAGATGCCTCCTCCCTCTAACCTTAAGCAACTTCACATTCTCCAAGGTCACCTCCAATCGATCCTTTGATTCATTTCACAACTCTCATATTGTTTTCATCCCTTTCCATCACCTTCTTTCATAAAGACACCCAATTTAATTGGGATGCCAAATGTTAGAAAGTCTTTGATGATCTCAAAAATACCTCCTCTCTTCACTTGTGCTCACACCTTTGTGTGAGGGGGAGCCTTCCTATCTTTACATCTTTGCAACCAATCACACTTTGGGTGCCATCTTGCACACCACGATGATCAAGACAAGGAGTATGCTGTTTATTATATCATTCGTACTCTTCTTGACTATGAAACCCACTACACCGAAGTTGTGTTGTGCCCTCTTCTTTTCTACTTCAAAGCTTTGTCACTATCTCCTCAATCATAAAACTTTTGTCGTGACCAACTTCCATATTCTTAAAACCATGCATTGTAAGCCGTACCATAATGACCGCATCACTTGTTGGCTCACTCATGATGACCTAGTTTGACCTTGATTTTATCTCCCAAAATCCATTAAGGGTCAATCCATCACCAATCAAATTGTAGAATCCACTCTTCCAGATACTCATCTCCCTCACGAACAATTTTTGGATGACTTTGTCTTTACTCTTGATCACAAGTTTTCCCCTCTTAAGATGACCCTCTTCTTCGATGGATCCAAATGTCAATAAGGGGGAGGCACCGACGTCGTCATCATTCCTCGTTGGGGTACCCCTATCCCTATCACCTATAAGATTAACTTCGAGTGTACTAATAGGGTAAGTGTAGCAAGTTGGGGAAAAAGGGGTCATAAGTGGACGCATATTGCAAATAACAACATAATATCAACTTGTAGGGATTATTAGCAATGTATACACTCAAAATTAGAAAAACTTATATGAATATGAATCGTAGCATTCGAATCTAGTTTCTAAACTACTAATGTTTTTAAAAATTGGACAATTTTAGCTACATTAAACACTCAAAATTCAATAACCTGGTTTTTTTAAATGCCTATAAGATTGTAGTCCATTTGCTGCGATTTGGATGACCAAAATTTATATATATATATATATATATATATATATATATATATATATATATATATATATTATATATTTTTTTTTTTTTTCCTTTGGTGAGAAGTTATATGTCGCTATCTATCTTGGGATAGATTTTATTTTGTATTTTTTTGAGCAATATTTTATTTTTTATGATTTTTTCCATGAAAGTGGTCTGAAAACATAAAGAAAACAGAGCACTTTCCATTTTCCCACCATAACTTCATCAAAAATATTGAAATCAAATAATTTTTTTGAACATGTATATAATTTCACCACGGTTGGGATGGTATAAGTTTTATCACATTCTGATAAGTGAAACAAAATTTGTAGTCTTAAACGTAGACATAAACATTCACGGGAAAAAGTGTCTTAAAGACCTACTATTAGTAAAAATTTATAAAATGATATTTGTCCTATTCTACTCACTTTAAAATCAATATTTCTATAAAGCTAACAGTCTCCCTATGCGATGGTGCCATTTTTATGACATATTTTTTACTTTTCGGCATGGTTCAAGTCCATGGAAGACTAAATTTGATGTTTTGTTGTTTTTGATGTAAACTTCAGGATTTGATGTCCACTTAACTATCCCCCACTTGCTGCACTTACCCAATAATATGGACGAGTATGAGTCCCTTATCCTAAGGCTTTAAACCATTATCATCCTTAGTGTCCAAATATTAGACATTTACGATGATTCTCACTTCATAATTAATCAATTCATAGGGACCTATCAATGTACAAACGACATCCTTCGAAAATGTAGGGATGTCATCATTTTTCTCCTCGAGGATTTCGACTCTTATTCCATCCAGCCATTCCACGATCATCTAATTTTTTTGCTGACATGATGGCTTCCCTTGCCTCTCTTATCCCTTGGAAAATGGAAGAATCCAAACTATCTGTTGTTGTTCATCATCTTGATCAGCCATTCCATACCCATGAGCTTCCTCGTGTCAACTACGTTGACACTAATTCATCTGACCTTTGGTATTCTTAGATCTTTGACTACCTATCCCAATCTAAAATCCCCTCCGATCTTTCTAAAAATGGTAAAAGGGAATTTCTCCAACATGCTAGCCACTACGCCATTCTTGGTGGCATCCTTTATAAGCGCGGATTTGACAATATCCTTCTTCATTGCCTCGAAATCCTTTGAATCTATTTGTACTATCTAGGAGGTCCACTACGATATCTATGGTGGACACTTTAGTGGCTTAGTTGTCTCTAAGTGTGTTCTTCACCTAGGATATTACTAGCCTGCACTTAATCAAGACTGTTTCAAATATTTTAAGAAGTGTGTTAAATGTCAACAACATTCCAATCTTATTTGTGTTCCTAGTCAGGCTTTACATCCGGCCCAAGATCTTGGACTTTCTCACAATGGGGGATCAACCTCATTGGCACCATTGGTCCTCGATATTGACAAAAACATCATTCTATCATCACTGCTACCAAATATTTCACCACAAGGGTGGCAGTAATCCCACTCACCTCAACTAAATCCAATCAAATTATCAACTTCATCTATCAACACATTATCTGTCGTTTCGACATCCCTCATAAGCTTGTTATGGACAATGGAAAGTCCTTCAAAATAAATACCTTAAGAAGCTTAGCGATGCCTTTAACATCAAGATTATCTTCTCTTCTCCTTACTACCCTCAAGTAAATGGCCAGCCCGATGCTTGTAATAAGACCTTATGTAATATTCTCACTAAAACTATTGATAAAACAAGTCATAACTAGCATCTTTAGCTTCCCTTCACTCTTTGGGCTTATCAAACTAGCATCCGCACCCCCACAGGTGCTAGTCCTTTCTCTCTTTTCTAAGGTTCCAAAGTTGTTATTCCCACGAAAATTTAGATTCCTTCCTCGCGTGTTTCCCTTCATGATTTTTTTCTCGACGAGGACTATCGTCAAGAGAATCTAACACAACTCGAGTTCTTTGGATGAATTTCATCTTATTTTTCTTCAATATCATTAGGTATATAAAGATTGAATAAGTTATGCTTATAACAAGCACTTTAGACCTCACAACTTCAATATTTGTGATATTGTCCCTAAAGAAAAATATAACGTTACTACTCTAGAGAGGATCCAACGTGGAAAGTTTTCCCCCAACTAGATTATACCATACATAATCACGCATAAAGACGGGTCGGGAGCCTATTGTTTGGCATCCTTGATGGTAAAACAAAAACAAAACCTCTTAATGCATTGGAATTGCAACCATTCTATTGTTAGCACACCTACCAATATATGCTTAGTCATGTCTATGATCATCCCTTCATCATTAGCCTCTTCCATCCATCACTGTAATGATTTGGAATTATGTGGTCTTCCGTCACTTTCCTAGACATGACCTTAAATATGGGAACCATGGCTCTGCTCGTAGCATATTCCTTATGGATAAGTTCTCCCTTCTTGGTGAGAACCCCGCGATCATTATATCCATCACCCTCTTATGTACCTATTGGAACCATGCCCAGGGTCCATGGGTGTCTCTTGTACATCTTTTTCATCCCCTCCTAAGTGGTCTACTTAGCTATACCCAACTCTTCCCCATGTCAAAATTCTGGATGCTTATATCTCATGTTATCTTATCCAAAAACAGATTGATCCCTCAAAGGATAGTTTTTCATGTAATGCAAATATAAAAATAGAATGATCCCTCGAATGATAGTTATCATGTATATCCTATCATTATTTATCAAAAGAAGAAGAAGAAAGTGAATCCAAAAGTAGACCACTCCCTTGAAGGATGGCTACTATGTTATATCATGGCAACAAAGGCTTCCCACATTGATCAACCTTCTATTTCATAAGCAAACATCCTAAGAAAGCTTCCCACATCGATTAACTTTCTCATATATTGTAAACTTCCCACATTGATCATTTTGTACCTCTCCATCTCCTAGAGTTGGGGCATAGTCCTAGGGAAATCTACCTATGGAGAACCCTCTTCCCACGTGCAAGTCACATCCATAGCCCTTGGTCATGTATAAGTTCATTCATCCATATTTTCCCTTGATCTTTGATATAACTAGCTATTGTTGGTTATGTGTTAACACATGTTTTGGTCACATGTGCATTACGTTACCTGGATCCCTTTCTTGTTTACCTCCAACATAGTTGGAGGCATCATTTCCTTGCATGCTCCTTCATATGACACAACATCATTCATATCCATATGTTTCTGATCATCGCGTCACATTATATTCTAATTTTCCACATCTATCATTTATTTTTTCTTTGCTTTATCACCCTAAGAACTTGTCTAATCCAAGATTTCTAGCCTATCTATCCGGATGAATATCACATCTAATCACATGTTCCTATCTATCATTATCCATCACATCTATTTCTAAACAACTTTTTCTTATCATCACATATCATTAATCACACATCTACATTCACTATCATCATCAGATTTAACACAAACATATAATCATCATCACATCATCATCCACATAAATCAAACAATCAAAGTAATGAAAATGACACATGCTAGAACATGAAAAAATCATATATATATATATATATATTCATATATCATCAAAATAAAGTGTCTCAGTACATCATTGTCCTATAAGGGTCCTCTCTCGGAGAGCCGAGATACCATCAAAATCAGAGTAAAATCAACATCGAGAGCCTCAGTCCTACACTCCCGAGATAAGTCCATCTCTCTCTGTCTCGGGGACTCATCTCCTCCACCCTGGCCCTCATCTTGATGTGGCTACACCATGCTTGTCGTGCTCCCAAATGGCCCCCGCCCCTCACCGCCGTAAGCTCTCCTAATATCTCAATGTCTCGTGGTAATTTATTTATCACTATCTAGCTCATAGTACTTTGCCTCTTTCACCAAGGCCCTATATCGATCCATCGGTATTGTATCAAGAGGCGCCACTTGTCCTACTCCCTGTGGTGCCACCGATACACCACTAGTTGACTCTGCTTTGCTAGTGTAGTAGAAAGATCTCCAAATCTAACCCCGTATGCCTCCATCTACCTTTGTACCGATCCCTATCTTGGATGGCTTGGTGCCTCTCCTGAGTCACTACGTCTCTCTCTTGTTGAAGGCTACGCACCTCATGTTGAATGGTATCTCACCTCACTCAAGTTAGATCTCGTGCGTAGCTCCGCCAACTCGCTATCTCACCCCCATCGCCAACCACACCACCTCAAGGAGCTTCCTCCTCATCTACCTCCATCTCCACCACATTGTCATCATCTCTCTCTCCTCCCTCTCCAGCCACCTCGAGGTTGCCCACATAGTAGTCATCCAATCCTCAAACCCAACGCCAAATCCCACGTCATCATCATCATCCCATGGCGTTGGAGCCTCCTCTAATGGATCCATCATAATGGGACTCGGTAGATCCTTATCTCCCTCCTCTCTCCTATAGACAATAGGATCCCATGGCACTATCTGTATGACACCAAACTATCATCGGACCACAAATACATGGCCTCGATCATCACAATCATGCGTCCCTACATCTATTTGGTCTTACTCATCCCCTTTTCCGATCTGTGGCCTTATATAGCCACCCGCTTGGTTGCCTTCAAACCTAATTGAGTCACCACTAATTTATGCAAGTCTCTGCCAACCCACTTTAGGCGTCGTCGACCCACTTTGTCCCTTACCCACATTCCTCCATCTGTGTCATTTAGTAAACTCTCCCTCTTCCTTTGTTGATAAAACATCCATACCACACTTTTGTGCCCTTCACTAGGGCATCATCATTATTTTCATCATCATCCTCATCTTATTTAAAGACACATACTTTTCACTTGATTCCTCATATACGAAGGACTCACAATTTATTCGCATTTGGTTGTGCATAATTTTGATGTGTGCCTATGACACGTTGGTCCCCATGGCCTACATCTATTTGAGTGGTCTCCCATGGGACTCCCTCCATTTTGCAGTGATTTTCACCAACTCACTAGCCTATAGGACATTGTTGTCGTCTCCTTGAAGACCGTACCCTTTGTTCCTTACCAATGTGACTCGTAAAATCATCGGCATATTTTAATCTTTATTATTACGTACCTCCTTCTTTCTTGGGACATATTTCCTAACCTCGTAATTTTTCCCATCCTATATTTCCCATCTGCCTTTCTTCATCCATCTCTTTGAAACTTGTGATTGATTCCACTCTTTCTCTTTTCATCAATCCCTAGTTTTAAGGTGATCACCTTACCAATACCTCTTCTTCATTTAACCCATCAACCACTTCACATTTTTGTCTCACGGTTGCTTTGCTATCGCAAACTCCTCAACAAAAAGGGGCGAATGTGAAGACACTTATTTCCGGTACCTCTTCGTGCCTTCACCCCATGTTCTCTTTCCACCTTCACTTAGAATGACCATTTCCTCTTATTTTCAAATCACACCCTTTCCCTCCTAAATTATTCTATTTTTTTCCCCTCAATCTATTTTATCTAATATAAATGGCTATGAATCATATGTATTATATAAGATGCAAATCAAAGCATGGTGTAAAGTATAAAGGAATGAGGTGCACACTTTTTATAGTTTTCCTTTTGGGAGAAGCTTATATTTTGGTTCATGTGGGACTAAAATCCCCAAATTATATTAGAATTGCTAGTCATGATTAGGCCTTGCAAATCATAATTAGTGAATTACCAAGTGATTAAGAGGTATGGAGCCTTAATTGACCACTTAGAGTCCACTTTAGAAGGGTAGGATAAGCTTTTGAAGCATGCTTTGAGACGTTGTGGATGTGAATGGGGTGATTTTTAGTGGTTGGAAGAGGGATTTATGTCAATATTAGGGTATATTGACCAAATCAAGGGAAAAATAGGCTTAATTAGCTTATAAGCAAGTAATGGTATGTTTTGGAGAGAATTTTGGCTTACAATTCATCGTAAAGTGGCATCCTGAATGCGAAAGGGGTTTGGTGATCAATAAGTGCTTGTTAACCAACCAAAGTGGCAAGAAACATTAGTTAATTAGTAAATATCACTAATTATAATGAAATTGGGAAGAATAAGAGTGATTTGTGTGTGTTTTGGCAATAAGATTGCAAAAGTGAAATTTAGGTGTCTGAACATCATCTTATCGATACTTGTTCGATTATGTTATCGTATTCCTTTTCTGTTATCATATTATCACTCTTTGTTATCATCAAGTGGGTTGATATCCTCTCAAGTAAGTTCGTGCTTCTCGTGAGTCAACTCTTGTCGGGTAGCCCACCATATCTTTTACTAATCCTTTTTCATGTTTAGTCTTTTGTTATTGTGTAGGTTGGAGACTCATTGCGAGGAGGATCATTTATTGTGCACCCGTACCATACCATCCTATCCACATTAGGAGGTTCCCTAAACCCTCCCATATTTCAAATTTTTTTGTTTCTCACGTTGGTTTTTCAAGAATGTCAAACATGTAGAGCGAAATCTTGTCAAATAGTAGATGTTTTGTTTTTAATTCTTTATTAGGGTCACATAGCTTTGTACTTATATGATTCCCTTGTTTGAATTTCTTAATTAACCACTAAAAGAATGAACCATAAGAAAAAAAGATGCCGAACGTCTAGAAGAGGACCAAAAGAGACGAGTAAGATACAAAAGAGGTCGGGGCACCTAAAGGGGATGAGGGTGCCTCAGGCACTGGTGTCCAAACTCAAAGAAACTAAAGTATCGAAAGCCATAATGGGCAATAAGGTATGTAATACCAAGAAGGAAATCATGAAGATATCAAAGAGGCCAACAAAATTGGTCAATTAGTAATTTTCTCACTTAGGAATCGTATAAATAGTGGTATGTGATCATGACCTAGAAATGTACCCCAAGTGCATGATTTAGTGTCTATATTTCCGCCACTTTATTTTGTTTAGTGAATACCGGATAAAATTACGTAGATAGAAGATGCATACCTAATAACCATGTAGATTGATGGTAAAAAACATGTCGAGGAGTTAAGAAAAAGCATGGAGTGATAAAAAATTAAGCATGGAAGCTAGAAAAGAGGAAGTGACGTTAGGGGTGAAAGCATATGTGTATATGTCACGTTGTACCTATTTTTGATGTTGTTTACTACTTGACAATGTGACTATTGCTTCCCATAAGGATAGACCTACAAAAGAGAAGAGTAAAAGAGTAATCAAGTAAGTGTATATGAAAATTTTTATCCAAATGTGTAAAAAGCATGTAAAAATGCAAAAAAGGAACATGTGCACATGATCCGTGATGAGTGAATAGTGTAGAAAGGATCCTGGAAATGTTGTAGAAGAACGGGTTTTTGGGCGATCTCATGCCAAGAACAAGTTTTTGGGTGATCTCACGCCAAGTGCGAGTTTTTTAGGCAATCTCACGCCACGAAAAAAGAAGTGTAGGGAGAAAGGTCTAGTGTTATTCTCCATCCTTTGACTACTTCCCAACGATTTATACACCACTGCAGATGGTGTGATCCTATTTTGTTCAAATCTGATCCAATTTGATCCAACACAAAAATAGAAAAAGAAAAAGTATGCATGTTAATTACTCGAGGATTGTGCATGTACTTGAAAAACCAATATGTAGACTGCTGTGAATGATGTTGATCTAAAAAAATCAGAACTTCCCCACAGGTCATAGGTGCCCAGGAATGGTTAGGGGTGACTAGGTGCTCATGTCTCGTGTTTGGGCATTGGCATCTATGTTATGCTCTTTCCTATTATGTGCTTTCCTTCATTAACCAAACCTTTTCATTTGCATGTGGACGCCTCGACATGGCCATTGGTGCAGATTAGCCCAACCTAGGGAAGGGATTTTTATCATCTTATTTGCTTTGCAAGTAGTAAATTGACTCAACGAGAATTGAATTACACAACAACAGCAAAAGGCCTTGTCCATGATCTACGCGTTGCATAAATTTCAACAATACTTGCTGGAAACACCTTTTATTTTCTATACATATCATATGGCTTTGAAGTACTTTGTGAATAAGCCCATTTTGCATGGGCACATATGCCATTGGATTATTTTATTTCAGAATTTTATTTTACCGTGATGGTTAATCTAGGCAAGAGTAATTACACTGCACCATTTATCAAGAATTAATTCAGGAGAGGATGTGTAGAGCATTGAGGACACAATGTCGGATGCAAAAAAATCATATTGAACCACACACACTCGACTTAAAATATATTGTTTTAGTTTTACGAAAGTGTGGCACCTGAGGGAATGAAGAATATAGAGAAGAAGCAACTTGCTATACGCACCGTGCCCTACATGTTGATTAGTGGAGACTTATACAAACTAGGTCGGGATGAATTTTGCGTCGGTGTGTACTTGAGCATGAGTGTGAAGCTATTATGGAGGAAGCTCATGGTGGTATTGTAGGTGGAAATTATGCAGGAGATGCTACCACACACAAGATTTTATTGGCAGGCCTATGGTGGGAAACATTGTATAAGGATTGTAAAGAATATTGTAAGGCCTATGACCATTGTCAGTGCCTTAGAAATATTGGGCATAGATATGAAATGCCTTTGAGGCCTATTGCGAGTGCAGAACCTTTCAAAAAGTGGGAAATTGAATTTGTGGGTCCTATTTCCCCACCCGCACGCAAGAATAGATCATGCTACATTATAACTTGTACAAATTATCTTACAAGGTGGGAAGAAATGGTACCTACAAAGGATTGTACGTTAGTTGTGGCAACAAGGTTTATGTGGGAGAACATCATCAACAAGTATGGATGTCCTTTGAGTTTGAAAAGTGATAGGGGTACTTATTTTCTTAATGAAACCATCAAGATACTATTGGTAGAATTTATGGTTGCACACCATAAAACAACACCTTATCATCCTCAAAAAATGGAACTGTTAAGGATTTCAACAAGATATTGAGCCATACCTTAACTAAAATTTGTGATTTTGGAAGGAAAGACTGGGATGATAAAGTCTCTGTTGTATTATGGGCATACATGAAAACCTACAAGAGGTTGAATAAGACCATACCATTTCAATTAGTGCTTGGCACGGAGGCTATTCTATGATTGGAATTCATGTTACCTTCTCTACGTATTGAATGCACAGGGAGGCTTGATTGATGAGCAAAAACTTAAAGAGCACATAGAAAAATTGATGTAGCTAGATGAAAGGCATGTTATAACACGATGGAATCGGAAGACATAAAAGGCCGGAAGAAGGCATGGCATGATAGAAATATTAAGGATAAGAAGCTTGAGGTTGGAAAAATAGTTCTTCTATATGATTTAAAGTTTTGGGCCACCCAGAAAGCTTAAAGTGCATTGGTTTGGACCTTATGTTATAACTTATATACTTGATTCATGCACTTTCCAGCTTAGAGGCATTGGATGGGACATAGTTGTGTGATTAATTCAACGATAGTAGGTTAAAACCCTACTATAAATAAGTCTTCTTGGTGTTTGTAATAAGGCAATATTTCCACTTAGATTAGATTTCCTTAATGTGTTTCATTATATCTGTTTCCTTTCATCGTTGTTATGTTTTATCAATTTAATTCAAGGTGTTTTGTGTAATAAGCGCGCTTGTGTGCGAAATTGATTACTATCTAAGTGTTTTCATGCATAGAGGACCGCGTATACCCTTAGTGTGGGGTGGAGTATATACATGGCACATGGACCGGGTTTGGAACTTCTATGAAGATGGGTATGCATAGAGAGGTATTGTGTAGGGGCTTTACGTAAATGTGTGGCTAGAGAAAGATTTCTCATGATTGAAAACCACATATGGATGAATGGACACATAGTGTAACATGAGGCGAGGCTGCAACAATGAGAACTACTTAGTGAAAGGTGTAGTGGATAAGTACTTCGGTGCATGAAGGTGTGTGAAAGGAGGTCTATGGACAAAAGTAGTAGGCGTGCCGAGAGGTTATGGCTATGGCGTGGAAAAATTAACGGGAAAAAGGGAAGAAAGGCCAAATTAATGCTAAGTACGATAGTAGGTGGAGAGTAATAAATGTGAATTTTTTTGAAAATATATATAAGGAGGTGTTGGGAAATCATTTTTACCTTTGGGATCAAGAACATTCAAGAGAGTTGAAGTCGAAGCGGGCTAGCGAGCGAGTTGTGAAGTGCGGAGATCTGTGACCCATTTGGATTTGTCATATTTATGCACAGGATTGTTTGGCACTCCATTGGAGAAGGTGTTTGAGTGAAACAAAGGTGTGTGGCAAAGATAAATTGATTGTTAGAATTTGGATTTAAGCTAGGGCACGCGGATTTGGAATTGCAGAGCTCAAATCAGTTACAAGAACACACTTTTATAGCTACTATGGCACCAAAACGAGCACCTGGAGTGGCCACAAGGGGAAAGAAGCAAAAAGGAAGTCAAAATTGAAGTGGAGGATGCCCCCGAAAGCCATTTTTCCAAAATGTAGTATCCATAAGGGGTTTTCATGGGTCACGACTGGGAATCGCATGTTCTTCGCTGCAATTTAAGAAATTATAATCATAGAACCAAGGACAACAATGATAAGTTCGATAAACTGTTGGTGGTGAACACGACCATGAGGACTGAAAATGATATGGTGGTGTATGATGACGCGGGTGAGAAGTTGTTAACAAAGGTGGGGTTTTACAATTGTATGAGCTCCCTTATTTTGGAAAACTAAAAAAATTGTACCAATGGTTGATGAGTAGAGTCCATGAGGAATTTTCTATTTTGTATGGTGATGGATGAGGCTCACTGTTCCCTTGATTGGGAGTTGAACAACACTCGGGAGTTTAGGTACTAAGTTGAGCAACGACCTCATTGATAAGGAGGGTATAGAAGCAACAAAGAAGGAACTTAGGTACACGAAAGGAGAGTATAGGATGGATATCCCAAAGTTTTAGAAGTATCCAGGTGATCCAGAAACATCACACCTTTTGAAAATATTGAACAATCAAGAGCGTTGGTCATAAGTTAACAAGGCCTGGTTGCATATAACCAAGAAGATGACAAAAGGAGTGGTGTATAAATTTTCTAGTTACATTGTAGAGACCATTATTGAAGAAGTGCATGAAGGTGAGAAAATAAGTTTTGGCACAATACTTTTGTCACTTGTTTTTTTTGAAATTGGAGTGCTCAGTGGGCCAAAGGAAAAAATGTGGCAAAGACCACAAGAGAAGAAATATCTTGCAGAGAGATTTTCCAAGTATACATGTGATGGGACCATGAGTGGACCCTTTAAACAAAGTGAAAAGATGTGGTATGAGCACTGCACACTACATTTGATTAGGAATGGAGAATACCTAAGGATCTTCCTTCGGTATTAGATAAACAAGTACAATTTGGCAGGTATAGCAACACTTTTGTATAGGGTACTTTGAAATGAAGGATGGGAAGTGGAGCCCATGGTATAAGCTCCCTTATGCCTTCACCACATGATACTTCCAAAAATATGTACACAGGTTTTCATACGTGTGTTGATTTATTTTCAATGCAGATAAGGTAGATTGTAACTATCACACACTCAGGAAGACTTAGGTTTATCTAAGTAAGTCTGCATATTTTGAAAATTTTATTTTAGATGATATTAACATGAAGGAAATGAGCTTGGTAATTGGAAATTTTGGGGTAGCCCTGGTATATATTCACCTCAAGCCAAGGTTGGAAAAAGGAAAGTATGTTAAAAATGATTTTAAATTCCCGGGACCACCCAAGGGGAAGTATACTGTAGGCACATTACAAGATGAAGAAGATAATTTTCCCCTTACGGGAGGAGAAGAAGAAGAGGAGGAGGAGGAACTTAAGGAAGAAAGTGTTGGCCTTTTGAATAGAAGGAAACAACCAACTGCTGGTGAAAAGAGAGTGCGCGGAAGACTCCTCCATTACAACAAGATGAAGTGCGGAAACAAATACTATGGAGATAGACATATAACAGAGAGCATTGAAGAAAATCAATTTAAAAGAGTGCTAAGATGAACATGGAATCAAGGTGTGGGACCTTCAAATCCCCTTCGAGGTCACCTACGACTTCCCCTATGAAGGTAGAGCCAAAAAGAAGAAAAATTGCAAGTACATCCCTAGGGAGGATGTCAAGAAGACAAATCTAGGGACAACACGCCGAACAATCCAATATAGACTAAGGATACGGAAGAGCCTTTTGAAGATGAAATGAAGAAAGATGAAAATGAGGTGAAGGAGTAGAACATATACAAAGTGGGGACATTGGCTTGGAGATAGATGAAGAGAAGGGCGAGCCATCGAGGCACACCCCTAGAACACGAGATGCAGTGAAGGATTAGTATTGGATTCAAGCACCCAGATTCCAAAGGTAAGCAATCAAGAAAGGGAAAGGAGGAAAAGAAATATGAGACTCCATCTATTTGGTATGTTGATGACCCAATAAAAATCATACGCGTGTAGTTCTAGAGCACTTTGGAGCCCAAGGACTTGTATGCATGTGAGCTTATAGATGCAGAGATGGCGACCACATGCACAAGGAAACAATTATCATGGATGATGTAGACTCATATGGATGAGCCTGAATTCGACGTATGTGAAGAGTCATGTGTCTCATGTAAATTGAAGAAGGCACCCCATTCACACCATGTAACTATTAAGCCCACTATCATGTCGATGAGATGGTAAACAATGCTCGAACTAGAGTATTTGCTGAAGTTGCATGCCGGAACATTGATAAAGCAACAACCATTAGAGCATTTTTGGATGACAAGAAGGAAAAGGATACTGAGATCAAGTGCCTAATGGTAGAAAAGGAGATAGCTGAGGTGATGGGGTGTTCGATACTCAATATGGTAAAGAAAATTGGTGATGAGATTTTGAGAAAGAGGCTAGATTTAGAGGACAAATTTGCAAAGGAATTTCCATCTGATTTTCACTATTTACACATATTGCTTCATATGATCCTAGATGAGGGACCCGTACGCATGCCAAAAGCCAAGGAAGTTGCAAAAAAAGCACAAAAGGCTAAGGAAACTATAACGTGCAATATTACAAGCTATGAGGCCTTATTGTAGACCTTGAAGGATGAGTTAAAGAAGGTAGATTTGACATTAAACATGTGCGTGGCCCCATATGTGATTATCAAGACAAGAACCATGGCCGAAGAGGATGAGGTTTAGAAATTAGTAAAGAATGAAACACTTGGACGTGTGGAGAGGCTTACTTTGATAATACGAAGCGCGGCGCACTTGTAGCAAATTACCCATGATCCACACAAGGAGAAAATAAAGGACATTGGAAAATTAATAGCGTAGAGAATGGATGTCATAGATGGGATGGTCTCAGCACGGCCAATGTTCTCGTGGATACTAGTGAATGAAGGAGATAATATTATGCTTGACAAAATGGAGGCAAGATTGGATATTTCTTGGATAAAACCAATAAGGTGCAAAGTGATTGGAATGACTTGGAGGAAGAGATTAAAAATAATATCCGGAGTTGATTCTTCTTGTGGTAGGGTAGGGCACCACGTATAAATTTAATCTTTGTATAGTTATTATTTCATTCTTTATTCTTCTTTATTAAGACATAAGTTATGATTACCCATTTTTGGGGATGACAATGAAATTAGTGTGGGGTAATATTGGTCTGATGAAGTATAGCCTAAGTACTAAAGGCACAAAAGGATTGGGTGCGTGGGCATAGGGCACATATATGCACATAGAATTATAGTGAAACAGGTGTGCCCAGGAAGGCATAAAATCGGGACTTATCCATTTTTCAATTTGGGGCTAATTTTGGACATGAAGTGCGGAGCACGTTTTGTAGAAGACTTGAAGAACATGCAAAGGGGGATCAAGTGTCATGCATAGTTTTGAGGCTATTAATAGGATTAGATTGTTGTATTATTAGATGATCTATTAATAGCAAGATTGCATGCTCTTTTATTTATCATGTAAAGGCACATGGCTATTATTAGTGTGTAGTCTATTTTGAAATGTTCATTGGTAGTGAAGGAAAGTCCCCACCCCTATAAATATGTATTGATTTGCACAATTTAGAGAGACCGAATATTGTTAATGTTATGTTGTTATTTTATGGTCACACATGACTATGATGATAGTATTATGTATGTATGAAGCTTCTGTGTTTTACAACAATTAATATAATGGATCTTTGTGGCTCAGGGTATTGATTATTGAGATATATGTGAATGGTTCTTATATGGTAAAGTTAATCTTGAATCTTGTTTGAATACTCATGCTTATGGTTAAGATTTAGATTTGGTTTATGCACTGCAAATAAAATTAATTATTTGTCATGGATATAGAATATCTGTGTGATCATGCTAACTCCTTGAACAAGTTGTCATAAAAGAGGAACCTGGTACCCTTGCGCGCTTTGGGTGAGCACTCAGTTTCGGATGAGTGATGTGTCAGTTCGCCTTGGGATTTTGTGGGTAAAATATAGGATACATTACTTGAAGGAAATTACACGGATTAGAAACCACATGAATGGATATCTATGCAATGTAATGCGAGGGAGGAAGCAGTAGTTAGAATACTTGGCAAGTGGCACAGAGGAAGAATGTGTGTGGCGGAGGAAGGTGCATGGAAGATATATGTAGCTTGAGAAGTAGTGGTGTACCAAAAGGTTACGTTTGTTGCACATGGAAGAGAAAATCGTGAGAAAAATCAAAAAGTAATTTTAAAGAAAAAAGTGGTGGTAGGTGAGGAACAATAAATGTGGATAAAATTTGGGAAAACTATAAATAGTTCACGAGAGAATTTATTCTTACTTTTCCATTGAAAAACTTGTGCGATTGAAGAGAAAAGTTATGACTAAGTTAGAAGAGTGAAGTGTAAAGAGTTCCAAAGAAAATTTAATCAAATAATAACCATTAAGATAAGATCTTATAGAAACTAACTTCTTCAAATGCATGAAACTTGAATGAATCAAACTAACATACTAAGCCATTCCTACTCTTTAGATTGTTAACTAAACATGAACCTAGTTAGATCATTTAGCAATTAAAGTTGATTTTTGTTTACCTCAAGAATTAAGGATGGAATCTCACCAAGTAACGACTACAATGCCATTTTTGGATCTTCCCATACTACTCAAATCTGAGTGAATGGATGCAAGATGAAGAGGGTAATCCAAATCAATGGAGAATTCTCAAGATCAAAATGCCTATAGTTTTCACTATTGCAAATGAGGTGTGTGTTTAGAAGGAAGGAGGAGGGTTCTTTATATAACCTTCATGTTTGAGAAATCTTTGCAACTTGGTGCATGTGGGATAAGGGTAAAGCAAGATTAGGAATGGATAAGGTTGCTTTAGAAAAGGTAACCTTGATTTAGAAGAGTTTAATTTGTCATTAGTAACTCATGGGAGTTGGGGGATGTTTTAATTAATCAAAGGTGATTAATTAATAGGTAGAGGTAAGCTTATAGAAGCTAATTAGAGGAAAATTAGTATGATTTGGGGGATGTAAGAGAGGAATTTGATCCAATAAATGGTGATTTATTGATTTAGAGTAACAAGTGTAATTAACTAATAATAATTAATTAACCCAAGTATAAGCAAACACTAATTAACGAAAGGTCGTTAATCAACATCCTAAATAATAGGAAGGATAATTAATTAGTGAAATGTAATTAATTGATGAGAATAGAGGAAAATGGTGGTTTATTGATGAAGTGTCATCAATTGACAAAAAGAGAGTGAAGATCATGGTTAATTAGTGAACTTTTGCTAATTGACCTAGTGAGAGGAGAAGATGTGTTTTTTTGATGAAGTGTCATCAATTTACGGGAAAGAGGATAGTTAGTGCAATTTAAATATTAAAACTACATAAGCGGATTTTAGGTGTCTACATTTTCCCCTCTTTGGGGTGGCATAAGCAACACCACTTCAAAGATAGTAGACAATTACAAACAAGTAAAATGTTTGAAGGGATATAATTAAAATTAGTAGAATGAAATATGCCCCTTAAGTGTCGATGGGGTGATGAAATAGGTTGATCGACGATCAAAAAATGGAAGAAACAGATATAGAAGAAATGAAGGGGGATAGAAGGTGATCCCTATTGCTCCAAATGATTTGGAAGAATAGTGTTGATAGAATAAAATGGAAGATGAAGAAAATGGAAATAGCTTTCATCTAGCTGATGTAAAAATGAGTTTATTTCATCATTTTTCTTTATGATCTACATCACCGGCCCTTATTAAAATGTAAGCATACAACAACAATGTATAATAACATGAAAATTTATAATACAAACATTTTTTCATTTCCAAAACACTAACTCAATGCAACATACATAATGTAATGCAATACGAGATATCACACAAGCTAACCTAATAGGGAAACAAGTAAAAACACACATACTCAAATAAACAATGTTCAAGAGGGTTGCACAAATGTTTTTTTTTATTATCAAACTTCAATTCCTAAATGTCCAATTTAACAACAAGGGTTAGAAATGGTGCCCCAAGAAAGGATACATGCGAGGGGAATATACGAAGGACACAAGGGTCCTATGAAAAATAAATCATACTCTATGAAACAATACCAAGTAACTCGTTGTGCGTAAGGGAGCAAAGACATAGAAAGCAAATATAATTTTTAATGGAGGTAGATCCAGATGATCCGCGAGTCGTTTGTGAGAACAAGTGAGGACCAAAGAAAGATGTTTTATAGGATTATTTTTAATTTTTGAGGACAATGCATTTGCTATATGTGATGCCTGGTTAAAACAACCCACTTGAAACCCATGAAAACCTAGGTTTAGTTAGAAAATTATGGAATAATTTTTCTTTTGATTAGGAGTTAACGACCAAAGTCTCAAAGATAATTAAATTCAATTGATAACTTTTCCCATTATAAAGCAACAAGTGCAATAGGTCCTCCATAGCTCAAATCTCTCTAGGGATTAATTTAATTACTGATTACATTGAAATTTTAGCTAAATATTCCCTGATTTAATTTTAGGGTTAAGGGACCCAAAACAATCAAATACCCAAGGTATTTAATTCCCAAAATCGAGACAAGAGCAAGGTTTAATTACAGTGAGAAAGGAATACATATTTAAAATCAACAGAGTAAGGTCTCACTTACCCACTCCCAGAACTTGATTAGGAGTGTCTACAACTAGGTTGTCATGCAACAGTTGCCACTGATAGGTTCTGGAACAATTCAATTTCACTGGGACATACTTTCCATTTATTAACAATTATCAAGGTCACATGGTTCAAATTTTAGGGTTAGAAGTTTCAGTTAGGTTCAGGGAGTAATTTGCCCCCATACCCAACTCTCTAACAGGCTCAGAGTTTCAACTATATTTTTCTCCTACTTAACGCTTCCAAAATTTCCCTAAACCATTCTCATTGGATAGGAAATTTTCTCACCTTTCTGGTGATATAAAGAAGTCCTCCTAACTCCTTGTAGAACTCAAGATATGACCGGGCGGAGTTCTTAGGTCAAATTTTCCCCAAGGGGACACGTGTCAAGAGGAGGGGAAAACCTTTTTGGTGGGTTGGTGGGTCACAGGGTGGCTCTAGAAAATTTTCCCATTGTGTGGCGTAATTTCCAATTTTCTCCCGCACCTCCGCGGGTCCCCGGTGGACACGTGTCGAGCCCTGGTTCAAGTGGAAAAGGGGTGAGGAATTGGCGGAGCGGCGGGGAATTTAGAGGCATTTTCCCTACTTTGGCACAAAAGTGCAAATCACCTTCGTGTGCCCACGAGCCCGGCAAGGGAGACATGTGTCGCCCCCTGGTTGGTTGGGAGAAATGGCGGGCCGATGGAGCAGGTTGAGACTTTAAGTCTCTTTCACCAAAAAAACAAGGGGACCAAATTGGTCCATGCCCACACCGACACCATGATGCCACATGTCACTCAGGGATTGGCACGGGGAAAATAAATGGTGGAAAACCTAAGGCATTAAGCCAAAATAGTTTCAAAGTCCAAAAGCTTTCACAAGCTTGCAAGCGTTTAAAGGAAGAATTCCAAGTAGGGTGGGGTTGCGGACCACGGAGACAAAAGGGAAAAATTTCCAAAGGAGAAAACAAAGTGCTAAGTCCAAAAACCCTCCCGCGCACCCGTCCTGACATGTGTTAGCACGTGATTGGCCATGGGTGAGCGGGGATGTGGAGAAAGTGGGAAAATTTTCCCAAGGTAAAATTTTCAAAAATATAAGTTTAAATTTGGTCCTCCCCTCTGAGGTGCCACGTGGCATGTCTTGATTGGTTGCAGGAAGGTGGGGGCCACAAAAAATTTTTAGAAATTTTTCCAAAGTTAAAAATTAAATTTTTAACAGTTAGATTTATTTATTATATTTTTTTTTGAAGGCCAATTTGAAGTAAAACTTCAAATGGCCATAACTTTTGATAGGAAGCTCAGATTTGGGCAAACTTGGAATTTTTGGAAAGCTCTCAAGCCCTCTTTACACAGAGTCATAAATTTTAGAATTTGATAAATTTTGAGAGGTAAATCTTGAGAAACCAATCTGCAGAGTTTTGCAAAGAAAACTGAAATTTCTAACTTATAATTTTTTTGTTCAATTTTGAATTCCTACTTTCTCAACATGTCAAACAAACATGGAGACTTATTTTTAGATGAATTTAGGAAGGTTCCAAGATTAAATTTGTTTAGGAGAGTTGCAATTGAAATTTTGCATCACTTGATAGCAGGATGACTACACAAGCTTTGATTTTGATTTTACAAAGTACTGAAAGGTCTTTCTTAAGTTTTATTGTCAAATTGAGTTCCTTAGGACTTGTTAAGTCTCAAATTCAATGTCTCATATCTTATTGCTTGGTGCAAGTTTGAACTGCTCATTTCTTTGATAAATTTGATTGCCATATTTAGAAAATAAAACAGAGATCAAACATTAAGGGTTCTTAAACATTTTTCCATTCTCCAAGTGTGGGATTTCATTCCATGTAAGTCTATTACATTCCATCAAATTCACACAACATTTAGAAAATAAAACAGAGATCAAACATTAAGGGTTCTTAAACATTTATCCATTCTCCAAGTGTGGGAGTTCATTCCATGTAAGTCCTGATTTCCAAATTTCAACTTATTTCAAAGAGGACAAAGCACTGCCTTTTTCCTTCATACTCATTCTTCTTTCAAACAGAGATTTTAATTCACAATAGCAATTCAATTCCAAGCAACAATGCAAGTTTGAGAAAAGTAGTGCATTCCTTTATTGAATTCAAAAATTACAACTTTACAACTTCTCTTTTCCATTTGGTTTCAAATACAGTTTACAAAATATACAACATTCTTTCACGTTTCTTTTCAAAACAGAGAGTAGAATATAACTTCTTTACATTTCACATCCCAATTTCAATCTTCCATCATCAATACAAGTATCTTCACATTAAAAATTGCTATACAATTCATCCACTTCAAAGTGGGAAGGGTTACAATGAACTTGCTCAAAGAAGGGACTGTCAAACTGTATATTCCTCTTGCTCAAAACAACAACATGCTCATTTTCTCTTTTCTCCAAGTTGATCACAACAAAAGAGGGGGAAAGGCAATGCTCTCCACCCAACCAAGACATCCAATGAAAGGAGAAGCCTTCCTTCATCATTGGCCCCTGAGCCCCAACCAAAGTACAATCAAAGGTGTAATTCAACCATGGCAACAACTAGCTTCCACAACACAACATTCTTTCACATACACATTTCTTTTTTTAAAAACACAATGCAACACCAAACAAAACAGTTCACAACTGCATTTAAAAGCATTTCAAAACAAAACTCAGCTTGATCATGCAAGCCAAAGGAGAAAGTCCTATGGGAGAAGCTACTTATGCATCCCAATTGGGAATTGGGCATCCACCAAATACAAACCGCCAAGTAATTCAACACACAGATTTCCTTATGCCCCCCACAGATTTTCTTATGCCCCCACAAAGTAAGAAATGCAAGCTATTTCTTTTCCATGGTGGATCCCAAACCCAAACTCCCTCCACAAAATTTTGATGCCCATGGCATTTCCTTATGCCCCCCCACATGGATTCCCCATAGCCTTCTCCTACACCTTCCTAAGGCAGTCTACCCAACCAGCCAACAAATAAAACAAACATGCATTTTCCACACAACACAACAAGAAAATAACATAAATAAAAGAGAGTTAAATTCCTACCTTTCCATGGTTATTTGGTCTCCAAATAGTAAGCTTAAAATGCCAAACATAGCCCAAAACAAAAATCTCCCAAGCATGCAAAGCTATCTCCAAAAATTTCTTCAAAAACTAGAGCTCCCACAAGAAAATGCGCCCCAAGGAAGAATGCAAAAAGGTTCAACAACCCTAAAACAAGAAGAGAGTTTGAATTAAATAGAAGAGGGAGAGAAGAGGATGATGTGGATCCATGTAGGATGCCACATCAAACATCCACCAATTCAAACACAAAAGACAAAAATCCATTCTCCCAAGCACAATAAAGAGGTGGGTGAAAATATGACAAGTTACTTACACACTCCAAAAAGAGCCCACACCTCAAGGGACAACAAATTAAATGAAATTTAAGAGAGTGCAATCCAAAACAAGCAACATGATGAATAAAATGCATTTAAAAGTCACAAATCACATCTCCATCCATAAGTATGGTTGGTATATTAAATTTAGAGGTATGGGACAAGTTTTTCTTGTCCCACAAGCCTCCAAAAACAGCTCCCAAGGACAATTTCAAATTTTTCATGGAGGTGGAGTGTTTCATACTCCAAAACAGACTTAAACATACTCTTACACAAACCAACAACTTCCATTATTATTTTCCCATATCCCAATTTAATTTATTTAAATTTTAAACATATGATCTCCTCACATTAATCTATCACAATTAATTTATTAAAAGAAGAGAACACATTACAAATAAAATACATACAACAATAAATAAAAGAAACACATTAATAAAATACACAAACCCATGGTCACATGTAAAGATGATCCCCCCCATGGGAATCTCTAACAAAAATACAACACACACACAAAACAAGTTGTCATGGTGACCTTGTCGAATTCACCTAGAATTCCACTTTGGTTAGTCTCCAATCCCCCGATGTTTGTTGTGATATTTTAAACCTGCAAAACACAAATACCTCCTTCAGCCTTGGCCATATCAGAACGTCCAAAATGAATATATAACAAAATCACAAAATCATCTATACATATGAATCACAACAATCACCAAGGCAATCAACGAAATCATTTACAATTTATATCGACAACTATATCATCATCAAATAATTTTCCTTTTCTAGGTTTACTCATAATCTCCAAAATCACATGTCCGAATAACTTCCATTAAACATCCATGTCAATAGTATATCATCATCCACATGTGAGTGTCTCTAATAATCACCATGCATTATATATAATCAAATTCAACAATAATCTAGGATCTGACATCTAACACCATACTAAATCAAAACTATTAAAATGTCTGTCATATAGTCTACAGTATCATGATCAGTAATAAAAGGTGCCAAAGGGAAGTGGGCACTACAATGTAGGATTCAACTGTGTGCATGTTTCTTACCAATTTTTGATGGGATTTTGAATTTTAACCTTTTTTTTTATTTTTGAATTTTTTATGATTTTTTTTAAAAAATTTACCAATTTTTTTGGATTTTTGAATTTTTATCAATTTTTTTAAATTTTTGAATGATTTACAAATGTTTTGGATTTTGATGTTTTACCATTTTTTTGGATTTTAAAATGATTTTGTGAAATTTTTAGGTTTTTTTAATGTTTTCCAAAGCTATGTACAAGAAAATGAAGATGCAAAGATGCCCCCAGCGAGAGGTGAGAATGTACAAGGGAAAATCTTGCACGTATATACAAGAAGAAGATAAGTTAGATCAAGGCCAAGATGGATATGTTCAACATGATGATGAACTCAAACCAATGAAGTGCTAGGAAGGAGCGATCATGTCCCAATGCAAGCTAGCCAAGAAAAATATGATAGATAGAAGTGGAAGATTGTTTATTGAAACAAGGGACAATTTCTCTCAAACATGGTAAAAAGGAAATATTATACACATGGATGTTCTGAATGAAGTAGAAGAACAATGAATGCTATGGAAGGATATGGAAAATGTAGCTAGAAGATTGGCGATGAAAAGGTGATTAGCCAAAGGCACAAATCATGAGACAAGATATAGACTAAAGAAATATTCTGAACAAGGTCCAAACAACACTTGGTAACATATTAATCTTATTTTCTCATAGATATCCAATGTGTGCACATGGAAATTAATTACTTCTGAAGTGAAGATTTAATAGGAAACAAGTGAGGACAAACTAGCCAATGTGTAGGAATGTATTATTTTGAAAGGATATTTGTGAATGGAGGGTGAAAGGAGATCTGTACATTGCTCCGCTTGCGCTCAAGCATCCATATCCCCAACGGAGATGTATTTGATTCTAATCGCAACATTTCTCTACTTCACAATGCATCCATAACCCTAAGAGAGATACTGGAAATACCCCAAGAGAGAGTTAGATTTTCTTTGTTTTGATTTTTTGATTGATTTGTTTACTTTCTAAAAATGTATTTCAGTTCTCTTGATTTTTGTTGATAAGGGGTTAAAAACTACATGCGGCTTAACGAAGGATTTGGAAGTGATTATGATGAAAAAAGTAACTAGTATTAACAAATACAACCAAAAGTTCTTTGCAGAAAGTTTATTATATGTATGATAGTGAGAGGATCTCTAAGAGATTAGTTGTTCTTTAATTTACCAAGGTGATGAAAGACCAAGGTCAACCAGATATTGTAGAGAGATAAATGTTGCATAATGAGCACATATAGACTAACCAAAAGATCACCGAAGGGATGAAAATGGTGGGTGACTTGCAAAGGAATGGAAATAATGGAAAGAAAGAATATCCATGTGTATGCAATACCTGATTATAATGTTTGATCTTTTTACCTTTGATTTTTTTGTAATGTTTTCTCATTTTTTGTATTTTAGAGTTTTTATATTTTTGTAGATTTTGACAGCTTTGCAAAGGGAAAACCGCCAAGCGAGAATAAAATGAATATGAATGATTGGGAATTTGGGACCAACAATGTCACTCTGCATGATAGGATCCAACAACAATGTTTATGATTTCTTTAATAAGGGAGACTAGGAGTGTTTGCTTATCAAGAGTAATATTATCTCCAATCTCAATGACCATGGTGAGATCATATTCAATAAGTGACTGCGACTTATCTTGAAACATGGATTTTGTATGTGGGAGCTTGAGTTCCCTATCCATAGGTTTCTACACTTTGCACCATACTTGATGGTTACGTTGGTGTGTATTCTTGAATCACGTTTGATTTTAGACTTTTGAATGTTGGATTTGCTTGGAGCTTTATAGATCTTTGGAGTTTTGATCTTAGCTTGATGAAGAAATTGTTGGTGTTTCCTACAAGATAATGTGTGATTTTGCTGATCCTAAGAAGTGGGAGAAGAAAGTGGATGTTTGGGATTGATGATAGGAATATTAAGGATGATGGTGGGATTTCCACAATTTTTGATAAAAGGATGATATGATGGACAAATAGGATATGGTCCAAGGATTGAAGAGGATGGGCTACCGGGAGGTGAGCCACATATAAAAGATGAAGGGCTACTAGGATGTGGCCCAAGGATAGAAGAAAATGGGCTACCAAGAGGGTGTCTTGTATATGGAAGATGAAGGACTACTAGGACGTGGCCCAAGTACGAGAAGATGACGGGCTACCAAGAGGTGTCCCATAGATATAAGATGATGGACTACTTGGAGGTGTCCCATAAATAGAAGATGGAGGGCTACTAGGATGTGGCCTAAGTATAGAAGATGAGGGGCTACTAAGACGTGGCCCAAGAATAGATGATAATGGGATACTAGGACATGGCCCAAGTATAGAAGATAATGGGCTACCAGGAGGTGAGCCACATATAGAAGATAATGGGATACTAGGACGTGACCCAAGGGAAGATGAAGATGGGCTACCAAGAGGTGGCCCACATATAGAAGAAGATGAAGGGCTACTAGGAGGTGACCCAAGGAGAGATTGTGATTGAGGAATTATGATATGTAAGGAATGATTGGGTGATGAGAAGATAGGCCAAGGATCAATGATAGACCCAAGTGTTTCTCCATGTAATGGGAATGTGAAAATGGAAGAACAAGAAGAGGATCAAGTTTGATGATCTTAGGATATTCCTCTATTTTTTGACAAAAGGAATCAACTTCTTCCCCACAATACGTGCGCGTATCAAGTTCAAAATAGAATCCTTTCTCACGATCATCTAGAGGAATGCCATAGTGTAGCCCCATGAATTCTCTTGTTACTTCTTCATTCTGAAAGAAATCAATCAGCATGGGTTGTTTTTCTTCGACCCTAGTAGGTTGATTAGAAGAAAGGGGTCCAACTGGTGTGGAAGATTTAGAAGATGATGACTTGAGAGATGAATTATATTTAGATCTACATGTCCCGCGAGTGGAAGAAGATATAGATTTGGAATTGGTTGGTATAGGTTTTTCTAGAATATGGCATATTACAAGTAGAAAAAGAGGATCATGTAGCCAATCAGTGGATTATGATGTAGGGGTCAACTTAGATGATTGATAAGAAGAATTTTGAGTCACATGGATCTTTGATGGAGGAAGAGGTCATTGAGGTGACTAATAAAGGAGGTCCTACAAAGAAAGGGAGGACCACATCTCAATAGTCAAATTAGATGTTTGATTGGAGGAACTTGGAGTTGCATGGATCTTCAATGGAGGAAAACACCATTGATATGACCGAAAAGGGGATCCCGAGAAGAAAGGGAGCACCGTGACTTAGGATTTGAATTATGAGAATGATGGCGAGAATTCGGATTCTCATGAATCTTCAAAGGAGGAAGACATCATTGAGATGGCTTATAAAGGGGGTCCTGTAAAGAAAGGGAGGACCTTGAGTCAAGAGTCGAATTAGAAGAATGGTGGGGAGAATTTGTGGCAAAAAAAATCCTTAAAGGAGGAAAACGTTTTTAGGTGATTGATTGCTCCCTAGAAGAAATTTGATTGGATGAGAATCATGAGATTGAGAGGAATCCAAAAGATAGTTTAGATTAGAATCATCAGAAGATTGAGAGGAATCATAATAACAGTTTAGATTAGAATCAAGAGACTAAGGGGAATAAGAAGAATAACATGGATTAGAATCATCAAAATCATACCACCAAATACGATATGAGTAACTCGAATGAGTTCCCTAGCATGAAGAACCAATCAAGGTTTATTCGTGATGGGAATATTTTAATGTGAATGCCTAAACCTAGGTTGCCTATTGTCATAAGTTAGTCATTGTTGGCATCGTTGGGTATAATATTTCAATGTGAATGCCTAAACTAGGCTGCCTATTGTCATAAGTTAGTCATTGTTGGCATCGTTGGGTCTAAATGCCTAGACCTAGATAGTGTGATTGAATTTCTTCAAATGGAAGGAAGTTCCATGTCAATTCGGTAGCATAATGGAAACCAACTAGACATTTTGTAAGTATGGATATGTTCATGTGATTTTCTAAAGGGAATATAATGAAAACATACATCGTGATGACACAATTTCAACAATCCAACAAGGTTTGGAAAAGTAGCAAGTATAAATTTCAAAATGGTTGATCAAAATTTAGCAACATAATGGCTACAAAGGAAACTTTTCCAATGTTCAAATTTTTTCAAGAGTTTCTTGATAGGAAATGTTTTTGCTAAGGTTTGAAAAATGTGTACAAGGACTACAATGAACCTAGGAAAAAATCAAACAACGTGACAATCTGTGAAGGTTTCTATGAATGTCAAATAATGGCCAAAGAATGTCCAATGGAAAATAATAAAGAACCAAATGATTAAGGATCAAAAGGATTGTCCTAGGAAACAAGTCTACAATACTAAAGATCATATGGAAAAATCACACAAGTTTGGAAAATATTTCCACTCTACAAGAAGCTACTCCCTATGTATGTATGTCTCAAATGGTAGTTTGACGCAAAATGATCAACACAATGTCAACACTTAAGTCAAGTTTAAGATAAAGTAGGCATAAGTATTAACAAAGGATTGAAGTGACTCACAATGCAAAGTTTATTATAGCCAATCTAGATAGAAACAAGGCCTAAATCCCAAAAGTGGAAGTTACAAATGTGAGCAACGCAATAATACCACTTAGATACGTTAATCAAGCTTTATGGAAAATAAAGATATTAGTATCGAAATAATATTGATACGACATGAACAATGTAACAACACTTTTCAAGGTTGAGGAAATGTTTGGAAGGAGACAAGGTCAAAGTATACCAAGGAGTTGTTAAGGTGCAAGCAACGTAACGGTACAATCTAGACACTTAAATCAAGTTTATGAGAAATAAGATGTAAGTATCAAAATTGTATCAAGATGATGTGAGAAAAGTAACACCTCAAGGGAAGATCGATGATGAAGCAAGCCTAACTACGATGAAATTTCTTGACATGGGTATTAAGATAAGGCTACTCAATATTTGAGGATGTACCAACACACTTTCAATGCTTACTATCGCAGTCGCAATAAGGAAGGATGTAAGCGGGTGCAAAAGTGGTGGACACAATCTTAAGTAACACTACGTATGTATGCTTTATTTTGTCCCAAAAGGGAAACAAGAAAACAAAGGAGTAGACCAAGTGGGGGTGAAAAATACTTAGCATCACTTTGGTAGAGTTTTTCCTTGTCTTAAGACAAGTGAAAAACTAAGACAAAGTAACACTTAAATTTTTTTGTGATAAATGTCACATGCATCTAACTTTGATGGACTCTCCCTTATTCGACTAACAAGGTTTTGACTCCAAAAAAGTTGTCACTTTGTGAGAGATCTTTGAAACATGATTTTTTTTGGTTAATTTGGCTCCTATGTAAAATGGCTTCCTATTAGTTCACTCTCTAAGTGTCACAAAATATCTCTACGAGTGCGATTTTCCAAGAAATTCACACTGACTAAATCAAGGAGTATCTCAAATTTACTTTACCCCCTTCAATATAATGAGAAATAAATTGTGTTCAGTTTTATCTCACTGGGGTTGCGTGAAGATAATTTTAACACTAATATCACAAAGGTGTACTACTCAAGTGGATAATCGGATCACTTCCCGTTTATTCCACCAATTCCCTCAAGGTGTGGACTACTTTTTGGTTCCTAAGGTGATCCTCATATTGATTTTTATGGCTTATGGTAAGGAACTTCCCCAGCTTTAAGCGATGATTTATAGCTCTTAATCGGAACCTACAAATACAATGTTTTGAATAGTGGTTTTTTTTTAAATCTTTTATCTTAGTGTGGTTTTGTACGTCGTTGACAACCTACAACAAACTGTATTAGTATTGGTTTAGATCTTGATTCTTTGACAATCCAGTATTGATCCTATACGTGAAGGTTAATAGTTTTCCATAAGATCAAAACATCGTGAAATAGGGTTGCATGTTTTTTCTACTTCTCATGATCATCCTAAGACACAAGAGAAGAGCATACACAAAAATTAATCCAACTATATTGAAAATGGAAAGCTTGTAAACCAATTGGCTAGGCCACTCATTTTAACCAATTGTTATTCATTCCTTTAGTCATGAATTTAATGAAGTGTTTTATAAATGCAAGAAGGCTTAAAGCTGTTTTTGATTCCCAAGATCACCTAAAAGGTGCAAGGGAAGATCATAGACAACCCTATCCTAAGATATGAAAGCACGACATTCATTAAAGATCATCAAAAAAGTTAGCAAAATATGATTCAAAACACCCTACAAACAAAGGTTAGCACTGAAAACCTACAAAAGATGTTAGAAATATCCATGATCAAATCCTAAAAATGTTGAAAACAGAGCCCAAATTTGACATAGTACACCAACGTGACCCTTTTAATAGTAGCGCGGACTCATTGACAACTACATGCCCCTAGCGAAAAATACATAACCCAAAACACATCAATGTGGGTCTGATACAAAACAAGGATTGGCAACAAATAGATTGACACCAAATATATGTCCGAGAAAGAAAGCAGATTGGCAACACAGAGTGACAGAGCACGACTAGAGAAGAAAAACATGGGGTGATACAACAAAAAAACAGATGAGAAAAATCCTCATAGTAGCGTGGTCATCATAACGGTAGCGTAGCCTAGTGACACTAGCTTGACACTTCTAACAAAAGAGCACATGACTTATGACAACAACATGGGGCAACTTAACACCAACGTGGGCTTCTGGAATGATGCCATAAACACACATATATGACATCATCAAACTCAAAAAGGTCCATTTTTGTCATCTTAGCCCAAAATTAACAACGACCCATCTCCTTTAAACCTACAAAAGAGACTCAACACATGTAAATTTAGAAAAATACATCAAGGAATTCAATTTATTTAACATGTGCGTAATAATGGTTAGCCAAAATTGAGAAAAAAACTAACAAAACTTGAAATCAAATGTGATGGGTTAAGCCCCATTGGGCGTGCCAAATGTGTTCATGTAAAACTAACTATGTTATGTGAATTGAAACTAACACCTAATAGCTCCAAAGTAAATTTAATCAAATAAGAACCATTAAGATAAGAGCTTATAGAAACTAACTTCTTTAAATGCATGAAACTTGAATAAATCAAACTAACATACTAAGCCATTCCTACTCTTTATATTTCTAAATAAACATTAACCTAGTTAGATCATTTACCAATCAAAGTTAATTGTTGTTTGCCTCAAGAATTGAGGATGGAATCTCACCAAGATACAGCTACAAAGCCATTTTTGGATCTTCCCATACTACTCAAATTTGAGTGAATGGATGCAATATGAAGAGGCTAATCCAAATCAATGGAGAATGCTCAAGATCAAAATGCCTATAGTTTTCACTAGTGAAAATGAGGTGTGTGTTTAGAAGGAGGGTTCTTTATATAACATTCTTGTTTGAGAAATATTTACAACTTGGTACATGTGCGATAAGGGTAAAACAACATTAGTAATGGATAAGGTTGCTTTAGAAAATGTAACCTTGATCTAGAAGAGTGTAATTTGTCATTAGTAACTCATGGGAGTTGGAGAATGTTTTAATCACCAAAGGTGATTAATTAATAAGTAGAGGTAAGATTATAGAAGTTAATTAGAGGAAAATTAGTATGATTCAGAGGAAGGAGAAAGGAAATTTATCTAATAAATGGTGATTTATTGATTTAGTGTAGTGAGTGTAATTAATTAATAATAATTAATTAACCCAAGTAGAAGCGGACACTAATTAACGAAAGGTCGTTAATCGACATCCTGAATGATAGGAAGGTTAATTAATTAGCGAAATGTAATTAATTAAAGGAATAGAGGGAAAATGGTGGTTTATTGATGCAAAGTGTAGTCAATTGACCAAAAGAGAGTGAAGATCATGGTTAATTAGCGAAGTGTCATTAATTGACTTAGTGCGAGGAGAAGAGGTGTTTATTTGATGAAGTGTCATCAATTTACGAGAAAGAGGGTAGTTAGTGCAATTTAAATATTAAAATTGTGTAAGAAGATTTTAGGTGTCTACAAGAGTGAACCAAACTAGAAATCCAAGATGAACCAAAGTGGAGTGTACATGACCTTGAGTTTGAGAGATCCTTCAATGGAAGTGGAATCTTAGAGAGAAGGTGTGAGAGTAGGAATGAGCAAGGATTAGGGTTTGTAGGAATTGAATTTACAAAGCTAGGGCATGGATCTTGGAAACCAAACCAGGGAATGAAGCTAAAACATCAAGAGTAAGTGTTTGAGAAACTAAAATGGTTGATCAAGGAACTTGGATGCTCGGAAATAGGGCACATAATTTGGGTAAGTGAATTTGAGCACCTAGGGCACGTAATTTTTAAGTTTAAAGTTTTTAACAATGGAAAATATATTAATGAAATGAAATAAGGCTCCTACAATCAATAAGTATCCAAAGAAAAAAAAACAAGGATATCCCCGATGATGTGCCCAAGGATTGGTTCTACGAAATGCAATACCCTCCATAAGTGTTAATAGGGCAGCCATGGGTATTGCATCTGAAAAAATGCAAGATAATTTATTATAATCATCACATAGCTCATGAAGGAGAAATAAGGAAAGATGTAATAAATGAATTATCCTGCACGACAAAAGGAAAAAAATTTCATTAATGAAAAAGTGAAGAAGGACCGGAGATCACAAGATTTTTGTAGTTGTATGAGTTGTCTTATTTTGCGAAACCAAAGTGCCTCTACCTATCACTTCATCGAGGGTGCACGAGGATTTATTCTACTTCACGGGAAGGAGAATGTGGATAAATACACAATTGATATGAAAGGTGAATGGCTTACACAACAATGGAGTAAATATTGGATGAGATTTGGAGGATGATGCTTTAGTTGAGGTCACAACAACAAATTTCAACTATCAACAAGGGAAGTGTGCATTCACCATTGCGAGCATAATAGAACCAAGTACAAGGGTAACAATGCACCTTGTAAGTCATAAATTGGGTGTGTCTTAACATTGGACATAAGTAAATAAGAAGTGGTTGCATGTCGCACACAAGATGGCACAAAATACATTGTAAAAAAATTTCGTGTTTATTGGTTTGAAGGAATATTCGAGGATGAAAAATTCTAGGGTGAGTAAAGGAAAAAGATAACTTGGGACGAATTATGTTCTTGATTATATTTTGGAACATCACAATGTCTAGTAGCTCGAGCATTAGATATAGATCTATCCTTTCAAAATAATTCTCCTATGCAGATGTTGTCGAGTTTACATGCAAAGGGGCAATAACATGCCCTTATAAGATGCATGTTGAAAAGTGGTATAGGATATTACACATGCATTTGAGAATGAATGGCACGTACCAAGGAACTACCAACTATATTAGATAAAAAGGTAGAGTTCACATTACATCATCACTTCTTCCTTAGACAATTTTTACTTGGCACTAGGGAAAATGGGGCCTTGGTGTAAGTTGCCTTTTATTTTTACAGGAAAATACTTCCAAGAATTTGTGAACATGATAAAGGACGTGCACAAGCTGAACTTTAATGCATATAGTGTAGACTCAGTACTATCATACGTTGCGCCTTACTTTTATGTATCTATCAAGGTGAGCATATGTAGAATCAATGGATTCAAACAACACGGAGTTGACCCTCATGACTATTATAGTGGATAAGGGCACATTTAGAGTATATATTTATCTTAGGCCCAAGTTGAAGGATTGGAAGTACCTCAACGCAAGAGATATTCATTTTCCCAAACCCCACGTAAGAAGTAGAAAATGGTAATTACTAAGAGAAGGCGTGAGGATACTCCTCCTCAAGAAGAAGAGGAGTGGGAAGATGAAGGGGAATAAGATGAAGAAAATGAGGAAGAAGAAGAGATGATTTTAGACCAAAAACAAAGAAAGAAAATGTAGCGTTAACGCTAAGAAGAAAATAAGGGTGCAAGTACCTCCAGGCACCTAAGGGGTCACCATTAGTCACTTCACCAAACCAAGACCCTCAAGAAGAAGCAGATTTTAGTAAAGAAGAAATATCGAGTGGTTCATATCGAGGAAGATGAAGAGGACTTGGAAGAAAAGGTGGCTGAGGATATAATGTGCGAGAAGGAGTGGTGATAGGAAGATATTCCACTACACGATGAAGGGACAACAAAATAAGAAAAACCCAAGAACGATACCATTGAGGATGAGGAGGAGATGTGCGACGTGTGCAAGGAAGGTTCAAAGGGTGATGAATGCCATGAGGATGGAAGTGAAGAAAATAGTGAAGAGGAAGAGCTCAAGGGAGATGAAGAGGAGGAAAATGTGGAGAAGAGGTCATTTGGGATGACCAGTGGTACTAGAGGAGAAGTAAGTGGATAACCATTAGACATTGTGCGAAGGCATTGAAGAATTCATGCATGAAAGAGAAGGTGTGGAGATGACCCCAAAGGAACCTTTTATGTCTTTCATTGATGATCATACAAAGGTATTAAGGGCTAGATTCCAAAGCATAGTGCCGAAGGAAGAGTTATTTGGTTGGGAGTTGCTCGATTACGATGCGACACTTATGCACACAAAGAAGATGCTTTCTTGGTGTATGTAAATGCATATGGAGGAAATAGAGTTTGAGGTGAGAAAGGACTCACGCTCTAAGATGAAGTTGAAAATTGAGATGGAAAAGAAATTTCACATTACTAACCCCACCAGGCTTACTAATGAGCAAGTCTACAATTTTCTCAATAAAATAGACACCAAAGTTACATGAAGGAATCTAGATAAAGGGGATACATAAGGAGAAAAAGGAGAAAAAAGATAAAAAAATTCAAAATGCTCATAGAAGACTTGCATGGGATGAGAATAAAATGACTTTGTATGTCTACAACAAGGCCACGAGATATTGTAAAGAGTATCATGAGCACATGCTTAGAGTTAGTGTACCAAGCACATGATGACTATCCCACATAGATTCATTACTTAGAGGACCAGGTGCACATGATGTTGATAGAGAAGAAGTATGGGAAAGGGATAATAGTTAAGGAGTTGGCGAAAAAAGAGAAAGAACAAATAAGAGGTGGAGAAAATAATATCATAATATGAGACATTGATTGTAGATATCGAGGAGGCCATAAAGAAGGAAAAGCATGCATTCAATAACTTATAAAGTTTTGATCCAATTCTTAGTGTGCACGTTGCACATGAAGAGGCATAGTTAAGGATAATTCAAGCCACTATGAAGAATAACAAGGCCGAGCGAAAGAAATTCATGGCCGAAGTAGTAACAAAGAGAGACTTAATCAAATCCATGAAATACATGCTTAAGGAAAGACTCAACAAGATCCACTCGAGGTATTGCACAAGATGGATGCACTAGAAGGTGTGACCTCGGAATTGGATGTGGTGGCGAAAGAACCAAAGGATAAGGTTGATGAACCTTGAGCAAGTATCCAAAGTATTGTTAAGTCGGTACCGAGATAAGGTGGCCCAGGAGCTTAAGGGGTGGAAGGAGTTGGAGAATGTATTAAACAGGGAATTTCCATAGCTTCTCCAACTACCTAAGGCCAAGATTTGATGTGCGCTTAGATGCCGATATTCTTTGATTCATAGTATTTATTCTTGAGCTTTATTATTCTTTCATTTTTGGAGGAGACATTCTTTGGTTCAAATATTTTCAAGGATGACATACAATATCCCTAGTGTGGGGTAATTTTGGTAAGAGGAAATGGTTGTGTTAGCCATGGGTGGAAGATCGAGACCGAGCATGAATGCAAGGGTAGAAAATAGAAAAAATGCATTGCATGAAGGTGCATGTAATATAGAGGAACATGTCATCACACAATGGTTCATGCACATGTATAACATTCAGGACTTAGCCAATTTTTGACAAAGGATAAAAATAGGGGGGGAAAGCAAGATGGTATGATGTGCACGTAAAGTCCGAAATAGGCAAACCAAAAGGAGAAAGAACATGCAAAGAGGTGAGATAAATATAGGATTAAAGCAGGATATAGTGGAGCTATTTATAACTCGATATAGAGATAAAACAAAGTTGAAATAACATACAGCCTATTGATAATACACCTATTATTAGGATGAACACATGTAGTCAATGAAGGGAAAATTCCTACACATATAAATAGGTGTATCACTATTTTAATAAAGTACTGTTAGTACGAAATAAAATCACCCCCAAATGAGTCGTCGGATCTGCTTTTCTAAGGCAGACTCATCTGGTGTGATTGCATAACATTGAACTTTCCCCAAGGTGTGGGACCTTGCAAAATGGGAAAGCTCTCCAGATTAAAGGTTGGTTCCTTATTCCTCTGTTTAGGTGCATACGTGAGAACTTGCAGAGGATCTATTTCTATACCTAATCTAAAACTTTCCAAGGAGACATGGATAAAAGAGTATAAGAAATAAGAAATAACTAAACTACCAGGTGATGCACCAAAGGAATGATGAACACTTATTTTTCTAATAGACACAAACCAACAAAATGCATACAATAAATAAGCACAGATAGCTAGATATATAATGGGAGACCAGATGAAAGCAAAAGAGATAAGAAAGGATCTAAAATCGATCATAGACATGTTTTATTGCTCTGTAGATTGATACAGTCCATTACAAAGTAGCCAAGAGGCAGAAATGTAATGCAATTTTTGATGGAAGGCCTGAACCCCACAAATCCCTTTGCTAAGAGGAGAAGGGAGCCTGCAAAACAAATAATGTCCAACCCTTTACAATGAATCCTGCCCCCATATTTATAGATTCAACCTGAAAGAAGAAGAGAGAGAGAAGCGAGAAAATCAGGTTGAAGCTCAACCACCACTGTTAATTCCTCTAATGAAATATCTCCCCAAATCCGTCTTTATTGCATCAATCCTTGGTTCGGCACCTTGAAGGAAGAGGAAATGGTGAAACAAATCAAATCTGATCTAGTTGTTGAGGCAAGAAGATCCTGCATTGAAAGCCCGAAGACGTTTCCTCCATTTTTCTTCACCTAACCTCCTCAAAATTAAAGTTTCAGACCTCCATGGCATGGGTGAGGCCGAGATATTTCCAACAACACCAAATTTTTGATATTTCAAGCCCGATTCAAATATATTCTCCTTCAAAGTTTGTATCAGTGCATACATGAGGGCAGGAAAATAGCTTGAAAAATGGGTCCCCTTTTGATATGGGATACGTGGTAGTCTGGTGCTCATTTAGAAACCTTTTCTCTATTCACCCCTTGGATCAGCGCCATACTGACACTTGGCATTCTCCGCTTATACCTTTATACTTAGCCAATTTTGAAGCCTTTTTGTCTGCCTTTAGACTATGTTTCCTCTTATGTAGGATCGTGGTCAATCCAATATTTGGCACGGGGTGAAATATGGATAACAATTTGGCGACTCACAGGGGTATCTGCCTGCTAGATGAAAAGACCAATTGCCTTGTCATATCCATTGGGCATGGAGTCGAGAAAGACAGTCCGATACAATTTTTTTCCTCTAATTCATGAGCCCTATTCAAGCTTACACTCCCAATTTTCATAAGAAATCTCGAAATGAAGGTTTCTGAGAGTAGAAAATTGTTTTAACTCGGGTTTCATCTGTCTTTCCGAATAGACTGCACAAGAGCCATAAAACAACACCACACTATATATGAAATTTAAAATCATACATGCTCCAAGTGGAACATGTAGAGTGTGCAAAGCACTTAGGAGAAAAGCAATCTACACTACAACAAGACAATGTGCATATGCACTTAGAGGAAAGAGAAAACTAAACTAATGTGTACATGGTGAAAACTCCCCTTTTAGTAATGTGTGTTTAAGATAGATCCCATTTATTGGAATATGCAACTCTTCACCCTCCAATGTAGAAAATTGGAAAGCATTGTTACTTTACATCTTATGATCATATAGGGGCCACTCTAGATGGTGTCAAATTTGGAATGCCTTCCTGGTTTTGCTCGATTTACATCCCATTTCAAAACCAGGTCTCCTTCCTGGAAGGTGTTTTCTTTTGTCTTCTTTTCAAAGCATTTCTTGATTGAAGCCTGATTCTTCTCTATTGCTTGGAGAGCATGCTCTCTAGTTTCTTCTAATTCTATCAGCTCTGCATACCTAGCCTCCATTGGTCCAAATTCAGACATCTCTAGTTTCTTCACAAGCTCCAATCTGGAAAGTCAAGTGATATAGGCAACACTACCTCTTTCCCATAGAAAATCTTGAATGGAGAGTTGCCTGTAGATCTCTTGGGCATTATTCTATCATCCCATAAGGTTGTTTTGAGTGTGTGTGCCAATTCGTCTTATTCTCATCAAGAGTTCTTCTGATGATCTTTAGCAGGTTTTTGTTTGTGGACTCAGCGCCATTACCTTGAGGGTAATAGTTTGATGAAGTACTCAAATAAGTCCCATTCTTAACAACCCATCCTGTGATTTTAGAACCTATGAATGCTAATGCATTATCTAACATGATGGCGGTTGGCACTCCAAATTTGGTCACTATCCCTTCATATAAATCCGGATACTAGACTCATTTTCTTCCTTGAGTGCCACTGCCTCACCATTTGGTAAAAGAATTTTTTCACCATCAAGATCCATTTGTGGCCTTGGCTTGAATTTGGATTGATGACTCCAATGAAGTCCAATCCCCATTGCATGAAAGGTTGTTCGACTGAAATTGGGTGCAGTGGAAGTGTTGCTAGCTTTTCCTTTCCCTTGAAGAATGCACAATTCTTGCACCTTTTGATCCATGTGTAGCAGTCACTAAACACTTTGGGCTAGTAATATCTTGCTTTCATGATTTTGAGTGTTGTTACTCTTGGAGAAAAATGGCCTCCAACTGCTTCAACATGGAATTCTTGTAGCACTCTCTCCACCTGATCTGTCCTAATGCATCTCAACAGAATGCCATTGATGTCCCTCTTGAACAAGACACCATCAATAAGAACATATGGGATGGCCTGTAACTTGAAATGCCTTCTTTTTTCTTTACTCATCCCATGAGGACACAAACATGTTCAAAGGAAGTGCGCCATATCTTGGGTCCAACAAGGAGCAAGTACATCATCTCTCCCCTCTTCTTGATCTTCTTTTAGAACAAGAACAGTCTCCTTTTTACTATCTGTTTCATCTTGTTGACCTGAGGCTAGTTGTTCACACAACCCCTTCCCACGGACTATCTTGGTGACCTTGATCTCAATGTCATATTCCATGACATGAGTGATCCATGCTACATGCTTTTCATTCAGGTCCTTGCTGAGAAGGAATTCTTTAACTCCCACATGGGAGACCAATAGTTGGATCTTTTTGTTTGAAACCAAATGCTTAAACTTCTTCAATCCTCTGATCACCGCCAAGACCTACTTCTTAATGAAGGAGTACCTCACCTCATAATCTTCCAGACTCTGACTAAAGAAAGCAATTGGTTGTTCTATACTTTCTTTTTTCTATTGCACCAAGATTGTAGAAATTGTGTCACTTTGCCACCAAACGCATACAATATGAAATCTTTGGGAAAATATGCGTTGAAAAGAGTTGGGGTTTGTGATATGGCTTCTTTGATAGCCTCAAAACTTTATTTTCCTTCACTCGTCCACTTGAATGCTAAGCTCTTCTTCAACATCAACGTTATTGGCTTAACAAGGGCAACAAATTTTGGAACAAACTTGCGAAAAAATTTATTTTTCCCAAGAAGCTTTGAAGAGCCTTCTTGTGACTTGGCAATGGCAATGCTCTTATTGCTTGAACTCTCTCTCGGGTCAATTGCCAATCCTTCCTTTGATACAATATGGCCTAGAAGCTTACCTTCATGGGCCAAGAATATGCATTTTTGGGGTTCAGTGACACCCCAAAACTCCTGCATCTTTGGAATACCTGCCTTAGATGGAAAAGATGATCTACTGCATTTTGGAAAACACTTGTAATGTCATCTAGATAGATCAACACTATTTTGTTGATCAGTCCCTTAAATGCCATATCCATTGCCCTTTGAAAAGTGGCCCCGATGTTGGATAATCCAAATGGCATTTTCCTGTAGGCATATGTGCCCCATTTGGTGGTGAAAGTTGTTTTGAATTGATCATCTTCTTTCACCATGATCTGGTTGTACCCTGAGTAGCCATCTAGGAGGGAGAACCTTTCCGACCTAGACACTACTTGTAAGATTTGCTCCATTAAAGGGAGTGGGTAGTGATCTTTGAGGGAGGTTCTATTCAAATCTCTGAAGTCAACACATAGTCTGATTTCTCCATTTTTCTTTCGAATGGGACCAGGTTTGCAACCCAACTTTAGTGTTTGATTGGAAATATGATACTCATCTCTATTATCTTGTTCAGCTCATTCATTAGAGGCTCAATATGTGGGTTGACTGGTCTCTGCTTCTACCTAATGGGCTGAGCAGTGGATCTAGTTTGATTGTGTTGTGCTAGTTTTGGATTGAACCTTCTTAGGTCTTCATAACTCCAAGCAAACACATCAGGAAATTCTTGGCAAAGTTGTATGAATTCATACCTTTCTTGCTTGGTGGCCACTTTTCCAATTTGAAGTGTTTTTCTTCTCAACCGGGATTGACTCGAATCTTCTCCTTTGATCTACATGTTAGCCTTCTCTTTTACGAATTGATCACTAGGATTGAAAATGCATTCCAGGTCACTAAGCCTTTGGGAAGATTGTTTGTATGCGGTTGTACTATCGGATTCTTGTACTGTTGCTCTAGTCTGCTCTGGTTTATAGCTAAGAATTCAGCGTCTTCTTGTAGAAAGTTAATTATTTTTTGATCATTCTCAAACACCTGTCAGCATGTATTATTATCTGGCACTACTAGCCTCACAACCACATGGATATGTTTCTATTCTCTATATCTTTTGATGTTGTCAACCACATCAAATGTTGCCCCAACCACTGCAAGTTTGTCGGTAGCTTCATTCTCCTTCCTAGGTATGGACACAATACTGAAGGCCTTAAAATTCTCCATGAGATCCCATACCCTACTCTTGTAGTTCTTGAGCAGGTCATTTTTTTATAGCATTTAGTCCTCTGACTTGATTGGCAACCAGTTCACTATCACCAAACACTTACAATTTCTTGATCCCCAACTTCCTTGCCCAATGAAGACCTTAGACTAAAGCCTCATATTCAACGGTGTTATTTGAGAAATCAAAATGGAATATGAAGATTAATAATATCACATACCTCTAGGGACACAATCATGGCTTCTCCTTCAACTCCTTGTCTACTCCTTGAGCCATCAAAGAAAAATTGCCATACCTCATTGTCATCCTTGTATTCTAGCTTGATTAACTCAGGAAGAGGTTGATTCTCTTCATGTAGGTAGTAGACACCTAGCTTGGGTTCTTCCATCTCCCTATAGGGATAAAAAGCATGTCTTTGTTGGCCCACTCATCTAGGGTTAAGTCTGGGATACATCCCACTTTGGTATTTGTTTCGTTAGTGTTTAGGAGGTCTTCTTGATCAAAAGCTAAGCAGTTGACATTGATTGGGCTAGGCAAATAGGATTCAATATGATAATTAGAAATAGGTTCAGATCTTATTGTGGCCTTCACTCCATACCTTTTCCTAAAGAGCATATGTGACCAATCAGCAGATAGGTAGCCTCCAATTTTGGCAGTGAAGTCCCTGACAGACACAAAGCAAAATGTGGTGGCAAGTCTATGATTGACACGTTTTGCAAAATAGTCACATTAGGGAAAGCATGTAGAGTGAGACTCAGATCCTTGATGATTCCCACAGTAGTCATTGTTGTCCCATCTAATTGGACTACTCCTCTAGAGATGACCTCATATTAGAGACCCAACTGATCAGCTATTTGTTTGGGCATCACATAACTACTAGCCCCATAATCAATCATACAATTATGCACCAATTTGTCTCCAATAATCAATGAGACATAGAAGGGAGGAGGTCTCAGGTTTTTACCTTGTTTTTCTCCATGGTTTCTCCCTGGTTGAACCGCATTAGCAAGCACTCTCTCTTGTTGGTTAGGGGTGATTTGAACTTGACCAATTCTGCATGGCAGTCCGTAAGAGATCCCTCTACCCTGGAATGGCTAGTGACTCCCATAGTGAAATGTTCACACTTGTCCTTTTCATCTACTCAATAATATTGAATGAGCTATATTTTTGTTGCCCCCTCCTAGACACATTTCTTTCTTGCACATGGGTCGTTACAACCGGTGCCTGACTGGGTTTGGAAGGTGGTCTAGATTGGTTCAGCATGTTAGGAGTTATACTTGGAGTGCCATGACCTTGTGGAGCGATGGAAGATTGAGGGTCACCTAAGTTCAATGGTTGTCCTTCTCCAACATTTCTCCTTTTGGACCATGTGTTAGCAGCCACACCTTGAGGAGGGGACTGATTCATCCCATAGAAGTCTTCAGCCTGCCAATTGACAAGCATAGTTTCGTTTGGGGGGCCACCTTGTTGAGATCCTTGTTGTTGACCTTCCCCTTGGCTAGGTTCTTATGGCACCATACTGGTTTGTACCATCAAGGCCTGATTTAGAGCACCATTAAAGTACGTTGATTGGTTATGTGGTTGATCGCATGGAAAGCACCAATCATATTCCTGTGCCATATTGTTTTGTGTTGGGACCAATGCTCTTGATGTTAAAGTTGTATTAGGATCATACGGCCTGAAAGATCTAGCAGCTTAGGGCTGTCCTTGGTTCTGGCTCTGATTCATAGTCTAAGGTGGTGGCCTATTGTGTTGATACTATGGTCTAGCTTGATACTGAGCCTGGGGTTGGTATGGCATGGAACTCTAATCTTGTTGTCTTTTGATGGTCACTAGCTCACTCCCAAAGTTCTAAAGTTGCTTCATCACTTCTTGAATCTCTTTAGAGGTATTAGATAATGAAGTGAAGCTTTAGCTGAGCTTTAACTCCCGGGGGTGGGTATAGGAGCTAATGTAGGCACTTGGCTAGTATCTGGGCTTCCTAACTCAGGTACAAAGGCATGGATGGCCTAGGAGTGATTTTTCCAGCTTGAATCAAATGGTTCACAAGCCCTATGGAGAGGCTATAGGCTGCAGGTAATGTAGTGCCCCCCATTAACTGGATCATCAGAGAAATATCAAAATTTAAAGCCCTAAGAAAGTATAAGAAGGCACCTTCATTAGTGGGCTTTACTGTTGTTGGAATCCTATCCTAGGTCCGCTAGAATCTAAGGTTGAAGTCTGTCAGCTACTCGTTTGGGGCTCTCTTGATTGTTGTTAGTTACTCCAACAAAGACAAGTTATCACCTTTTTCCCAAACTAATTGTGAAGGGTTGTGCACGCTTAGTTCCAGCCTGGATAGAGCTCGCCTCAAGACTCCTGAAACATTGTGAATCTTTCCCTTTGAATAAAGAGGTGAGAAGCTTGACTGCAATTTCCATCTCATGGATCTCGTGGATTGCATGACATTTGTAATATCTTGGACACGATCACTTTGGGAGAAGTTTGATTTTCCCAAAGAAATATGGGATGCTCTTTAATGCTGCAATTGGAACTAGGTTTTGTGCATTCAAGGTGAGTGGACTACTATCGATGAAGTTGACATATGGATTTTGTTGTGCCATTCTAATTGGCCTAAGAACCCTTACAGACTGAAAGAAAGGCCTTGCAGGTGGAGGTGTTGACAAGGTTATGCTTGGTGGAGATGGAGACCTCTAAACTCTTCTTCCTCTCCTTTCTCTACCTAGGGATAGACGTAAGTATTCAAATATACCTTCTTTCCTTTCTCTAGACCAGGTTTTTCTCATGAATCTCCCAAGCTTGGGTTGTTGAAACCAATAGATTTGTTTCTTTTGGAGTTTCTAGATGTACAATTTTAAGGATTCTTAAAATCCAGAATCACAACAAGTGTACATCAATCCCTACTGTAATAATATGGAGACTTCTTAGTCCCACCAAGCATGCCAAAACTAGTTAGTGTGAAATCACAACACCCCCAAATGAGTTATCGGATCTACTTTTCTAAGGTAGACTCATCTGGTGTGATTACATAACATTAAACTTTCCCCAAGGTGTGGGACCTTGTAAAATGGGAAATCTCTCCAAATTAAAGGCTACTTCCTTATTCCTATGTTCAGTGCATACGTGAGAACTTGCAGAGGATCTATTTCTATAACTAATCTAAAACTTTCCAAGGAGATAGGGATAAAAGAGTATAAGAAATAAGAAATAACTAAACTATCAGGTGATGTACCAAAGGAATGATGAACACTTATTTTGCTAATAGACACAAACCAACAAAATGCATACAATAAACATTCACAGATAGCCGATATATAATGGGAGACTAGATGAAAGTGAAAGAGACAAGAAAGGATCTAAAATCAATCACGACATGTTTTATTGCTCGTATATTGATACATCCATTACAAAGTGGCCAAGACACAGAAACATAATGTAATTTTTGATGGAAGGCCCGAACCCCACAAATCCCTTTTGGCTAAGAGAAGAAGGAGCCCGCAAAACAAAGAATGTCCAACCCTTTACAATGAATCATGCCCCCATATTTATAGATTCAACTTGAAAGAAGAAGAGAGAGAGAGACAGAAAAGTAGGTTAAATCTCAACCACCATTGTTAATGCCTCCGATGATATCTCTCCCTAAATTTGTCTTTACCGTATCAATCCTTGGTTCAACACCTTAAAGGAAGAGGAAATGGCCAAACAAATCAAATCAGTCCATTTGTTGAGGCAAGAAGATCCCGTATTGAAATCCTGAAGACATTTCCTCCGTTATTCTTCACCTAACCTCCTCAAAATTAAAGTGTTAGACATTCATGGCATGGGTGAAGCCGAGATCTTTCCAACGACGTTAGATTTACAATAATTTGAGCCCTAAGTCAAAAGATATGCCCCTTCAAGTTTGTATCGGGTCCGTACAGGAGGGCGGGAAAACAACTTGAAAAATGGGTCCCCTTTTGATATGGGATACGTGGCAGATCCGGTTCTCATTTAGAAACCTTTTCTCTATTCACCACTTGAATCAGCACCATACCGACACTTGGCATTCTTCGCTTATACCTTTATACTTAGCCGCTTTTGAATCTTTTTCTATCCACCTTTTGACTATGTTTCCTCTTATGGGGGATTGTGGTCAATCCAATATTTGGAATGGGGGTGAAATATGGATAACGGTACCTTTTATGTGTAGAAGAGAAGGTCAAATTCGAGTCTGTATGTGATACATTATTAATGCACGCATGGTCCAAAGTGTAAGGATGTACTTACACTATAAATGTAATCAGCTTGTTTGTTATGTGATCAATTAGGTTTTCTATGGATAATTGTGTTTGGATAGAAAATATTACTATGTATGAATATGGTGTATTGGGAAATCAAGAGTTATTGATCATTTTGTATGTTGATTAAGCTTCCTTATTATATGTGTTGCCAATATTGTATGTTATATCTCCATTTATGCATGTTCCAATTATTGTGATGTATATACATACTCTAACATTCTAATAAGTGAAGTAAAGGAGGGACCCGTAGAGTTGTGCGTGCTTCAGTGATCGTTCAAATCTTGTCTAGATGAATTGCTAGCGCACCTAGATATTTATAGTGTTGGTTAACCATAGGTCTACATGTAGGTAAGGATGGACTCAACAATCAAATATGGACCATGAACAAGACTACATCATAAGGTGGTGTGGGAGAATTAGGATGGCCTCTAAGTGTGAATGCCAAAATGATCTATGTAATGAGAGTACTAGGTAAGGGCCCACAATTAGTCGCGACGTAAAATAACCACACATGTGAACATGATCTAGGACTTGATGGTCATGAGAGAGTGCATGAGGCCACATATATGGAATAGGCCTAGACTGAGCATGTGGAGAAAGAGAGTGTGAAATATGTCTAGATGGAGCATGTGAAACATATGACCTATGTGAATAGTTTCCTATGAGGTGGGCTATGTGATCTATAAATCGTCAAGGCCTATGAGTAGGAGCCATGTGCGAAGGAAACTAAGATGGATGTGCAAAAGGTGTTACAGGAGGAGAAAGGGATCCAAATACCATAGGAGGTGTCAAGGCTAAGGAGCCATCATGAATAGGAGAAGATGCACTAGGAGTAGGAGAAATTGAATATGGGATGGATGGAGGAGCCAAGGACAAAGGTGTTTACGGTGGAATGTTTTGAATAGTAATAAGATGACACTCATGGATGAACTTAAGGCATAAGTGAATAATAGAAGGCATGAATTTGGCATCCTAGAGCCAAGGGAGTCCTAAGAGTATGTCACAATGCGTAACAATAGATCCAATAGTAAATGGCATAGAAATAGTAAGAGGCCCAATAGTAATGGGTAGAATAACATGGCCATGAGAAGTGGGAGACCTACATGTCATCTAAGATAAAGGGAAGCCAATTGACTACAAGAAATATAATGAGCATGCATTGTGCTTGAATGTAGGATGTACCATAACATTGTTGACAGCATGGGGCCTAACAAAAACATCAATATGTAATCTATGGGAGGAGAATGAGGCATGAAAATCAACATCAGTGAAAGTGATAGTATGTGATGGGAGATCAATATCACGGAAAAGGAATCCAAGGAGGTGATCCAAAGAAGCAGGAGGGGGCACTACATGGTAGGTATGATTGAAAGATGAATCAAGGGCTGATTTTTCATGCTTAGGTAATCAATTATTCAATATTTTTAACTTTCCATTGTCATTGGTAGATGTGGAATTGGAAGTAGTGTATTCAGGTAACTAGATATTGCTATTGTCATGAGATCTTGAATCAAATGGATAATCTTGAAACACTTTTTGGTGGAGTGGCCATTACATATATGGTAATTGTAGACACCTAAAATCCGCTTATGTAGTGTTAATATTTAAATTGCACTAATTATCCTCTTTCCCTTATATTAATGACACTTCATCAATAAACCACTATTTTCCCTCTATTCCTATTAATTAATTACATTTTTCTAATTAATTATCCTTCCTATCACTCAAGTTGATGATTAACGAGCTTTCATTAATTAATGTCATCTTCTACTTGGGTTAATTAATTATGGTCACAACCCTAATTCAATAAATTATCATTTATTGGATTAAATTCCTCTCTTATATCCCCAAATCATACTAATTTTCCTCTAGCTAGATTCTATAAGCTTACATCTACATATTAATTAATCATACTTGATTAATTAATACACCACTCAACTCTCACGAGTCACTGATGATAAATTAAACTCTTATAAATCAAGCTTACATTTTATAAAGCAACCTTATCTATTCCTAATCTTGCTTTACCCTTATCCCACATGCACTAAGATGCTAAGCTCTCTCAAACCAAAGGGTTATATAAAGAACCCTCCTCCAACCCCTTCTTCTTACACATTATTTTCCCTAGAGTAAATTATAGGCATTTTGATCTTGAGCCATTCTCCATTATAGGAAATAGCTTCTCCATCTTGCATCCATTCTCTCAAATTGAAGAGCATGGGAAGATCCAAAAATGGCCTTGTATCCATTTCTTGGTGAGATCTCATCTTCAAATCTTGAGGAAACAACCCCATTTTGATTTCTAAAGTGATCTAAATAGGTTCATTTATTAGTTAGCAATCTTAAAGAGTAAGAAATAGCTTAGCATTTAGTTTGAGATTATTCATGCATTGAAGAAGTTGTTTCTCATAAGCTCTTATCTTGATGGTTCTATAGTAGGTTTGATTGTTTCTTTGAAGCTACTAGGTGTTAGCTTCTTTAGATTAGTAATGAAAATTTATATATGAACATATATGGCATGATCTGGGGACTTGAATCTAGGTCTCCTACCCATTCAAGAAGGATCTCAAAATGATGAAGTCAATCAAGGGGGTGAAACATCAAAATATAGTCGGTATACATGTCAGCTTCCCCTACCAAAGATCAACTCTTCACACAAGAGTTATAGTCCATGAAAAGTATACTCACAAGCCTTCAAGAAAGCAATATTGGGCATAGTAAAAGTACCAATACGAAGAGTTATGTCCTTACCCCTTTGATAGAGCTATGTTATGTACACCATTCCCTAAAAAATTTGACTGCCCAAAATTTGATAAGTACAAAGGTAAAGGTGACCCACGTGATCACATCAAAGAATTCTACATGGCATGTCAGGAAGTAGCCTATAATGACAACTACCTTATACGCTTATTCCCACATAGCCTAGGGGTCAAGCTTTAGAATGGTTTCTTCACATACCTAAGGGGTTTATCTTTACATGGCCTGAATTAGTGGAAATATTTGTATGTCATTTCTCGTTCAATGTAGAAAGTGACGTTACCATGTTGGACTTGTGTAGTGCTAAAAAAATACCTAATGAGACCTTTGCTAATTTCTTACAATGATGGAGAGGGTTAGCTAGTTGTTTCCCTTGTTCAATTCCAGAAAAAAATTGGTTAGAATTTTCATACCCAATCTAAATCCAGACATTGCTTTCCATTTACAAATGCATTATGTCAACAACTTTGAAGGAGTCGTAGAAAAGGAAGTTAGATCAAAAAAGGATTTAATAGCTAAAGGGACATTGAAACCCTTTTTAAAAGATCAACACGCATTTAAACCTACAGATAAATCAAAATTCTTTTAAAAAAATTAAAACATTATAGGAGATGGTATCACTGATTCAAAAATTATCCAAGCGGTTTAAATTTTTCCTCCTTTAACACTCACTAAGGGACCTAGTCAACCCAAAGTCAAACATCGAGTGTTCACTTTTCTCACAGACTCTTTGTCCATGATCTTAAAACAATTAGACACAGTGAACATGATTCACTATCCTAACATAACTCCCTTTGTAGATGATGCACCTAAACCATCATGGTACAAGGAAAATGAATACTATGAGTATCATCGCATCAAAGGTCACAAAATAGATAAGTGTCTAAAGTTGAAGCATTTTATTTAGGATATTGATAGTGGAGAAATTGAGGTTGATTCACCCAAAATCCATGATTTTGCTATGGAAACATGGTGCAATCGGCTTGTGATTCCGAACCTCCTCTAGCTACCCCTCAATATGGTCGATATGATCTCTTAGAACAACTTGAGAAGACAACTGCTAAGATCTTGATATTAGATCTTCTTACGATATCAAATGTTTGTAAAAGCATCCTTTATAAAACACTTTAGGGGTCAAGAGTGTTAACAAATATTGATATTTCACACCTCTAAGTGGTGGTCGTGCATCTTGCTCGAGAGTAAACACCTTACTTTTAGCCAAATTTAAATTCCCGTGATGATCATACACATAGCTTGCCCCTATACATTGAAGTATTTGTTACTCACAAAAAGATAAAAAGGGTGCTTGTGGAAAACAGATTTGGTTTTAACATCTGTACTTTGAAGCTAGTTAAGCAATTGGGATGCACAAAGACAGGCCTAGATTTGTATATCATTAACATCACATCCTACGAAAATACGTAACATGAGTCACCGGTACTATAGTATTGCCTATGGAAGTGGGGCCTACATATCATGACACCAAGTTCCATGTCCTAGAATTAGAACTTCCCTATAACATGCTCCTTGGCCACCCATGGATCCACACCATGCAATCCATACCATCAACCTTCCATCAATGCATCAAGTTATACTATGAAGGGAAAAAATTACTATTCAAGGAGATCTAGAGCCATTTTCACATTGTAGATCCTTGCATAGCTTCTCTCATACAACCTATGAATGTCCTTTTGTTGATATTGTTGTGCCAATTCAGACCAAAGCTATCACTTCTTGTGTTGATCCAGACACACTAAGTTCCTATGATAAAGATACTTCTACATTCATTTCTCCCTTTGCTTCATGGGAGATGAAGGTCATTGAATACAGCTGTGGAGAGTATGACCTTCAATAGGAAATCCATGTATTTGATCTCTCCTTATCACCCACAACGCAAGGTAGACCGAGTTATCAATATAAGTATCTCGAGAAAATTGTACTTTTATACCATACCTACAAAAGTGATGTACACCATGGGCTATAATAGTTACGGGTGTGGTACAAATGAACAAGGTATAAGAGAACCTATTCCAACCCCACATTTCAAAAAAAAAAAAATATGACATTGGAATTAGACCATGTGGGGCTCAACCCTCGACATTGATGTTACTACTTCGAGCCCGAGGATAGCTCTTCTAATTCAGAAAATGATAGAGAGTCTTGTCATATCCTATACAAGGATCTTTCCTCTACGAACCTTTTCCCGAATATAGCCATCCTTACCCTATCCCCTTTTGTTCCACCTTCTATTCCATGGGTAAACCTTATCCATCCCACTCTTTTTGATTGGGACCAAAACTTCATGCATTGATTGATCTCTTTGAAAATGATGAGGAAATTATTGAATTCATGGGTATTCGTGATAACATTCCAATCGGTGATCATAAGAAAGGTTTCTTCATTGACTTAGACATGTGCATATTTTGGGGAGGAGGCTAAGATGTGTGGTCGAAAAATTTAAAAGAAAGCAAGGGAAAAAATTCTTCTAAAAGCCTTGGAAAAAATGAAAGTCCAAGACGCATAGTGAAAACCTCTTTGAGGCGCTAGCAGATAAACAAGTAAAAATCAATGGACATACAAAGTGACCACACCCAGGGTTAAAATATCAATGAGTTGCCCTTGGAAGAAGATCTCAATATCCTCCCTGATCCTACGTGCATGGAGGACACATCCAAGATGCTAGTGGAGGATACCATTGATGTTAATATCGGAATAGAAGATAACCCTAAAATGGTCAAGTTGGGAGCTTCACTCTCAATAAAGGAACATAAGAATTTTGTAATGCTTCTACGAGAATTCTCAGACATATTTTCTTGGTCTTATACAGATATGTCAGGCTTGGATCTATCATTGGTAGTGTATAATCTTATTGTACATGCGCATACCTAAGCCTATCAAATATAAGCTTAAAAAAATGCATCCACGTGTCGCCCTCCTGGTTAAAGAAGAGCTAGAGAAATTTTTGGCAGTAGGTTTTATCAAACCTATTGATTACTCAAATTGGATCTCCAACATAGTACCTGTGTAGAAAAATCCAATTGGTATTAGAATATGTACATATTTTAGAGACATAAACAAGGCATGCCTAAAAGATGATTTTCCTCTTCCTAATATCGACATGATTGTCGATTCAACTGTGGGCTATGAAATGTTATCCCTCATGGATGGATTTTCTGGCTATAACCAGATCAAAATAACATAAGAGGATTAACGCAAGACTCGCTTCACAACCCCTTGGGCAACATTTTATTACCAAGTTATGCCATTTGGTCTCAAAATTCCAGAGAAACTTATCAAAGGGTTATGACTATGATCTTCCACGATATGATAAATGACATTATGGAGGAATATGTTGATGAAATTCTAGGAAAGTATAGAATAAGAGAAGAACATCCAGACATATTGAGGTACATCTTTCAACTCCTTCAAGATTACAAAGTCAAGCTAAATCTGAAGAAATGTGTCTTTGGTGTATTGTCAGGAAATTTGCTAGGATTCATTGTATCCATAAGAGGAATTAAGGTAGATCTAGCCAAATTCACAACTATCACTAAAATGCCTCCACCTAAAAACCTCTAAAAACAACACATCTTGCAAGGAAAAATTCAAGCAATCTGTCATTTCATCTCCCAACTTACAGATAAGTGCCACCCATTTACCCATTTGCTTAAAAAGGATGTTGACTTTCATGGGGGCCCTGAATTCTAGTAAGCCTTTGACTTACTCAAGAAGTATTTGGTTAATCCCCATGTCCTTATGCTACCTACCCTAGGCAAGCCCTTATTATTGTACATCTCAACCACACAATTTGCTATTGGTACTCTATTAGCTCAGTATGACTTGGACTAAAAATAAAAAGTGGTATATTATATCAGTCCCATTTTGATCGTATATGAGCTCAATTATCCCCAGATTGAAAAATCTTTCCTAGTTGTTGTCTTTGCTTTTCAAAATCTTCACCATTACCTACTAAATAACAAAACTAAGCTTATATCCAAAGTTGACCCTCTGAAATACCTTTTGTCTAAACTAGCACTTACTGGTAGGATGGCTAATTGGATCATCCTACTCAATGAGTTTAATATCGAATATGTTCATTAGAAGTCAGTAAAAGAACAAGTGCTCATGGATCAGTTGGTCAAGCCCTCTACCTAGAATAGAACCATTGAGTCTGGATCTACCAGACACCTCAATGTTGTATATTGAAGAATCCTTCATTTGGAAAATACATTTCGATGGATCATTCACCTTTCATGGTTTGGAAGCTGATTTTGTACTCATCACACCTTCAGGGGACTTCATTCCTCAATTTTTCCATCTGAGTTTTCCATGTACCAATAACATAGCAAAGTATGAGGCACTCATCATTGGGATGAAACTTGTTATTAAGTGGAATATTTGATAGCTCAAAGTCATTGGAGATTCATAGTTAATCATCAAGAAAGTCAATGATGAATACAAATTCAAATATGATAAGCTCATCCCATACAAGAAAATGGTGGAAACTCTCAAGGAATATTTTGTACACATTACTTTTGAGAAAATCCCAAGAGCACAAAATCAGTCTGCAGACGTTATGGCTATAATAGGCTCCCTACTTTGTATTCCACCAAGGAACAATGATATGTCATTCTTTTTGAAATTTTACAGATACTTGCATATGATATGCCATTGTTGTGTTTGGTTTGTGAAGTTTTTGGTCCTTTTTTCCATGGTATGAACCCATCTTCAACTATCTCTAGGATGGTACCTTCCCACCCAATATTTCCCATCCTGATAAAAGGAACCTAATCTAAAGAATAACTTGTTATACCCTCCTTGAGGCACCCTCTATTTTCATGTCTATGATGGGAACTTGTTGTGTTGTCTTAATTTAACCGAGTCCGTCCAAGCAAATCAAAGAAGTGCATGAAGGTGTTTGTGGAGCTCATACAAATGGAATGGTGCTAGAAAATAAATTATTAAGAGTAGGTTACTATTGGCCTACCATGGAATCAAACTGTTGTAAATATGTTAAGAAATGTTCATTGTGTCAGAAATATGGAAATCTCATCCATGCACCGTGTAATACTTACAACCAATCACAACACCATGGTCATTCTCTAAGTAGGGATTAGATCTCATAGGGAATCTCACTCCAACTTCCTACTATGGCCACACCCATATCATTACCACAATCGAGTACTTTATCAAATGGGTAGAGGTTGTGCCTCTTACATATGTTATTGGTGCCCAAATCTCCAAGTTCACCATGAATCATCTCATCTATCATTATGGCATCCCTTCTGCCATTGTAGCTAAAAATGGTAAGTCCTTTAAGAACAATACCATGAAAGCATTATGTTAATGCTTTTAAATAAACCTAAAGTGGTCTAATCCCTATTACCCTAAATGTAATGGTCAAGCAGAGGCCACTAATAAAACCCTTGTTCACATTATGGAGAAAATGGTAAGCAAAGCCGACATCTACAAATCCGTCCCTACCCTATGGGATTATATGCCTTCCATTTGCACCCCTACTAGTGCTACTAAATATTCCATAATCCTTGGCACTTTGAGGCCATCATCCCATTGGAAATTGAGCTTCCTTCCCGAGAATATTTCTCAGAGATTATTTAGATAAAGATGAAGAATATCGTGGCTGGCTGGTAGTAGAGCTAGAGTTGTTAGATGAAATATGCATTCATGCACTCAACCACCTGAAATTGTATCAGAATCAAGTGTCTCGGGCTATATTAAACATATCATACCTCACCAATTTGAGGTAGATGATATCGTATTTAAGGAAAACCAGCTTCAACATCTTGTGAAAGAAATAGAAAAGAAAGGAAATTTTGAACCAAACTAGTTGGAACCCTATGTCATCATAGAAAAATATAGATCAGGAGCTTACAAACTTGCCTATCTTGATGGAGATGAGCAAGTGAACCTATGAATGTTATGCATCTCAAGCGGTTCTACGCTTAAGAAGGGGGCAATATCATAAAATCACTAAATAATTGTAAAGATCAAAATACAAAAAAATCAAAAATTCAAGACAAAAGTAAAGAGAAATCAATTTGTCCAAGTGTGAAAACCACACAATTGTGGCACTTTAGACAGTCCTTTGGTGAAAACTAGTTTTCGGCACCTTGGGAGGATTCATTGTTCACAAGCATCTCACATCTAGGGGGAACATTTGCTTTATTTAAGGCTATTTTTCACCTAAATCTGAGATTTTGTTTGAGCCTACCATTTTTAAGCCTTAATCGACTTATCTTTCTCTGTTAATATGTGAAGGGTTTGCCTTTGTATATTCCCCTCTAATGTTGGGGTCATCTTCACATCTTTTATATCTTGCACATATGCATGGCATCTGCCCTTTTACATTTCCATCTAACATTGGGGGCATCCATGTTTCTCTATTTTCCTGTACATAATTTTGGAAAACTTTTAGAAAATCACAAAAACATTCAAATATGTTAGAAAATCCCAAAACATTAGAAAACCATTTTTTAGAAAATCTCAAAAACAATAGAACATTATTTCCAAAAATAACATAAAACGTATCGAAAACTATCCCACAAAAAAATAGTGCTTTTCTTACTTGTTTGTTTGTGTGTTTCTTGTTTTGTTTTCTTGCTTGTTTGTACATTCTTGTATAGTTTTTCTTACTTGCTTGTACATTTTGTATAGTGTGTTGCTTAACATACTACTTAGATTGGTTTGTTATTCCTTGATTAGATTAATTCTTGCTTGTTTATATTCAATATGTTTTGCATGCTTGTATATATTTATACATAGTTGTGTTTTTCAGTTTGTTTAGTGTGTATTTGTTAGATTTTTAAATTTTGTTGTGCTTGTTTGTTACTTGTACATTGTTTGTTATCACATCATCATCTATATCATCACATCTAACATCACATATATCATATATCAAATATGTATGCTAAGCTATCATTGTATGGTATCACCAATGGGGTGATAGGGACCACCTTCTATCCCCCTCACCAATATCAAAAATTAAAAACATGGACAATCATAAGTATCTCATCAAAATTAATGTGATATCATCTAATGTTATCTCATAAATCAAACACATGTGATGCAATCGTACATCATAATAAATTCTATCATCATATGCATGTAAATATATCTAAAATGTCAATTTCCATATACAATGTGTCTCGATACATAATCTTCGATACAATGTATGTCATCATGGGCATGGATCAAAATGTGCCTTCCTCAAGGCATAACCAAAAATAGTATATATACATCATCTCAAAATGTGCCTTCATATTGAGGTATACATCATGTCAAGGCATAACCAAAAATAGTATATATTCATCATCTCAAAAATGTGTCTTCATATCGAGGCATACATCAAAAAAATAATAACTACATCTATACATTTGTCATCATAAAAGCGGGTCATTGGTGACTCTCACCTACCCCTAGACTACCCGGCCTATGTCTAGGTGGTTTCATATGCTACGAGCCCTATGGTGGTGTAATATGTTGTGAGCCCCGTGGAGGTGGCATCTCGCTAAGAGGAAGCTTCCGGTGAGTTGATGGTTGTTAGAATGATCTCGTAGATTGAGATTGCCTCTGGGATCATAATCATGACCAACTACCAACTAATTGACTATAATCTAGAGCCCTCTAATCCACCAGATAGCTGCATGATATAACATCTTGTAATACGCAGCCTTGCCAGGTGAAGGAAGCACACTCAAACACTAACTTTGGAACTTCTACAATTATCCATATCTACTAGAGAAAAGTGTGCTTTGCTCTCACACCGCTAACTCTACCTCGCAATCGGGCCCTCTCTTATATCACCCGCTCTCTCTCGTCTATAATTGTGTCCTCTCTACATCCAACTCGATCCTCTTAGCAGCTGACTTGAATTTATTATGCTACCACCTACCGTAAATGCTACCTCAAGTCAAATAAATCCCCTGTACCCTACATATCCTATCTCGAGGAGAGCTATGTGGTAATTTATAGGCCTCTCTCCACCCCCACCTACTAGACTATGTGTCGGGACCCCAATCTATCTCCTTCGTATCCATCATCTCCTCCATCCCACCCATCTCCTCCATCATGGAGTGGACTTGCTACATGAGGTGGTGATGGTGGTTATTGTATGACTACCTACTATATAACCTATTGAACCAAAAGAATATGATTATGTAGGGGCTGATGTGGTGGAATCTATTGTGGATACAATGGCAACAGATCGATGCTATGGGGTAATAACTTGTGGTGGTGCTTGCATTTGTCTCTATACTTATGCTTATGTCTCGAGCTCTAAGAGCCATGCCTTGTAAACCTTATACGCTTGTTTTAATCCTTGTATATCTATGGCACCCGTGAGATATTCAACCTCTCGGGAGCACTATGATATACCATGCATGATAATCTATTATCTCACCCGGATTAACCACCTGTGTCAAAGGAACCCGGGTCAGTGTGGCACCATCTATTTGAAATTGTCCCAAGCCCGCTGAGGTCTCGATACGCGGGCTAATGTCAAATTTTTCTCTTGATCCGCGACCATAACTCATCTCGTCAGCAGGATACCCTACACTTGGCCAAGTTGTCTCTAGACATGATCTACTTTGTACCACTCTTTGATGTAATCCTCGCTGCCAATAAGAAAATGCTAAACCTCTTCTATACTCACTACTGTAGCATCCTCGGGCCACTAGTATAATTTGTATGGGTACAATGTCACCATACGCAGTTGGATATCATTAAATGCATGCCTATAATACTTTATGTCTCCAATATGACCTCAAATATCATCGCCAACCGGTGTCGAGCCCATCATAGAAGGCTCATCTGGAGCCTTAACTCATAGAACTCCTAAGGGGTGACCAATAACAATATGGTCCCATGCCCATATCTGTAGTAACATAGTTATACCCACGGTCTTCTGTCCATGGTAAGTGATCAAGTGCATATCCCAATAAGTATGTGCTAGAATTCATCCCCCTAACAATATACCTCTCCACATATGAGACCATGTATCAGTCCAGTGAGACCCAAGGGAAAGTGAATGCTCGTCTCTGCTCGTGAAACAAAATGCACTGACAAGATCCATTAGGTATGTTGGTATACGAGATAAATGATGATCTCGCAAAGCACCTATACCTACAAATTGACATCCCTCAACTTGGTATGTTGGGTATAGCAAACATCTCCCTAATACACTGTAGGATGCAGCCAGGATCATCATCATACTCTATCGACTAGCCCCGGATCACAACTTGCAATATACACCACACATCCTCCAAAGTGATGCTCATCTCACCAATCATGAATCTGAAAGTATGGCTCTCACTATGCCATCTCTCCACCAAGGCCATGAGAAGGTTGTGATCCAGATAAATTTGTGACATTTGAGCCATATATGAAAATTCAAGTAACATCTAAATTCATCTCCAGATAGATCCTCTCACACCATGAGAAGGTCTATGCAAAGGCTCATAGTCACACATGTCTCTCACAAGTCTCGCAATTGGGGTAAATCAATCTGCAGCTCAAGTAAGCCACTTATTAACAATATTTATTCTAAAATACATTTTCTAATTTCCTTAACTTCTTCTTAAGTTACCCAAAACTCAAAAATCATGCTAATAAATCACCCATTTTAGCATTACCACGCCTATTTAGTGTATACAGCCCCAACGCTCATGCCCCCATCTCCACACCTATGCCCCCTTTTTTCTAGTTCACATGTGTGTGCCCATTTTTGTATATGCACCCGCATATGCATTTCCACATATACGTGGGCACGTATGCACTTCCACGTATACACACCCGCATATACATTACCATCACTCGTGCACCTCCGACAACACTTACCCGCCCCAAGGGTTGCGTAATCTTCTCTTAGCAATAAATGCATTTTAAAAATCTCAAAATAAAAAATTTTTGCTTCACATACCCGGGGTCCATCGCTAGGAAGCCGCATGTAATATCGAACGATGTCCACATGTCGCATATGGTCCTAAACTCAAGCCATCTCTCTCGCATGTCGTCAGAAAAATCACCGATCAAACTGATGGGGTTTGGTATTAAATAACTTGCCACAATGATTTTACCCCCATGGCTTGGTATTTATAGTTTTTGATCCCCCCCATGGTGATTTTCACCTACCACGATCAAGGAGGTGATTTGACTACCGTGATCCTTTTATTTTCTTCTACCACCTATCGCGATGATTATTTTTATTAAATAATCATTTTTCACCTATTTTCGCTACATTGGGGCATATTTTTGCTACTTGAAGACCCTTTCTTCTCCTTGGGGCATATTTTTTTCTTCCATTTGATCTTCTATACCATAATTCTTCTAAAAAATCAAAAATCCTAAAAAAATGGTAAAATTTTCTTTAAATAAAACAAAAAAATTAAAACTTTTTAAAAATCCAAAAAAATGTAAAATTAATTTTTTTCAAAAATTGGTAACAAGCATGCACACAACTGATGCCTGTGTCCAATGCATCGTACTCAAACATAAAAAAAAATCCTATAAAACATCTTTCTTTGATTCTTGCATATTCTTGTGTGCGACTTGCAGATCATTTGGATCTACCCTCCATCAACAAAAGTTGGTTTGCTTATTATATTTTTCTTCCCTAACATGAATGCATTACTTGGGGCGCTTCATAGGTACGATTGATTTTTCATGGGACTTGTGTGTCATTCACTTATTCACCTTGCATATATTCTTTCTTGGGGTGTCATTCTTAACCCTTATCATTAATTCACATAGGTCGAAATTGAAGCTTGATAGTAAAAACATTGGTGCAACTGTCTTGAATGTTGTTTGTTTGAGTATGTGTGTTTATACTTGTTTCCCTGTTAAGTTTGCTTGTTTCCTTTCTCGTATTACATTGCATTACATATGTTGCATTGAGCTAGTGTTTCGGTGATGAACAAATGTTCGTATTATAGCTTTTCATGTTATTCTACACTTTTGTTGTATGTGTATATTTTAATAAGGACCGATGATAGTACGTAAATCGATGTAATATGATGAAATACAGTTGTTTTGAATGAACACCGAGTGAAATCTATTTCCATCCCCTTCATCTTCATTTTACTTCCTTGACATTCTCTTATATCAACACTATTCTTCTAACTCATTGGGTTAATAGGATCACCTCTTCTCCCCCTCCCCCTCACATTTCTTCTATTCGTTTCCTTCCTCTTTTAGATTGTCAATCGACCTCTTCCATCACCCCATCAACACTTGAGGGGGCATCCATCATTCTACTAAATTTTCTTCCACTTATAAAAAATTTATTTTCTCACTTGTCTACTATATTTGAAGTGGTGTCATTTACGCCAACCCAAATAGGGGAAAATGTAGACACCTAAAATCTACTTTTGCGTGTTAATATTTAAATTACACTAATTATCCTCTTTCTCGTAAATTGACGACACTTCGTCAACAAACCACCATTTTTCCTCTATTCCCGTTAATTAATTACATTTCTCTAATTAATTAGCCTTCCTATCACTCAGGATGTCGATTAACAACCTTTCGTTAATTAATGTCCACTTCTACTTGGGTTAATTAATTATTATTAATTAATTACATTCACAACCCTAATTCAATAAATCACCATTTATTGGATTAAATTCCTCTCTTATATCCCCAAATCATACTAATTTTCCTCTAATTAGCTTCTATAAGCTTACATCTACCTATTAATTAATCACACTTGATTAATTAAAACACCCCTCAACTCCCATGAGTCACTAATGATAAATTAAACTCTTCTAAATCAAGGTTACCTTTTCTAAAGCAACCTTATCCATTCCTAATCTTGCTTTACCCTTATCCCACATGCACTAAGATGCTAAGCTCTCTCAAACCAGAGGGTTATATAAAGAACCCTCCTCCTACCCTTTCTTCTTACACCTTATTTTCCCTAGAGTAAACTATAGGCATTTTGATCTTGAGCCATTCTCCATTGTAGGAAATATCTTCTCCATCTTGCATCCATTCTCTCAAATTGAAGAGCATGGGAAGATCCAAAAATGGCCTTGTATCCATTTCTTGGTGAGATCTCATCTTCAAATCTTGAGGAAACAACCCCATTTTGATTGCTAAAGTGATCTAAATATGTTCATTTATTAGTTAGAAATCTTAAAGAGTAATAAATATCTTACCATTTAGGTTGAGATTATTCATCCATCAAGAATTTATTCCCATAAGCTCTTATCTCGATGGTTCTATGGTATGTTTGATTGTTTCTTTAAAGCTACAAGGTGTTAGCTTCTTTAGATTAGTAATGAAAATCTATATACGAACATAATAATCATAATGTGCATTCTCATCAAAACTCTTTCCATGGGGGCTATTAGGATCATACTCATATATAATGTGGAAGAGAAATAAAGTTTCTTTCAATTAGTCGGGGCAATAACATACGAGGAGGATAATCCAATCAAGTAAATATACGTCGAGGGGCTCAAAGCTAAAGCTTAGGAGGTTGAGAAACAACATTGATGGTAGGCTTAAAATCTTTAGATTTGGTTTTTAAGGGAACCTTGCTTGGAAATTTAGAAGAGGAATGATCAAAAGTATTAGAACCATATTTGAGTTTTCCAAAATAAAGTAGCTTAGTCTCATGAGTCTTCAAGGTATGACATAGATGGTCAAAGGAGTAATATGAATAAAAAAGAAAAAAATCTTATAAAGGAGGTAAAAGACTTTGAATAAATAAATCTTGCTATTCAGATTCAAATGATACATTATTCATTTTAGAAATATTATTCTTGTAATGAAATAAATAATCACTGGATGTTCATTAGATCCTTGTTTAATTTTAACTTTTTGTGCATAAGATATTTTCGCCCAACATTCATAGAAAAAAGAGCTAAAAAGAAATCATCAATAGTATTAAATTATTTAATGGAATGTAAGGAAATTCATAGAACCGTCCGCAAAGCATGATCATGTAAGCTCCTAGGAAACAAATTTTCAATAGGGTGTCATCACATGCATAGTCCAAGAAAACAACATGAAAGGATCTAAGGTGCTCTTAAGGGTCTCCATGGCCATTGAATAGAGGAAACTTTGGTGAAAAAAAATTGGCAAGGAGTGGATAAGAAGACACTTTGGGTGCAAGAGGACTGTGAAGAAGAAGTGAAGAATCAAGGGATGGAGAGGAAGAAGTAGTTTGTTACAACTGACGAATTTGTGCTTGTAAATCATGATAAAGAGACTATAAAACATGGGTGCTTGAATAATAACTAGAATGAATGTGGGAGATAAGAGGATAATAAATATTAGGATTGGGTGTAGAAGTAAGAATATGGCGGTAAAAAGCTCCCACATTAGTAGGAGGGGGAAGAAAGTGGGATAGAATATGTAGTAGAAATAGTGGTGCCAAGAGAAGCGTAGATGTAGCAATCCTTTGAATTTATTCAAGAGAAAAAAAAGCAACAGTCTAGGTTATCAAGATGTTGGGCAAGATAATAATTGAGTTCATTGAGGTCCTTAGTAGAGAATTAATGGGAGGAACTAGCTATGATAGAAAAGGATCTAATAAGATAGGCATGAAAGGATGTTGAGTTCATCAAATTATTTATTTGAATTTAAATCTAAGTAAGAAAAGTGTTGATCAAATAAATATAATAGTATTCAAGCAAGATCTAGATAAAGAAGTACAAGCATGAGTGAAAGATAGGAGATAAAGATGACTCGTATTGTAACTATAGGTCTGGATTGATGAACATGATAGAAAGGAAAATTCTAGACTGTGTAAGCTTTGTCTCTAAAACTAGGAGTTGATGATCTTAGGGACATGAGCACCTCGTAGAGAGGATTTGGCCTCCTAAGCACTAGAGTCTCATTAAGGGTGTTGGTGTCTCAGTAGGATAGTTTTAATTATATTTCTTCCTATGTCACTTCTTGTCCCTTATTTTTCTTTGTAGGTCACATTAGGTTTGCTACAAGTTCACTCAATCATGCATGTACCTACAAAAGAAACCATAGCTACCTACACAATACTCAAGTGCACATTAGATGAATAAAAATATGTATATGCTTGAGTCCGACTTAGTGTCCATAATCGTCATGATTTATTTCAATGCCATATCAATGGATGTGCTACTAATTTTTAGTTTAGTTTTGCACTTGGTATCGTATTTCCAATTTAACTTTCAAATAGTTTTATTTGGTGGATAAACCAAGTGCTCATTTGATTATGTTCCTATTTGAAGTATCAAGGTTTTCGTGGGTTTTTGAAGTAAAGGATGCAATAGGTACTTTGATGTGTTATTGGGATAATTGATTGCTTTTTTAGAGTATGAGTATTAGGTGCAAAATGTTAATTCTCCTTGGTACTTTAGGAAAGGAAGTATTCTAGAAACCATGAAGACATCATGAGGTGTATTTTTCTTTCCTTCGACATTCGTGTGGAATGCAGGTTGGGTTCTCAACCACGTGATGTAAAGGCAAAAATGAAGTCAATGCCCCTGCCCTTGAAAATATATAGACACAAAAAGGTGAAAAAAAAAGGATTATGTTACAAACAGAGAAATTAATTTTCAACATTCACTACTTCACCTGGGAGAGTTAGCACATATTTCAAGAGTTAGTCCATACGATGTATAAAGTCTTCATGGGCCACAACGGTGAATTTTTTTTTTACATCTCTAGCCGTGCCTCATGACATTACTTTCTCCAATAGTTCGAGGATTCCTACATGCGTCTATTTAAAATTTGAGTAAACTTCCTCTTCTTCTCGAATGAGCTTACCCAATCATGAAGAGGGAGTCCTCCCCTTACATATGCTTTTGTTCTCTCGACCGTAGAAGACCGAGTTGTGAGGAGTTGCATTGATTTACTTTGACGGATCATCAAGGAGAACTTTCTGCTTATATGGGATGAAATCTTGGGTACCCACCACAACTTGAATTTTAAATAGGATAGCTTCAAGTGCTACAATCTATTCCTCTATCCCATCTACATGCAATCCTGAGGGAAATTTTTTTTCTTTAGTACACACATTGGGGTCGAAATAGGAAGTTTTGTCTTTAGTAAAGGAGGGGCATAGTAAGATTTATACATGTGCCAATGATCATCATGGACAAAAGGGTAGTGATGGGACAAATGATTTTTCAAGCACTCCATGCTCATTTGATATTCATGGTGGAGAAGATGAAAGTGAAGGGTTTGAAAAACAAGAAATGAAGCACACATTTCATCTAACCGGTTTAGAAAATATAGAATTAGGGCATCTTGAGAGGAGATATTTGGAGGATTAGCTGAGACGTTGGGAACACTAAAGACATGCTTGATAAAGGCCTCATTTGTACCTGTCAACTGGAATAATTCACCTAGGTTGGTGAGTTCTTCTCCTATGGAAATCGCTCCCAAGGTCGAAGAGGCCATGATAGAAGGGTTATTTGTGGAAGTGAAATGTGGGAGGCTTTTTGAAATTCGGATGGTAGGTTTGAATCTTATTAAGCCATACTTAAATAGGTAGGTTTTTTTGGGGTGACATCTTTTTAAATATCATGTCGACATAAATTTCATATCTTGTCCAGATCGGTAGTCACGAGTGGGATTTAAATCAAAATTAAACATTCATTTGAAGCGTGTCACCGGAGGGTAAATAAATGTTTGCATTTTCAAATAAGAGTCTTCTCAATTTAATCTTATTTTCCAGGTCACATTTAGTCTCATGTGGAAAATCAAATCGTAAATCAATGTGACATGGAAAATATTTTACCGTGTCACACTTGCATGATGGTGACAAAATGGCGCGAGAAATTTTGAATGCTATCGTGGAGGAATATTCATTGATATTCCTTGGAATCTCTGAGAGATAGCTTGGGTTTGAATGAATTAGAACTTGGATGGCATATTCCCTAAAACCATTAAGTGGATAAGGTTATATAAGAATAAAAGGGGGGTTTAGAAAGAAAGAGGATGGTTCCTTTGGAGGGGCAATCCCTTTGGAGGAGGAGAAGAACTCACTAGAAGTGCTTCGTGAGGAGTTAGAAATGTGTTTCTACCATAAGAATTTACACCCTTTTTTTGTAAGAATTATTGGGGTTTCTGTCTATTTAAAGTTCATGTCAAGGTGGTTGCAGATGTACAACCATTGGCAAGCTTTGAGATCATGTTTATATGTCTCCCTTATTTCTTTTCTAAAATAAATGGATTCGTTTCAAATAATATACAACAATTATTGTCATGCTCTATTATGAAATGGTTTGGAGGTAGAATGATGTGTGTTTTCTTCGATAATCTCATGTGAATTATGACTAGAAATTATATGTTAACACTTTGTAATGGTTCACTGGTTTGGATGAAAAAAAAGTGAGGTCCTAAAGGGGTATTACTTTTGAGCCTGTAAAATTCTTTTTTAATCTACCAAAACAAGTGATTTTTTATGTGTCTTGGGGGTCCCTTGATTTTAGAATAATTAGTGTAATCCACACATAGGTGCTTCAATCTTAGGGGTCCTAAGTTGTGTTATCTGTCTTACACGGAGATTCCCTATGAAAATTACCCTCTGGAAAACTCTCCTTATCCTCGCTATGTGTCACGAAATAATGGAAATGTCATGGTGTGATGGACGACATATTTCTTAACTCCCTTTCCCTTTTAATGTTCGAGTCTTTCCTCCCTACAAATCCATCCCCACCTTATAATTTCCCAAACATTTGTCTTAGTGAATCATACAAATCCCTTAGATTTTGTATCGAAAGACATTCCATAAAGGGTTTGTGGGTGGAACACACATTCATCTTATATATCCTAAGTGTGTTATCCTTTCGATTTATTTTCATCGGATCCCTTACATTAATCTATGGTGATAGATGCAAAATCTCTAGATTTGATTCTAAAACCACTTAATATCTTTCTTCAAAGAGCCCGTGTCGAGTTCTTAGGTGCTTGCGGTGCTTTGTGACCACTACATTTGGTGGTTACATGTGGCCTTCAATTCTCCTTCCTTTTCATACTCAAGACTTGTCCCTAATCCCTCGGTGTTTTCTCATCCCTCCGATACACATGGGGTGTCTCACCCTAGCCTAGGCAGAGCCAAAATAGCATAGAAATCAGCCACACCCTTTTTCAAGGTGCATCCCCATCACTCACAGAGAGAGAATGATCGGATGATCAAAAGAATACCCTGTCCCCGTCCCACTACGAAACGACAACTCATGTGAGTATCTCCTCCTACCTCACCCCTTTTTTCACACCCTTCCCAAAACCATGCATTTTACCCCCTCTCTCCTCCCTGGTGGGTGTACATTTGGGAGCCAACACCCAAATTACACCGCTAATGGGGAAAATTCACTAATCCTCGGGAATAAGGTGTTGAAATTGATTCCTTTTATGCTTGAAAGAAAATTCACTCTTATAGAGTCATGACTCTAGTGACGAATCTATTGTCATATGATTGGAATAGACCAATTTTATTCATTAATATATTTTTTTGATGGTTCATAGGTATGGGTTTAAAATAGTCTCAAATCATTAATGTCATTTTATCATGTGGAATGTGATCATGATCAATTCTGGATCAATTTTAGCAAATTTGTCTTCAAAATTTACCATGATAATATGGCATGCCTTGTCCCTAAAAATCCTTTCAAATCGAGTGTATTTAGGTCTATAGATCTCAAGGGAATTCTAAGATATCCAAATTAAATCCTTGATGGAGTCAAGCTCAAGATACCTACTTTTCGTGGGTATAACGGTGTGCATGCAAAGCAACACCTTTGTTTATTTGAAGATGTCTTCATGAAATTATTTATGCAAACATTAAAAGAAGATGTTAGTGATCTGGTTAAATTACTTACCTCAAGGTTCATTACATTACTTAGATGAACTAATGCCGGTTTGTAAATTAGTTTGGTGATGATCCCTATCTCTTCTCTCCTAAGTGTAATGGTAATATAGGAAATCTAGTTAGTAGAAGTGAAACTTGGGTCCTTAGGAATGAGGTAGTTGAGATCAAGGGTAAATCATTTGTTATGAACAAGTTTTTTGAGAGTGACGTTGATAAATTTGGTAAAGTTGGAGACTCGTGTGATGTAACTTTGGTATGTGATATGAGTAAGTAGGGTGAAGAATCGGCAAACTTGGAGCAAGTTGTCATGGATTGTATATTTATAGATGATACTATGTTGAAAGTTCAACAATATGTTCATGTCAATTCTAATGCATCACCCAACTGTACAATTCTAATGTATCACCCAACCAACCACTTGACATCTTTAGACAACCATTTCCCAACCACGCACTAACAACTCAAGCCACCACTTCTTCTACATCCCAAGTGCCCAATGCTCATACCATAAATACTATCCATACCACTGATCAAGATCCTATCCCATCAACAAACTTCACCTTCTTCATCAACTATCACACCTACCTCCTTGGATATTATTCCTACATCTACAAGCCCATTAACACTTATCCCTATAACCGCACCAATCATACCTACATCTACCTTGACATCTATTCCTACATCTACAACTACTAGATCAACCCCATTCGTAAACATATCATTCTTACCCCTTGAAACATTTATGAAAAAACCATTCCAACCTAGTTCCACATCCACCATCGATTCAACACCTATATCTACTTCATTACCTATCCCATCTACTCCATCACTTATCACATCCACTTCATTGGATTCAACTACTTTATCCACATCTATTCCACCTTTACCCATTATACCATCCTTAACATCAATCTCAGTTCCTCTTTCCACACCTTTTCTCATATCCACTACATCAACTATTGTGACTACATTTGCATCATCTTCCACGTCACTTTCATCATTTGAATAATTTATGAGAGCACTCCAACTTGCTTTGACTTCAAATTATCCTCCCATCTCATCTACCCAATCAAACACTTCTATATCAAACCAATATTCACCTCCTTTTGACCTCATCATGAAAAAAATACTCCCTCCACCTATAATGCCACCTTCAGACTCTCCAATTGAGATTGTGGTCATCCCCCAAGCGTTCTTCTTTACGCTGAGACAAGATCTAGAACCCTTGGCACATTTCCTCAATGTTCTCTTTCACATCCTCGCCAAAAATTGATATCCCCCTCCTAAGATTAGACAAAATAATGCTACATCATCTATCTTAGGAAGGCATCCATCTCTTCTTGTACCAACTCCTTCATCAAAGACACTTCAATTTTTCAATCAAATCAAGCCAAAACCATCTAACGCTTTTTATTCTAGAGCACCAATCAAAACCAAAACTAAGACACCAAAACCCTAAAATAATACGACTTCACATTTGAGATCCAAATAATCTCGAGCATCCACTTCTTCTTTTTAAGACTAAGATGTCTCATAAAGACAAGAAACCTTCTAATATTTTGATCGAATCATATGTGGAAGTCCTCCAACACTTACTCCAAATTTTCACCATCACGCTTCCACCTATTAAGGCCTTTGACCCAAATAGTAAGAAGTCATTGTGGTTTGACTCAAACCTCATTTGCACCTACCATCATACTCTTGGAAATGATACCAAACACTGCAAATCACTCCAAACCCTTGTCTACAACATCATTGAGGAATATGACTTTCTTCTTGAGGTAAACCAATCTCCTCCTTCTACACCCACACCTTTGACCTCATCCATCTAAATGCATAAGTCCCCTAATTCATTGCGAAATTTTACATCCATCCCACCTCCAAATGACGATTCTTTCAAGGATGGTCCCCCTTTGTAGTCTTGTCTTAACTTGCTTTCTCAATTTAACCCTAGGCACACCACCACATCATCCAGCCTAGACTAAATGCTCACTCAAGGCACGCGCAGTGCCGAGTCCCTCTTTATGTGATCCTTGTAAGAATGTTTTCCATTAATGAGAAAGTGTTTGCACAAACAAAAGTGAATACATCCATTATTAGAATAAATATTAAGAGCTAGATCTAAGTTCGTAGGGCACCAAAACATGAAAGTACACATGATCACACTACGGTAAAATAAGGAATATACTATGAGAAATATCAAGAACACAAGGGTCAAAACCATAAACATAATAGGAAATACACACCAAGATCCATTGGCCCGATATATTTAGAACAATCCCATTGTATTCATTCATCAAGATTACGAGTAGCTAATACATCACGAAATCCATAGATGGGACTAACACATCAAAGAGCTCCAACATACTTCCTATAGTCGGTTCATCACAGAGGTTACAATAGGAATTAACCATAAAAATTTAAGTTATCTCCCTCTAACCCTCTCTCTTTCTTGTTATCCATACCCTCACTTACATACTCTCTACCAAATCATTACAAGAGAAGGGGCTCAAAGGAATCTCCCATGCCCATCTAATCATCACCCAAGGCATGCCAATTGTCATCATGTCTTTCCCTACTCTAGTATCCTCAACATGCGGTGCTAGCTAAACCATAACTAACTCTACTTTCTGACTCCCTAATTCTATCATAATAACCATAATTATGCCCTGGAATATTCTTTCCTTGAGTTACAAGTCTTCATAGCTTAACTTTATCCATAACTGAATCTGGTCACCTTTCCATATGTTCCTTTAATGCTACTTTATCCATAGTCCAAAAAGTGACTAAGTCTTGAACCCGTTCTTCCTGGGCACGAGCCTTCACACATTCCCAAAAGTTACCTATGTGTGTGCCTTCACATCATGCTTCTACATGCCACAACCCTCCATGCCTCAGGTACTTGGTTATTTCAAGGGCTCAACATCACCCACACTAGTTTGATTACCGCCCATGGCAATCCTTCGTGTTCCCTAAACAAAACTTCAACCAAAATTTGCTAAGGTAAAATTAAACTTATCTACCACCACCACCTAAAAACCAACTAGATTAACTCGGGAATTCTGCATCTATTTCCCCCTTCAACTTTTTCCATGCCTCCAACTCTATCAATGCTTTCCCTGACACCTCCCCTACTATACCGTACTTGGTCTAGTGTGATATCTTCCACATTCTCCTTCGTCTCCTTAATCACCACAACTAGCTCTACATAAAGACCCTCAAACGCATCCATGTGTTCGTGTGGAATCCTAGAGTTTGCTAATCCGAACTTTACTTCTCACGCTTGGTCTATATCATATTCTTCTACACAAGTAATGTCAACAATCAATTGCGTGCGCTCAAACTTTTTAGTTGGGACCTTCTCCTACAAGGCCTTAAGGGTGGCCTCCTCATTTATTACTCACATGTCAATGATGGGATCACTCTTCCGACAAGTGTTGAAACCCCTATCTACTAGTATATTTGCTTCCTTGATTTGGGTAAGCAAGTCCTCCAACTCAGTGATATGGGATTCTACAAAGGTGATCTTGTTATTTTTTTCTCCTTGGAGAGGTCTTCAAAGCAGAAGCCCCACGCCAACCTTGATGTTGGCTACCAACATCCCCACAAGGTCCTCCAGATAATCCATTTCATCACCATAGTATGTCCTGGCATGGCTTACCAAAGACCGGACATTAACCCAAAATACTCTTAACAAGGGCTCCCACTCGATCATATGCTTCCTTGGTTCACACCTTACCTTATAACCCTTGGCATAATCTCTCTATTTCCTTCTCCTTCCCTTTCTTTTCCACAACCAAGGTTTGAATGGTTTCCCCGCATCCAAGTTGCATCATACCATCTCTAAAGAAATATTTTGCAACGCATTACATGCCTGCTCATCGGTGAGGTGGCTTGGATCCACCACCTTGTATGTCTCTCCTTATTCTTGAGATGAATGGTCTCGATTGTGTGATCATTGACCTCAAACTCAGGCTCCTCTACATGACAAAGTGTAGGTTCCAGATATATCATCTTCCTAGTTCTTGTCATGCCCTTATTCGATCTAAAATATCCCAAACATGTAGCTTCTCTGTGGGGAGGGTTCTCTAAAACCTTACGCACAACACCTTCATGGGATCATCCATGAAATCCATATGTGGGGAGATGAGTGTACCCTTCTTCCTTACAGACTTTTCACTTTGAACAAAGCTTCCTTGAACCTAGAATGAATCCTTTATTCTCCTTGATCACGAAGGAGTCTCCCTTATTTGCTTCCTTAAGTTTAGTGGGATATGTGGGAGAATACCCTCACGCTAGACTCTCCTCGCCCTCCGTAGAATGAGCCTTCTCCTTGTGCGTGCATCAACCACTTTGCCTTAGTGTTCCCGAAGGTTATCATATCTTATTCTAAGCCTATTTATGTTGTCAAATTGGAAACCTCATGTACCTTTTGTTTCTTCTATTTCATCTCCTCTCTCTTGGGAAACTCACCTTCCTCATGCTCTTCTTGTGATTTTTAAGCACTTCCCGGTTGTGATGTACTTGTACCCCTATTGCTCCCTCAACATGTATAGTATTTTATCTTCCAGAAGTGTCCAACTTCATTGGCGCTCTTCTTCTTCTTCTACTCCTTCATTTTCCTAGACCAATTGTATTAGTGGGATCGACACTTCACATGGCCTTGGGAAGGTGGCATCTTTGATTTCCACCTCAACTCCTCCCTGCATCTTGGGGCATAGCTGTACAAATACCCGGTGGATATAGCCCTTGATGGTAATAATGACTGCAGGTGTAGATCCAAAAGTTAGGATCCAAGGTCTCCACATTTGTTGGCCTTGTGTTATATCTATAGGTCACACACAATGTGTGCACATCAAAGATCCACCTTATTAGTGTATAAGGTCAATCAAGCTGTTGCCCTTCAACCGGCTAGGTTGATGGTTCACTTCATGTATTTAGCAATGAATGCAAACGAAAGTTTGCACCATGGCCCCAATTCTCCTTTGTCCATCAGCAATCATGCCGAACAAAAGTGTTGCATAACAAATAATCGCACTGGTCCCCAAAAATATTTGGTAGCTCATGTGGGATGTGTCATTCATTTTCAAAAGCTCTATGCAACCTCTCATACCACTTGTTCATCCACACATTGTAGGTGTTCGAGATGGACTGTCACAAGTGAATTGCTTAAACTATACAACAGGAGATGGGTGCATCGGTGGGTAAACCCACATGTTCCCTTTTGGTCCATCTGGGACACTAATTTCCCATAATATAATTAATAACAGTATGGACCCCAAGTTATTTTTTCTCCTAAGTCATTCTGCACTTGCACCTCCTCAATGATACTATCCGCAATAAATTGTGCAAAATTGTAGTGTGCCCACTTAGAAACTCTGCGAGAAACATACGAAACCTTTTTCAATGTTCATCCATCTCTTCGATGCTCCCAATTTGTAATTAATGTTTTGAGAAGTGACTCTCAATGCCGGGTCTGGAAGATCTGCAATAACTTGAGCCCTTCCCCCTTCTCATAGTTTAATTATTTTTCTAACTCTTCCACTTTTGCAGTGGAACCCAAATCGAGGGCCATATCCTCATAACATTTCGTAGGCCCGTTACCCTATGGATTAAATTTCCCATGTGAGTCTCATCCTCCTCCTTGCAAAGTAGAAGAAGTCTTCATGCACTCGCGACATCAACCATCTAAAAATCAGGTTTGGGTTTAGCAAAAAAATGGAGCTCCCAAAGTTGCAAAACCCCAGTCTTCTGCAACTCCTTCATCACCGAATCATCTACCCTAGGGTTTCCTTGTTCATCTAACCCTAGGATCTCCTTGTCTGATTTTTCGCATCAATTTTTCGTGGTCGAGTGGTTGTGGTTGAACTCGCTAATTTTTCAACCGTATAGCTTCAAGCTCCACTTCTCTACCTTAATAACCCCCGGAGGGTACTACATTTCCAATAAAATTCCATGGGTTCTTCCTTTTCCACCACTAGTTTCTTATTTTTACCCTTCTTTGGTACCATCTCTATTTTTCTTCCCATGCCCTAGGTGCTTCTGACTTTTCCCATCCACCCAAACTTGATGACTTCAATCGCTTCTCCTTCACGCAACCCCTTACTACTCTATTGTCTTCTCCTCCTCTTGCTACACTATAAGATCATGCCACATCTCGCATAACTCCACTGGTTCATGAAAAGTACCTCACTTTCTTCTCAAAACCCTCATTGCACTTCAATCTTGAGAGACACAAAATTTCTAAGGAAAAGTAGTCAAATGACTACCTTTACCCTCTATTTATACTTTTTCATAACCTCGATGTCCTTGACCCAATGTTTTTAAAGTCACTTTTTAATAAAGTAATTTTATCACTTAAGTCAACTTTTAGCACTTCCCTTCGCGCACTACATTTGCAACCTTCTAGTGTGCCACACTTGTTTACTTCTTATCACATACGGACATCCTTCTCATGTCTCATCATGCCAAAGTACATAACCTTTGCATTGTCCACCAAGTAGTCCCCTATACCATCACCTACCTCATGTTACACTGCATGATCGTTTCTTCTATTTTGCGTGGTCTATACTCAACTCAACTTTTTCTCTAAGACACATTTATTACAAAAAAATTCAAACACCTTTTTCACTGCACAGGCACACATTTGAAACCTCTTCTGCAAAAATTGGTCTTCTTCCTTTTCTAGTCATCCAGAATGAGTCTTCCAACAATCCATCTTCCTTAGAAACACGCAGTTTTTAAAATTTAGACGCCAATCCACCCCACACTAAAAGTATGTGTGGTCCTCTATGCATGATATCACATCAAATGTATTTAGCTACCGGTGCACCAATATGCAAAAAACATAGGACAAAAAGGACAAAGCAAAGTGATGAAGAAAGGAAACACGTATAAAAGAAAATGCTTAAAGGGAAATCCTAAGCTAACTGGAAACACTGCCTTATTTACAAACACATAAAATACTTATTTATAGTAGGGCTTCAGCCTACTCCTGTTAAAGAAACCAAGCAACCAAATTCCATTTAGTGCTTCTAACTGGAAAATGTTGGAATCAAGTATATAAGTGATAATGTATGGTCCCAACCAATGTACTTTAAACTTCCTAGGATGGCACAAAAAATTTGAATCATACAAGAGAACCATCTTCCCAACTTCCATCTTCTTATTTTTTATGTGCCTATCATACCATGCCTTTTGCCTAGCCTTTTCCATTCTCTGACTCCATCTTACTATAGAACATCTCTCATCCATGTGCATCAACTTGTCAATATGTTCCTCAAGTGCTTATTCATCAACCAAACCTCCTACGTGCACAATACACAGGGAGGGTAACATGAACTCGATAGGTAATACTGACCTCCGCTTTTGAACACCAGCTCAAAGGGTGTTGCTTTGTTTAGCCTCTTGTAGGTTATATGATATGACCATAACACAATAGAGAATTTTCATCCTAATCCTTTCTCCCAACATCACAAATCTTGGTCAACGTGTGACTAAAATTTTAGTTAAAGGCTTCCGTTGTCCCATTAGCTTATGGGTGGTAAGGGGTAGTTTTGTGATGGGCCACCATGAATTCTGCCAACAATATTCTAATTATCTCATTGAGGAAATGAGTACCCCTATCACTCATTAAACTCAGTGGACATCCACACACAAGTTGATTATATTCTCCCACAAGAACCTAGGCCGTAGTATAATCCTTCATAGGCATCACTATTACCCATCATGTTAGATAGTCCATGCAAGTGATGATGTACCATGAACCCATCCCACGTGTGGTGGGAAATATGGCCCACAAAGTCAATTTTCCATTTTTCAAATGGATTTGAGCTAGAAATAGGCCTTAATAGGATTTCAACTCTTCATCCTAGCTAAAAACGCACTTGGAAATGATCATAGGCCTTGCAATACTCGATACAATCTTTATAAACCATCTCCCACCAAAGGCATGCCAATAGGATTTTGCAAGCGGTCACATTACCTCGCATAATGATCTCTTGCAATGCCACCATGAGCTTCTTCCATGATTTTAGTGCACTCATGCTCCAAAGTACACACCGTCACAAAACCTCATCTCGTTTAAGTGTGTGTGAAGTTGTCTCTCATCGACATATAAGGTGTGGCATGTATAGCTAACTATTTTTTCTCCAAGTCCTTCATTCCTTCAAGCGCCACACCTGTTCGTAAGAAAATAACAATATCCTCCAAATTAGAGGGCGTACGCTGTAACTTGAAAAATTGTGCATTTGGCATTGTGTCCTCGATGCTCTGGCATCCTCACCAAGTAATCCTTGACAGATGAATAGGTCACAAGTTTCTCTTTCCTAGTTTCACTACCACCGAAAAACAAATTCTTGAGACAATAAGACCCACCGACATATGTGCGCTTTTAAAACAAGATTTTTCACCAAGTATTTTAATTCCTTGTGGTCTGTATAAAATAAAAGGTGTTGCTAGCAAATACTACCTAAATTTGTGCAATGCATAGATCATTAACAATGCCTTGCACTCTGTGGTAGTATAATTTTGTTCATTGGAGTTAGCTTCCTACTAGCAAAACACAAGGGATGGTCAACAATACCTTCTCCAAGTTGTGCTAAGACCACTCCAATCATCATCCCCAATGCATCCACATTCACATGAAAGGGCCTATCCCAAGAGGGAAAGCACAAGATGGGCACAGTAGTGAGTTTGTCCTTTAGTGTGTCAAAAGCCACTTGTTGTGCCTCACCCCAATGAAATTTTCCTTTATGTTTCAAAACTCCTCCAATGGCGCGAAAATTCTGGCATAGCCCTTAATGAACTTCCTGTAGTATCCCGTATGCCCTAGAAATCCACACATTGTGCTCTGATTGATGGGTTCCTCCAACCCCAAAATCACAACAATTTTTGCAAGATCCACCAATAGACCCTCCTTGCAGATGATATGACCAAGTAACATGCCAAAAGGAGTGGTAAAGATACATTTCTTAATATTCAGAGAGATGCTCAACTGCCTGCACCTCTCAAACATTAGCCTCAGGTTGTCACAATGATCCTTACTAATCCATACACTGTCTAGTCATCTAGGTAGACTTGGAGAAATTTATGAATGAAGTCCTGAAACTCTTGAACCACAATGCACAAAAACATAGCAAGTGTGTTCTTCAATCCAAAAGGCATGACCGTATAAGAAAAAATTCCCCATTCAATGGTAAAAGTTGTCTTTTCCTGGTCTTCCTTGGCAATTCAAACCTAGTGATATCCTGAAAAACCCATCTGTAAATAAATAGATCTCGCGCCTGATTACTCCTTCCAGGATCTCCTCAATGAATTAGATTAGGAAAGGATGAATGATACACACAACATTTAAGTCTCTATAGTCAACACAAATCCATATTCTCCCATCCTTTTTATACTAATGACCATCGGGCTCAACCACAGAGATTCTTCAATGGCCTCTATGATACCAGATGCTATCATCTTATCAATCTCCTCCTTAACCTTCATGTGCAGATTCAGGTTCATTCTATAAGGCCTCTTCCTAACTGGTCATGCCCCTTCCTTCAATTTTATCCACATCTCTCCTAGAGAGTGATGAACCCCCTTTAACTCATGGTACCCACGTGGAAACAAGTCTGAAAAATCACGTAGTACTTTAATTATTTTTGACACTTCTTGATCCATCCAATAGTCCCCAATGATGGCCTCCTTCAGTTCCTCCTTTGTACCAATGTTAATCTTATTCATTTTCAATGGCTCATGGTAGGCACATGCTTTCTCATCTGCATGGTCCTTAACTTCATGTGTACCCTCTGTATGGTTAACATCCAAATTCTTGACCTCTTCATCGTCTATCAAGTAGACTAACTTTCCCTTTTCTTTCTCCATGCGGGCATGCTCAAGCTATACCTCCTCTGTTTCTTCCTCTTCAAAATACACCTCCAAACTAGGTTCTCCTAACAAATCCAAGATTTTGTCCTTTACCATGGCACTATCTCCATTAGTAAGGCACTTTACTACTTGCAATGCCTCATCCACCAATGACTTCATACTCTGATACTCAAACATTTAAACAAGATCCATCATCAACTCTTGTCAATTCCTTGTTTGACAACGTAGCTTTGAATGAATGTACAATGCGTGTGCACAACCCTGCAAGGTGGAATAGAACTTATGCACCCACACTTATGGAGGTAAGGTTTTCGAGCCTACCATCTAAGCTATCTCACATTTCTAGACGTGGAATGAGGTGGATTCCTTCCCATGATAGTCATGTATAGAAGAGGCTGCATTGCTCTGAAGAAATCTAATAGAGAACGTGATTCTTACTTCACGCCACTCTAATAGATTATCTTGATGTGTCGCCCAAAATGCGTTGACATCCTGCGCATAAGTGTAAGTTAGCATATTACTCCTTTAAACCTAACAAGTCCACTTTGAACTTCTATTGCTTGTAAAAAAACATCAAGGTTACCCTTTCTAGTATAACTTGGTAACATGCTTCATCCTAGGCACCTAACTAAGCGCATTCTTAGCAACTCAAGTTCCAGACCCTTTCAATTGTCTTCCAACCAGCTCATAGGTCATATGTGCCCAATTTTCACAAGCAACGCTGGTTGTATCACTCATGGACTAAGCATATTCCTAGTGAATGACCCCTTCCTCTAATGGATGAACAATATCAGGTTCTCTAATGGTGCCCAAATATATTCTACCCAAGTCCTCTTCTCCTAAGGGTTCCACATAGGGCGCAAACTTCCCATCCATGAGTGCAATAATGATGCACTCCTCTTTGTTCTTGAAACTTATGTACCCCTTGTTAAAGTGCAATTCAAAATTGTTCTTATAACACCAGCAAGGTGCCCAAGTAATGTGAGAAAGTTATCTTCCTTAACAAGCACTAAGACCTCAAAATCTCAAGTAAACTTTTCCCCTTGGATGGTTATAGACGCATCCTTTAACACGTCCGATGACATAACCTTTATCTTCTTTTCCATATACAACACATTCAAATATGGTTGTAATGGAGGTCTCCCCATCTGATATCATGCATCCAAAGTGAGGACATTGACCTCAACACATGTGTTAATTAGAATGTTGCTTAAGAGCCATCCATCCACAACTACATTCAATGTGATCTCTTTATCATAATCAATATTGTGAGGAGGAAGATTAGCATTCAAGACTTGTCTCTTGCACTCAGCTCCAGTGCTTGGTACTTTTATTCTCAGCCACTCTCCTAACAGAGGGATGATGTTCTCTTGGCACATCATCTTACATACATCCCTCACTTCATACATATGTGTTTTAGGGACCTCAATGTTTTTCTTCTACTCTAACTTCCGTGATTGCTCCTTTAAACATTAAATCTCCCCTTGCAGGCTCCTAATCACCTCCATGGTCTCTTGGTAGACCTCTTTTTGATGATTTGGATCAGGATACTTCCCATGTAACACCTATTCTCTTGTAATTAGAGGCCTTTGCCTCAGAATTTCCTTAGTGCGTGCTGCCTCAGCTCATGTAGTCACTAGGACAAGTTCTAGCTCAGGGTTATGCTCTACCTTAGGCATCCATTGTGGATCATCTCACTTCACACTCACCATCCCTGTACCTTTTTTGTTCCTCTGGTTATAGCTCATGTGCTCATATAACTTAGGGAACTCTTTATACTTTTGTTTCTTCCTGCACCATGAGCATTGGAGAAAATTTGAACACTCATGCTTATAGTGTTCAGTGGATCCAAAATTATAACAAGTTCCACGAGGAAATTCACTCATACCTTCTTGACCACCAAATCCTCTAAATCCTTCATGAAAACCTCTTCCTTGACCGCCTCCATCTCCATGCCCTTCATTCTTAGAACTACTTCCAATGCTGGTTTGGTACATACCAAGATCAATGGCATCATGGATTTGGTCTATCAATTGGAAGTCCTTTGTATCGTGAGTCATAGATGAGAAAATCTTACAATAAGAAGAAACATTCTTATGGAGTGCATGCTACAACAATGGGCATCTACTTGGATCATGATCTCTATGATAGATTTCACAATCCATTGACATGGCGTGCCACCGACTTACATGGGAAAGTGTCCTTTGTGTGTCATTCTTCCTTAAAATCCATGCACCATAGCCCACTATGAGTCTCATGAGTTGAATTCACAAATAATTTCTTAAGTTACTTCACCATGAAAAAATATGTGCTTGTAAGAATGGGCTTACTCCAAAGTCGAATGCTTCCAATGGCTTCGAAAACTAAGCGACCTCCAAGGCCTCACATGGATCCGTGAAAGCCTTATGGGAGATCACTCACCGAAGGATGTTATCAATCCTCTCAAAAACCACCGAGCATGCTTTGAGACGGATGGACATCATATGATAACTTTGACGAGAAGAGTCTTAAAGTGCGCATCGTACTCCCGCACACTCTCTGTCATACCCTGTTGAATTTCCTTAATTGCACCGATGTTCTTTTGCTCAAACTCGTGAATATGGAACTCTATCAAAAAGGCATCATGTAGCACAATGTAATCCACCGTCGTTTGATGAGGGTTGTATTTTTGGTACTATCTATATGCACACCCTTGCAATGTAGTTGTAAAATGACTTGCCTTTCACTCTTGGGTAGTGGTGCCCTTTGCGTGCCATAACAATTCACACTTGTGTACATGTTTTGCAGTATCCTCAATAACCTTGTAATTGGGCAAGTACAGAGAAATCTCATAAAACACTCTTTGAGGTGGTTGGGGTCGTTATCTACCAAATCCAAGGCCTTGATTCCCTCTTGTGTTTCCCCCACCACCAGATCCACTAGACCCACTAGCTCCTATTCCTCTGAATCCACCAAATCCTCCTCCCATAGCAAGTAAGGGCTTGAAGCACTTCCGCTTTGCATTGCCACACAGTTGTGCTAAATCGCACGTCAAGAGTCTGTGATATTGAACCACTCCTAGATATTTTCCCACACCACTTCTAGATACGATACCCAAACTTTGTGTACCCACACCTTGCCCAAATGATGTGCCAAAAAAAATACCTCCAAACACTAGAAATTTCTATGCGGCCATAGATGGGTGTAATGTAAAATGATATCTACCTGATGTTACTTGCTCACTAACACCAACTAGACTAGAAATACTTGTCTCAGATACTAGAAAAATAAGCGCTAGGGTTTGGTCACCAAGTGGGCTAAGATGTGCACCTATGGCTCTCCTCCTTTCTTCATACGACAAGATCTCACCGAGAAGCGAGGGGTTTCTCTCCCACATTTTCCAAGATGGAGTAAAGACAGATCGCTCGGTCCCACACCCTCTACGTGAACCTCAAATCCCTCCCACAACGTCTGCCTCCATAAATCCATCACTCTAGTTACTTCGCGTTGTCTCTCCAGCTCCCTTTCTCATGTTTCATTAAACTTGATCCGCCTCTCCTCTCTCTCCATTTTTGCTTTGTAAGGTTCACCATCTCTAACCACACTATGTTCCACGTCATACACTTAGTGGGAGTTTAGCTAGCCATAGGGAATGTCTTCATAATCAGCATGATGATCGGGATCTTAATGACTAATGGTATAACACACAAGACGATCCTCTTGGCTCCTTGAGAACTCAAACTCGGTAATCTCTGGGAAATAATACATAGAAATCACATATTCCGAGTATATCTAGTCAACACACCACTCCACCAATGATCAACAACACAATTCCAAGTCATATTGGCATCATGAAGCCTCTGATACTCTTCTTGGGCCCACACATGAGGTTTATAGCACCAAATCTTCCTTGTAGCATACGTCGATAATCATTCATACAACTCTAATGAAAAACAACAAAAGAACGTCTCATAGAGCTCATGATACAGATGCTCCTCTACCCATTTACGTGCATCAAACTTAGGTCCAGATTAAATCTCTGAGTAAACTCATCCTCTGTGTTCTTAAGCCAAGTCTTGACGTTGTCCAAGGTCAAGCATTTTGTCATCACAAACCATTCTTACAACAACTTCAAAAGAGGTCCCGACAACGGAACCAAAATGTAGTCTCGTCTTAACTTGGTTTCTCCATCTAACCCTAGGTGCACCGACACATCATCTAGCCTAGACTGGATGCTCACCCAAGGCATGGACAAGCATTGAGTCCCTCTTTTATGTGAGCCTTGTAAGAATGTTTTACATTAATGAGAAAGTGTTTGCACTGGATAGAAAGTGAATACATCAATTCTTAGAAGCAAGATTAAGAGCTAGATCTAAGTTCAAATGCACCAAAACATGAAAGTACACATGATCACACTGCGAAATAATCGGGAATATACCATGAGCAATATCAAGAACATAAGGGTCGAACCCATAAACATAATAGGAAATACACAGTCAAGATCCATTGGCCATAATATTTATAACAACCCCATTGTATTCATTCATCAAGATTATAGTAGCTACTACATCATGAAATCCATATATGGGACTAAGACATCATAGAGCTCCAACATACTTCCTACAAGGTTGGTTCATCACAAAGGTTACAATAGGAATTAACCATACATTTTTTTAGTTCTCTCCCTCTAACCCTCTCTATGTCTCATCATCCATCCCCTCCCTTAAATACTCTCTACCAAATCATTAGAAGAGAAGGGGCTCAAGGAATCTCCCATGTCTACCTAATCATCACCCAAGGTATGCTAAATGCCATCATGTCTTTCCCTACTCAAGTATCCTCAACATATAGGTGCCAATTAATCCACAACTAACTCTACTTTGTAACTCCTAATTTTGTCATGATAACCGTAATTATGCTCTATAATATTCTTTCCTTGAGCTGCAAGTCTTCGTAGCTTAACTTTATCCATAATTGAATCTGGTCACCTTTCCATGTGTTCCTTTAATGTGACTTTATCCATAGTCCAAAATCAACTAAGTCTTGAACCCCTTCCACTGGGCATGAGCCTTCACGCATTCCCAAAAGTTACTACGCATGCCTTCGTGCCCTACTTACGTGTGCCACAACCCTCGCACCTCGGTACTTGGTTATTTCAAGGGCTCAACGCTCGTTGTTCATCACTACTATTCGAATATCCACATGATCCAACCTACATGATCCTAAATCGACATCCTAGCCAAAATCCAAGACCTTTGTCACCATCCCTCCTCCTAAGGATATCACATCATCATCGAAACATAAGGTTTATGTCTTAGTTGCCCCTTGGCCTATTGAACAAAGTATCATCAAACAACTTCATCAAGCCCTAGTTAAGATGTCTCTTTATGAGCTCATCTAAAGCTTTCTAGACCATAGACAGGCCCTCACTAAAGCCTTGAAGTATATTCTAACATCCAGTGATGAGGCTCAACCCTTTGCATCTCTCATAGAAGTGCTTACAGCTTCTGCTACTATTTTATTCGATGATATTGAGATTACAGGACATCACACCGGATGAACATGACCTTCCCCTTTTCATCACGGTTAAGATCAATGATACTTTCATTTGACGATCCATGATTGATAATGGGGCAAGCATTAACATCATCCCATCACATACCTTCGATCAACTTAAGATCCCAAAATCCATAGTCACCCAAACACCTATAGTCCTTTGTACCTTCAATGACATTGTCACTCCCGCCTTGGGAACGGTTATCCTTCCCATCCGCATTAGTGAGAAGATGCTTCATGAGGTCTTCTACATCATAGAAGGATAATTTCAGTACAATGTTCTCCTTGGATGACCTTGGATCTGCACTATGAATTATGTCCCCTCTACACTTCATCATTGTCTTAAATATGAGCATGAGGGGAAGATCTTGACGCTTCCTAGGGATGTTCCTCCCTTCCAAATGTGTAACATGACCTATCAACCTAATGATGTCCTTGTTCCCAAGAACGATCCATTTGCACTATCCACCAGCTCATCCATCCCTTTGTCTAAACTCCTCAATGATGACTCCCTGGATAAAGTAATGGATAAACTTACGTTGGGGGAGTATCGTCTTCTTACACTCAACACCTTGCCCACTCCTCACCATCTCGGTAGACCAGACTAAGCTCCATGTACAAACCCAATGTCAAGGATGTCATTCCTTTTGGTCCATCACATCTTCGAACTAATTTCATCTATGGTGGTTTTGATACCCCTTCTTCTCACATCACCCATCTCCCACACACCAAATCTTACATCGATGGTTTTGACTTTCTAAACAAACCATCCTTCGCCCAACCTACCTTCATCGCTATGCATGGAAATGATTCAACATGGGATGTTATGAGCATGGGCCACATGGACTATTTATCGATCAATACCATAAACCCCATGAAAAGTTCGGGTTAGGATATCAGGAGCAACCCACTGACCCCATCCCACCATCTGAGATGTGCATGGACATGCCTTCTCCATCTTCTCCATCCCATGAGTCCATGGATACGAATGACACTATGTCTATTACCTCTGGATTTTTTTAGTCTCCACCATCACTTTAAGACCAATCACTTATCAGTTCGAAGATCATACTAAAAATGGAACCCCATTTATGGGAAGAGCCGAAGGCTTGAATGTGCACTCGATCCAATCATGTTCAATTAATTAAACAATAATATAGTTTACACATTTATAGGAGTTGTCCTATAACCACTCCCCTAAATAGGTGATTTGTTCTAACAACTCACAACTTACAATCTACGTGATTTGCATACCAAATCACTTACAACAATAACTCACCTATTTTCACTATAAAATCTCTCGTGAGTTATATCAATACTCACATTATTTATTTAATATGCTCCACATATTAAATACACACAAACACACAAATTAATAATGTAACCATGTTAGGACTAATTCCTAACATTCCCCCCCTTAGTTCTAATATGGGGTGAGGAGCCCTATAGAGCCACATAGTAATGGTTGGTCATGGTCGGTTGTTGCCTCCATCTTCTCGGTGGTCGTTGATGGTTGAAGGTTACCCTATTTTGAAATCCACCCCCTAATTAAAAAAACCATGGATGTCAGATTCAACCAATAATGCATCTAATCATAATTTGATCCCCTTTATTTTTCAAAAACAAATTTATCACTCTTGAATTTTATATTTCCCCCTTTTTAAAAAAATACACCCTTCTTAAAAATCAATCTTCTTGAAATTAACTCCTTGTAATAAAAAAGGAGTTGGTGAGAATTAACCTCCCATAATTAGCCTTATCGAAGATTTTTTTAAAATACCTTATATCTCCTTCCTTAAGGAAATAAAGAAATCAAACTTTGATTTAAATAATTTTTAAATTTAAAAATTGAGCCAAAAATCAAAGAAGGTCGACCCCTTGACCAATTCCACCAAATAACCAATTAGGGTTCAAGATTTTTTTGGGATTTTTCTTAAAATATTTGTGCCACCACATAGAGGAATGAAGGGATCCGAATCGGTTGTGTTATGCAGGAAGATGACAAAGATGAAGAGCTTCTATCTTCAAAATTTTCTTGTTTCTACTTGAAATAATTTCTTTCAACTTTTCAAGCTCTGGTTTCAATCGGCTAGTCTTCACTCGATATTTGTTGTCTCATGTTGTAATTTTATTATCTTATTCTCTATAGTTTTATTTTCCATTTCAGCATACTAAATATTTCATTTGAGTCCTCTAATTTTCCCATATACTTTTGAATATTTGATCTGCATTTCTCTTGCAGATCCTAGGTCTACCATCTCTTATTCAAAACGATCCTTGTTTTTCTTTAGAGCTTGATTACTCAATGTCCAAGGTATGGGGATATGAATCAAAATTGGAGATGATATGTGATTCGTCAAAGAGGATCAGGAGGAGTCGTGCCAAATGTTGAGTGACGCGAGTTTATTGTCAAGTCGAGGAAAACTTGTAGAAGAATCAAGGAGGATTCAAGGTCATATATGGAGCTAATGCAAGGATCTTTAAATATACATAAATATCCATTAGAAGCTAGATCAATACAAGTCAATGATGATTCCAAATCAAGGGCGAAGATATGGAAGTCCATGGGAAATATTTAGCACCAACAACTACCAATTTCTTTGACTAGAATGTGAGATTGTAATGAACCATTACACCAAAACCTCAAGGTGTTAGTGAAATTCACACATAAGGATCATAACATCCCACCACGCTTGAGCTTTGGACCACCTGGGCTAGATTTGTACCGTATAGTGGGACCACACCCTACCCTATACAAGCCCTAGCCAAACACTTGCAATGTCGGCGCGTAGCTACTCATGTCGAGACTCAAACACGGGTGGTCGCTCGATACCAAATGTAACGAACCGTTACACAAAACCTCGACATGTTAGTGAAATTCGCACATGAGGATCATAATAGAGATCGTCACATATTCTTTAATGATTGTGCCTCAATATTTGACATCTTGTCACTCGAGAGAGTGTGGGTGTGAGTAACTAATCTCATAGTGAATGCTTCTAAAAGCATTGTATATTTTTTCATTGTTCTACTTCTGCAACAAATCTAAAAACACAAAAATTACAAAAAACTGCAATATTGATTTTTTTATTTTCAATGCAAACTATGGACAAAATGACGTGTAGACAACGAAAAGGGGTGAACAGGATGGTAGAGGAGAAGATGATGCAAGATGAATGGTGAATGCCAACAGTTTGTATGTGGTCTACATAGCATAGCCATTAAACCATTTTGAGGTAAAAATAATTGAATGGAGGGAAAACAGAGAGGTTTAGAGCCTACTCGATACGAAATGAAAATAGAACCCCATTTATGGGAAGATCGAAAGGCTTAAATGTGCACTCATTCAATTATCTTCAATTAATAAACAATAATATAGTTTACACATTTATAGGAGTTGTCTTATAACCACTCCCTAAATAGATGAGTTTTTCTAACTCACAACTTACAATCTATGTGATTTGCATACCAAATCACTTACAACAATAACTCACCTATTTTCACTATAAAATCTCTATGTGAGTTATATCAATACTCACATTATTTATTTAATATGCTCCACTATTATTACACACACACACACACACACACACACACACACACACACACACATTAATAATGTAACCACGTTAGGACTAAATCCTAAAACAAACTAGGTCCCTTCTCCTCCACCATCTGGATATGATAGAATAAGACTCTTCTACCATCGACCTTCTTCGGTGCGGCATGCTTGACGATGATGCCATTCTTTCCCACATGGGGGCAGAGGATTCTTATCTTCATAAGACCTTACCATATGACACATCCACTCTTCTCAATGAATCCACCATCGACATCAATATCAGGACTCCCCAGGAGCCTCACATCCTCAAAATAGGTCAATCCCTTGATCCACACGAGCTTGAATCTTTCACCACATTCCTCTCTCATCATAGCCAGCATTTACATGGTCATATTCGACATGTTAGGTCTTAACCCTTCTATCATCATTCACAATATCATCACCATTTCCAACACAAAATTAGTTAGGCAAAAGGTTTTCTACATGCATCCTTGAGTTTCCCTCCTTGTCAAAGAAGAGTTGCAACGTCTTCTTTTTGCCAATTTCATCATCCCCATTGACTATCCCCAATGGGTTTCCAATATCATACCCATCGCTAAAGCATCTAGAAAACTTCGTATATGCACTAACTTTTGAGATCTCAACCTCGCTTTCCCTAAAGACAACTTTCTTCTTCCTAAAATTGATCAACTTGTGGCTCGTACCATAAGTCATGAGATGTTTTCTCTTATGGATGGGTTTTATGGTTATAATCAAATTCTTATCACCTTAAAAGACCAACATAATACTTCCTTCATCACCCCTTGGGAACCTTTTGCTACCACATTATGCCCTTCGGTCTGAAAAATGTTGGAGCTACTTATCAGCAAGCCGTAACTTACATTTTTCATGATCTCATCCAAAAACCATTGAAGATTATGTCGATGATCTTTTAGGTAAATCTAAACATTGCCATGACCATCTTTTCATTCTCAAAGTCCTTTTCGAGCACCTTCTCCACTTTTGTATTCATCTTAATCCAACCAAGTGTGTGTTTGGAGTATTAACTGGAAAGCTCCTTGGCTTTATCATGCCTACTAGGGGCATTGAAGTTAACCCTGTTAAAATCAAAGTATCATTGAAATTCCCCCTCCTAATCTTAATCAACTTCATAGTCTTCATGGCCGACTTCAATCGATCAAGTAATTTCATTTCCCAACTTTCATATCGTTGTCAACCTTTTCATCTTCTTCGTAAAGACATAAACTTCAATTGGGATCATAATTGCTAGAAGGCTTTTGCTCACGTTAAACAATATATTTTGTCTCCATCAATGCTTATACCTCCACGCGAGGGGGATCCCTTCTATCTATACATCTCTGCTACTAATCACGCTCTAGGGGACTATGTTAGCACATTGTGATGACCAAGGTCGTGAGAAAGTCATTTATTACATCAATTGCACTCTCTATGACTAAAAGACTTGCTATCTTGAAGCTGAAAAGTTGTGTTGCACTCTCTTATTTATCACCTCTAAGATTTGGCACTATCTTATTAATCATAAAACTTATGTCATCACTAGATTTCACCTTCTTAAGATGATGCATTCTAAACCATATCACAACGATCATATTACTCGATGGCTCATGCTCATGACTGAGTTTGACCTCGAGTTCATTTCTCAAAAATCTATTAAGGGCCAAGCTATCGCAAACCAGTTAGCAAAATCCCCTCTTCCTAGTTCGCATCTACCTCATGAGCAGTTCCCAGATGAATCCATTAATCACTTTCATCATGAGTATGAAACCCTTAAAATGAATCTCTTCTTCAACGGTTCTAAATTTTAGCAAGGGGGAGGTTTTGGCGTCATTCTCTTTCCTCTTGAGGATGCTCCTCTTCCCCTCACAAAAAGCTTAATTTTGAGTGCACAAATAATATGGCAGAGTACTGAATCCCTTATCTTAGGTCTTGAAACCACTCTCTTTCTAGGTGTTCAAATTCTTGACATCTATGGGGATTCTGAACTTATCATCAAACAAGTCACATGTGAGTATCAATGTAAAAATGATACTCTTCAAAAATATTGAGACATCATTCATCTCTTCCTTGAGGCCTTTGATTCTTACACTATCCAAGTTGTTCCTCCGTTGTCTAATTGTTTATGCAGATACGATGGTATCACTTATAGCTCTCATCCCATGGACAACAAAAGAATCTAAACTTTTTGTTGTCATTCACTGTAGTGATCGACCATTTCATGAAGTGCCTCGTGTTAATCTTGTTAAATCTAGTTCGACGTATCTTTAATACATCCAAATATTTGATTATCTATCCAAATCCATCATTCCACTCGATCTATCCAAAAATGCTAGGAGGTATTTCCTTCAAGATCTAGATCAAGACCTTTGGCCCTTCTCATAATGGGGTCTTGATCTCATTGGTCTCATCAATCCTCGGTCTTCACAACAACATCACTCTATCATCACTGCAACCGAATACTTTACCAAGTGGGTGGAAGAAATTCCCCTCACTTTAACTAAATTTGGTCCAATTATTAACTTCATCTACCAACACATCATTTGTCGCTTTGGCGTCCATCACAAAATCATCACAGACAAAGGAAAGTCCTTTAAAAACAAATATCTCAAGAAATATTGTGACTTATTCAATATCCAACTTATTTTTTCTTTTCCATATTATACTCAAGCTAATGGCCATGCCGAAACAACTAATACAACCCTTTGAAACATTCTTGCAAATACCATTGACCAATTTGGTCACAATTGGCATCTTCATCTCCCCTTTGTTTTTTGGGCTTATCGAACCGGCATCCAAACTTCCACGAGAGCTAGTCCTTTTTCTCTCATGTACGGATCTAAATCTTTCCTTCCTCTTGAGGTTCAAATTCCATGCTTGTGCATGTCTCTCCATGACTTCATCTCTGATGAAGATTATCATTAGGAGCATCTAGCACAGCTCAAATTATTAGATGAATTTTTCCCCTCACTCTTGAACATCATCATGTTTATCACGAGTGCATAAAGCATGCTTACAATAAACACCTCAAACAACGTGACTTTAATGTCAAAAACCTTGTCCTTAAAGAAAACCAGAATGTTACTACTCTAGAAAGGAGCCAATGTGGAACGTTTGATCCTAATTGGATTGGACCATACATTATCACACATAAGTATGGGTCGAGAGCCTATCATTTGGCCTCCCTTGATGGTAAACCAGAAGTGGAACCTCTTAACACTTTTCACTTGCAACCATTCTATTGTTATCACATTACCAGTGAGCTCTTAGTCATATATTTATATCATCCTTCCATCATTAGCCTCTTCCATCTATCATTGTAATGATTTGGAATTATGTGGTCTACCGTCACTTTCCTAGATATGAACTTAAATATGGGCTCGATGGCTTTTCCTATAGCATTTTTGTTATGGATAGGTTCTCCATTCCTAGTGAGAACTCCACGATCATTACATCCATCACCCTCTTGTTTACCTATTGAAACCATGCAAAGGGCTCATGGGTGTCTCTTGTACATTCAATGTCCCCTCCTAAGTGGTCTACTTAGCTATTCCCATCTCTTCCCCTTGTTAAAATCAAAATTCATGGATGCTCTTATAAAATCAAAGCTATCAAAAACATATTGATCCCTTGAAGGACAATTGTTCAAAAAAACAAAAAATCAAATCAAATCAAATAAATAGACTGATCCCTCAAAGGATGGCTATCATGTATATCATTCTTGTCATCTATATCATATATGTATAAAGTAGACCATACCCTCAAAGGATGGCTACTATTTTGTATTATGGCATCAAAGGCTTCCTACATTGATCAACCTTCCATTTTATTAGCATCCTAAGAAATCTTCCTACATTGATCAGTTTTCTCTTTCCCCTTCCCAAAGTTAGGGCATAGATTTAGGGAACACCACTCATGGAGAACCCTCTTCCCATGTACAAGTTACATCACAAATCCCTTTGTCATGTTGACATTAGGTTTATGAGTTCATTCCATTCTTGTTTCCCTCATGATCTTTGGTATAACTAACTATTGTTGGTTATATGCTAACATCATGTTTTTGGTCGCATGTGCCTTGTGTTACCTGGATCCCCCTCTTGTTTACCTCCAATGTGATTGGAGGCATATTTTCCTCATACACTCCTTGATATGGCGTAGAATTTTACATACCCTTTGGTCACATCTTATCTTATCTCATTTCATATCATCTCATCTATCATCCGATTACACCTTTTTTATCTCATCAAATCTTATCCAATCTATCTCATCCTAAGTCCACTTTTATGGCCTTATTTGAGCATTATATCACACATTTTCCTATCTCACCTTTTTGGCCATCTTCGTGCTCTTTTAGGGAACCATTTCATCATTTCATCTTGTCTCAAGACCACCTTGTGGCCATACTTATTCCCCTTTGGGAATTTTATTTCACCATTCATTTCCCTATTTGCCTTTGTGGCCATACTTATTCCCCTTGGGGCATATTATTTCACCACCATTTTTCACTTTTCCTATAGAGACAATTTTGTGTGTCCTTTCTTTGGGACACCATTGTTTTCATCCCGTTCCTTGTGGACACATACCCTTTTCACTTGATTCCTCATGTATGAAGGATTTTGCATAATTTTCACATTTAGTTGTGTATGGTTTGATGTTTACCTATGACCCATTGGTGATATCACATCCATTCGAGAGGTTTCCTATTGGATTCTCTCCATTTCACAGTGATTTTCATCCACTCACTGGCCCATAGAATGTTGTCTCTATCTCCATTGAGACCACCCTATGTCCCCTACCCACATGATATCGGAGTCACCACCATAGTTTTTATTTGTTATTGTGATCCTTTTTCTTGGGGCATCTTGCCTTGCATTATCCTTTTACCCATTTTTCTTCACCCACTTTCCCTTCATCATCTACCTTTTTCAAATGCATCATCAATTCCCCTTGGCATTATTGATCCCCGTTTGAGGGGGAGCTCATCATCAACCTTTCGTCAATCCTCATCCTACTTTTTTCTTTCATCATTTTTGTCTCATGGCTTGCTAGTGCAAACCACTCAACAAAAAGGGGCAAATGTAGACACCTAAAATTGGTATCTCTACCCTTGTTTGCCCATGTGCGCATATTTCTCCATGGTCCTAGCTAGACCCCTTTATTTAATTCATCCCCTTAATATAAATTTAGTTAAATGTCCACCTATTACCCCATTACCTTTAATCTTTAATAATAAACATTAATTAATTAATTAATTAATTAATAACCATTATCCACTAGCCCTAATGGAATTTCCTTTTAGGATGATTTTATCCCAAATCTACATCCCTATGCTTTTTCCTATATTTTATCATGCCTATCTTTATCCCCTAACTACCCATGACACATCCCTAAACAACCTCTTCCTACCTACAAGCTTTAAAGCACTTTTCCCATCCTTAAAAACCCAAAATCTGACTAAATCACAAAATCAACCCCATTGGGGAAATTTTCCCTGTAGTCGGCGGTGACCCAACCCAGTCATCGTCAACCCTATAAGACTAAGCTCTTCCCTTTCCAAAAAGAGATAGACAACAAACACATAGACGCAAAAACACTTTATTTTCTTGCATTTTGTGAATCCATCTTTGAACCAGAGCATCCTTACAACATCAACCCTCTTGTGGTCCTTTAGAGCTTGTTTTCATCACTTGCATGACTTTGGGAGGTTTACATTAATTTTTGTGCTATTTTATGTTATCTTCATTATTATCTTGTTGGATCTAACATCTTGCATGTTCAATAGTACTCGGAGTCCATTATCACCTATTTTATCAATGTTTCTATTTGTAGGTCATCCATTTAGCTCGTTTCCCATTCGGCCCGGTTTTATACTATTCAGTCACCATCACCCAACCTAGGTCACCACCAACCCATTCTTCATCACTATAATTTTTGTCTCCAAATCCTTCCCCGAGTGTCTACCTTCATTATGTTTCTTCTTCTATCTATCATATACATCATCATGCTCCTCTGTTACATCAAAAGTAGCTTATTTGCAACCCATTCGTTATCAACCTAGGTCTTATTCGTTAATTAATCCTTCCTTACCTCTATTTTTTCCATCCTCTGGTTTCTTCTACCCCATATTTCCTTTTGTAGGTCATTTCCGGCATCTACGAGGGTTTCACTATGTCTAGTTGCATCTAGATCTCTCTGGTCTACATATTTACGTTGTTATCCAAATCCACTCACTCAAGTCACCATCGATTGTCTCTGTAGTCCAAGCCACCATCGACCCATCGACCCACCAAGTAAGTTATATTTCAAGTGCATTTAGATTAAATCACTACTTTTACATATATTTCTATCAATTTTAGATTATGTTTTTGTATGTTATCTAGTTACTTATCATTTATATCACTTTCTTTTATCAAACAGGGTTGACATCCACGAAATGAAGGTAACACTTTTTGGAGCCAGATTTTTCGGGAAACACACCCATCTATCATCTAATCCATTTCCCTCTTAATGTCCTTATTTGACATGTCATCAACTTGTAGCAGCGAGGATCAATCATTTTGTGCCCATTCATCCACATCATACATTTGAGGTACCTTAAACCCTCCATTTCTAAGTTTTTAACTTTCTTTAGTAGCTAACATCATTAATTTGAAATCAATGAGAAAAATACAACAACAAATTCTATCCACCTTGTTAGATAGTCTTTACAAGTTATAATATAGCGTGTGTCAATCCTACGCCCGGGTGGGGAAATAGGACCTATAAAGTCAATCACCCATTTCTTGAACGGTTCAACACTTGCAATATGCCTCAAAGGCATCTCATCTCTGGTTTCAGGATTCCCAAGGCACTGGCAATGATCACATGCCTTGACATACTCCTTGACATCCTTATATAAAGTTTCCCATCATAATCCATCCATCAAAATATTGTTTACGGTGGCATTACCTACATAATGACCTCCTATAATTCCACCATGAGCTTCTTCTATAATCCCCTCACGCTCATGCTCTAGAACACACTAGTGCAAAACTTCATCACGACCTAGCTTGTATAAATCTCCACCTATCAACTAGTAAGGTGTCACACGTATTGCAAGTTGTTTCTTCTCTAAGGTCTTCATTCCTCAAGTGTCTATCTAGTGCGTAATAATATAGCAATGTCCTCTAGTTCAATGGGCACACAATTCAATATAAAGAGTTACGCATCTGACATTATTTCTTCAATGCTCTACGGGTCCTCGCGAATTGATCCTTGCAAAAATGATCGGGTCATGAATTAATTTGTCCTAGTTTCACAATTACTGTAAACTAAAACTCCTGAAATAGTAATATCCACTTGCAAATGCACCCTTGTAAAATAGGATTGTTGACCAAATACTTATGTACCATATGATATGTGAAGAAGATAAACGATGTCACCAATAAGTATTGTCTGAACTTGTGCACCACTTAAATCATATACAAAGCTTCATGCTCATTAGTTCTATAGTTCTATTCAACCGGTGTCAACTTCCTGCTTGCAAAACAAATAAGGTGGATTACAATTCCTTCTCGGTTTGTGCTAACATGGTACCAATTGCCATCCCGAATCATCTACATAAACATGAAATTATTTGTCCCATGAAGGAAAGTACAAAATAAGTGCAGTGGTCAACCTTTCCTTCAATGTTTCAAATGCATGCTATTTCACCTCACCCCAATATTTTCGTTTAGCCTTCAGAAGTTCTTCCAAGGGCGCGACAATCTTTGCATAGCCTTTAATGAATTTCTTGTAATACCTTGTATGTCCAAGGAATTCACGCACTTCACTTTGATTGTTAGGTTCTTCCAATCCCAAGATCATAGCGACCTTGGTTGGATCTACCAACAAGCCTTCCTTACAAATAATATGCCTAAGAAAAGTGCCAAAAGGTGTCACAAAGATACATTTCTTAATATTTAGAGAGATGTTCAACTGTCGGCACCTCTCAAACATAAGCCTCAAATTGTCACAATAATCCTTAACCAAACCATACAATATCCAATCATCGAGATACATCTCTAAAAACTTATGAATGAAGTCCTGAAAATCCTGCACAACAATGCGCGAGAACACTACAAGCGTATTTTTAAATCCAAAAGGCATCACTGTGTATGAAAAACTTCCCCACTCGGTGGTGAAAGTTTTCTTTTGTTGATATTCCTTCGCTATACACACTTGATGATAACTTGAAAATCCATTTGTAAAAGAGTAGATCTTGCGCCTCTGCAACTCCTTCAAGAATATCCTCCGTAAATGGGGTGGGAAAAGGATCAATAACACATGAAGCATTTAATTCTCTGTGGTCCACACAGATCCTTATCCTCCCATCCTTTTTACTACGAATGACCATGGGGCTTACCCACTCAAATTCCTCAATGAGCTCAATCGTACTATACTTGAGCATCTTATAAATTTCTTCCTTCACCTTGAGGCACAACTTAGGATTCATCCTTTAAGTCCCCTTCCTAATTTGGGCACGCACCCTCTTTAAGTTTGATCCTCATCTCACCTAAAAAAGGGTGTATTCTTTTCAATTCGTGATAGCCCCTTGGAAACAATCCTTAAATTCATGTAGGAGTTCAATAATCTTAGCCACCTCCCGCTCAAACCAATAATTACTTCCTTAGGTTTGGCATTTTCACAATGTTAACCTTCTTTGTTTTCATAGGCTCATGATACACATGTGCCTTTTCATCTATCGTGTCCATCACCTCGCATGTACCTTCAGTGTGGTTAACATCTAGATCATCATCATCATTATTTATCATGCATACGGTTTACCCATTTCATTTTCTAGCCAAACACGAACCATTTCTTCTTACTCGGTCTCTTCAAGGTCAAGGCACACCTCTAAATCCAAATCACCAAACATGTCTAACAAAATTTCCTTAGCCTTCGTGTTATCTCCCAAAGTAAGGCGCTTCATAATCTGTAGTGCTTCATTGACCAGGAGGTTTAGTAGAAAATTAATCAAAAGTATGGATCATACCTAAGGTCATATCTTGCCAATTAATAGTCTCATGTGTCAATTCTCGTATGGAAAAACCACATGCTCGTGTAAATGCTTAAGGTGGCATAAAAATTATGTACCCAGAGTGATGGTGGTAAGGCATCCCGCCTTCTTCCATCCAAAGTCTCTCACATTCTCGTACGTGGTGCGAAGTAGGGGACTTCCCATGGAATTTGCATATCTACAAAGGTACATTGCTCCTTAAAAACCTAGTAGAAAAGTGATTCTCACCTCTCACCATTCTAATAAGATGTCTCTATGAGTATTCCACCAAGCGTTGTTATCCCGCACGAGTATAAACCAACATATTTATTTTTTCACCCTCATATTTATTCCCGCACACAAAAATACATCGTATTTTCCTTCACCAGGTTATAGAGGTACCGGTTACGACTCAAACGTTGAACGACGTGCAGCTTGATCACGCGAGTAACAATATTCTTGATCACAAATAATACTTGTAGTATCACTAATTGAATGAGCATCATCCCACTATATCACTCCTTCCTTAGATGGCTCAATTACCTCAAGGTCTCTAATTGTGTGCGTGTATATCTTGTTTAAGTCTTCTTCACTCAAAGGCTCAACATACAAGGTGGAATTTACATCTCATCAAAGGTATAATGATGCTCTCTTCTTTGTTCTCAAAGCTAATTTACCCCTTGTTGAAGCACAAATCTACATTATTTGCATAACAACAAGAGTGCCCAAGTAACACTTGTAAACTATCTTCCTCTGTAAGCGCTTGATACTTCAAATTCCCTACTAAACTTGGCTCCCAAAACATAATATTAACATATTTTAATACCCTAATAGGATTAGACCTAGTTCTATTTTCTATATACAACACATTTGAAGAATCCTATAATGGTGGTCTACCCATCTGATTCTAAGCATCCAACATGAGTACATTAACTTTTGTACTTTTATCTATCGAATGTTGCTCATAACTCATCCATCAATAAGCGTGTTCAATGTAATCTCCTTATCATACTCATGATTATGGGAGGTAGATTTGAATGGATTATCTGTCTCTCACGCTCATTACCTACCTCTAGTATCCAGTATCCACATTCCCAACTACCTCAATGAGCAAAGTTGCTTCCAAAGCGTCACACGAATCCACAAAGGTCTTATGAGATAGTGCCCTTTTGAACGGAGTCAACAACCCACCAACAAACCACTATGCATGCTAACTAGGTGTATGTCATAACACGACTTTGACAAAAAAAAATTAAAACGCATGTCATTCTCCTAAATGCTTTCTGATAGGCCATGTTTAATATCCTTAAGTGCATTGATACTTTTCTATTCAAACTCTAAAATATGGAACTAGGCTAAAAATGCGAGAGCAAAGCATCATAATCCACCGCATTCTGATGCGGGTCATACATTTTGTACCAGCTATGTGTGTGTCTCGTATAATAGAAAAGTGACATGCGAGCATGAGAATCTACAAGTAGCTCTTCTTCATACCCGACCTCCCGAGGTCGTGCCGAGACAACTGGTGGAAATGGAATATATGTGGATACAAACAAACTAGTTGGGCAATCTTATATCCTCAACACGTAATAATGGAATTTACGAATCTAAGGCAAAGAAATCTCTCCTAACCTGAATTGGTGTAATGGACCGTTCGGATATAATAGCTGCTCGGAGGCTCCAATCAATGTCAAGCTCTGTCGAGATCCTATCTATTGGCTGTTGGATACGTGGAAAATGACTTGTAGGTGCTTCGTGTATATTTCCAGACAAGGTCATGGAAAATGGTAATGAGAGGTGTAGTGGATTTGTAGAAACTATGGATGGTTTTCTAGTTTAGCCCAAAAAATGTTGGATTGATTGGCTTCTATATTTAATACGAGAGAACTACGTTATGATATCTAGCGGGAGTGGTGAGGATCTAAATACCAGCGTTCGTAAACCGGTGTCAATACTTAACTGACTTACAGGCCCGTTGGGTTGTGGGACCTGGGGATCACAACCATGAGTTCGTGGTTGTTGTGGACCTATTATGGTCATGTGAAGAATCAATCTCTTCTTCCGACTATCTAATGGTCATAAGCCTTTTCAACTTCTATGTTTAGTACCAGGAGTTGTGCGATTTTCTCAGAATACCTCACAGGTGTTATGGAAACTTGTATACACAACCCTGTATCTATGTCGATGAGAAGGTCTCCTGCGTCTGCTATAAAACTAATGGATCATAGCCAAATATTTGTTCTCTTTCTAGTTCTTGTATGGTCATGCGGATATCCTATCAAGGTAATCTATAGTTGGGTTGATTTGACCAAAATGTGTATGCTTTGTCGTCTTCAATATTCAATTGCCTCAATTGTTCACTAATTGCTTGTGGGTTTATTGTCATTTGAAAGACCTGAATCCTAAGCCCTTGATCTATATCTGTTAATATTGTGAAGAGATTTGGCTGAGGCACTATTGGTTCAAACACGTATTCCCAGGCTCTCTGGGTCCCATAATTGTCATGCAGAAGATAATTTAACTAAAATGAGCAAATTAACCATGAAATCTATATCTACACTATACTTATATTCCTTTTATTTTTGTATTTTTAATGATGTGTTTTGAATGAAATTAAAAGAGCAAACTATTCTAATATATTCGAAAATGGACAATTAATCTAATAACAGAATTAAAACAAGCAAGGTAGCCTGGTATAGCTATTCACTGTGCAGTTGTGAATTTATCCTAAATATTTAAATAACTAACTAGTTTAATCGAAAGACTCTCATCCTACCTCAAAAGTGAGGAATGAATCATAGTTTCTCAGAAACTATCATTCCCCACAGCTTCCCTGGCAATATCGAAAGTGAGTTTTAACTGAAATGAAATAATTTACTACTCTATTTGATATATTGTAACTAGAACTTTGATAGCTCAAACATGGAGTTTACGAACAGTGGTAAATCCAGTTGTGTCATGACTTGTCCCCTCAGTGTGATCTCCTCATTCCTTCATGTTCTCATGAATCCAGAAAAGTGTGTATGTGATAGTGTTAGCAGCAGAAGATACTCAAACAATGGCAGCTTTGGATATAAACCGAATACAATGCAAGTAAGAGAGGGATAGTGCAAGTGAACAGAGCTTGACTATGTAATTCCTAACAGGATTTATTGTGGGGATACAACATAAATACGCCGCGAGAATTCTGGGATCTATCTCTTGTGACAAACAAAACCTGTAACTCTAAGATGGATTCTAATCTAAAAATGAAACTATCTTATGCTAAACTGATTGTATGGGATAGCAATGAAGTAAGATGAAAGCAAGAAGATCAAATGATCTCTAAAACAGAAATGAGAGGCTGATAATTCATGCAAAATATGAAACTATTGAAACTCATGCAAGAACTTCAAACAAACTGAATAATCAAACATAGAAGGAGAGGGGCCATTTGTTTGAAAACAAGTTGGGTATTTATAGTATTTGCATTTACTAGAGGGTAAATCCAAATTGAACTCTTCTAATATTAAACAAAGGAAAACACTATTTACTGGGTGGCCAAAACATAAATGCAAGCTTTGGTGGTTGAGGAATGCAGATAGAAATTTTAATTTTTTACGTTTGACGAAATCATCGGAAAATTCTGGAAAACACGCACGGGACCGCCGCCCCACGCGGGAGGTGGTTATAGGACCGTTGCCCTATCTCAGGCGGCGGTCACAGGACTTTCCGCCCGAGGCGGGTGGCGGTTCTATAACTTAAAGATAAAATGCAATGGAAAAGGGGGCAGAGACTAGAACAAAAAACATGCAAAAGCTAGACAAGGCTTTCTAGGGTGCAAATGTACACTTGGCGAGATTTTTCTGGATTTCGAACACCTTACGAAGAGATCTAAATCATCATTGGGGTTTCGTAACCTCTTTCCAGTAGTACAGTACCTACATTTTTGGGTATGTACATATTGCCCCCTCGGAGAAGCATTTTAGCCATGAAGAGGCATAAAATGGTGGGTCCAGTATGGCGGTCCCAAAATGGGGAGTTAGAAGCTATACCTGTCACGCCCATGTGTCGAAACATCGCCATCCAAATTCCCGCTATCTGCAAAATGAAAAGAGGACTCAAGTGCAGATAGATAAAACAAATCAAAAAATAAATACTAAAATAATATGAAATGAGGACTTACCATTTACATGCGGGACAAGAACTTACCTCCGTCGGTGCTCCAACTCTGCGTAAGAACACTCAAAACAAAATTAGAATACTATATATATGTAAAACAAGCTCATTTTACTATTCATTTGCGTGTGTCGATTTGGTGGTTTTTGAGCTCTGGGACCCACGGTGACCATTTTCGATAAGAGTACAGTCAAAACGTTCATTGTGAGATCATGATCATGCCTCTGAGAGTAGGATATCGACCCACAAAGTCTCAGGTTAGTTCTTCTCATTTTATCATTTTTAAATCCAAAATATAGAAATGTTGAAATCTTTGTCTTGGGGGGATTATTTTTGAAAATGTTAGTTTTAAATGAGTCTCTAGGGGGTGCCTATAGGGTAGGTCTTTATTTCAGTTAAAATGGTGTTTTTTTTTCTTTTTTTAAGTGTTTTTAGGGCTTACGAGTCGTTTGGCGATTCGGGACAAGACCGCCTCCTGCATGCCGGGCGGTGATGAGACCGCCGCCCTATGATGGTGGCGGTTATGGGACCGCCACTTCATAAGGCGGCGGTTACATGACCGCCGCCTCATAAGGCGACGGTTAGAAACCACCGCTCTACACAGGGCGGTAGTTTCAAACAGAATGCAAAAAGAGATATAATTTTCAATTGTCTTTTCATTTTTGATATTTTTATATGTTCTTGATAATTTTTCTAGTTGGATTATGTTACTAACTTACTCTTTTCTCTATTTTGGGTGGATGCGAAAGAGGAGGAGTACATCAGATGGAGTAGAGAGAGTGTGATTGGCTCCCAGTAGTGCTTAGAGGCACTTACTCAGGTAGAGCGGGATACTCTACAGAGGGCTGACATTTGGAGGATTGCACAGGTCCCTCATGTTGCACCTACTAGTCACATATTGTGTGACTTATTTTCATATTGGGATGTAGATCGAACACTTTCCGATTTCCAGGAGTTAGGGGTGAGTGGACCATCACCTAGAGGACATTTATCACATATTGGGGGTCCCAATTCTTGGGAGGCGGTTGTCTCTTAAGACAACAGTATCCAGATCTCAGATGGTTCAGTGGGCCACCTATATGGGAGATGTTGTTGTCTCCATGGGCTCGAAGAAGGGGGTGAAGGTCACGTTCTATTGTTGGTTCAGATATCCCTATGCTCTCCGTAAGGCTATTATGGGTATCTTGGCCTCGTGGTTGATTGGGGACAAGGGAGGGGATACTCTTTTATATTGTTGGGCACCTATCATTACACAGATTGAGGCACATGGCCACATTTACACTTGGGAGTAGACATCCTTGGGACCACCTATCATGATTTATATAGGGTGGTCATATTATAGGGGCAGTCATTGAGTCACCCTACTCTAGTCATGAGTTGGGTGTATGAGCGCATCATTCCCTATGGGAGAGGTGTACAGGAAGAGGATCTCGGGGCTGTCAGGGAAGCAGGTGGACAGGATGACCGTACTTAGGATGCCACACCAGCCAGTGGCTTCTTTGACTATTGCAGACATGGAGGCCACTCCTTATCAGGCCATGGCAGGGTTATGGGATAGGATACACACACATTGATCACTTGCTATAATATGAGTCGGTGATAGACAAGATGGGATCGTGAAGTTGGAGATCCACCCCTTTGATAGAGTACCACAGCAGTTTGGCCTCCCCTACATTGATATGTTTCCTCTAGCGGGGCTAGTATACAGGTTTGTTCGCGAGGCCAGGGGAGGTCCTAGAGGCCGAGGTTGGACTACGATCACTCCTGGAGTTCCCATTGCAGCTAGGCGGGTGGTTCATGCCCGAGGGGTAGCCGGTGCTCCTCGAGCACCTTTACTTCAGATCGGAGCCGGTCCTGCTCATAGTGGAGAGAGCGATGAGCCTATTGATGTGGACTCAGACTCTGAGGAGTTCACAGGAGAGGAGACAGAGGAGGAGACAACAGGGGATGAGACTGGAGGTGGGGCAGATGAGGAGGATGATAGTGACTCTGAGTGGCATGACACTCAGAGTATCTTGAGGGCCGAGAGGGCAGAGGAGAGTGCAGAGAAGGTGACTCTGATCTCAGAGGAGTTGCCTTCTCGGGACATTGGGGGAGATGATGAGTCCGTAGCAGGACGTCACTTCTTTCCAGATTTGGGGGAGGTTCCACAGTCAGCGGTAAGCGTCAGTGGTAGGTGCAGATCCTAGAGATCCCACCTGATGCCTGGAGAGATCGAATGAGTTACTACTCTTTTCTCGATTTTGTTTTAGTTAGAATTGTTTAGTTGATATTTCCCTTTTGTTGTTTCGTTTGTTTTTTACTTTATCATGGACAACTTTCTAACTTGTTTATTTCTCCTTTTTTATTTGCAGTGACTGCTGAGGGATGGCGAGACTTGATTCCTCAGTGTGCGGAAACACTCTATTGCTCCCTTCGGAGAGTACACGGGCCGAGCTTATTGCGGACGTGGGAGAGCCTTCAGCAGCTGGTAGACATACCGACGTGTTTTCCCCTATCTGGAAGGTGGAAAAGATCATGACTTCTCTCCGTGCTGAGGTAGTTGGATATAGGACCGCTTGAGCACTTGATGAGGAGGAGTCATTCTCACAGTGAGACCACAACTACTGGCCATGATTGTGAGCCCTTAGTTCATTCAGAGCGTCATCGTAGCAAGAGTCCTAGACGCAGTCGTGCACCTTCTGAGGGATCTCACAGGGATTGAGAGATCATGGTGTCCTTTTTGCAGTGATTTTTGGTTAGATGTTTATACGAGTGTTTTTGTATTTTCGGGCTCATTGAGTGTTTTGACCATGCCTAGTGCATGATGGCATTGTATATAAAACATGATTCATATATATATATATATATATATATATATATATATATCTTTTGGATCTAGATCTTCTTGTGTCTAGAATTTTTGTGATTCATTTCCTATGTGTACACTAGATGTTTTTAGTAACTTACTCCTTTATATGCTTTTCAGAATGTATGCAATGGATAACAAATGATAACAAATGTTGAACATAATGTTTCTCTTTTTATTTGTTTTTGTAATGTTGATACATGATGATGCAAACATATTGTAGTACTTGAACTTTTGGCTTCTTTGGGCAATGTTCGTTGCTTCTTCTTGTTTCAGCAAAACGTGATGAATGTATAATGATAACAAGATGAACTTGCCCCACTCCTAACTCCACGCAACTAGTAAGATGTGAGGGCTCAACACCAAGAGTTGGGAAGGGCACAAATTGTATGAGTTTGACTAAATGGAAATGATGAGAGAAAGACAAGGTATTGATAGAAATCAAATTCAGACTTGCGTACTTACTCTTACTCAAAACTACTACATAGTTTAGAATGCAACTTATTTTCCAGTTTATCTAGACTTAGATCCATGGATGGCAACTTGGTCGACAAAATCTGGTTTTAAGGATTTGATCTCTTTGGAATTTGGATATTTAGTTTCACTTAACACTTTGCTTTAAAATATTAATATTCACTAATTTGCGTGAATGGACCCCCTACACCCTGTCTCATGCTTCTGGTAGGAAGCATGGGCTCATCACCGAAGGCAGGACATAGGTGAGTAAGGGCACTTCTTTCCTTTCTCAACCTCGTATCACTAGTAAGAGATGCGGGCTCATCACCGAAGGTTGGTGGGGCAAAGAAGTGTGTAAAAATAAAATATTCTATTTGGTTTAGCATTTTTATTTAACTTGACATTTCTGATTTGTGACTTTGGAGTATCCTTGTTTCAAAGAGATGTAAGAAGGATAGATGTGACACCAAGAAGCTTCTAGAATAGACCGTAGGTAAGAACAACTTAACCAAGTAGAAAAGAATGAGTATGACCAAGTATGCAGGCCTTGGTATGGTTTTTGTCAAGACTTTGTCTGTCGAATTGATGAAATGATTTTGGAACCATTTGATGATATTATGAAAACTGAAGAGATATGATTTTGAATGCTTTTGCCAATATTTTCAGAAGCTTGTAATGAATTTCTTAAGAATAAGTTCCTTGACCACAATAGTTATGAAATGAGTGAACAAAATGAAACAACTAAGTGACTAATGCAATGTAGGTAGATATAATATACAAATGGTGATGTTGATGCTTATGCGTAAAACCATTTAAGATGCAAGGAATTGATTGTTTCATTGAACTCCTCACCTTTTAGCGTACACAAGAGATATGCACCATTTCCGTAGTCTTTCATGACTCGGTATGGGCCTAACCACTTGGGTTGGAATTTCCTTCCTTCACCGGTCTTCTTATCAATCCGGTTGTCTAGTCTTAGAACTAGATCTCCCTCATATATTTCTTGTTCGTAGACCTTTTTGTTATATTGTTGGCACATCCGGTCAGCATAGGCTCTATGCCGTTGTTTGACATTTAACTTGCCTCATCAAGGCTTTCTAGTTGAGAGAGGTGTGCCTCTCTATAGGCTTCTTCTCCCAAAATCCCTTGTAATGAGATGCGGAGGCTGGGTATTTTGACCTCAAGCGGAGAACTACTTCTACCCCAAATACTAATGAGAAAGGGGTTGCCCCGTTGGTGTTCTTATTGAGGTTCGATGGGCCCACAAGTGGGTATAATTTTAAATGCCAATCTCATTTGTTCTCCTTAACTATTTTGAGGAGAATAGCTTTTAATGTTTTGTTTGTGGCTTCAGCTTGTCCGTTGGCTTGAGGGTAATAAAGAGAGGTCATATGATGGTTTATCTTGAATTTACTTGCATAATTCACGACCTCATCATTCTTAAAGGATGTGCCATTATTTGAGATAATGACTTGCGGGACACCATACCTGTAAATGATTTGATTCAAAATAAACTTAGTGATTACAAAACCTGGTACGGTGGTGAGAGGCATGGCCTCTACCCATTTGGTAAAATATTTTGTGGCCATGATTATAAAATTGTGGCCATCTGTTGATGAGGAGAGAATTTCCCTATCAAATCTAGGCCCCACGTGGAAAAGGGCCATGGGGTTGCGATTGGTTGTAGAGCTTGTGTTGGCATGTGAATCTCGTGGGAGAATTCTTGGCATTTATGGCACTTGTGCACAAACTCTATTACGTCATGTTCTAGAGTGGGCCAAAAATAGCCCATCTGATGTATTTTGCGAGTTGTGGCGTGACCACCAAAATGGCCTCCACATATCCCACTATGGGATTCATACAGAATATTTTTGGATTCTTCAGTGTCAACGCATCTTAAAAGCATTCCATCGAAGGCTTTACGATAGAGAACTTGTTCTAAGATAACATACTTAGCAGCGATAATGTGTAACCACCTTCTTTGTTGCGATGTGGCACCTTCTGGGTACGTATGGTCCATGATAAAATTGACAATGTCAGTGTACCAAGGGCATGTAGAGATGGGGGTCTAGTTTTGACAAAGTATATGCACTCATCGGGAAAGTCCAAATCTACTAGATCACCTCCATCTAACGGATTGTCAGCTAACTAGTCTACTAATGATTTGTCCCTTAACGGATTTCTGGTTTACAAATGTTAATTTGAATTCACCCATTAAGGTTATAAATCATCCAACCTTTTTAGATAAAGACCCTTGCATGAGGAATGTTCGTAAATGATTTGTCTTTACAATGACCCTTGTTTCTTGATTTAACATGTAATGTCTTAAACATTTCGTTGTAAAGACTATGGCAAGGCATTCTCTCTCTGCCTGTGTATAACGTGTTTCATAATCAAGCAACGTTTGGCTAATGAAATAGACTACACGTTCTCGTTTATCATTGTCTTCTTGAGCCAGCATGCAGGCTATAACGAGACATCGATAGCTCTTGTGAATATAGGATCAAAGGATGATCTTGCAGGAGGCATTAGCGTGGGAGGAGACAATAAGAAGCATTTAACCACTTTGAAGGCCTCGTTGCATTCTTCTGTCCAATCAATGCTATAATCTTTCTTTAATAGATTGTTGATTAGATGAATAGCAAAACTTAAATCGGGATGAACCTTCGGATTGCACCGAGTTTCCCAAGAAATGATCTGATACTAGACTCATTTGATGGTGGAATCATTTTAAGAATAGCCCGAATTTTGGTTGGATCAACATCAATCCCTCGTGAGGATATAATGTAACCCAGAAGCTTGCCTCCTATCACACCAAATATGCATTTCTCTGGGTTTAATGTGACACCATATTCAATCAATCGTGAGAGAATGATACGAAGTACTTCTGGGTGATCACATCATGCTTCTTGGCCTTGGCCAACAAGTCATCCACGTAGGATTCCACAATTTTATGAATAAGGTCATGGAATATGTATGTCATTGCCCATTGGTATGTAGCATCGCGTTCTTAAGACCGAACGGCATGATAGCGTAACAATAAGTTCCCCAAGGAGTTATAAATGTGGTCTTGGCTTGATCTGTTCAGATATTTTAATCTGATTATACCCTGAAAACCCATCCATGAGGGACAACAGTTCAAATCCAGTTGTTGCATCAACAATGACGTCGATGGATGGTAATGGGAAGTCATCTTTGGGACAAGCTTTGTTAATATCCTGAAAGTCTATGCAAATGCGTATCTTCCCATTCTTTTTTAGAATAGGGACAATATTAGATACCCATTGTGAATAGTCAACTGGTTTGATGAATCCTACTTGGAGAAGTTTCATTACTTCTTCTTTCACCATGAGAGCCACTTTTGGCTTCATTGGTCTTGACTTTTATTTAATTGGCTTTGCATCTGGTTTGGTGACAAGATTATGTACCGTGATATGTGGTGCAATTCCTATCATTTCTTTGTAGTTAAACGTGAAATCCTTTTGATGTTCCTTGAGGATTTGGGTGTGTATTTCTATTTCCTCTGGAGTTAACGAGGATCCTAACTTCAAAATCTTTGGTTCTTCCTTCGTTCCAATGTTTATGTCAATTGTTTCTTCGATTAAGGAAGCATTGCCTTCTTCAAATTCAGGTGGGGCCGAAGGTAGTTCCAAACTTTCTCCGTTCTCTACCTCATAGATATCGAGATCCTTTTGCGAGAGGAGACTCTATCATGGGATTTCCAAAATAGGAAGAGGAATGTGGTATTAGGGAAAGATCCACTATGTGATGAGTGAGATGTAGCTCTGCATAGGCATTTAGATATTCGAGAGTGATTCTATCACTGTCAAAGTGATCCAGGATAGAAAACTCATTCTCAGCTTCTATATGAGTCAGGAGTGGTTTTATTGGTATTTTACACACCAATGGTTCAGTACGAAGTGATACCGTGAAACTTGTGTTTTCCAACTCACTGTTTGGAGTGAAACGTGAAGCTGAGGTTGTTATTGAATCTGTGAGAAGGTTCTGCTCTCATGGGATTGCTTGATTGATATGAAGTTGAATCCTTTTCTTAGATCTAATACCGTCATTTTGTAGAGTTGTAAATGTTCAGCTCTAGTCTCATATACCTCAGAGACTTGGTTTGCAACTAGTTTCGAGTCTCCTAGCACTTTAATGTTATCAACACCCATCCTTTTGGCTATGATGAGGTGAAAGAGGAGGGCTTCATACTCAACCCCATTGTTTGTACACTCAAAATTTAACTTAAAGGAAAAGGTAGGATATTTCCCTCGAGAGAAGTAAAGATCACACCTACCCCAGCTCCAAAACAACATCTAGCTCCATCGAAGTGGAGAGTCCAATATTTTCTTGGAAAAATGGATGTTGGGACATTCCTCGTCTATTTCTTCTGCCTCGGTTACTTCTACCATACAAACTTTATCTGATGGAAGGGAACTAATTCCTAGGGTGTATCCCATACCCATATAATCAAATGGTAGGAGAATGGGTAGATATTTCTCTAGTAATTCTACAATTTTTTGGTAGTCCCTAATGATACCGTTTCTATGACGTTAGTCTTACTTTCGAGTGTTGGAATGCCTTCGACTAGATTTGTAATTTCTAATTCTGTTGTAGGTATCAACTTCTCTTCTGGTTTTGAATTGATTGGTTTGCTAAGTTGATTCGTTGGGAGTTCAAATTCGAGTGTACGCTTGGTCTCTTCTTCAAGTCTGCTAGGTGTATATCGAATGGTTTTGGGTCACCTTGTGCCACAAATATTTTCCCTAGGTGCAAAAATCTTATTTCCTGGAATAGCGTGGAAGGGATTGCCTTCATGCGGTGTATCCATGGTCGATCGAGGATCATATTATAGTTGGTTTCCGATCTATAATATAAAATTCGGTGAGGACCGTCTTGGGTCCTAAAGTGGTAGTAAAACTATGGTTCCAATTAAAGTGGCCTTGAGGCTATTATAACCTCTTAGCGTATTTTGTGTTGTGGAACAATTTGTTTCTCCATATCCTAGCTTTTGAAGAAAAATAAAGGTGACTATGTTAACTGCTGCCCCATCATCAATCATTGTGCGTTTAACATAATTATTATAAACCCATACTTGTAAATGTAAAGTTGGGTCACCTTTTCACGTAATTTCAGCGTCTGTTGGCATTTTGCTTATGTCAAATATAAACTCAGTATCCCTATCTGTCTGCTTACTGGAGAGTAGACATCAAAGTCTACATGGTTTACTTGTGTTTCCAGGAGGAGGGGTGATGTTAATTAAATGACCAAGGCCTAATGCTTCTAAGAGAGCAGCCCTATGGGCGAGAGTGTTCTTCAACAAATCCAAGAAGGAAATGTGAGAGAAGGTCTTTGTTAAGTCATTAATTAAATCATAAGCGCCTATGGGTTTTACCAACATTTGTTGAATGTTGTCTGGTTCTAATGGATAGCTTAGAACTGGTTGAGAAGAATAATCTCGTGTTCTTGTTATGGTTTCTATGGGTAGCTCGGTGTCTAGTTCTACCAGGCCAACTATCTTGGTTTATGGTCGAGTTCCTAATTGGGGTGCGACCGGTGGACTTAATGAAGTTAAAGCTTCATGATCGTTATTTCCTATCATAACACCCTTGTTTGTTCCCTTGGATCTAACTTGTTATTGTTAGACTGATTTGGGAGCGGATCGTTAAAGATTTTGAAGGGTGCATTTTGAGGGGAGACTGCCCTGTGTAAGTGTTTGGCGTGGTACTTGAAAAATTTGCTAAAAACATGTCTATGAAGAGTTGTCTTTAGTCTTCTGGCAAACACTTTGCATGAATTTATTGTAGTCACGAAAAGTCATAGTATCATGGCCTTGAATCTTGTGGAAACCACAATACAAATTGGGATTATAGTTTCGAGGTTATTGATTTGAAACCTGATGTGGTCTGAAATTCTGATAAGGTTATTGGTTGTTAGAGTTAAAATTTTGAGGTTGTTGCCTTTGGTTTTGACTCTGATATCCAGTTGGGTTTTGATTTGGACCTTGTGTTTGGATTTTCCATTGTTGTTGTTGTTGTTGTCATGGTGGACGATTAAAATCCACCGTGTTGATTATTGGAGTAAAGTTGTTATTTCATTGATTGTTAATGGGTGGTGAAATGTTTATGACGTTTTCCCTTTTAACCTGGTTAGTTACTCCATTTGTTGTTACCCCACGGTTTTTGTTAAGGATTTTGGGTCCTTGATTGGTATTCTCGGCATTAGGATAGGTTGTAGTGTTTTGATTGGGAGTGATTAATTTCCCATTTGTTCCATATGTCTTATGACCACTATCTATTGTCGCTTGATCTATTCAGAGAGCACTCTCGAGTACTTCATCATAAGTTCTTAGTGGGAACTTCTAGACTTCTTCCTTTATCTCTCTATTGAGGGAATGAAGGAATAAATCACATAGTTCCATCTGATCCATGTTTGGAGCACTTGTTGATGAGTAGAGAACCGTATGCCATCTTTGAATAAAATGAGCAGCGGATTCATTATGCTCTTGTTTAATATGCAAGAATTCCCTGATTCTTGTTCTCAATAATTTGTTCATATCAAAAGCTTTGATAAACTCTGACATGAGTTATTTGAATGAGTGTATCAAGGCTTCAGGTATTCTGTAGTACCAATCAAGGGCAATACCCTCTAAGGTTTTAGGGAATATCTTAGCAACAACCCCATCCCAAGGGAGTAGTTCTCGAATGGTTGTGGCATAGGCCTTGATATGTGCATTTGGATCTCCCTCCCCTTTGTATTTGGGTAAATCGGGAAGAGGCCTTGGAAGCATGACATTTCATATGGTGAAGTCTAAGGGCTCTTTTAAATATTCTGAGTAAGTCCCTACCACATAGGCTTTGACCATTGATGGTTTCTGCTGAGGGGATGGAGGTGGAATGGATTATTGATATGGCATAGCATATGTATTTACAGGGACATAAGGAAATCCCTATGATTGAGTGAACATCCGGAGAAGAGAACATGTCTCCCTGTGGTGATTTTGAATAAATGTTTAAGTAGGGAGGAGCATTGCTCTAGTATGGGTTGTTTGGTGCTAAGTCGGGAGGTATCATATTTTCAACTGGAGTGGCATTTGAAAATGCAGTCCTAGTTGGTGTTTGTTGCTGATAGTTATATGAATGTTGAGGAGGCATGCCTAACGTTCTTGTTTTGTAAGGAGGTCAACTTGGTTGGGATGATGTGGAGGGTTGGGGATTCCTACTTGCTCAAAATATGAATTTTGATTTGCTTGAGAAAGTTCCAATCCTCTAACCTTTTCAACTAAGGCTGAGATGACCTCGATTGGTGAAGACACAATGTTTTTGTCTTAAAGGTGATTGTTGTACACCTTGAGGTTGTAAAGGGGTATGATACCCTACTATGAATTGATCATTACCCTACCAAGCTTCACCGAGATTATTTCCCATAGGTGGAGGAATGGGGGTGTTTTCTTGGAGTAGGGTATCGGGTTGTGTTTGCAAACTTCCTATAGGTGGGTACATGTTTTGGAAGCGTTGTTCACTTCTAGCATAGCGCGCTAAATACTCCTCATCCAAAAATGGGAGTGGATCTGACTATCTACTAATTTGTGGTCTAAACAAAACTCGAGGAGATGAAACAGATTCTCCAATAAATGTCATATTGTTAGAGCTTGAGGGATCTGGTTGTTGCGTTTGTGTGAGCTGATCCAACTCCTCAATTCATAATGAAGAACTAGAGCTAGTTCTTTGAGGAGGATTTTGTGATGACAAGTAGTTACTTGAATAGTTGTTAGCCCATGCAGAAATTGAGGGTGATGGTTGTCTATTTGTTTGACCATAATGTGCTTCGAGACCTGAGAGAGGTCTGCCATATGTGTCGTATCCCGACATATTCGGGGGGTATATAAATACCCGCAGAATAATGGGAAAGAGCGAAGATGGATGAAAGAAATGGAAATAAAAGGGGAACAGTTGTTTGCTTCACGTTGGGTTCACCAATTTTATACGATAGAAAAGTGACATGCGAGGATGATAATCGGAAAGTGACCTTCCCGTGCCCGACCTCTTGAGGTCGTGTCCGAGACAATTAGTGGAATGAAATGCGGGTGACTTAGATGAAGCCACAACCAGGATTATGGCCAGTTTTCAATGATAGAAATGTTACAGTGAGGATGAGAATCGGAAAATAACTTTCCTATACCTAACTATGGGAGGAACAGTTTGGATAAGATCTTCGGTAGTGTGATCTCTCGCTAATCAAATGCAAAAGGGGAGATTTAGAGGCTATGAACGGGTAGCGTAAATTCCCTATGGTTTATCCTCTTAATTAGGATCTAAGTATTAATCTAAATTGAAGTCTCTTAAACTGAAAATAACAATTTATACTACTGCTGAAAGGGAAACTAATCTAAACAAAATACACGATTGAAACATTATAATTACAAACAACAATTAAAATACTCTTATACTAAAACTAAACAAGCGAGATAACCCGTGTGGTTATTCACCTGTGCAAATGTGTGAATCTAGATAAAAGATAGCTAATTAAATTAATTAAAAACCTTCAATCTTACCTCAGAAGTGAGGAACAAATCATAGCTTCTCAGAAACTATCATTCCCCATGACTTCCAGCGGCAATATTGAAAGCCCTTAATTGAAATAAAGTGATTCACTACTCTATTTGATAATAACTTTGATGATTTAAACTTCTGGAGTTTAGAAGCAAAGAAAATCCAATGTGTGTTGTAGCTTATCGCCTCGAGTGATCTCTTCATTCTTGCGTGTTCATGTGAATCCAAAAAGATTAGGAGTATAACTATTGGTAAGAGAAGGCTCTTTGGGACGATAGTTACTTTGAAGTAAAGATGGCATGAAGCACAAGTAGGAGAGGGATGGTGCTTGAACCTTGACTTGGCCTATGGGATTCCTATCAAGCAGGTCGTTGTAGCAATGATGAGACAAAATGATAAACAACATGTACTCAAACAATGAGCAATAGCAGCTACATAGAAATACAACAAAGTACAAGTAGGAGAGGGATGGCGCAAGAGAATAGAGCTTGGCCTATGCGATTCCTAGCAGGATCATTGTCGGTGTACAATAAGGCATAACTAAATATTCAGAATTCTAGTTCATGCTAAAGATAAAATGATTCATAAACAAAATCTAGATCCCATAGTATTGAAGACTAACTTTAGCTCAAGAATGAAGACTCCACCAAAGAATCAAGACTATACTTATATTCCTTTTATTTTTGTATTTTTAATGATGTGTTTTGAATGAAATTAAAAGAGCATCTATCTAATATATTCAAAAATGAACAATTAATCTAATAACAGAATTAAAAAAAGCAAGGTAGCCTGGTATAGCTATTCATCTTGTGCAATTGTGAATTTATCCTAAATATTTAAATAACTAACTAGTTTAATCGAAAGACTTTCAATCCTACCTCAGAAGTGAGGAATGAATCATAGTTTCTCAGAAACTATCATTCCCCACAACTTCCCTAGCAATATTGAAAGCGAGATTTAACTTGAAATGAAATAATTTACTACTCTATTTGATATATTGTAACTAGAACTTTGATAGCTCAAACCTAGAGTTTATAAAACAGTGGTAAATCCAATTGTGTCATGACTTGTCCCCTCAGTGTGATCTCCTCGTTCCTTTGTGTTCTCGTGAATCCATAAAAGTGTGTACGTGATAGTGTCAACAGCAGAAGATACTCGAACAATGGCAGCTTTGGATATAAACCGAATACAATGCAAGTAAGAGAGGGATAGTGCAAGTGAACAAAGCTTGACTATGTAATTCCTAACAGGATTTATTGCGGGGATACAACGCAAATACGCCGAGAATTCTGGGATCTATCTCTTGTGACAAACAAAACCTGCAACTCTAAGATGGATTCTAATCTAAAAATGAAACTATCTTATGCTAAACTAATTATATGGGACAGCAATGAAGTAAGATGAAAGCAAGAAGATCAAATGATCTCTAAAATAGAAATGAGAGGTTGATAATTCATGCAAAATATGAAACTATTGAAACTCATGCAAGAACTTCAAACAAACTGAATAATCAAACACAAAAGGAGAGGGATTTTCTTGAAAGAAAGCTAGGTATTTATAGCATTTGCATTTACCAGAGGGTAAATCCAAATTGAACTCTTCTAATATTAAACAAAGGGAAAACACTATTTACTTGGCCAAAACATAAATGCAAGCTTTAGTGGTTGAGGAATGCGGATAGAAATTTGAATTTTTACGTTTGACGAAATCATCGAAACGTTATGGAAAACACGCACAGACTACCACCTTGCGCAAGGAGGTGATTACAGGGACCACCACCTGTCACGGTGGCGGTCACGGGACCGCCGCCTAGGCAGGGTGGTGGTTTTATAACTTAAAGACAAAATGCAGGGAAAAAGGGGGCAGAGACTAGAACAAAACATGCAAAAGCTAGACAAGGCTTTCTAGGGTGCAAATGTACACTTGGTGAGCTTTTTATGGATTTCAACACCTTGCGAAGAGATCTGAATCATCATTGGGGTTTCAATTTCCAGTAGTACAGTACCTACATTTTTGGGTACGTATGCGGTGCCCTTGAAGAGTAGTAACAAACTGACTCGCCTTCCTATCTAAAGTGATGATTCCCTTAGCACGCCATAACAACTCATATTTTTACACATGCTCTACAACATCCTCAATACCTCTATATTCTAATAAGTGGAGGGAAATCTCATAATAAACCTTTTGAGTCTTATGTGGGGTTTTTATGGATGTGGGCCCTATCCTTTAGATCCAAAACCAAAACCACCACTAGAACCACCTGATCCACTTGATCCTAACCCTCCCGATCCACCCGAACCACCTCCCGCAACAGGATGTCGGACCGGTGGATGTACTTCACTACATCCCAACAATAGTACTAAACTAAACTCCCATAGTCTCCAAATTTTTAGTAATTCTAGACATGTTTTTAATGTTCTATGAGCCCACACTTTGTCTTGATTACACACCTAAAAACTATTCCTCCAATCGAGCCTCTAAATAACAAAGATGATGTCTATGCTGCCATAGATAAATGTGTTGTCTGATGTACTTTTATATTCAAAGGAAAATGATATCTACCTAAAGCTACTAGATTGCCTACACTCACTTGTTTATCAATAGTTGCTTGTGGGACTCAAATACCAAGTGTAAGGCCGGTCATCGGTGGGATCAGATGCACACCCAAGGTCCTTATTCTTTCCTCATCAAACATACTCTCATCAAAAGCTGGAGGGGATTCTCTAATGCACTTTCCTATGTAGGGGAGAGCTTGATGTTCCAGCTTCATGCCTTCCATGTGAGCTTTAAATCCTTCCCAAGACATCATCTTCCGCAACTCCATGACTCCTCAATATCACACTACTTCGCCAATTCCCTCTCCCCATATTCATTATACTTAAGTCGTCTTTCTTCTCTCGCCTTTCTACCGTAAGGTCCACCATCTTTCACCACACCTTCTCTTACCCCTACATGCGTGGTATGTTTAGCTAACCATGGGTAGGTGCTCTAAACTCAACAACACCATCAAGATCTTAATTTCCAAATAAATAACGTGAATGTAAGATCCTCTAGGCTCACCTAAAACATCAAACTCAATAACTTCCAGACAAGAATACATAGACACAACGCACTCTAAAGTATGATTGTGCACAACTCTAACCCACCAATGATCTATAGCAAGTGTCCAAGGTTCATCTGCATCAAAAATCTTGGTACTCTTCCGGCATTCAAATCATTGATTCAGTAACTCTAGCTTTCCTTTGATGCGTATGTGGATAACCGCTCATACAACTCTATTGGAAAGCATCAAAAAACATCTCATAAAGCTCATGATAAAGATGTTCTTCAACCCATGCACACGCATTGAAATCAGGTCCAAAACCATATCTTCGCATAAAATGATCTTGTATGTCAATTACCCAATCTTCAATGGCCACAAGAGTCAACCAATATTCCTTCATCATGTAACATCATGGTAAATAGTTCTAAAAGAGGTCTTGGCAACGGAACCAAAATGTAGTCTTATTTTTCTCACTCAAAACCCTAAGTGCACTTGCACTTCATCCATATGAATCTAAATGCTCACTTGAAGTGTGTAAAGGTACCAAGTCCGTCTTTGTTATCTTCTTACCAGGGTCCTAACATGCATGTCCATAATAACCATAATCAAAGTGCATATCTCATCATAATACCCAAATCTCAATTTGGAAACACACATAATAAAGAACACAAATCACATAATGATTAATATCGATTTACCATACAACCATCATGAGTAAAGACATCAACTACCAAGATCCACTTATATCGATCCATCATATTTATTCATTACAAAACACGAAATTTGAATACACCATAAACACCATCACAAAGTTATGTTAATAAACATATCAACAACATAACTCGTTATAATTCGAAATATGTTGCATCCTGTTATCCTGTAAAATTGACAAGGGCAATTTTGTAGGTAACCATACCAAAATTTCCATTTTGGTCCCCGTTGAGGTCCCTTAACGTTCGGAATGGCATGAAATCCCTTTTCGGAAAATCTAGTTTTTAGAACTTGGTCATTTTCAACCTTTTGGGTTGGGCGCAGTTTTCATTCGCGTTACATCAACCAAAACTGTGCCCCTCTTTTCTCTTGGCACATTCTAAGGAGTGTCAACACTCCAAATGTTGCACCTCTCAAAATCGTGCCTCTATTCCTTTGGCGCATTCTAGGGAGTGTCAACACTCCAAATGTTGCGCCTCTGTAAAGTGCATTGTAGGCGCTGAAAACATAGTGCTACACCAATCATATCTCGTGTCAAGGCAAAATCCTATCATGTCGAAATCCACTTAAGTGCGCCATAGAAAAAGTTGGTGGCACATTTATTACAATTTTTCCTATATGTAGGTGTGTCCAACCTGTCATTTTCACAATTCAAAAAACATGAAAAAGTTATTCCTTTGTACTTGTCATCATTCCTGTCAGCCGTGTTGCCATTTATCACGTTTGTGGTCCCCACATTGTCTCCTTTATCGTTATATATTCCTGGTAAGTGGCCCTTGCTCTTCTTGTGGATTTGTTGTAGTTTTTATGTTGAGCTAGGTGATTAGGGTTAAGTGATGAAGGAGATGAATCTAGAAGAAAGGGATAGCCCCATTTGCAAACCCAAGTACTCAACTCCAAAACCCCTTCTCCTCCTTCTAGATCTACAAATCTGGAAGACTCTGCCACAAAACAACTCAAACTCATTTGTCCCTTATTCCCTGCTTTGCTAAGTTTTCCCTCCTAGACATCAAAATCTGAACCAAAAGAGTGAAAATCATAAAAATTTTGCAAACAACCCACTATTTTTCCTTCGGCGCAAGCTTCATTCTTGTTACATCAAACACAGTCGCGCCACAAGTACACTTGTCCTGCGCATGCATAAAGCCTTCTCCGTGCCTTATCAACATTACAAAATTCCCTAAGCGCAAGCACTGGCACCAAAGCAACTACAACAACATCTAAATGTTGTGCAAACCTTTCCCGCGCCGCGTAAACTAAACCACTTGGTGCACCTCACTCTCATGCAGCATCTACCACATCTGCACTAATGGCACATCTTAGGACCTTGCTATACCAATCATATCTGCGCCCACTTAAAGACTTCCAATGGCGCAAGTGTACATCCCTTGACACCAAAACCTGAATGTTATGTGTTGCCTTTTCACACCCCGCACCCCTTTTGGCATTGTTTTCTCCCATGTAACACTTTCCCAAAGAGTGCCTTGCTTTTCTAAGTCCCCGGACTACATAAAGTGCGCCTTGCACCCGAGGCTCATAAATCGCTAAATTTTCATTCTATAAGCTTTTATGGATGAATTAACAGCTAATATGGCTCTTTTACATGGACTTCCCTTATTCTTCTTGCGATCAACAACAACTCAAATCCACACATGTATTCATCAAGTAAGAAGCCAACTAAGTCCAAGGGTAAAGCCAAGCTAATAGAGCAAGAAATGAAATATAAATACCAAAGGGTCAGGATGCCTAAATCTCTTGCAGAGTTTGATCTTGATATCAGAGATTTAGAACTCGAGCACATTGACATGGAGGACTTCTGGGCCAGAACCAAGAAGGTCATAGGTAGCCCGTGGATGGATAAATTGGTTGGCGTGGTCTGCACTTTCTTCTGCGGGGCTCCCAAAGAAGCACAATCAATAATGAATTTATGATGTTGGTGGGTCGTTGTTTCAATAAGGACATAAGATGTGTCGAAAATGAGAAGGGCGAGGTGATAATCAACCTCATAGCCCAACATTTTAAGATCATGTTGGGTATCCCTCACCACCAATATTTTGTAGCGGTGAGTGAGCCATGAGGACTTCATGAAGAGATGGACCGAAGATAAAGACAAATGTATGCAGTTAATGAATGAGGTGTACCTTAAAAATAATAAGGTGACAAGTAGGTGGCCACAAGTCATTCATCGTAGTGACTTTTCAAAGGAGCTAAGTGACACCATCACCTTCCTAAGCAGGGTGTTTGGGCTTCTCGATGCCCATTAATTTCTACAATTGGATGCTTAGGTATTTAGAAACCATGAATAAAAATGTTCTGATCGTGTTTTGAATGGGGAGAGATTATCAAAGACAATCTCGAGTAGCTTCAACAACCGGGAGGTTCTATATGAACTCCTATGTAGTATATGTTTCGTCTCAGAGAGGGACTACCCCCGCATTGAATCGGTATGGGGTATGGCCCCAAGTCAAAATATATGAGTACTATCTAGAGTTAAGACTAGAGAAAATATAGCCCAATTCAAGGTGAAATCAACTGTGCTTCTTCTATGGCGTCATCTACCTTTTGAGGCCCAACATGACTTACGGTCGGACGACCAAAAGTGTAGTCACCACCACGTAGAAGTGGGGAGCATTATTCACGCAATTCCCCACTTTCACCTACCTCAGAGCCTCTAACTTCTTGGGAGAGCCCACCAAATTGCCAAGGTATGTAGGACCCAAATTGATCTTGTTGGAGTTGTCTAGACAACTCATCACATACCATGAGAAGTGTTTGAAAAGGAAGAAGGGTGGAACTCCATTCCCCCTCACAAAGTGAGCGGTGTACACTCGCACTTCACGAGCAAAGCCCGGGAGATGTTTACAGAGCTTGAATTGCTCAATTTGAAGCATAATTTCCCAGCAAGGCCAACCTTTGATCCTTGTGATTGCCTTCCAAGGGCAAAGATCGATCCAATTCACGTCCCTCAGATCAAAGATATCTACATCGATCTATATCACAAAGTTGAGCTCAGACGAAAGGATCACTCCCGACTGGCCCGGCAGAGATCGTTCAATATGGTGTGGCTATCGTCCCAAAGGGTTTCCAAGCAACTGATCAAGAAGTTGATCAGGTTTATCTAGACACAGATGGGAAAAATTGGCCATTTTCTGAAATTTATAGGAACAAGGCCCCTCAAACTATTGAGGAAAGGGTCAAGGGCACTCTGCAGTGCACCGAGCATTGGTGCAAGAAAAATGGTATCATCTACCTTGGGGTAGACTTTACCACATCTCCCCTGGGTAATGCACCATCCAAGCCAAAACATTTTCCTGAGGGAAAAGGAAAAGATAAAGAAGGAGAGGCAAGCTCTACTCATAAAGAAATTCCTGAGAGCCTTCCTTCCACCGCCGAGGAACAAGTTGTGGACTTAGTGTCCCCAAGAAGAGAATAAGCGGCCAGTACTCCAACGGACACATCCACTCAAGATGTTGTCACATCTACAACTGGAAAAGTACCAACCATCCCCTCTCTCGCTCCTCCTTCCCCTCCTCATGTCACTCAACCAACCGCTCCTTTGGTTGTGTCTTCTCCCCCGTCTTCTATCATTCCCCCGCCTCTTCCTCCATCTTCTCTTCCCTCACGGATCTATCCCCCAACATTTCTTCCCTCATCTCATAGATCCCTTCTGCCCCCAGTTCCCTCTCTTACAGTGACTCCTAACCCCATGAGCATTGGAGTGTTGGCTTCTTTCTCAATGCCACCACCAAGTGTATCAACACATTTCCCTGTGTCCACTGCAGTTGCTCCTTCTTCCACCCCCGTTTCCTCCTCTTCCTCTCGGTCCCACTCCCCTAAGTTCAAAATGGATCTTTGAACACCCGAGCCAACATAAGAGAAAAGTCCCTATTGCACCTATGGAATTCTCTATTATTCGCTAAAGGGCCTAAGAAGCAAAATGCTATAACCCGCTTCTCTCAAAGCGCTTCAAGTGAAAGGGTTATGGAGATCGCGCCTCGATCTCACAAAGAAGAAAGAAGATATGTCTCCACAGATTTTACAAAGGTGACTCGGTCACAGTGGGAACATCATCGAGAGCCTCGCAAGGAGAGGCCTTATCCGCAAAGGGGATGCCCTTTGCAAGAAGCTTCAGAAGCAAAGGAAGAAAGAGAAGCGAATATTAAAATAGCAAAATAAGCATCTTCTCCAAGCCCTACAAAATATGGGCAATGCCCCTCCTATAACTAGCCACCGACCCTCCCAAAGTTCTTAGTCAGGAGAAGATAAATGAGTACGCCAAGATCGGCGAGCAAGGTATAGCAGTGTCCTCCTGGAGAGAGCAGATCCTCAAAGATAGTGAGGAAGTGATTACAAAGTTCACAGAGCTCTATCAAAATATAGATCAAGAAAACAAGGAACTCTAGGCAATAGCAAGGCCTATCTCCGAAGAGTTGGACCATGCTAGGTTGCAACATGAAACATTCCAGAAGATGCTCAACTGCCCAGTCGATGACTTGGTGAAATTTGGCATCTTTGATCACCCACGAGCACCCAACAAATTCCTTGCTGCTTTAGACTATTGGGTTGACCAAATGGAGTTTGTCTTGGAAAATATAGACAAAATCAAGGAGGAAGCCCTAGATGCCATGCATCAAATGGAGTAGATCATCTTAAGAATGTCTCCAGGGTTTCTCGGTGCATCGTACACCTTGAGGAAGGTAGATGATACTATTTGGATCTTTAAGGAAATCATGTCGCAGGGTTTAGCATCAGAGGCCACTTTTGATATAGAATCTATCAACAACCTTCTGGCCTGCCGTGACTTCGTTGGATACCTGATGGAGGCAAGTAACGAATACTTCAAACTCCCTGAAAGACTCAGAGATGAACGAGAAACTTGCGAAGTCATTAGAGATCACACCAAGGGTCCCGCTCAGATCAACTTCAAGCGATGGTCAAGCAAGTTCATGGAGTATCGAGCTCAGTTTCACATTACCTCTCTTGAGCAGAAGCAAGACACTCCTTTCAAGCCAAGGGATGACGACGAATAGGCTCCTTCCTCTTGGGATAAATCCCATTTTTGTAAAAGTATTTAAAAGTATGTTGGCACAAATGATGACATCATCCATGTTGCACCATGGGATGTTGTCATCCACCAAATTGCCCCAAAGTCAACATTTGACTTTTAAATATTTTGTAGATATTTTGTAAATAGTTGTTGGCTCCTTTTTGTCTTCTTTCTCCTTCTCCTTCTATAAATACTTGGATACTTGTAGTATTCAAGGGTGAGCAAATTTGTATGAAAAATAGAAGTGAGGAGAGAAAGACTTTGAGCTTTCTTGTAACAGAACAAATATTAATACAAAAATTGAGACTTTGTGCTTTGAATTCTGTGTTATGTGTTAGATCTTTCTTAAGTTAGATCTACATGCTTATTCTGTTGGATTCACCTATGCTTTTGTCATTTGTTTATCAGTATTGCTTTGTTTGTTTATGTGAGTAAGTTTGGCTCTATTTACTACTGGCCCAAAACATAAACCCTCTGACCTTTCTACTTTGGAATTCATTTCTTTTCTCCCTTCAGATCCATCTTTCTTCTATTCCTTCCTTCATTCCTTTATGTTCTTCATCGGAACTAACTCTACCGGGATGAGATCCCAAACCCCCCTGAAGGTAGAATATTGTAAGACTTGCATAGATTCCTACTGGTAGAATAGCAATAAACCAGCTTCACTTTCTTGTCTCAAAGAGGGGCTATGCCTTGCACACTGTTGGCCTATCTATCCATAGATCTGCCCACCTAACATATTTTCAGACCAACACATCCCTAATCCATGCAAATAAATAAATATATATAGGGGCATGGACTTTCCCTTCACTACCCATACACTCTCAAAATAGGTTGTATACTCAAAATAGTCATGGGTCATTTACAAAGATACTTAAAGAAGCATGCAAGCTTTGCCTAATAATAGATTATCTATAGTTAACTCCAAATATAATCTTATTATTAGCTCAAACACTTCATGACTCTTGAGCTTCCACATGTTCCCAAAATAGCCTTTACTTAGCATCAAAGTCTTGTGCATTGATCAAATGTGTGCTCAGACACAAACCTATCTTTAGCCCACAATATGCAAAAATAGATAAGTACCAAATCTATTCTACCCGGGTGAAAACCTCCAGGGCACGCTCCATGTTCTACTTTTGCATGTTCCTTCATGCCTGCCTCACTCACATTCTGAAATTTCACATGGTGATTATACTTAGCACAATTTTGGGGTACAACAAGGGCTAATCACAACACTTTTATTCAACTTTGGAATATCCCATAAGTTGAATGCACCAAGGCTACTCAATTTTCTCAATCCTCTACAATCTTAGAAGGTGGGCCAATAGATCAACCCTTAAGGTTAACTTTGATGTCCTTACGTCCATCCTATTTGGACCTCCTCTAAAATTTTCCGAATGAATCTCTAGCAATTGGATTCTTGTACAATCTCATCCTATGACCATTTACCAGTAAGCTTGGACCTCACAGGATATTTGGTAGCAAGCTTTACAACTCCATTAGGAAATATTTTCTCAATCTCATAGGGGCCTAACCACATTTTTTAAGCTTCCCTATATGATCCTTGTATTTTGAATCAAATAATATTTCTCGACCACCTTCGAACCTGTCTTTTCTTGATGTAACTGTCATGTCATTTGACTCTTTGTTTCTATACTAATTTTGTCTTATGCACAACATATCTTCATAATTCATCCAACTCATTGAGTTGGAGACTACTGTCTTTGAGCTTTTGATAAATCTATGCATACCTCTACCGCAATCCTTAGTGTTTTGTGCTCAAATTCAATTGGAAAAACAACAGTCTTGTCATACAAGATTTCAAATGGTGTAAAGCTATTTATGGTCTTCCACGTTGTGTTAAATGCCCATACTGCCTCTGAAAGCCTGTCTTCGCAATATTTCTTGTGGAGTTCAGTGGTCTTTGTCAAGATGGCCTTTATTTCTATGTTTGTAACTTCTACTTGGCCATTAGATTTGGGATGGTATGGTGTAGACTTCCTATGCCTAATTTCATACTCTTTAACTAGATCGAAAGTACATCAGCAGTAAAATGTGTACCTTGATCTCGTACAATTTTTCTTGGAACTCCATACCTAGTGAAGATGTGATCATATAAGAGCTTGGAAAACTTTTCACTAAACTGATTTGGCAATGGATTCACCTCTATCCACTTGGTTAAATAATATGTGCATACCAAGATGTATTATTTTTGCTAAGATTTAGGATCTATATGGCCTAGTAAAATCTAAGCCACACTTGTCAAAAGGCTACAAGACCAATTGAGATTGCAATGGCATCTCATCAGATCTTATGGGCTTGCTCATTTTTGGCATCTATCACATTTTTGGTGTATAGTGTTGCATCCTTATGTAATGTTGGTCGATAATAACCAAAGATAGTCATCACTTTATGTGTTGCTCTTTTTGTAGTAAATTCTCCTCCAAAAGGTTCATTGTGGCAAGCTCTGAGGACATCAAATATATCCTCATCATCTATACACCTTCTCATGATTTGGTCTTGTCCTGTATGAAATAGAAATCTAGTTATCCAAGAAAAATGTACACTCTTTTCAACTATGTATTTCTTCTCAGAGTATAAGTAATGTGGAGGTGTTTTACGAAACCAAATAGTTGGCTATGTCTGCATACCAAGGTGTTTTTAGAGATAACAAATAAGTGCTCATCTGGAAAGGAGTCATCAACTACTTGCTCTTCATCATTAGTATCCATCCTGGAGAGAAAATATACTACCGTGTTGTCCTTGCCAGGCTTGTCCACTATGGTGACATCAAACTCTTGTAAGAGGAGCAACCACCTGATGATTCTGTTGCTTACTACAGGTTTTTTTATCAGATATTGATTGCAGCATGATCAGTGTGAATGAACACTAGATAACATGTGATGTAGTGTCTGAATTTGTTGATAGCATATACAATTTCCAAGAACTCATTTTCTCACATTGTATAATTTATCTCTGCATGCTACAAGTTCTTGCTAACATAATAAATTACATAATACAGAACTCTGTCTTTTTGTTCTAAGATAAATCCAATAGTGTGATCTGATGCATCAGTGTGAATATGGAAAATTATGTTCCAATTAGGTCCTCTCAATACACGAGTAGTAGTTAACATTTTTTCAAGGTTTGAAAAACACCTTCACAACGTTCAATCTAAACAAAATCAACATCCTTCCCTAGTAATGTAAAAAGTGGTGTTGTAACCTTGCTAAAATCTTGTATGAACCTCCTGTAATATCCAGCATGGCCTAGAAATATCCTAACATCATTTTGTTTCTTTGGTGTTGGCAGGTTGATTATAATAGATACCTTTGTTGGATCAACTTGAATTCCTTCAGAAGAAAGGTAGTGTCCTAGAACTATACCTTCAGACATCATCATGTAGCACTTCTCATTACTCAAGGACAAATTGTGTTCTTTGCATCTTTTCAAAACCTTATCTAGATTTTACATAGCTTCCTCAAAAGTGCTGCCATGTATTGTGAAGTCATCCATGTAGACTTCCATGCATTCATTTGTTAAATCTGAAAAGATACTCAAGACTACCCTCTGAATGTAGCAGGTGCATTACACAAGCCAAATGGAAGAATTGAATATGCAAATATTCCCCATGGATATTTGAAGGTAGTTTTGTCTTGATCCTCCTAGTAATCTGAATTTGATTATAGCCACTATATCCATCAAGAAAAGATAAATATTTTTACCAGCCAAAGTGTCAAACACTTGATCAATGAAAGGAAATGGAAAGTGATCTTTATTTGTTGTTGCATTTAGCTCTCTATAATCTATGCAGATCCTCCATTTTCCATTCTTCTTTGGCATAATGACAAGAGGTGATACCCATTGACTGTCTAATATGGGATATATAAATCCAACATCTAGTAACTTCTTCAATTCTCCTTTTACAATCTCTCTTACTGTTGGGTTCATCCTCCTTTGTGGCTTCCTGATTGGTTTACAAATTTCCTTGATATAGATCTTATGAGTGTAAAGCCTAGGATGAATCCCATGCATGTCACCATAATCCCAAGAAAATGTTGTTCTATGATTTTGAAGAAGAGTTATCAACAATTTCTCTTGTTACATACTCAATATTTTGTTTACATTAAGTGGTCTTCCTGGTGTTATTTCCACTTGTTTGGAGAGATCCATCATTGAACATACATTGCTGCTAATAAAATTTAGTATGCAGTCATGGGGAAGAAGTTGGTGAAGAATATAGTTCTTACCTGGAATAATTTTGGTGCTCTGTAGCGGGTAGAACTTGGTTCAAGGGACAACTTAAACATCTCAACTTATCATCAACTTCTTCATTTCTTCCATAGTTATTCTGCAAGATGTTGGAGAGCAAATTCTTCCTCCTGGTATTCAATTGTACAAGAATTCTCTAGCATCATGAGTTATTATACAAAGCTCTGATCTACTTCTAGTTCTTCAACCCAAATCATTTGATCTTCATCATTCAATAGTTGGGCAGGAGGATAGAGCATCAACTTCTTACTATCACTTCCATTGGAAATAATCATGTTGTTAGACTTGCAACCTATGAATGCATCTGCAGTGGCCAACCATGGCCTTCCTAGAATAATAGGATAACCTCCTAAACTTTCTTTTGGTTGAAGGACAATAAAGTCAACAGGGTATTCCCAAGAGTCTACCACAAAATTTGTGTCCTCAAGGACTCCTTCAAGTCTTATTGTTGATCTCTTTGCTAGTTGTAAAACTGTAGTTGTTGGCCTTAGTCCTTCCAACTTTAGGTCATCCTTAATTTGTTTAGTCATGATATTTAATGTTGCCCCTAATTCAATAAGAGTATTATTTATTGTTGTGCCATTAATTGTAACATTTACCAAAGGACTGTCTGGATCTATATACTTCGGTAGAATTGAATTTCCAAGCATGATATCAGCCAACTGTCCAATAACTTATACAGTAGATGGATCCTTCCTTCTTCGCCTAAGTTTTTATGCATAGATCCTTTACCATATTATTGTAGATGGGCACATTCTTGATGGCTTGAATAAGTGGAATTTTAACACATATATCCTTTAGTTGATTGACAAAATTAAAATCAAAATTTGATTTAGGGTCAGGTTTCTTTTCTTGTAATCTCTTTAGAAATGGTGGTTCATTAGTTTGTAACTTATCCTTGTTGGAACTCTATTCACATTGTTATGGATCAATTTGTAATGATTTTTGGATTTTTACGGATCGGTCTTTTAACAACCGTGGTTTATCTGTAATTTCCGTGATGGTGGGTTTACTTGGTGGGAGAAGTGATCTTCTTGAGCGAAGATGAATGTCATTAACATCAACTAAATAAGTAAATTATTAGGTTGATTCAAAGGTGGTATATGTTGGTTTAGCAAATTTATTTTTGGGGTTAGGTGTTGGTTGAGTTGGTAGATGAGTGGATTTTGGTCGAGATCCCGCTTGGGGTTGGGTACTAGAGCTTGTTGCAGTGGGTAAAGAGGTTGATGATAAGATTGCTAGTAATTTAGAGGTGGGTTTTTCCATTACTCGTCCTCCTATCGAAGGTTGTTGCCATGAAAAGGGGGTTGTTTCCATTAGTGGCCTTGGAACTAAAGTTTCCATTATTATTGGTATTGGATAGGGTATGGAGCTTAACCTTGTTAAGTATTAGCCCAAGGTGGGGGTTGCATATATGGATTACTAGCCCAATTTTGAAAAGATGGCATTAGGTCTTGTGGCATACCTCCTTATCTTGGCAGCCAAGGCTTTCTTTGAGCAATGTAGAAGACTTTCCCATCCTTTGTTTCTATCATCTTGAATTCAAGTGCATCCTCCTTCTCTTGTGCAATGTTGGCTAATCCCCTACATCTGCAATCAACTTTCTTTCTCTATGCATGCATGGAAGAACTATATAAGTGTTACCTTTGCATCTTCTCTTTTCTTCTTAGCATGTAAAGCATCAAGTTGGGTAGCCATGTCATTGAATATCTCTTGTTTCATGTTCTTAAACATGTTCACAATCTCTGTTTTAGATATGTCCCCAATTCCTTTAGTAGTTGATCCACCCTTTGATCTAGAACTTCTGATTCTCTTCATGTTTACTCGGAGTAATTCCCTGACCTTCACAAATCTCATCAAAGGTAGCTTTTGAAATATCTCTAGCTCCTATCAAGTCTAAAATGTCCATATCCTCCTCACTGAGTCCCTTCAAGAAGAGTAATTTGAGAGATTCAAGAGGTAATCTTGTGTGTCTTGACTTATGAACGTGAAATAGAACATTTCCAAGTAATCTTCCACCAACTCATCTTCCTTTTAAGCCATCCTAAAGAGTTCATCTCCTCCTCTGTTAATTGGTTTTCAGTAATCTTAGTACTTGGTCAAAAAAATTCCTTCATCTATTGTCAAGTAGTCACAACATCTCTTCCTAGGCCCATAAACCATCTCAAGGCTACATCCTTGAGTGTAGCAGGAAATAGCTTCAGCTTGTGTGCATCATTGTATAATATAAGCTTCTACATAAAATGTCAAACTCAAACAAGAAAGTGTCTGTGTCTTCGATTAAAATTAGGAAGGGATGATGGAGAGATATTCTTCACTACAGTAGGCTAATTGTTGTTAGAGATTGGGAACTCAAATATAGTTTCCCCTTCTTCAACATTTTGATTCACTTCTTCTACCATGATAGGTTGTTCAGAGCAGCCTTAGAAGTCTCACTTGGAGGGGGATCTTCTACTATCAAACCTTGTAAAAGGAAGATGTGTCTTCTTTAGAATTAGATATAGCAATTTGTGCTATTTTTGGATTGGGTAAGAATCTACCATAGGAAAACCTTGGATGATACATGCATCAACTAATTTAAATTAATCAACATACATTAGTGGGGGTTTCGAGGTGGAATTTCCTAAACCTAAATTATTTCTAAGAAATGAAAAAACGTCTTAAAAACCCTATAACTTGGCAAAGTGCCCTTGCCAACAATGCTAAAAATGGTGGTGTAAATGAACTTGCAATGATTAATATGTTATTCATTAAATCACAAATCATTTAATCATCAAACTAGGGGACGTAAACTTTAAATAATGTCATTTTTGTATGCACACCTACATATAATTTAGGGGTATGGAAGAAATAAATATCACTACAATGCTTGAAAGAACAATGCTTGAAATTAATACTTAGTGTTAAACAGATTTTTCACTTCCTATCCAGATGAGTGTACGAGAAATCAAGAAACACAAAACAACATCGAGTATACAAGGGCTTAGTACCTTGGAGATGGCGATGGATAATATGGGCACAAAGTTGATGTCAAACTCCTTGGTGTGATCCCAAAGAATCCTGTAATTCACATACACTAGAGAAAGATTGATTAGAGATTTTATGCGGGGTTGCTTGACAAAGTAGATCCAGGAAGCATTAACTCCCTTAGTGGCTGTCAACCCCGTGATAAGAATAATGATAAAATAGAGTCCAAATAGATAACATGCAAATTGATAAACAAAAGAACCTGAAAGATGTCGATATGTAGATGGTGTTATTGATCAGATGCATGTAACATGAATCTCACCACATGAACTAGATCACGAAGCAGTACCATGGAAATTCCACATGTTATCACAAAGACAAAATAATAATGATATTATGATAAATGGCTAAAATTCCTCAGCATTCACCCAAATTTTCTAACTTTTTCTTCCTTTCCAAATATGGGGAAAAACCCATATTTATAGTTTAATGGTGAGGTTAAACTATAGGTTAAAAGATACTCAGGGGTTGAGTAAAGTAACTCCGAGTTAAGAGACATGATGTGATCCAGTGGGGCTCACAATTTGACTTAAAGTAAAGAAAAGGATAAGGATGTGATAAGAGGTGGGGATATTAGGTGAAATAAAGTATTCTCTTTTTGAATGATTAAGAGTGGGATGTCGGATGGGTGCATTATTGCCCATGTTTTGAATAATTTGTGAGAGATGGGGATAATGCCCAAAAATTTGAATTATCAAATGGGTCCACATGGAGCTCATTTGGTAATTAATTAAATAAGGTGAATAAATGGATGGGATTTTATTTAAATTTAAGAAAAGAAAAAGGTGAGAGGGGAAGTTATATGAATGTGAGATACGGAGGGGTGCTATACCAAAAATTGGTATCTACATTTGCCCCTTTTTGTTGAGTGGTTTGCGATAGCAAGCCATGAGACAAAAACAAAAAGGGTTAGATGAAATATGTGTCTAAAGATGGATGAAGACATGACCAAAGGCAAGATGCCCTGCAAAAAAATTCACAAATAACAATAAAAAAGTATGGCGGTGACTCCAATATCACATCGGTAGAGGACAATTGCGGTCTCAACGGAGATAGATGACAACGTTCTACAGACCAGTGAGTGGGTGAAGACCACTATAGTATGGATGTAAACCAAAATGACCAATGGGTCATAGGAAGACATCAAAATATGTGCAATTGAATACAAAAGATATGTGCAATCCTTTATCTCGTGAGGAATCGTGAAAAAATGAATCATGCATCCACAAAAGGGACGAGGATGAAGATAATTATGCCCCAACACAAGGCACGAGAGGGTCAAAAAGGTGAGTTATATGCGTTGACAAGTACAAGGATGAAAAGGTGCCCCAACATAAGACATAGATGGATGTGGAAATAAGATATCCCAGGGGGAATAATCATAAATGTGCACATGATGAGTAGATAGGATAGAAAGGTGAGATAAAATTCCTAAAAGGGTGATAAATATGATGGTAATCATGTTTCATAGGAAAGATGCATAAGTGTTAGCAAATTAGAAGATAAAAGTAGTCCTACTTGTTCGGTAAGTAGGATAAGAAGTCAAGATACTTTTGCGACAAAGCAACAACAGAGCAAATATTCATGGAAGAGTACAAGATCATATAGGTGTTGGTTATGGTATCCTCCAAAACAAAAATGTTCCAGGAAGATGGGATGATAGATGATAAAGATAAGAGAAAGTGGACATGGTTGGGGTAGAAAGGACATGGTGGAGGAGAGGGATAAAATAGTAGAGAAGGACGGTAAGAGAGGTGAGAAGATAGATGAAAGCAAAAAAGAGAGAGAATGATAGTTAATAAGAAGGTAGTGGGAAAAGATAAGAGGGAAATAAATAGGTGAGGTACGAGGGACTGAAGAAAAATAAAATAGAGAAAGAGAGCAGGAGAAGAAGGGAGGGAGGAAGTCTAAACAAGAAGAAGACGAGATGAGAAGGGAAAAGAGATTAGGGAAGGTGAATGTATAGAGATATATCATAGTAAAGAAGCAGCAGAGATAATAAAGAGGAGAAATGGTGGAAGAAAGAAATGATGAAGGACAAAGAAGAAGACAAGAAAATGATAGAAGAAAGGATGAAAGGGAGATGGAGATCAAAAACAATGGGAGAGAAAGAATGGATCATGAAAGAGATGACAAAGCTGAGAAAGAGAAGATGTGAAGAATATGAGAGAAGGATGATTGGAGAGATGAATAGGAATAATAGGATGGAAAGATGAAGAAGTTAAAGAAGATGGGGGAAGAAGTAGAATAGAAAAGAGAAAGAAAGGAACTATGAGGAGCTAGGAAGATAGGGGTGGTAGAGAAAGAAGTTCAGTAATGGGGGAAATGGAAATAGGAGGGAAAGAAGAGATGATAGAGCCGAAACAGGGGAAGAGAATTGGATCCCCATTTTAGGGGTAAGATCCGTAAAGAATATGAAACAGAACGCGTGGAAATGCATGTGGATGGTGGGATGATTAAAAATATGGGACAATGCTAGTGATTCAGGTTATCAATGGAGAAGTAGGACAAAAGTGTAAGGAGAAGAGGGGATGAAGATGATACAAATGAAATGAAAGAAAACCAGGGGTAGAAAGGAGGAGAGGACAACAGAGAAAATGATGCAAAGGCAGTATGTGATGAAGATAGTAGAGATATTGAAGAAGGCGAAGGGAAGATGGAAAGGCAATACCAGCGGAGGGATGTTAGGATAAATCCTCTGATAATGATCAGAGGGCACAAAAGGAAAAAGGAAGGAAGAGAAAATGGAGGAGGTAAAAAGGAGTGAACCGGTATGTGTAGAATGGGGATAAATGAATTTTAGGAGAAGTCCACCAATAATTCTTAGCATGAGAAATGGAAGATGACGATGACATAATGTTAGATGAACAATGATAATGACGAGTAAATATGGTGGTAGATATAGGGAAGTATTCTAGAAAATGGACTGGAAAGAGTAAAGAAAGGAGGGATAACGATGTATAGGAAGATGAAGGCGAGGAGAGAATGTAATGGATGAGGATGAGGATGAAGATGAAAGAAGTAAAGATAAAGGAATAAGACATAGTAAGAAATGGTATGAAGTGGTTAAGTTAGATTTCCAAATGAGGGATGATGGAGATGATATTTGAGGAAGTTTGAGATATTTTGTGCGAGGAAAAAAGAGAAGGGAAGAGGATGTATTTATGGGGAATGAAGAGAAAATATGGATGGTGGGAATGTGAAGTAAAGGGGAAAGGCAAGAAGATAGATCATTCTTAAGAGATACTCTTAAGTAAGATCACCATGCCATAGGAATGGTTAAGTAGGATCACCAAGCCGAAGAAGAAGAAGAATGATGAAAATATTGAGCGGTGTATACCAAAATGGAACAGAAATGAAAGGAGGTGATAACAAGGAAACAAAGGAGTGTGACATGAGTGGATGGAGGAATGCATGTTGTGTAAGATGGAGAGTGTAAGGGGAATTCGTGATTATGATTCCTATGTTGTGTGAGTGATGATGTTAGAGCGTTAAGCAGAAGTTATGGAGTAGGAAGATGTTTCTAGTGTTGAATGGAATAGAAAACAATGAAGGAGTTTCTACAGTGGCAGGATCTTAAGAAAGAGATGCATTGTGATTAAGAATCCTACATGGAATGGGTGGTTAAGTAGGATCATCAAGCTGAAAGAAGAATGAAAGGAAATGGAATGATAAAATAGATGGCAATAAAAGGATATTAAGAGAAAACACAAAAATAATGGCCCGTGTAGGACATGTGAAGTATCGAACAAGAAATGGAGAAGGATGAAGTGGGTGAGAAGAGCAAGAAGAATGAGATGAGGAAAATTTTAGGATAAATTGGATTAATAAAGGGGACTAGGAGGAAGGAATGGTCAATAGACATGATCACGAATGAGACCTTGTCCAAAATGACAGGTCTACCTTGAGTAGGGTTTTTGTGCTGCACGGGGAGTTACGCAGATGTGCCAAGCTGGGGATGAAAGGTCCGTGATGATGAAGAAGACAATGTCGGTGTTAGATGACAAACAAAAATAAGAGCAATGGAAAAGACAATGGGTGGATGAATGTAGATAAGAGAAGGATGATGCGAGAGAATGGATTGAGAAAGATAACATTGGCCATGGTGGAGGATGAGAAGTTGTCGGATAATGAATGCTACTTGAGAAGTAATCTCAAATATAATTCACAAACCTAACTGGAGATCAAGTAGAATTCCCAAACCGAATAGTGTATTAAAAAGAGTGTGTAGAAACAGTAATAGACTTTATAGATTCATGGATGATATTGATAGGGAACATCCTTAAGAGTAAAAAAATATAGATGCAGATTTAATGATATGAAATTTGATTTAAAAACATAATTATAATAAAATATGATTTTGATGAGATGGGTGTCACATAACCATAACAAGGGCCATGTAAGAAAGTTATGCTTTTAACCTGGATAAGAAGTAAACAAGAAAAGGTACTACTCAAATCATTGCACTTGCAGCCGATAACAAGTGTTAGTACATAACTAATGAGATTTGATTATACCAAAAGACCAAGAGGGAGATATGGATGAAAGATTCTCATAATATTAATATCGACATGACAAGGGATTTGAGATGTAACTTGTATGCGGGAAGAAGGTTCTCCAAAGATGGTGTTCCTTAAGTCTATGCCCCACTCAGGAAAGGGAAAGAACAATAATAGAAGAAAGTTGATCAATGCGGGAAGCTTTCCGAATGCCATAACAAAAGAGTAGCCATCCTTCGAGGGTATGGTCTACTATATATACAATATAGATGGTGAGAATGATAGTCGTCCTTCGAGGATCGGTCTATTTTAATTTTGCTTTGATTTTGATTTGTATGTTTTTCTTTTTTTTTTTTTTTTTGCATGAACAGTTGTCCTTTGAGGGATCAGTCTATTTTGGATAACTTTTGACTTATTTTTACATGTATAGATGTTAGCTTTACATGGGGGAGAGCTCAAGATAGCAAAGTAAACCACTTAGGAGGGGATAATGACAGTATAGAATACACCCGATACCCTTTACATGACTGTCATAGGAGAATGAGAGGGTGATGGATGTAATGATTACGGGATTCTCACCGAATGGGAGAACTTATCCATATTGAATATGTTATAATTAGATCCATTGTACTTATATTCAAGGTCATATCAAAGTAGTGACGGTAGACCACATAATTCATATCATTACCATGATAGATGGAAGTGGATAATGGTGGAGACATGGTCTAAAGATAAGACTATGCTCATAAGTGTGTGTACTAACAATAGAATGGCCGTAAGTGCAATGCATTAAGGGTTTGATCTCTAGTTTACCATCAAGAGAAGCTAAACGATAAGCCCCAGACCCATACTTATGTGTGATAATATATGGTCCGATCTAGTTGGGAGAAAATTTTCCCCATTGGCTCCTTGATTAACGTTGCATCCGAGATAAGATAAGAATTTTGGGAGGATGAGTGAAGGTAGAACTATGCGCTACCCTTTCAGGAAGCAAAAATATGTGTCCCTAACGAGACAAATAGATGGTGCTCCGAAGAAGGGGCAATTATGACCACAATGGTGGATTTTGAATAAGATGGAATGGATTAAATAGAACATCGTGAGATAGATGAGATGGAATCTATGTGTTGCTTTTAAAAGTGAATAAACAAGAGAAATATATGTGTCCCATCGAGACGAAATATGGCCACAAGGGTGGACTTTGGTGAAAAATATGGTCTTTATTAGAAGGACAAACATGGCCTCAAAGGAGGACTTTGATGACACAATCATGGCCACAAAGGTGGACTTCAATGAAAAAGATAAATATAGTCTCTTAACGAAGAGACAAACATGGGCACCATAGTGGGCTTAAGATGAAAATAAATGGTCCCTTAAGGGATAGATACATATGGCCACAAAAGTGGGCTTCAAATGAGATGAAGATTTGGATGGGGTTAGTTTAGACTAGATGTATTTGGATGAGGTAAATAAAACAATGTCAAGGATTAAAGTCTCCCAGCGTGAAAGGAGAGTTGTTTAGATATGAAATGCATTAATCGGATAAGGATGAGGGGAGGTGACTCCCTAGCGAAAGAGATTGTATTACTGTAGGAAAATTAGATGTGGATGATTAGGTAGATGCATTGGGGATCATAGGAAAATAGTGTTGATGAATAAGGGAGGACCTTCTGTATGAGTAATAACATGCGAAGGAGAGATGTTAATGAAGGATGGAGGAGAAGACTTAGAGACTTTGATAGACGTGGAATTAGTTGTGGATAAAATGGTAGAGGGACAATCCTCAAAAAGGTCTTCTCTTTCAATGAGATCATGGATGACAGTTTGAAGAGCCTTACAACGCTCAGTGCTATGACCCAGTACGATGGTAGGCACAACTGGCCGAGGTGGGGATTAAACCATGACAACTTCTTACTATGTGGGTTAAATTCCTTGATAGGTGGAAGCGTAATGGAAGAAATTTGTAATAAGTGTTGAAGGGTTTCTGCATACATTCAATTGATACATTAGTATATGTATTTTCTCGGGAATCCTTTAATGTAGATCTTGATGAAATTACTTGGGGTGTGGTTGTGTGAGCTATCTTGGACGATTACTTCATGTCATTCCACCATTTTGATTCATTGGATGTTTTTATTTTGTTTGGTTGAGTGATTGTGATGCCTTCGATGGAGATTGATGTTGCTCTAAAATAGATGATGTATATTTGGTATTCATTGGCGAAATGTCTATCTTCTTTCGGGACACACAAGAGATCGTTGTGGAATTGTACCAAGGATCTTAGAGTTGGATGGAAAAGAAGCATTCTTGGAAGGGATGATACTGATTTTAGTCGAAGGATCTAAAGGTTGTGTTGTAGTTGATATGGGTGACAATCTTAGTGTTTTCATGGTGACGTCCGATGAAGGTTGGTTTGTTGGGGAGGAATTTGTAGATGAGATGAGAGGGTTATCTGAAGTTGTTGTAAGTTGCGGTTCTGTCCAAGATTCTGTAAATGATGTAGAAGAAGAGGATGGCGTGTTTGACACGATTAGAAGGGTGGAAAGAGGAACTAAGAGAGAATCAATAGATGGTATGATAGGTAAAGAGGAATAGATGTGGATGGGGGAGTGTTAGGAAACCCAATGGATGAGGATGTAGAAAGATGAGTTATATTCGTTGTGGATGGGGAAGTATGTTCCCCCTGTTTGAGGAAATCATCTTCTGAATGAGGTCGTGGACTGATGGTCTGAAAGGCTCTACATTACTCAATGTCATGGCCCGGAACACGATGATAGGTACAAATGCAATTGGGATTGAACCATGGAGGTTTATTGCTATAAGGATCTCATGTCTAATGGGAGGAAGCATGATCATAGAAGTTTGAATTAGATGTTGAAGGATGTCTGCGTAGGATCCAATCGAGGTGTCAAAAAGAAGGTAACTCTTATGAGTTTTAAGATGGTGTTTTGGCTTGGATTTAGACGTGGAAATCTGGGATGTTGATGTATAAACCGGTATAGATGTTGATGATGGGGATGGATTGCATTGTGATTTTAACGTTTTAGTTTCAGTTTTAATGTTAGTTGATGATTCAGGGTCACATGAACTAGACTGAGGAGGTACTTGAATAACTTTGATGGAGAATGAAGGATCCTCTTTAAAATATTCTTCACTTGGAGGTGACATGGTTGTGGAAGTGTGTGAAGAATGAGGGGACATTTGCATTTGAATAGATGAGGTCAATAGTGCAGATGTTGAAGTGGAGGGAATAGACTGGTTTGGTTTGGGAAAGATGTATCCTTCCTTAATGAAGTCCTGAACAATGGCTTGAAATGCTCTGCAATGTCCGATATCATGTCCAGGGGTATGATGATATGTGCAAACAAGGCTGGAATTAAACCACGGTGGCTTCTTACTACCGGGGTCAAAGGCCCTAATAGGTGGAAGTGTGATTGCAAAAATTTGTAACAAATGTCGGAAGACCTCCATATATGATTCAACTGAAACATTCAGAGGTGTTGTGTCTATGTAGAATCTCTTGGTTTTGGAGAAGGAGTGGATGTTTGAGATAATTCAGATGTTGAGGAAAAAGTTTGAGTATGTTCATGTCTTGATGGTTGGAATCCAGTTGTGATTTTCATAGTGTTGGATGATTTTAGTTGAAGGGATTTGGGGTTGGATTGTTTAGAAGAAGGAATATTATTTTCCTGTATAAGGGAATTTTGAGGCAATATTTGAGAGGTTCCGTCCTTGGGAGGAACGACAATAATTTCTACCGAGAGAATCTAGAGGTGGTACTGATAGAGGCGTAGGAAGGAATATTTGTTCATTGGAATCTAAGGAAGGTGGAAATGGATTTGGTTGCGTTGATGCGGTAGAAAGATTATTTGCAATTGAATCCATTTGAAGTTCTTTCAAAGGTTCTTCAAATGATGTAGGGGGAAGGACAATGTGGATGTGGTAAGTCCCAAAATTGGGATTGGGTCTATGGTTGGCATTATGGGTAAAGATGGAATAGATGTAGATGATGTAGTGTATGAGGTATATTCAGATGTGGAATCAACGGTGGATGTGGGAAGAGGTGCTGAGGTGAATGTAGATAGGACCGAGGTTAGTGTGGGGGTGAGGGTTAATGGATTGAAGAAAGGGGAGATTCTAGTGAGGTGGGTATGGTGATTGATGAAGAAGGTATATCTATGGATGGAACTGAATTTATACCCATTGCAGTATGTATAGTATTTATGGTGTGGGCATTGGGAACTTGTGATGTAGAAACAGTGGTGGTTTGACTTATTGATGTGGGTGTATGGTTTGGAAATGGTTGTTTAAAAATATCTAGTGGTTGATTAGGTGAAGCATTTGGATTATCTACTTGAAGATATCCCTGATTGATGAGTCTTTGGACTGAATCCTTGAACATCTGACATTTCTCTATGTCATGTCCTCAGACTTGATGGTACTTACAATAGTGATCTTCACAATACCACACGGTCGTGGTCTAGATTCGTTAACGAGTTAGATATGCGGTAGTGTAATCAAGTGTGTTGTTATCAATTTGTCAAAGATGTCGTTATATGATTCTCCCGGAGGAGTATAGATGGGCATTAGGTCGTGGGAATCGTTGTTGGGCTATTGCAGAGATGTTGATGTAGGAGATGATTTGATAATGATAAGCGTGTAGGTGTTGTCTTTGACTTATCATTTGATGTGGATGGTCCTAAAAAATCTATTTGGGGCTTATTTATCTTTAATAGTAAATACCCCTATTCTAGGGCACGTGTCTCAAGTGAAGGCTTATTCAAGTACTAGAATTTCATCTCCACCTCACATTTTTGAAACCCTACCTCCTTTGTGCCTCTAATTGGATTTGTAATGTTATAGAGCTCCTCGATGACATCGTGTGGAGATGAAGTTTCTTGTCTTCAAAGTTATAAGAGTGTATCAGTGAGTATGTGGATGGAACAGATTTTAGGCTATAATGACTACTCGGTTTTGATTCCATGCAGGAAGATTTTAGATTATCTAGCGCGATTTCTTCCGAGGCCGAAAACAATCGTTCTTTTCCAAATTCAAATGGAAAATCTATCAATTTCTAACAGGTCTCAATTTCCAACAGAGGCACAAAGAAGGGGGTTTCAAAAATGTGAGGTGGAAGAGCCTTCACATTCAAGTACACTAATGTTAGTCTTCGTAGAGAAGACAACCTCAATATCCAAAAATAGCATGTGCACATGATTAGGAAAAAGCACAGTTTGAAGTTCTCTAAAAATGACGTCAAGTAAGCTAAATCCCTGGGTTTGCACACATGAACAGGTTATTGCAAAGTGATTCCCAACATTTATGCTTGAAAATTGGTATGAAAAAATATTTTATTACCTATTTATGATGTTATGTGACAACATTTGAGCAAATATCACAATAAATTGATAATTTATCGTGGAAAAAAGCGTAGAAAATTAAACTTGTGCACAGGTTGCTCTAAAGTTTGCAGCACATATATATACTAGACTTTTTTAAGCCTCAAGTGTCTTTGAAGCGTTCGATATATACCTGCACCCTAAGAGGCATTCCGACCTAGCGTTTCAATCTTCTCATTTGAATATATTAAATGTTTTCATTTTACGTATGTCCCACGGGCCATGGTGAAGGCTTCTTCAAAAGTGTGAAATGATTGGATTTGCAAAGTCGATGAAATATGCTTAGTGCAAGAGCGCGAAGAGCTCGATGAGGTCAGTTTGAGGAAGTGGAAAAGATAATTGGTTTATCATATTGTGCCATCGTGCAACGAAATCCGTGATGGATTCATCTTTGAATTGGCGGATGGTATACAGATCATTGATGGTTATTTTGCGCGCAATATTAATGGAGAAGTGCTCAAGAAATAATTGTGCAAGCTGAGAAAAAGAAAATATGGAGTACTTAGGGAATATTATTATACCATTCTAAGGTGGGACCAGCCAAAGACATGGGGAAAGTACGAAGCATCAAGTCTTGGTCATGCGCGATGAGATAACATGTATGTTTAAATGCTCGGAGATGTTGTTGAGGGTCCTCCTTGTACATTAAATTTGGTGAACTTTGGCAATTCCCAGTGTGGAGGATATGGTTTCATGGGCATGGATGGATGGATGGGTTCGTTACATATTTGTTCATAAGACAATGTGATTTTGGACCCTAACGTAGCAGCCTCTAGGTTGGCTAACCAACCTATCAAGATTTGCATGGGGTCATTAGGAAGTGCCTGTTGAGTAGTGAAAGGTGGTGGTTGGACTTGCATATGCGTGGGTATCTAAGGGACTTGGTATGGGTGAGTGTAAGCTATGTGTTGTGGTTGAGGTGGATGTTGATAGAATGTGTGTTGGTGGGAAACAGGGGCATGGTATGATTGTTGAGATTGTGCAGGTTGTTGAGGTAACTATTGAGTGGGGATATGGGTATAGGCAGGTTGATAGACTGGAAGTGACACTACATGTTGCAAAGGTATTGTTGGAGGAAGTTGAGAAGTAAGGGTATAAACTTGTGATGTAGAAGTAATTTATTGTTTGGATGAGGTACTTGACACATGGGATGGTTGAATGAAGGTACCAGTGACCATTGGGGTTGTTGTAGTGATAGGGATGGCATGATCCACGATAGTCATATTGATATGAGGAAGATTGGGTGGAATGGGCATGGCTACAGGGTGGTCCGTGTGCCTTTGATGGGTTGGTGGAGGATGACACAAAATCATGTAAGGCTATATACTGAGGAATTTTAGAACTAGTACTATAAGGATAGACCTGTTGAAGTGGTGGGCCATCCAAAGGAAGGTGTATGTATCTTCTTAAGAGATAATCTTGAAGGGCCACAGGGTTGGCGTCAATAATTTGTTTGAATTCTAGGTCTCCAAGAGGGAAGATGGAAGTACCAATAGGCTCTGATCTGACAAAGGGCGGAGTGGCAGGTCTGGATGGGATGGATTGGTCTAATATCGAAGCGTGACTGAGTGGTACCAAGTAAGATATATTGGTAAGAGAATGGGTATTTATGGGGGCCGTGGGGAGAGACATGGAGGATGAAGCCACTATGATGTTTATCGGCTGAGATGAAGCATTATGTAAAGTGGAGTTGTGTTCCATTTTCCTCATACTAGATTGAGTGCTTACTAGCATCAAAGTTATTATACGAGCCAAACAAGTGAGGCACACAATGATTTTTTTTTAATTTTATTTTTTTGTATTGATTATGATTAAAAAGAAAAAAGAAAAATGGTTACAAGAGGACCTAGAAGGAGGTGAACTATGTTTGGTTTCGGGTAAGTTATGGTTGGGAAATGTCTGAAATGGTTTTTTGTTGGGTGATCAAATCCCAATCAGTGAACTAGGTACAAGGAAAGTTTCGGTGTGTAAATTAGTTTGTGAAATTTCAGGCAATGTGTGATGATAGGTGTGATGCAAAAAGTTAAATCCCTAGTTACACTATGTGAGCAAGCAAGAATGCACGGGTTCGTTTTACTCCAAATTTGAAAGATGAAATTTGATGTTGACAATCACCCAAAAAAATGACAGTACCATGCAGAAAAGAGGAAATAGGGAAAACTAGAGAATACTTGTATATCACTTTTCCTTTTTATCTGACAACAAGTTGAGACAAACAAAGTGTATGTTGATAAGGATCGGTTTTGTAAGCGATCACCAATGTTAGCAAGGAACATCTGGGTACCCTTGAATTATACCATGCACAATTTTGATTGAGATCGGCGGATGAGATTTCAGGCGTGTTTACTTAGTGTAGTAATTGTCTTTGACGACGTTATTATGTACCTGCAGAAGTGAAGAAGACAATTAGTTGACGTAACGGACCAAATAAGCAAAACAATTTCTAAGTCGTGCCTCTTAGATGTTAACAACAAAGTCTAGTGATGGAAAGAATAACAAATAATTATTCTAGTTAACAACTACAATAATCATAGAGAATATCTTAATATAAATGTGCCACGTAGGAATTTTAATTAACAAAGCTTAATTAAACTAATAAATTAGCCTCATCGAACTAGCTTAGGAATTATAGTTAACAAGTCGTAACTAATAAACTCATAATAAAACAATTATTCTAATAGTTGTAAGGAACAACATGTAACTAATTAACCTAGTAAATAAAATGATTATCCTATGAACAATTACCCTAAGAATTTTAATTAATCAATTGTAGCCAATTAACTAGTAAATAGAACAATTATCTATGGAATTTAACGAACAAATCATAAATATTTAACTACCAATAAACAATTATTCTAAATTATCTACCTATACAAATCTTAGCTAAATGACTAATAACTTAATAAATGGACGTGATGTGCTAGAAAGATGATGTTTGTGTCGAAAATCCAATAATGTATGGTGTGTAGTTAAGTTCTGTGGTATCCCCATAGGCCATTGCACGTCAAAGGGAGATGCGAAAGGAAATGCACTCTGGATTGAGACGTGAGAGGTTAGAGGTAGTCGATGTGGGAGATGGATGGAATCTCAGAGTAAAGGAGTTGGATAGGCCGTGGAGAGGGAGTTAACTCATAGCTCGCACACATTAAGAGGAAAGCGTGGTCGGAAGCCCACCCAAAAATGACGTCACGGATCCTTTCCCCTGGTTTTGCGCACATGACATGTTTTTAGAAAAGTGTTGCTCTGTATTCATAGTGTTACGTGTCAATGTATGATTCAAAATTGTTATCAAAACATATTTTATTATCAATTTCTAGTGTTAGGTGCCAATATCTAATTTAAAATTTATGTGAAAATATCTTTTACCGTGAGAAAACCGTATATATAAAGGCCTCAGGTTGCTAATAATGTCTGTAGGAAATTTGTGTATGGTGAGGGGACTGTGTGGCAAGTGGAGAAGATGTGTCTTCGTTGGGATGAGGGGAGAGTTCGAAGGATTATAGACATGGGAAAGGGAGATGTGAACTTTGGGAGAAGTTTTGGTCTTGGAAACAGAGGATGGAACGAGGTGGACGAGTGAGGTAAGTCGATGGTAGTGGGTAGAGTGGAGGAGTCGAATGAGAGAGGAAGTGGACGGGTGGAATGGAGATTGAGTGGGAGGCAGGAAGGTGAAGGGGTCGAGTCATATGGAACTCACGTGGGTCGGTGCACGTATGGAGAAGGGAGGAGTAGACGTGAGTCGTGGAGGGTTGTGTGGATGGGAGAGATCGGGTAAGGGAAAGATGGTAGGGAGCGGGTCTATGGGAGCAAGGCGGAGGAGGTGTGGTAGTGGTGGGGAGATGAGCAAAGGGCTAGTAGAGAGGTGGTGGAGAGGGAAGCGTGGAGGGCTGAGTCGGTGTCGAGGGGTGAGAGTGGTTTTGAGAGTGGGTCGTGAAGAATTAGGAAAGGGAATGGATTGGTGAGGAGAGGAAGTAAGTGGCTCGGTGGAGTAAAGTTAAAAGGAGATGGGGTCGGGAAGAAGGAAATGGTAGTTGGGTAGAAAGTTGAATGGGGTATTAGGTAGGGTGGGGTAGTTTAGGATAATGAGGATTCTAATTTTTTTTTTATTTCTTTTTTATAATTTAATTCATTTAAAAAAATAAAAATTAACTCTTTTTTTTATTTAATTAATATTAATAGTATTATCAACATTTGTAATTAAGAGTGATAAGAATAAAAGTTTACGCTTCTTATAAATAAATCAATAACAGATCTTTTCAAACGATAAATTGACGTACCTTAATGGCGACATAAACGACTACCTATATGCATCACAACACATGGATAGAAATAGTACCAAAGAGCCTACAAGTGGGTGAGTCTACAAACGAAAACTACATAACACATATCTAGATTGACACGATGTCATACTTTCAATAATATAAAATACAATAATTGTTATACATACGACACCTATACAAAGTGAGCAAGCAAAAACATGACCAAAACTTGGATCTGGTCCCACTGGGCGTGCCAAATGTTGATCAGAGTTTCCTTTCTGTCGAGATGAGTGTACGAGAAATCAAGAAACACAAAACAATGTTGAGTATACAAGGGCTTAGTACCTTGGAGATGATGATGGATAATACGGGTGCAAAGTTGATGTCGAACTCCTTGGTGTGATCCCAACAATCCTGCAGTTCACATACACTAGAGAAAGATTGATTAGAGATTTTATGTGGGGCTACCTGACAAAGCAAATCTAGGAAGTGTTAACTCCCTCGGTGGCTATCAACCCCGTGTGATAAGAATAATGATAAAATAGAGTCCAAACAGATAACATGCAAATTAATAAACAAAATAACTTGAAGATGTCGGTATGTTGATGGTGTTATTGGTCAGATGTGTGCAACATGAATCTCACCACATGAACCAGATCACGAGCAGAGTATCATGGAAATTCCACATGTTATCACAAAGACAAAATAATAATGATATTATGATAAATGGCTAAAATTCCTCAACATTCACCCAAATTTTCTAACTTTTTCTTCCTTTCCAAATATGGGGAAAAAACCCATATTTATAGCTTAATGGTGAGGTTAAACTACAGTTAAAAGATACTCGGGGTTGAGTAAAGTAACTCCGAGTTAAGAGACATGATGTGATCCAACGGGGCTCACAATTTGACTTAAAGTAAAGAAAAGGATAAGGATGTGATAAGAGGTGGGGATATTAGGTGAAATAAAGCATTCTCTTTTTGAATTATTAGGAGTGGGATGTCGATGGGTGCATTATTGCCCATGTTTTGAATAATTTGTGAGAGATGGGGGATAATGCCCAAAAATTTGAATTATCAAATGGGTCCACATGGAGCTCATTTGGTAATTAATTAAATAAGGTGAATAAATGGATGGGATTTTATTTAAATTTAAGAAAAGAAAAAGGTGAGAGGGGAAGTTATATGAATGTGAGATACGGAGGGGCGCTATACCAAAAATTGGTATCTACACTTAGAACTGAAAGTAAATGGTTTCTAACACTATGAATAGAACAAAGCTTGAAAATTCAAAATACATGTAAAGAAGATTAATTGCTTCTAGTCTAGTCATGTAATGAAAAATAGCAACAAAGCTATAGAGGGGTTTAGTTGACCATAAGTGGGTCCTTCCTTGGGTGTTAATCCCTCCTAAATATTATAGCTAAAGGATAATAAACAAAACTCAGATCTTTATTGAATTGACATGAACATTACATCAAAGTAATGTCCAGTATATCTACGTATACTATTCTCCTCTATTCTAGCTATGTTTACAACATTAATCCTTTTGTTTTATACTTCTCAATTACAATAAAAACATGAGAAGAAGAGTTCAACTAAAAGTTTAAAAACTAAGTAAAAGATATTCAAAAGAGAACAAGTGGAATATCTCAAATAGATCAACATGATATTAAACACATGCAATAGAACTAATAACACATGTTCATATATCAAACACATAACTCAAGTAACTAGACTAGTTCCTTAAATCATGTGTTAACTAATTAATCAATCAGTTCTTTAGTACATTGCAGTGAATAATCCGATTCATGGTCGAGTTATCTCCGATTTCTTAATGTTCCATTGTAATGGCTCCTTCAACGACACGTACAAACTTGAGTGTCACTCTTCACTCTCCAAGAGATCTTCATAACGTGACTTCTTTGTTGTAGGTGATCCCCTTTGTTGCGGATGATTTGTTGTAGATGGTTCCTTTGCTACATATAGAAAGTTGCTTATAACCAAGAGTGGCATCACACATATCATTATTCAAACAACTTATTGAAATCATAAGAATAAATGCATACTCAAAATACCACAAAATAAAGATAACTAGCCATAACTATATTAATCAATAATTATGCCATAAGTTTAACTTCTCATGATAATGTTCAAAGAATATAACTGGAAATACAAGAGCATGGCTTCAATGGATTAGCAAAAATACATAGGATAAGTTGTTTATAAAGGGATTTACATGACTCACCATTAACACTTTGTAATGGTTTGTTGGTTTGGATGGAAAACGAGTGAGGTCCTAAGGGGGTACTTTGGGGTATTACCATTGGGCATGTAAAATTCCTCACTGATCTACCAGAACAACTGATTTGTTTATGTGTCTTGGGGGTCCCTTGCTTCTAGAATAATAGGTGTAATCCACACATATGTGCTTCAGTCTTAGGGGTTCTAAGTTGGGTCATTGGGGATTTGGGTTATTTGTCTTTCCCGGAGGCTCCTTGTGACAAATTCCCCTAGAAAACTCTCCTTATCCTACCACTATGTCATGAAATAATGGAAATTTCATGGTGTGATGGTTGACATATTTCTTAACTCCCTTTCCCCTTTTGATGTCCGAGTTTTTCTTCCTGAAAATCCATCCCCACCTTATAATTTCCCAAACACTTGTCTCGTGTATCATAAAAATCTCATAGATTTTGTATCGAACAACATTCCACAAAGGGTGGTGTAGAGAAATACATGATATCATTCATAAATTCAATTATCAAGATGGTTACAACGTCACTTTTTCTTTACTTTGCAATGGGAGGATCATACAAGGTGCTTATTGTGCTTAACTTGGCTTCAAATGCAAGAAATTTGATTACTCTCCCCTTGGAAGGTTTTAAAACATCATCATACCATACTTCTCTCTTTCTCTCTCTCTTTGAAAGTGATATCATTCCAACTACTAAGGTACTCCTAAGTCATGCACTTTTTCTTTCAATATAAACTCAATCTCCAAATAGTTCACAATTTAAGCAAGGTCTTCTTTTACTGATATTCCCTTGTCATATTTGTGGTCTCTTCTTGTTATCTCCTTATAACATCAAGAAATCTAGATTATTTACTTCTTGCAATCTCTCACCTCATTCTCCCCTACTCAACATCTCATCCCAGTATTAGTTTGATCTCTAAATTGACCTAAAACCACTTTGTTCTTTGTCAAAACTGTTTTCTTCCCCTGTAAGACAATATAGCTTTCCTCATGTATGGATAAAATGTTCTAGGCTTCCTGATAACTTATAAACTTAATTAGGTCATTTTTTCCTTCCCTAAGATGATCCCAAATTTTCGAGACTCAACTCGTTATTCCACTCCTTCTACTTCACTTCTTCACTCTGCCCTTTAGGTCTCTTAAGAGTACATTTCTTGCTCATGCCTAGGCTATAACCTTCTATAGCTTCCCAAGATGATTTACCACCTCCCTCGGTTCAATTTTTCTATGACTAAGGTGCTCCAAAATATTCGATCCCAACTCCTTATGAAACTCCCTCTTCTTCACTTTTTATATTTCGCTCTTAACACTTACTAAGTCTAATTTTCTAGTCTATCATGCATAGATTCCTCCTCCTAAGGTTTCAAAGCACAAAATATACATTTTTGAGGACCCATTTTGTCCATTGACATTCATGGAAGATCTCATGCCTTGTCTCAAAAGATAAATGACACTTCCTTCCTAAATATGCTCCCACCAATTAGGCTTTGCACTGTGAAAATGGCCTCGTACAAGACTGGTAAAGAAATATTCTCCTATAGCCAATGAAATCAAAAATTCCTCGTGTAATACTTAGAGACCTCACTAGATATGGTTACTTATCATTTTAGAGCTATCCTTGTTTCTTGTGAATTTTTAAGACCCATTCTTTTTGAAACCCTAACGTGTTCCAACTCTACTCGAGAAGCTCCATTTAGTAATATATTTCATCAAACTTCGAATCAAGGTCCCAAAACTTACAAGAAGGATTGTCTCAACACTGTGAAGAGGATATCCTTACTAGTAATCATGAAGGTAATACAAATCTCTCCTTCCTCAAGGTTTCACTCTCACCCAACTTGTGTAGGGTTTCCAAGCATGTAAATAGGATTGTAGATGATTCAATGTCCTTTTACTCAATGTAACCCCATATCAACCTTTCTTCGAGGCCCTCAAGATCACATTCACTTAATTCCTTTGAAGTAACCAAATTTAATTGGTCAAGGATTCCTTCATCTCTATCCAAAACATGATTGAGGCACAATGAAATAGGGTTGTTAAGACCGCCAAAGTGATTTCAAACTAAAAGAAATTATTTTAGTTCTAAAAAGAGTTTATTGGGCTCCTCTGAGGCTTTCCAATCTAATTACCACCCTAAATATTCAAGCTTTAAGTTTTTGCAAGTTCCTCTCATGATAATTTTTTGATGAAAATGGATCTTATATTATATTAAATGCAACATGATACAAGAAGCTTTTCAACAAAAAGCGGGTAGTATCAGAGCACGCCCCAAAAAAACAACAAACTAGGCCAAGCCTAGGAGAACAACGAAACACTAGGTGAAGCTTAGGAAACCATTAAAAATCAAAATATCTGAGATCAAGCCGCCATAGAAAACATTCCAGTTGTGGGAGGGTCGTGATCATCGAGTCAGCCGCTACCAGGGAGATCCTTGCCCATATCAGGAATATCCGAACCCAAGGCGCAGATGGACATCCTCTTAAACTTCATGACAGCTTTTCTCAAATGCTCACGATCAAGTCAAGGCTCACTCCATAGTATACCCTGCTCAAACAAATCTTACACAAAAATTGAAACCTCGCCAAAGATGCTAGAACTAATAAACTAATATCTTTATCCTCCTAGAAAGCATGGAATGTTATTAACATAGATTGCTTGTTTCTTACCACTGATCAATTACACGGTTTCTTCGTAAGATGCACTAACACACCCACAGATTTCACTGTAACACATAGTTTGCAAACTAGAAAATCCTTCAAATCTTGGAGCCTCGGCTCTCACAAACTTGATCATTTGAATGATGATGAAAAATAGTTACATCATGTCTTTTATATCTTCTCAAATCAGTTGTTCACTTGAATAAGAGTATTTGAGACCTCATGGTCATATGGTTACTTGTGCACAACATTGAAATTTGCTAACCCTCGAGACATTAACCCCTTAACACACTTGTTTTGACTCCTAAGCCTCCTTTTACAACTTTGACACACTATGAATGACCACTAAAATGCTTCTAAACTCCTAAGCAAACCAAAAATGGTCCTCAAATTTGAATTTTTCTTTTAGAGGGAAAAGTACAAGATTCAAAATTTGAAAAGTCCAAGCACAAACTAACACACCTAAAGGACCCACAAGGGCTTGCTAGACCTAATGACACATTTTAAAACCAAAATTGCCTAACTACTAACCATATTTACAAAATGGAGTGATGTTCCAACACGAAAGGGTGCATGTAGGTGGAACACACATTCATATTATATATCCTAAGTGTGTTATCATTGCCAATTTATTTTTGTCTAATCCTTAGCATCAATTTACAACGATAGATGTAAAATCTCTAGAGTTTATGCCAAAAACACTTAATATTTGTCTTCAACAACCCGTGTCGAAGTTCCCAGTGCTTGCGGTGCTTTCATGACCACTCTTTCAAGTGAGTGTTGCATTTGGTGGCTGCATCGGCCTCTAATTCTCCTTCCTATTAGACTCGAGACTTGTCCCCGATCCCTCACTCTTTTCTCATCCCTCGGTTTACACCGGGTTCTCTCTGTCTTGGATTAGGCAGAGAGAAAGCAGCGAGAAATCAGCCACACCCTTTGTCAGGTGTTTCCCGTCACTCCCATAGAGAGAATGGTCGGGTGAGTAGAGGGAGACCCCGTCCTTAGCTACGAAATGAAAACTCATATGGGTCTCTCATCCTACCTTGCCCCCTTTTCCATACCCTTCCCACCACCATGCATACGCCCCCTCTCCTCCTAATGGTTGTACATTCGAGAGCCAACAGACTGACCTCGATGGTCACCGATGTGATGTGTCATCAGCTGAGTGTTGCACTACATTTCACTCAGTAGTTCTAAAGTGTGTGTGTGTGTGTGTGTGTGTGTGTGTGTGTGTGTGTGTGTGTGTGTGTGTGTGTGTGTGTGTGTGTGTGTGTGTGTGTGTGTGTGTGTGTGTGTGTGATTATAATAATGTCCCTTGAGCTAGGATGCCCTAGTGCCAATCACACAAACAATAATGAGATACAACTACTTTATCCCAATGCATAATGTCCGGTGGGAATTCGAGAATAAACCCTCATATGTAGTGAAGTATATAGTCCCAAAATGTAGTCCTTGATGTACTAGATAGAAAATATTATCTCCTTGTAGATGTATGATCCTCTTGAAATGTTTGTTCCTTAATGAGTTAAATAAGACATGTGTGTGTGTGTGTGTGTGTGTGTGTGTGTGTGTAAAATTCTTTCACTTAACAAGTGAAAGGCCGAATTATGGTAATAAACAAAGACATGAACGATGTATATCTAAGAATTTAGAAAAGGGAGAAGGATGATAGAAGTGCCTAGAGGGGACAACAAGATTTGGGCGCTCTTATCCCTAATGAGAAGTCATGTACATGGTACCAAAAATAATAAAATAGTGGAATAAGGACTGAGTAAGATATTAGCTAGTGTGCAAAACTGTAAGGTGTAAGTCTAGAAACAATTAAGCAATAAAGATAAGAAATATAAAGGAAATGTCAAAGTAAAAAAGGTGTTATTAATCACTAGTTATCTTGCTTAGGAATCATGCATGTAAATGAAGTATTTAGAGGATATATGTACATAGTAAGTGTGTGACTTAGTGACTACACTTTCATTTGCTAATGCTTTGATGATGGGTTTTACATATCGCTAAGGTTTCTACTTTATTGCACGTCATCACGAGGTTGTGCAAGTAAAACTGACACACAACAAGCACCATTTATAGACAAGCGAAGCACATAAATTTTTTTAGAACCTAACTATCTCTCGGTTTGAAACCATACTGTCCTTGTCTCTGGTACTGTAGTTCCTACCTAAATTTGTATAAATTATGTATGGTATTCCACCTACATGTTCTTCATTCTAGAGTCTTATATGCAAAATCTAGAGCTTCATATTTCCACTGTTACGCTACTTTACATACCCAGATTACTCCAAAATCATCTTGAATAGCTATCTATAACTCTTGTCTTATGTTGTAAACTAGTTATTTATCATTTATCAAACATTTAGTTCATTTTAAGATGGAATGCATTATTCTAGTCATGTATGTATCAATGTATTAGTTAGCTATGCAAAGAGAATTGAAACTAACACCTTAATAGTTTCAAAACATGAACTAACTACACAAAGATCATCATGTTAAGAGCTAAACAAGACTAAATACCAACATTATGCATTAGAAATTGAAATAGAAATCAAACTAATATGCTAAGCATTTGAATCTCTACTCTTTAGATCACCAAAAACACTAAATGAACCTAGATAGATCCATGGCAATCAAAGTTGATTGTTTGATCTTCAAGGGTTTGGGAATGGAAGCTCATCAAAGTATGGCTACAAGACCATTTTGATTCTCTCCATATGACCCAAAAGCTTGGATGAATGAAATGCAAGAATGAGGCTATTAGCTCAAATGAAAGATGCTCTAAGATAAAATGCCTATAGATTAGCTATAAGCATGCAAGGTGTAAAGGTGTAAATAGAAAGGTAGGAGGAGGGCTCCTTATATAGCCCAATGGATAAAATAATCTCTACATCCCTTTACATGTGGGATAATAGCTAGGTTGAGTTAGTTGTGGATAAGGATGGTTGAAAGGGGTTGAGTCAACCTTAGGAGAGTTTATTTTGTCCTTTAGTGACTCATGGGGTTTGAGGGGATTTATTAATTAACCCAAGTGATTAATTAATAGGTGAGCAAGCTTATAAAAGCTTTTTAGAGGAATAATTAGCATGATTTAGACTATGGGAAGAATTTAATCTAATAAATGATGATTTATTGATTTAATGGAAGAGGAAGTTAATTAATTAATAATAATTAATTAGTCTAGATAGAAAGGGGGATTAATTAACGGAAGGTCATTAATTGGCGTATTTGTTGGATAGAAGAGTTAATTAATTAACGTAATGTAATTAATTAACGGTGATAGAAGAGAAAATGAGCATTTATTGACGATATGTCGTCAATTTGTGGGAAATGGATATAATTAGCACAATTTAAGTATTTAAATTGCTTGGGATAAATTATAGGTGTCTACAATGTATATAATTGATATTGGAAGTTAGATTAGAATAATATAACATGTCACTAACCCTTATACCCTTCTTAGTTGTTATACATCTATAACACTCATACAAATTAATTAGGGTGTAAACACACTAATGGATGATGTATTGAGGACCATTGATGATGTTAATATTAATCACTAAAGATAAACCATGATCTCAAATGCACATGAAGGTGGAAGAAGGAACCCTAAATGTAAATATTCCATATCTGACATATCCAAAGTTTTGGATTTGAACATATGCAAGTCTTCCTATCTATATGTGGTAGCAAAGGAGACTATGACGAGACCATTCTAACCACTTTATGTAAACCTGATCACACCCTTCTTGTCTTCAATTAAATTCTACCTTTTCCTCTAGGACTTGCATCAAGTATCGAATCTCGATGAGTGTCATTGTGAATGCTCATGGGAATCAACTATTATTATTGTGTAGGTCATTTGAGATTTGTAGATTAGGTTTCAATTGGTTGGAATTAGAGCCTTGACCATAGGTGGTGTGATTGATAGGGAATGACCGGTGGTACAATTGGAGCAACTATCATTGGTATGGAGATAAGTGGACTGAGGAAGGCACAAGAGATGACGAGGCTTTACTAGTGGTAGGCTAGATGGACCAGATGGGGAGGAGATGAAATAAGAAGTGTTGCACGTGGAGCTTTGGCTAATGGTTGGATAGGTGTAGCCACCGGGGACTTAGCCAAGGGTGACATATACACAATGGAGGACGACATTGGTGGCATTGTGGGAGGCTTAGTCATATTTAGTAGATCCGGCGAGTGCTTGAGTGTTGTGATTGGTGGTGTAAGTGTAGTTAGTGGCATGGGAGTGGCAGTGGGTAGTGACACCATATAGGTGGGGGAGTGTTGTGGTGGTGGGCATTGACAATGTGTAAGTTAGACTATTGTTACCACCTCCATTGCATCTTTTTTACTATAGGTTTTAATGTGGTGGTTTTGGAAACATTGATTCCTAGTTTGAGGAATGGGGGATGGTGGTTTATAGAGATTTAAAAATTTCATGTATGTTTTTTTTTCATTAGAAATTTAGTGGGTTATAAATATTTATATATGTTTTTTTGGGCGGTGAATATGTGTACACATTTTTCCTTCTAAATCTTTGAGCAATGCAAAAGATTCAATTTTGTAAATATTGTTGTAGCATTTTCACTTTTCCAACAACCATACTAATTTTTCTAATTGGTTGTGTGTAGAAAGTTAATGTGCTATGTGTTCTGATAAATGCGATTTGTATTTCAAACTTTTATTTCATTAATAATATTTAAAGTTATCAAATTTGTTGCAACCCTTATAATATGTGTCAAAAATTATTCTTAATATACCATGTTTTTTCTATTCTTAAGTATTTTATATTTTCATTACATTTATAGATTTTTTTCGTTGTATTAGTTCAATGCTTATGCTATTAAAATACAAAATAATGTAATTGTAATAATCCAAAAATTTATAAAGGAAAGTGTATCCTACATTCTAATAATTCAACCTATATTTTATTAATAATATTTAAAGTTATTAAATTTGTTGTGACCCTTACAATATGTTGTTGAAAGCATAAAAGACGAGAGGGGGTGAATCAGTCCATTAAAACTTTATTCCATTTCCATTCATCATTCATTATCATTCATATAACCATTCAATCAAACATTAACCATATGTGTGCTTACTTAAACATTGAATCAACCATACACAAGAGCAAGAGCAAGAGAGTACACAAGAACACCAAATTTAAGTGGAAACCCTCAAGGGGAAGAAAACCCAATGAACCTTTGCTTATATTTCTAAAAAAGGAATTTAGTGAAGAACCAACTTCAAAAGGAACACCAAACCCTGATTTAGTGAGCACTAACCCCAAAAGGAGCACCAACCCCTAGTTTATTAGAGCACTAATCCTATAAGGAGAACCAACCCCTAATTTAGCGAGGTACTAACCCCACAAGGAGGCTATAACCCCCAAGGTGATCGATCACCAACTCAACCAATTGGAAATGGATGATAACTAAAGAATTTTTTCTCACACAATTAATAGTAATCCAAGTTCATCTAACACTTCTTCAAAACACCAAACCCTCGTCAAAACAAGCTCTTCTCTAACTCGTTCAAATTTGTCCTCTCATGAGTAGAATCTATCAAATTTCCTTGCATGCCCAATCCTTAATAATTCTTAGGTATTTTTACGTCTTCTTAGTTATTTTCTTAATCCCTTAACACTCTCCTTCACTCATCTATAGGTCACATTTTCCCCCATGCACAACACAAGACAAGTCCAAAAAAGGCTTAAAACCCCATCACCAAGCTCATAAAAGACCTCCAAACACATCACCATGATTATTCAAGCCTCAAAAGGCATCACACATGTTAAAAAAATCATAAAAAACATCATCCATGCTCACACCATGCTTTGTACCAATACTTTTCTTCATAACATTACCTAGTATGACCATTTCATACCCAAAACAATTGCTTCCAAGAACCAGTCTTCAACTATGAAGCTCAATATCACACCAAAGCACCTCAAAATTCCATGTAACAACTCATTGGAAATCCAATGTCCTATAGAACACATCCAAGCTTGTTATACCTCATGAAACATCCAACAAAGCAAACCACACCTCTTTTTCTCTTAAGCAACTAAGTTGCCCATAAAGCAATTTTGGAAACTCAACTAGTTTTCACCCTTTTTTCATTTTCAAGACCTATAAATTCCTTTAATAGGAAAAAAATTCATTCCTATTCACTCTCAAATGGATATCAAGCATCAAATAAGCCACACACGATACTTCTACATCAATCTTCTAGCCAAAACAGTCATGTCCTGAACCAGTCAAACTAGGTCAACTTGTGACCTCAACCATGGAAACTCAAGTACACTTTCGAGCTCTAAAAAACATGAAACATGTCACATTGGATGTTTAAAACACCTCCAATGCCATTAGATGCTTTCAACATTCCCACAAGTGTTCAAGCATTTCCATTTGCCAACACCATGTTAACCGCCCTTTTTGGCCCAAAACCACCAGATCTTCAAAGATAGGGAATACTTTTCCCTCTAGGACCTCAACCATGTCATGAAACTATCATGGAAATGTAATAAAAATCCCAAGATTCCATAAATTGTGATTTATTCATTAGGTTCAATGGACATCTTTTGCACAAACTAAAATTCTTCAAAAACTTACCTTTTTGAGTGGGACCCACATACTGTCACAAGTTATAACACACCTCTTTGGAAATTTGGAGGAGTCCTATACAACCTATAATCATCTCATTAGAAAAATAAGTCCATTTTGGTCACCTACTAAGAAGATCTTCTCCATCACAAACTAGGGTTTCAAACTCATAAAAAGTAGTTTGACTTCTTAACATTCGTTCATAAAAGTATAACAATGAAACCGCTTCATTATTTTTGCAAAATGATCTTAGCTCAAGGAAAAAAATATCTAAAAGCCACAAGGTCCCATGAAAAGTGTGTGAGAGTAGGTGAGCAAATGAAGTTTCCTATCAAGTTGGAAATCGTGCTTTCTTGGACCTTGTTTTGCCTAAAACATCATAACTTGCAAATTTCTCTTCGCAATGACATGATTTTTTTCTCACTCTTCTAGGAAATCATTGTGCATCATATACAATAATCATATCTCCTCAAATGGATCTCAATATTCTCAACAACCATGACTTTCATGACTAGGTCTTAGGGTTTTGCATGTTCTAAGCTAAAAATAAGTAGAAGAACCACATACCTCAACAAGAAACCTCTCTAAAAGGCCCTAACAACCTTGATACATCATGTCTCACTCACCTACATACATCCACAAGCTCACATGACTTTATACCTCACACTCATGCTCCATTTGGCCTCCATGCACCTAGACTAGGTCTAGATGAGCACATGTAATTGATTCTTCACTTGTGCTCACTCTGAACCTCGTGTGAGTGTCTCGACACACTCCTATCATTCTCTGCATGCCTCTACCATGATCTATTGCATAGGATAGCTAGGTCACCCGATTGGGCCTACTAGGCCGAGACCATTCTCATTATTTCCATACTTACCACCATGTCACATCCTGAGTCATCACCATGTTGAGCATCCTCTTACACTCCTAGATCATCCTCTTTGTCATTAATGAAATTTACATCAATGAAAACACAAACTCACACATGCCAACGTATGTGTCAAAAAAATCTTGATATACCATATTTCCTACTCTAAAGTATTTTCTATTTTCATTATGGTGACTTATTTCTTCTTCATTAAGTCAATGTTTATTATTAAACAACATGATAATGTAATTGCATAATCCCAAAAGGTTACTAAGCCATTAAAACAAGAATTTTAGTAGATTTCAACTACATATATACATGCATACATACATGTATGTATGTATGTATGTATGTATACATGTACACATACATACACATACACATACACATATATGTGTATGTGTATGTCTATGTATACATATATACATACACATACACATGTATAAGTATATGTGCATGTATATACATATACTTACACACACACATATACACACAAACACGTGTGTGTGGGGTCCATTTGGTGTAGAGAAAGTACATAAAACTTAGTTCATGTAGATATCCATATAAGATTGAATTTGGTAGGCTTATGATTTTGATGGAGCCTTTCATGAATCCATGTCATTCTCACACATCATAACATTACCGAATATTAGTAAATTTGAGATACAATTAAAGTAATTGGTTGACTACATCGTGGGGTAATCACTATACCCATGAAAGATTTGGCATCTCGGTTTGGATTTTACCTCTAGTAGGACTACAAGTGAAGGAATTGGACAAGTATGGTGAGGGATCCTTATGTAACGTGGGGTAATGTCATCTTCACTATAGATTTTCTTGGCCACAACTAATCGACAACATCCGTTGTTACACGGGTGACATGGAAAAAACAACCGAGTCTTGTATCATCTTTTCTTCATCGTTCACTTCATTGATTCATGTTTTTATGGATCGAGGCCTCATAAATCCAAGTTTGAGGCAAAGCGGTTGTTGTCGGGGCTTGCTTTGTTCAAAATTGGGTTGTTTTGTTTTCCTTGAAGTAGTTTGCACAAATGACACATGGTCATATGTGACTTTTCAAAACAAAGAAAATAATTGCCTAGTTTCTCTCCAACATTTTCCCTTCCCATATAATTATACTCTCCCTATCTCCTCCATCATTCACTTCATCTCGCAATGTTTCTCCTTTGTTCCTCCCCATCGGTGTATCCATATCACGACTTCCATGTGATTGTTAGATGTAGGTTCAATGAATGTTGTTTTATCGATGATGTCGAGAAGAGTAAATATATTACATGCAAAAAAAAAAATCCACTTCTTTCATTTAAAAAAACTATGGTTTAAAATAATAAATTTGTTGCCTCAATTTTAGCAAAGAAAAAGGGAAAAGTCAAGTATTTATTTATATGCTTGATTAATAACTATTTAAAAATTATGAAAACATTTATTTTTAAATAAACTATAGTCTATAAAGTAAATATGATAGATAGCGTAATACAATTTGTGGGAGAGTTAAGATTAGTAGTGTTTCACAAGGGTAGGGTTTGTGCCTAAATTTTAGAGCATAATAAGGTGGTTCTTATATACTTGAGAATAAAGGGTTGATGGCTTCCATAAATAATTTAATTAGATTATTAGATTTTTTGGGAAAAAATATTACAATAATGCGACTCTTATATATTAAAATAATTCCAAGATGCATTAAAGAGATATATTTGATTTAGAGTAATGATATTACTCATTAATGAGTAAATGATATTACTCTAATGAGTAATAACATTTTAATACAAGGTAAGATGGAAATAGTAGCAAAAATGGGGCTTGGAATATGGATTTCTAAAGGCTCATCACAAAGCGACCAATACAATTTGTGGGAGATTTAAGATTAATAGTGCAAGTGAACACTATATACCTACCTTCCACGAGATAAAAATGTTATTACTCGTTACAGTGATATCTTACTCTAAATCAAATATATCTATTTAATGCATCTTGAAATTATTTTAATATATAAGAGTCACATTATTGTAATATATTTTCTCCAAAAAAATTAAAAATCTAATTAAATTATTCATGGAAGCCATTAACCCTTTATTCCCAATATATAAGAACAACCTTATTATGCTAAAAATTTAGGCGCAAACCCTACCTTTACGAATTAATTCTCTTAGGAAAAATAGTAACCTTCACACTTGAGGATGACTTGAATGTTGAGTTGCTTTTTTAAAAATATAAACTATGAAATCTCATTAGTGGCCCAAAATAGTGATAGAGGAAGAGCTAAACACGAAAAAGAACACTTAAAATAACAAATGGATGAGAAAATGGAGTATTAATATGCTAAAACACATAAACACTAATGAGGAAATAAAGAAACACGTGAAAGAGAACTTTAGGATAATAAAGTGGATAAAGAAACTTGAGCGAAAAAAATGCTATGTCAAAGAGTTTAATCCCACATGAAAAAAAGGCCTACACATGCACTACATCAAATGATTGACAATAATGCTAATGGCTCAATTAAGGACTAGTTTTTCATCTTAAATGTAAAAACCGACTAATAGACAACATTTAAAGAAGAATTCTAAAATAAAACATGCATATTTTGTAGCAGACTTTGGTTGAGACACAATGTCCTACATTATGTAGTGTGCAACCCATAACAACATTCAATTCAATAATGAAGACAACCTAAAAGTTGACCATGTGACCTCCTTGTTTGAGGAAACAAGGCTTGACAAAATAATGTTTTGCTTGATCGAGATCTATAGTAGAAGATCCACCATCATAAAAGAAATCAACATTCCACATGAATAGTTAGACAACCTTTTATAAAATGATTGATTTTGCACAAAACTATCTTCTTTATTGTGCTTGGTTGTGCAGACTGCTCAGTCTTGTGGAGATTATAAAGTTTCTTATACATTCATTTAACAAAAATAAAAAGAATTATTTAAAAAAATTGGAACATACATTATTTTAATTGAACCAAACATCATGCATGTTTGCACAAACTAGAACCAAAATCCACGAAATTGAACCCTTGACTTGTGGCTTACAAGTCCTACAATCTGCCACTACGCTACAAGCATTTTAGAATACATGTGTCAATTCTTGACTTTATAGTTAAAATGTTGACTTTGCAAATGTATAAGATGTTTAGGCACAACGTTAATCAATAATCAACAAGTCAATGCCTAGCCGGGTAGGGAAAACCCTCTTGTCAGGTACGTAGAGGTGACACAAACTATGAGATTTATTGGGCATATGTTTAAGGCAAATTGCGGTGGATACTTCCTGCATTTTTCTATATGTTAGAGCATTCTCCTCACAAACGGGATCACGAGTAGCAAAACATGACCACAATAATAGTACACGTTTAGGGTAACTCTGAATGACCGAGTCTTAACTCAAGGGTGAATATAAGCATTGTCCTAAACATCATTGACTCAAAATCATAAAATAAAAAAATCATAAGAAGAAGACGATATTTTAATGTCCACGAGGCTACCAAAGACAGCCTATGGGACCAAAATCTTGTTAAAGATCTTTCTGACATTCAAATCTCTTGTTGGTGAGTTTGATAATCAACTCCCTTGTTTTTCAACCATATTCTCGTTGAAAATATCTTGAAAGGATGTAGTAGCCACCATGTTGGAAAACTCGACCCTAATGTCATTATAAGCATTACACTCCAACATGAAATGTTTCTCTGACTCCACTGCACTAGACATGCAAAAGACACAGATTCTCTCTTCCCATGCCTCTTTAGGTCTTTTCCATCTTCCTGTTTCACATCAAGATGATGCAAATTAGTTCTTAATTGAGCGAAGAAGACCTTTGCTTTTCATGCCCGATATTAACCCTTATAAAAGCCTTGTGTTGATGATCACATGTAGAGTTAAATTCCTCCAAATAATACTTCTTCTTTCTCCTTAACGGTTGTCCCCACATAACTTGGTGGAATTTATCTATAACAAAAGTTTTTATCTCTTGACTATTATTAGGACATGCATTCAAGTAAATGTTCCATTTTTAAGCCATTTGTTGTTTTGATTCATCCATGACTTCTTTCTTTTCTCCAAAAACTCATTGAGGACAACCTTATGCCATCTACTACCTTCCATTTACTCGATCCTTTTTAATATGTTATGAAGCGAACCATAGCAATAACTTCTAGAGGTGTAGCCCCTATTTCAACTAGAATAATCTCATATGGGACCAAGATCTTTAATTTGAACTTGCTAGTAATCATGCTTTTTTGAATCCTCTCAAATTGTTTCCACATTGAGTTTGAAATGTTGTTAGCCCAAATCTCACATCCGTAAAGCACCACTGGAGTTACTAAGAACCCAAACAAAGTCTGCATAGTTTTCCAACCCCATAATTCTACCTCTCTGCATTTGTTTTGGAAAGCATAAAAATATCTTCACCCCCCTAAAGTTTTCTTTTTGCTACAAATCTCCCAGTTGAGCTTGTTATTAAAGTCAAACACAAGATAATTATACTCAAGTTACTTCCTCTAAAATGTTTTCATCGAAATAGAAATCATACTGAGTTATTTTCTTTCTATCGGAGAAGATCATAATCTTGGTCTTATTGGTGTTGACTTGCATCCCCACTTCTTTGCAAAAGTGCTCAAGTGCACATAAATGCTTTTAAAGGCCTTGAGCGGACCTAACAATCAAGATAAGATCATCAACATACAAGAGAAGTCATACAACATACTCTCCTAGGCACACACCATCTTCACTCTGCATATTTAACCATTCCTTGAGTTTGTCGATATATAGGCCAAACAAAGTAGGTTATAATGAGCATCCTTGTTTAACCCCAATATCACTCCTGAAACTTTATGAGATACCAATTTGAGTTCTAATTTCGACTCCTACCTTTTCATAAATTCTATGAACAACTACTCTATCATGCACTGGAATACCAAACTCCTTCATTCTATCCCATAGCTTGTTCCCCGGGAATTGTGTCAAAAGTCTTCTTGAACTCAACAAAAAAATAATAAGCTTCCTCTCTATCATTTGAAACTTTTTCAATAATGTGTCTTATAGTGATACCATGATCTATTGTTGAATACTTAGGTCTGAACCTTGTTTTCCCTTTTGCTCTCTTACCTTTTTCTTCTATCCACTTGCTAATTCTACATTCCACTATGCTCCCAAGCAACTTTGTAAACAATGGGTTGATCATGATGGTTCTATAATTAGAAGGATTGTTAACATCTCCACTCTCGAACAAAGGTATCACAAGACTAGTAGTCCAATCTCCAGAAAACCTGTTTGAATGATGTTGTTGAATATGTCAACAATGTGAGGAGTGAGAAATTATTTCCCCCATTTTAAATATTCTGCCTGAAACTCATCCAAGTCTTTGGCTTTTCCACCCCCAATTTCATAATACCCTCTTCAACTTCTTACATAGTAAAAATCTTTGTTGTCATGTTGACCAAAGGGGGCCTTCAACTTTTGGATCCTACTCATAAAGTTGTTTTGCAAACTCAAACCACTGATTGGTTGTGATATTGTTGTCATTTGTATGTTTTTTCTTTGATTGAAGCTCCTTCCAAAATGCTTTTGGATTATGTTTCCCTAAGTGTATAAGCTCTTCCATCCTTATGGTCACGAGCTCATCTTTTTTTTTTTTATGATCTATCTATATAGCTTTGTGTTCAACTTCTCTTTGCATGTTTCTTTAATAGCTCTCCTTGCCGCTTTAGAATCCTCACCAAACCATCTCTTTACCTAAAATAACTTGTTTTTTTTTTTTTGTTCTTTTACAACTTGTAAGGGCCTTCTTAATTATGTTTGTTAACTCGTAGCTTTTAAGGCCTTGCGATCTTGCTTCCCCCTCTTGCATTAAGCGACTCAATGCCACTTTGAAGATATCACATTTTTCATGTGTTACAAGAATCCTTCCTTTTTCCTGAAGATGTTAAGATTGTTCTTTCCTTGTGAGCTGATTCTCGCCCGACCAATCTACCACTATGGAAATTAGATTATGATCCAACTTTTTGGCCCCGATAGAATCATCAATCACCACTTTTTTATCCTGTCGACTAAACTTTGCGAGCAAATTGCACAATCAACAACACTTGCCCCATTGTAAGTTTTACAAGTAAAATTTCTAGATTTATGCCATCTTTCCATACCATTGCAAATAATCAAATCAAACATGCCACAAAGAGTTAATAATTCCTCGCCAAAATGATTAATGTCCCGTTGTCTTCCGACCATCTTGCCCACTATTGATTATCTTCTTCTATGAGCCATAGTGGATTATGGTTATCCTTACTACTCCAAGTGTTAGCTTGCTCATTTGCAGTCCTCGCATTGAAATCACCTAAAAGAAAAACTTCCCCTTATTGCGAAAACTCTAAAATATCTTTCTTTAGGGCTACATAAGGATCTTTCCCATCTAGCCCACCTTTTTTGTATGTTTTTGAGACCTGAGGTGCAAAGTAACAATGCTCTTATTCTAATATTATTCCCGTTTTCGATATTCTAAACCAAATAAACCTGTTTGTTTGTGTCCTCTCTTACTGTTGAATCTTTCTACCCTTCACTTCTTTAATTAAAACCACCATACCTCCAAAACCTTTCTCATTGCTAGTTGCCTCATTCGAGACTGCAAACTTCCTATAACCTTCAAAAGAATGAGTCTTGCAACCATCATGTTCATGAGTTTCTATGAGACAAATTACGTCTCTCCCTTCTACTACAGGTCCCCTTCTCCAAGGGTAACCTCTACAATTCCAACATGCAAGTTTTAACAATACATGGGAGGTCCCTGATTCCTATTTACTTTGGTGTTGAGAGCTTGAAGCATGGTTCTCACAACTTTGCATCCATGATTGGCCTAACTCATTCCTCGTTGACAACAATTTCGTTGTTCTCATGTTGTCATCCATTTGCGAAGAATATTGTGACATTATCTTGCTAATAATGACTTTTCAAACAGACAACCATATTGTTTTACCTTTGTCTCTTGCTCTTCTTACTTTAGTTAATTCTCTCCTTCTATCCTACAATTGTATTGGAGTTAAATCATCATGTAAAAAGAAATTTGACGCCCCCAAGATTCCCTTCTTACTCAAAAGTTGGTACTTGTCTTCTAATCTCCTCATGACAACTTTGATAGGTCTAGCCCTTTCTTCATCTAACTTTCCAATTCTCCTTGCTTGCATGATTGACCCTTGCCATTTTAGTTTGTCTCTTAGAAGTCACTTGCCAAAATGAATGCGTTTTCACTTTTACCCTAGTAAACAAGTGGCTGGAAAGACTCAAAATACCACAAGCACAATGAAAAGCCAAAATTAAAGTATTAAGAATTCAATTTTCATTGCACGAAATAACGAGTAACTAAAACACGCTATTTATTTAATAAAAAAAAATCGTTTTAATAAAAAAGTTAATTTTAAAGCCTAAAATTGTATTAGAGACTAATAATAAAACGAATAAATTAAAAGCTTGGAGCAACCATGGAGAGGGAAGCGGCAAACTCAGACGCACCAGAGGAATACCGCAGTGTAACAGACTCCAGCAGCGGCCAACATCTTTCCTCGCGTCTGTTTTTACTCACAGAGATTAACGCTTTGACTCGTGCCTGAATTTGCAATCAAACTTCAGTAACAGAGATCAACGCCTTTTCTCGTGTCTGAATCCACACGCAGATTCCAGCAGAAGGTATCTTGTATTCCTTATTCCTTGTACTCAACAGTGCTTACGTCTCATTTTAGAGTCTCCTTTACAGCACCAAAGCTTTAGTGGAAAAACATCTATCTCACAGAATAACGATTGCAAATAGTCTGTACTTCTAATTGCAATTGCAAATTGTCTGCAAACCCTAATATAATATAGAAAACCCGAAACGGATAAATCTAAGTTGTGGATACATAAATTTACGTTAATTATTAGTTTTTTGTTGTACAAATTAAGTGCTGACAGCCGAAATCCAGCCGTACGAACTTGATCGCGAGTTCGAACGAAATTTAGGGGAAGTCGAATTTCGGCTGATTTCGAATTTCATCTATTAAATGCGGCGAATTTTGAGAGTTAGTGCCGTATTTATAAGTTTCCTTTGTCATTTTTCCATATACAACCACGATGTGCTAACAATTCTTCCTAATCTCAGCGTCCGTGCAATCCCCACCAGGAAGAAGAGGACTTAAAGTAGGACAAATATCTTAAAATACATATATCTGAAAAAGGTTAAGACCTATCATTCTCAAGGTCCTTATGGTGGATTTTTTTGCATACCAAATTGATTAATAATTTCATTGACAGACTGGTGACAAATGATGTCAATCTAACAGCATCAATGTGCTGGGCTTGAAAAATAGCAAGTTTAACACAGGTGATAAACATCTTTGTACACTTATGAATGACATGCCCTTAAAAAGGTTTGGGCATGGATTGGGTGTATAATAGTTGAAAGTCTCTGGTGCTTTCTCAACGAGCTTAAATGACCTCTTTCTTCAATTCTCACAAATAGATTTCTGAACCCTTTCTACTAAAGTAATATATTTAAATTGAATGGTAAAGATCCAAACGAAAGGAGTGATTAGTTTCATCGTCTCTTTTTGTGCCATCAAGGTCATTAATGAAGTAAACATTGAGCAATGGGCATTGCAAGCAGTTATTCAACAACATATTGTCTACTACTAGAAATAGATGTTGATCACATCATCAAGGTCATTCCACAAATCAACTCACCAAACGTTTTATCATACAAGTATGCATATCATCAAAAAACGAAATTGAAAGAATGGTTAAAATTTGTGGAATGTGAGATGGATCTAAGAATATGAAATCCCTTTTTTTGACACCCATCATCATTGTTAGGAAAAACAATGTTGGAGCTCTCTGAATGTGCAGAATATTAGATTCTCAATAAAATCACCATTGAAAAATTCACACCTCTGTTATTGCTGATTTGCCTGATGAGCTACATGGAGTTTCCACCTTAACTTACTTAGACTTGAATTTAATATCATCAAATTAAAAGCACAGCAGTTCTGTTAGAAACAACACTAAACACCCATGAAGAACATTATAAGTTATTGCCTACGTTGCGGAATACGGGTATGAGTATCGGTGCACGGGTATGGGTACGATACGCAGATACGACAATTTTAAAAACCCTTGAATACAATACGTCTTGGATACGTCTGTACATATAAATTAAAATCTATATATATATATATATATATATATATATATGTACATCTACTCATTTTACTCATTTTTTAGTCCATAAAAAACTGAAATAGTAATACAAAACTTGAATCAATGTTCAAAACATTCAATATACTTAAGACTTTGCATTTTTATTGATCATGTGGCTGCCATACATATGATATACGAATATCATGTCAACATGAATACGAACAAAACTTGAAATTTGAAAAATATACTAGGATCCATGTTCAAATTTTCATTACTTTTTGTGGGAGTGAGGGTGTATTATTTTATTCATTTAGTTTTTAGGGTTCGGTTTTAGGGAATAGAAAAGTCAAAAAATAAACTAAAAATGAATTAAAACTTTAAAAAGACGTTTTTGGTGAGTGATACATATGGAAACCTCCCGGATACGTCACGGATACGTGCCCACGTATCCGGGAGGTTTCCATATGTATCCCTCACCAAAAAGTATCCGGGAGGTTTCCGTGCGTATCTAAATGTACGTATCCGTATCCGTATCAACACGTATCCATATCCGATACGTATCGGGGGATTCGTGGAGGGGTTGGGTGTATCCCGGCAATGTAGGTTATCGGTACGCCATTTGGACTATCCAATCCCTTAGCCACATTCCAAATTCTCATTAACAAAAATATTTCTGCCATATTTATTTAACTTTCCACTTCCATTTTTTGAGGATATCCTCATCTACTAAGTCATTAGTTCGCCGAATTTTTGGCCAAAAATTCAAATTCGTCGAACTTTTATGGTGCCCTAAAAATTCGTTTAAATTCGTGCAGTTCGCACTCTGCTAAACACATCAAATATTTTTTAGGTCGAGCAACAAAAATACACTGTGATATTGGCGCCAACACTGTGGGCATTGGTTTAGGTCTGTTGTAGCTGCGTGGGCAGAGTCACGGGAATAGAAGCACTGCTTGTGAGAGGCACAAGAAGAAATCGTGGACAGTCGATGCAGTCTTCCATTATTATTCTTCACATTGAAATAGCAACGCGTGGCAGCCTCAGCCATTACCGTCGGTCAAGTCTTCGTCCACCTTCCTCACGATGCATATCAATCTTCCATTGTTCTTCATGATGCATATTATTCTTGCCTTTTAACATTCACGATGCATATTAGGTTTTGGTTTAGTTTACTTTTTATTATGTTACCTTTTTGGTTTCAACCACTTTTTAGGTTTTCTTTTATTTTTAGTTTATAATCTTCATTATTATTTCTAAACTTTTAATTATTTTTTCTTATTTTCTTTCAAACGTTTTAATCTTTTTAAAAAAATTTATACATATTTTTTAAATTGGTTTAAAATTTTTATTTAAATTTTTTATAATTTAATTTGTTTATTATATTTATTTTTTAAATATAATATGAAATAGCTTTTATTTAATTTTATATATATATATTTTAATGATGTTTTAAATGATTTTATAATGTTTTTTATTTTCATTTTTATTTGTTATTTAATTTTAATGTTTTTCTTTTTTTCTATTCATCGAACTTATTGGCGAATTTTTTTTCGAACTTTATCCATTGGGCGAACTTGAACCGAATTTTATCCTCGTCGAACTTAAACTCGAACTTGAACCTTGTGACTTAGCTCATCTACATCAAGAATTTTGAAGGACATTCTAAACTTTTTAACAAACTCCTCAAATCTTAAAATAACTCACATTTAATATTGGTAGTCTAAATGCAAAATTGGAAAGAAATAAGCGGAATATTTCATGGCATATAATCTCCTAAGAAGGGGTTAATGTAGACTCTTAGAAGTTCAAGTTATCTCATATTGACTCAAAATGGATCAAGTGGTTCCCGTTGTTGTAAATCAGCAGCACCCCTGGATGTTTATCAGACTTCTAGTTGACATTTTGGACATCTAGTGTGATTGCACAACATTGAATCTTTTCCCCAAGTGTGGGACTTGTAAAATGGGAAAAGAATCTCCAGATTAGAGGCTGGTTCATCAACTCCTCCAGTCGGATGAGTCACTTACAAGTTGCAGAGGTTTAAATCCCTAATTCCTACTCTAAATTCCAAGGGGACAAAGATAGGGAATGCAAAAAACTGAAACTAGTGCTAATAAGGTGATGCACCAAAGGAGTGGTGAGCATTTTTACTTCTGCAGATTGACACAGTTCATAAAAATGCAACAAAACTTCATGCACAAATTGATAACTGTAATGGAGGGTCAGAAATGAATCAAACAACACAAACAGAGGGTTAAAACTCATTCACAGAGCCTGTATTGTCATTTCAACATCAAAAACATTTGCATTACAACACCTGAGAGGCAAAATAGGTTGCAGTCTTGGAAAAGGTTTGGTTTTTCCACAAAATCACTTTCAAAGTGAAAGAGGGAGCCTGCAATACATGAAAATGTTCAACCCTTTGAAAATGAGCCAAATCGCTTTACAAAGTGCAAACCACGACCCCGGAGAGAGAAACGCGGAAAACGTGGGAGAGATTCAACTACCGACCAAAACGCAATCAAAACAACATGGGCATCCTTACAGCCCATCCTCCGACATTTTTAGCCATCTTTGGGGAGAGAATGCGAGCCATTCTTCATTAAAAACGGTGGTTGAGACGTCATTTCTGTCCATGACCACATGCCAGAGGCGTTTTTCAATTTTCTCTCTCCAAACTCCATCAAAATGCAAAAATGACCTCAAAATCTTGTAGAGAATTTCACTAGCTTTCCATTGATATAAAGAACGCGAAAACCGAGCTCGGATCGAAAGATATGGCCGCTTTGAAGTTTTAGGGCAAAACAGAGGGCCAAATCGGATCAAGTGGGCGAAAATTTGAATTTTTTCACCTTTTTTTGCATTTGGGAAAATTTCCCAAAAAATCCCCACGCTCCGCCATTCCGGGTGCCATGTGGCATGTTTTGATTGGCGCGGCCCTTAATGCTTCATTTTCCTTTGTTTTGCCCTTTGGAAAATTTTCCAAAAAAACCCCCGCTCAGCCGATGATCTCGAGGACACGTGGCACATGCCGATTGGCGCAGCTCCGCCTCCATGATTTTCCGTCATTTGTTGACCATTTTGACTTGGACACGTGGTGAAACCCCATTGGATGCGGGCTTGCCTCTTCGAATTTTCCTCGCAGCTTGACCGAGTTTTTGCCGCCACCGGACACGTGGCAAGATGTGATTGTTCGTGTTCGGGGGCGATTTTTCCTTTTAAATTTCCTTGTTTTTCCTTTGGGAAAATTTCCCAAATTCTCCCCGCCTTCCGCCGGTCCGGGACACGTGGCATCATGTCATTTGCCACGGGCCCTCCGCAAACATTTTTCCTTTTTGCGCAATCTTTTTGGGAAAAAATCCCAATCTCCCCCCGCGCTCCGCCGCTCCGGTGCCTGTGGACACGTGGCAAAACGTGATTGGGCGCGGCCCGTCCTCTAAATTTCTTCCACGGCGCCAACACTTGTCAAATTTTCAATTTTCTCCCCTTGGACATGTGGCATAACTCGATTAGCCGGCGTGCTCTGCTCAAGGGAAAATATTTCCTTTGAAAACTTTGCCAAACACTTGTTAAAAAACCAAGTTTTCCTTCGACCCCGCCACTTCCTTGGACACGTGGCGCCATTTCATCATCGTCATGGGGCCTTTCAGGGAAAATTTCCCACAAAAACTCCGTCGAGCCATAACTTCAAAAATACATGGAGTTAGGAGGAAAACTTTACCTTCTGGAAAGCTTTGAAAAAAAAGCTCTATCCAATGGTGCCATTTCCGTAAAGCCTCGAGTGCTTGAAAAACAAAAAATTATGACTGAGGCACAAGAGAGGGAAGAATGAAGGGAGTTAGCCACAAAATGAGCAAGGGGCACATTTTGGATAATAGTTCCTTAGAATAACAAATTATTATTGGAAATTAGTTATAGGATAATGCCAATGCTTTGCATTTCCTTCCACCCAATTGTTAAAGGACTCTCTCGAATAAGGTAAATAAGCAAATGGTACTCTGGAAGAATAAAATATTGCCACCACCACTTAACATGTTTTGTCAAGACTATTTTACTAAAACCTTCATTGTCGAATGCGATGCATTAGAACAAGGATTTTGCACAATGTTAATGGAAGACACTAGACTCTTTCCTTTTAGAAGTCTCAAATTAATATTCAAAGAGCAAAGCTTGTCTAGATATGAACAATAAATGCTAGCCATTTTACATGTCTCAATTAAATGGCCCTATTACCTACCTAGTGGACATTTCAAGACCAAGACAAATCATTGTTTAAATATATGCTATCATAAGGAGCAACCACCATTGATGCTCAACGGGTATTTAGATTTGACTTTGAAATAATCTTCAAGGAAGGAAAGGTCGAGCCGATTCACTTTCACAAAGGATTGGTACATGTCCTTACATGACATGTCAAAAGTGATAATTGTATGGATAAATGAACTTCGTGAAGCATAGCGAAAGAGAGCCAAATACATAATAATTATCAGGATCATAGAGGATAGGGAAATGGGTTTAGGACAATTATGGAAAGACAATAACCTATGGTAAAAGGATAGAATAAATTTAACCCCAAATCCAAAATTTAAGAAAAAAATTAGATCCTATCCCTAACTATAGCCATTGGGAATGCTTAAAGCATACTATAAAATTAAACAATCCCTCTATTGAAAAGGATTAACGAGGCATACACAAGACAATTGCCCAATAGAATACATGTCAAAGAAACAATGGAGAATTTGCTAAGATACCAGTGGTTTCTACAACCCCTAACTATATCTAATAAAAAATGTAAAGAAATTCAACGAACTTTATCACCAACTCTAGTTCAAGAGAAGTAAGTAGTTCCATACTAGTAGTCATTGATAGACTAACAAAATATGCACTTTTTTTGGGGTAAGTAAAGAAGCCAAAGCAAGGGATATAGTGAACACATTTATCAAAGAGAATCATTATTGAATGATGCCCTAAATTTATTAATTTCTTTTAGAATTATCTTCTTTGAAGATTCAACTCAAAATTGGTGATGATGTCATGCTAGAACTTCCCAATAGATAGAAAAATATGTTGTTATTAAATGCCTTGAAGGATATTTATATGATCATGCTTTGGATAAGCAAGGGAATGCCACAAATGGATTCCATTGGTAGAATAATGATACAATGCCACTTATCATACAAGCACACAAATGGCCCCATTTCAAGCCTTGTATGGATATCGACCCTCCAAGATTTGAGGGCTATCTTTTCGGCAATTTGAAGGTGCAAGTAGGGCACGATCACTTGACTCAAGTTGAAGATATTCTTTAGTGTCTCAAGGAAATTTTACAAATGGCTCAAAATAGAATGAAACATATCAATCAAAAAAGGAACGTCTGTTTGTAATAAGAGTTTGGTATAATTGTGATTACATTTATCAAAGTCGTTAAAAAATGGCATAGGTCCCAAAAAGACTCATTAGTGATAGAGGCCCTATATTTACTAGTTACTAGTAATTTATTGAAATAATTTCTGGCAAGACTTGATACAAAAACAAGCGATAAGTTCATCCTATTGAATACTACATATTGACAAACACGTTGCGATAAGTGCTTGAAAGGATATTTATGTTGTTGCCTTGGATAAGTAAGGGCAATTGCACAAATGACTTGTATTGGAAGAATGAGGATCTACAAGCCCCATACGAATGTTAAGCTTCAAACGTATGATCGATAGTTCTAATAAGCAAAATATAATAGAAAGATTTTATCCATCATAATATTCAACAATCACAAAGATTGTAAAGGAATCTTTATCGCATGTGAGGTTCATATTTTATTCATAGTTATCACGGTACTATACCCGAAGATAGCTGCGCATATACATTGGAACTTACCATGTAAGTACAAAGCATTTCTTATGTTTGTTTCAAATGATTATACATTGGTTGTATTTCGAATCACCAGGAGATAGCTCTTGATAGTAGGAGGCTCACATTCATACAATGTATAGGCTGATCAAAAGAGGAGTGAGTGTGCGTTTGCACCAGGAGATTGGTTATAAATGTGATTACAATCCTATAAACAACATTGCTCAAAACAAATGATAACAAAAAGTCATCTCCTAGATTTTATGGACTCATCAAGGTTCAAAAAAGATAGGTGCAACATATGTTATTGAGATATTACAAACCTCAAATGTTAACAATGTCTTTAATGTATCTTGCTTAAAGAAGACGACTAGACAAAATGTTATTATACACACAAAATTAGCTACTTTTGATGAAGGAAGAATTAAGCTCAATCTATCTCCTAGATAGATGTTCTAAACAAGTGCTTTCGAGAATACACAATGAATATCTCATAAATGGAAGGACTTCCCCAACAAGGAATCAACATAAGAGAGTTCAATTTTTACAAAATCACACATATCATTCTAAACCATGCTTATGGATGAAGCATGTCTTAAAAGGAGAGGTAAATCAATCATTATTTGCTAAGAGGGCTTTCTAATTATCAGCACACTATTCTTGGAAAATCTTTCTAGATCATAACAAAGATAATAAAAAAGGAACACTTGACGACTATAGTCTTTTTAATGTCATATATTATATATACCAATGGTAGAATTGAGAGTGATTCAAAATAGCGATAAGATACAATCCACTTTCCAAATCTAGGCTTATTTGCTTGATTATGTTGACGATCCTTCAAGTATGACTAAAATGCATGCATAGAGAATAGTCCGAGTATTTGGTACCCACCCTACTACCAATTAAATCCAAAAAGGCACTATATTTCCGACGTCTATGTTTTTAATATGCACGGTGTTATGAGTTTGGTCATATGTTGTCCAACATGCATTGGATAACTTCTTTCCCAATCTAATTTTATGTGTTTACTACACCAAAGACACTGGGATTTTAGGGAGAGAAAACTAATGTTTGGCAGTCATTATCAAACTTAAGCCAATAGTTGTAGAACTTATATCTTTTACTTATTATTATGGGATTACCCAGAAGATGCCAGGTGACTTTCATTCATAAACAACAATAATTCTCAAGAATTGCATCAACCAAAAACAAGTAGATAAGATAAGATAAGATAATTTTATTAAATGTCCAACAAGTGACCACAGAAAGTAGGTCAATGGGACTGCAACATACAAAGCAAATCAGAACCAGCGGAGAAAGCCCAAAACGGGTCTTCGAGAACAACAAAAGAAGAAGAAAGAGAGTACGAAGAAGAAGAAAGGGAGGTGGAGGGAAAAGCCTCGACACCAACTCTCAAGACTGTCGCCCAATGCTAGCTGGAAAGAAACTGGTGATGTGCTTTGATGTCTGGTGTTCGAAATCGGAAGCTTTCCGAGACGCTTTATGATCCACGGAGAGTCGAGCTCTGGATGAGCCCGGTGGTCTCGATGCCTATGAGAAGGGGCCACAGGGGCGGGTCTCGAGTCCATAGAACTCGCCCGAGAAGAAACACCTCTGGTTCTCGGCTGCATTGTGGGTTTTACCCAATATTTAGAGAAAGAGCATACGCTCAATAATTCAAATCAACATAAACTCAATAATGTAACCATTACAAATATATAGGAAGGGATCTCCTAAAAATAAGGAGCCTTATTCAAACTCCTATAACCACTCCTCTAAATGGGAGTTCCAATATCCTACAGGAGAACAAACTCTTCTCCTTATTATGTAAGTTGTTAAAACAACTTACATAATATTATAATAAATATCCTAAATAATATTATCAAATCTATACACATGCACCCACATGTGAGGACTATACCTAACATTCCCCCTTAGTGCTAACATGGGGTGAGGAACATCGTTTATTACATCCATCATCATTGTTGCTTTGATAGTTGAGATGCACCTGATTTGTATTTACCCCCTTAATAAAAACTCCTTGGATGTCGGTTTATACCGAAAATGCATCCAAATACAAAAATAACGGCTCTTTAAATTTTTTTGAAAATATTTCCTTGACAGAAAATGTTCCCCCCTTTTTCAAAAAATTATCCTCCTTAAAAGAATGCCCACTTTTTAATAATCTCCCCTTACAAGAATTACTTTATAGGGGTTGAACCCATAATTACCTAACTCCCCACTGGCTTTGTGGATAAATATAGGTATATGCTATCAAAATTGTATAGAGAGATAAATAACACCTTAAAATATGCATAAGTAAAACATTGTCCACACCGAGTTAGGTTTAGGATTTTTAAATGCAAATTTTGTTGAGATGACCAAGTTTAATCATTCTATATTCGGGAGGTTATGACAGGACCGAGAAAGATTGCGTGCCCACTAGAGTGTAGGACCAGAAATTGAAGAAAATGTTGAGAATCAAACTATGATCTATTTTTCCTCTGCAATAAATTTTTGAAGGGATGTTCACGGCACAAGCAATTCCATGAACAGAAACCTCCTTCCCAAGTGATCAACTGTACAAATCGACACCACAGAACCATTGATTCTTGCTCTCTTTTCCACTAATAATGCAAAAATCTCATTTATCATAGGTAAGAATTCAATGACAGGCTGGTAGAGAAGAACATTGTTACTCTTTTTGTCATCTAGGCCAGATGGATATAACCAATTTTCCATTAGCAGAGGGAACGTTGGATTGGTGCTGAGAGGTAGGAAGTTTGTGCTGGAGGTGAAACGAGGGCTTAGTTGGGTGCTCGTGGATCTGCCAGGAAATAAGCTCAAGTCGACGGATCAGGACAGAGAGGTTTGCGGTGTCCACTCTGAACATATTCAAATATATGCTACCGCCATTGTTGATGTGGATTCTGAGAAGCCATAACGATTCACTACCATCGAGAGTCTAGATCAGGCCTCTATAGATCGAGAAGTGATGCAAGGACGAACAACATTGGTGCTCGATCCATGATTTGGTGTCTCGGCTCTTGAGATTTGATAGACTAGTGCTGAGCCAAATCGTGATGAATCGAGCCATCAGCCAAAATACCTTCGAGCACGCTTAGCTCAATGTAAAACCTTCAATGTAGTCCAAAGCCAAATTTAATGTGAATGATTCTACAAATATTTTAATTCTACTAGAAGAGATGTCTCAATATATATATATATATATAAAAATCCTTTAATCTCCATATATATATATATAGCAGTTGTACTGATATGAAAGCTGAGAAATAAGCCTGCTGCAATTTTCGATATTTTTTTAATTTTAGAAGTATGAACACAATGAACAAATTGGATGAAAAACTGTGGAAGGAGCGAACAAATTGAAAAAGAGAAGATGATGCACGTGAATGATGGATGTCACCGGGTTCGCTACGAGGTCCGTGGTATCCGCTATTATCGTTGACAAATATGCAAGAAGAGTGGACGTTACAAACTCCAAATTTCGCGCGAGGTCCGTGGTATCCGCTAGTCCTTTGTTTGCACCGCTTGACTTCACAACAAATGAATGGGCATGGAAGAAGGGAATGGGGTCACAGAGGTCCGTGGGATCTGCTAACCCATTTCCTTAATCAACTTGACAAACGAAGCATGAGTGGAGTGAAAAAACCAGAGAGGCCTCATAGAAACTTGCTTTGATACCAGATGTGGGTTTTATCCCATATCTAGAGAAAGAGCATACGCTCAATAATTCAATTCAACATAAATTCAATAATGTAACCATTACAAATATATAGGAAGGGATCTCCTAAAAATAAGGAGCCCTCTTCAAACTCCTATAACCACTAAATGGGAGTTCCAATAGCCTACGGGTGAACAAACTATTCTCCTTATAAAACAACTTACATAATATTATAATAAATATCCTAAATAATATTATCAAATCTATACACATGCACCCACATGTGAGGACTATACCTAACACGATCCGGGATGGGTGTCCCCACTAGATCGAGTCTCCACTTGGTGCCCCTCTCACCCGGGAGCACATCAAAGAAAGATGTGATCCGTCTAGTAGTAGTCTCCCTGGAAGGTGGATGGAGGACCCCGTCACGGAGCTTAAGAGCTTCCTGTAGATAGAGAGCGAGACACCTCTGATCATAATACTGAAGAAGGTTGTGAACGTTGGGCGTTCACAAAAAGACAGTGAAACCTCCCTCTGATCTCATAGTAGATGGGGCATCGGAAAATGAAGTGCTCTGCCTCGACCTCTTGGAGGGAGCAAAGATGGCAAATCTTCTCGGTAGAAGTAGAAATAAAGTGTGTTCATAGCCTTCGATGGTTGTGTTAGCATATGCAAAGAGAAGAAAGAATTCAGAGAAGGCTAAATGCACACTCAAACCAGTGTGACAACGTTTATTATATAGACAGAGGTGATTACAGATTGGTTGCAGCACAAAGACCAACCGAATCACAACTACATAACCGCATTATATACTATATAATGCTCTATATTTTAACACCCCTCTTAATGACTAAACGTAAACAATACCAAGTTTGTCCCGAAACTTTACAAATGTTTGAAAACCCATATGTTTAGTCATTAGATCTACAGATCGTACCATAGTTTGTACTTTGAAATCAGCAGTCCATTGTTGTGTTGCGGTTGTCGAATGGAGAAGAACCGCAAAACACAAATCTGGTCGTGTGAACAAAGGATATGGCAAGTGGTCCACTGGTTCTTTGTTACGTGATTCATTGACTAGTGATGAATCATCAATGGCTGAGAGTGTCAGCCGCATCTCCAGAGTGTTGGAATCAGAAACTCGAAGAGGTGGATTGAAAAATTTGCTCCAGGCTTGTGTAGCTTGCTTGGAGTCTATACAGAGACTCAGTTATCCTACAATCGAAGTCACCTCGATCATGTCCTTGAAACACCATGTAGTGCTCATCCAACCTTTTCAAGAAGAGAAATGTGACCATCTGTGTAGTAGGAGTTAGAACCAACTCCGCAATAGTAGGAGAAATAACTTCTCCGTCTCGCCATGGTCTCCGTCTCAAGAGTGGGAAAAATGACCATCTCCGTCTCAAAGGTGGTAGGAGTGAGAACCAAATCCTCCGTCTTATCTATTTGCTCATTTATCCCCTTCATTGGGAAAGATCTTTCACAACACAATGAACGAACTGTTCATGCTCTACTGCCCCTTCGAGCAAGTACTTTTGAGTGAGTGGCTCGACATGCCATCTCACCATGCACCGTCGTCAGTATCATCGGAATAGTGGAGTCTCCATCCACAACAAACTGTTCTTTAGAATGAGGAAATCCATCCTCCCAAGGCATGTCTCGCCTCCCGTACATCTGGTATAGTGGATACTCCCTCCATAATAAGTGCATGTAGGTTGATTGTATCCAAGTCAATAGATCTGTGAGGAATGGCTTCCTCCCAAGGCATTGCAGCCTCCTGCACATCCTGTATGGTGGAGTTGTCCTCCACACATGCATTCATGTTGATCGTAGCAGGATCAACAAGTTGATATTGGCCACCTTGCCCAATACCAAGGGCAATCATCCGTCTCTGTTTCACATCAGAGACAACACACTTCTTCCCATAGAAATCCACGAAATATTGGGATTTTCAGTTAATTGACGAATAGATAGAAGATTCTTTTGTAAAGAAGGTACATATCTAACATTCCGTACCAACAGTTTATGAGATTTATTCAATACAATGCATATATCTCCCATCCATTCTACTGCAAGTGATTCCCCATCAGCTAGTAATCTACCGATTCAAAACATATATTTGCGATAAATGAAACATATTAGTCCTGCGACATGAAAAGTGTGCAGAGCCACTTTGCAGTCAATGATCCAACAACTAGTACCATTGTCATGCGAGCATGATGTCGTAAGACAATAAAGAACATGCCCATCATCCGAATCCCGTTCTTCTGCAATTGCTGCCACATGTTCCTCATCACATGGCTTTTTGTTCTGTTGCGAAAGATCATACTTCCTCTTCCGACAATCCTTCTTAAGGTGCCCAACCTTGTGACAGTAATAACATGTGACCTGATATCGAGTGGAAGACTCACTAGAATGATGTCGCCACTTTCCTTTTGATTGTGTGACAAGAGCACTCTCTGGTTGGTCACAATTAAATTATGATTGAATTTGTCTCCGCTCCTTTTACAACAGGTAGGAACTCACCTTGTCAAACGTGAGAGTTTGACTTTCAGCCATTAAATGGAGTGCCTCCACAAATGACTCATACGAAGAAGGTAAGTTGTTCAGAACTAGAGCCACCATATCATTATCGTCCACCTTTTTGTTGATGGAAGATAATTGGTCTTGGAGGTCTTTCATCCGAAGTAGGTGCTTAGACAACGATCCACCTTCTTGTAACTTTACGGAAAAGAGCATATTCTTCAGGTATAAAACCCGACTCTTTTTTGATGTCTGATATTTATCCTTCGTGATCGCCCGCAACGTGCTAGCCACGGAGCATTCCACACTTCCGATATCATATCATCCAACACCGATAACTTGAGAAGTAAAAGAGCTTCCTTATGACGTTTGTCATAATCCGTGAAGTTCATCGTTGGTTGACCTTCACTACCCGTGATTATTTTATCACAATCACAAAATTCTGCAAGTGTTAAAATCTTATGGCTCCATACATTGAAATTAGTGCCCGTTAATTTTTGCGTCTCCGGCAGAGTCAAGTGTGAAATATTTGCCATTTTATTATTCCAAAGTAATGGAAATAATAAAATAATGTTGCCCACACTAATAAAACAATATATTACTTATTCCAGCAAATAGTCCGAAATTGATTATGCAAGTGAATACCTTTGTTGAAAAAAAATGAATATTAATTCAGCGACCTTCTTTCAAAAGGAAGAACTGGAATCGAACTGCCCTCGAACTTCTGCTCTCGAAATTCTGCTATCCTCACGAATGGAGAAAGAAAACAAGCTTTTGTCCTCGTTTTTGCCTTGCCGTGCCCTAGTGACTTCTAGAAATTCTAAGGCACATGACTGTTCAAGTTTTTCTTTCCACAACTCTGCTTCTGGCGAACTGGTACATTTTTCTGCCATCGTGAACAGGAACCCATGATTTCTGGCAGCAACAGCGAACTATGACTTTACACAGATACGAACCATGACTCTATACCCTATAACTGCCCATGTTTGACTCTGCCGGCATCAACTGGATTGACTTTGCCCACAACAGATAACACAGTCTTCTCTGCCCTCGAAAATCCGTCTTCTCTGTCCTTGAAAAATGCAAATACGCCAGACTTCGACTTTGTAACAGTCGTTCTTCCCTACACGACTGTAGACGCAAGTAGTTTGTGCCCCATCAAACTGCGACTGGGCTTCCTCAAACCATTTGCACTCTCCCGTACCCTTCAAGGGCTTCCTTGGGCTGCGAACCTTTGACGCTCTGATACCAATGTTAGCATATGCAAAGAGAAGAAAGAATTCAGAGAAGGCTGAATGCACACTCAAACAAGTGTGACAGCGTTTATTATATAGAGAGAGGTGGTTACAGATTGGTTGCACAGTTACCAACTGAATCACAACTACATAACCACATTATATGCTATATAATGCTCTATATTTTAACAGGTTGAAAGATCCAAGTCATCGTGTTTGTGCGCACAATCATACAGTATTAGACTTCGAAAATCAGCGAGATCGTGTGAAGGTTCACACAATTTCACAAGTTTGGCACAAGTTGTTAAAGATCAAAGATGCCCTCCACGTGATTCTCTGCTGCGAGGGTATCTAGATTGAGTTTCGAATGATAAAATTATGTTCTGTAGAAGAGGCATATCAACGTGCTTTGAAGGCTGAAGAGAAGTTGTCTAGGGGACAACAAAATACAGCAACATAAGGTAGAGGACAAGCAAACAGTGGTAGAGGAGAAGCATGAAGGAGAAGCAACCACATCTCAGAATTTCAGTCATGCCCCAAGATGCAGAGGGTATCCTTCTAGAGGAAGAGGATGCTGCAGAAGACGAAGAGGCAGAGGACTCATGGGTACGTGCTATGTGGAGATACTGGGCATAGAACATTCGAGTGCCCACAAGCACAAAAAACAACCTAAGATTAGTCTTAAGTTTCTTTCATCAGGGACATATTAATTTTAATCATCACAGAGTTCATTGGGCATCCAGGACTCATAAACAAGGATTCATATTGGAAGTTTCATTTTTGGGAAAAATTCAATTCGATGTGTTCTGAGTCTAGTATTCTTTCTGCCTGTACTTTGTCATTTATGTGTCTAGAAAAATAGTTGTTGATATTGACGGTGATTCAAATTTCTTGCTGCTTTGCATTTTCAGCTACAGTAGAGTAAAGCATAGATACCAAAATCAGACTGGGGACCAGTTGGGGCCTGGCCTTCATCTTGTTTCAGATGCTGAAGCAGGCACACTTGTGAGTCACCTTAGACTGAGAAATAGAATAAACTCTGCACAATTTGTATTTTCATTACTGAAACTATTGATTAAGCACTTCTCCATCACCTCTTCACAATTGGAAAGCTAAATCGGCACATGTCTGCTTCTTAAAATTAAATATTCTTGTAGCTATTGAATGATTTTTGGTTTTGTATTCTATGATTGATGAAAGTAAAAATTCAGGATTATGCTATTGCAAGTAACATTCAATTGCACTTTTGGAAAACAAATTAAGTGGCAGAATTATTTACCACTTCAAAATTGTCACCTTGAGAGCAGAAAGTCATTGGAATCTCCATACGTCTTTGCCTTAACATCTGTGCAAGAGGTTTTAGCGCTGGTCCAAATGTCCCATTGGGACTCCCTTTCTACTTATTCTTTCTAATGCAGTATGTTTCTAATTTTAATATTATTTTTCTTGCTAGCAGTTTATTGAGATTTTGGACTTTCTCAGTGTATATGTTGAAGGACTGGTACATCACCTGGTTGTTTAAAGTTCATTTAATTGACAGAAACTTTTCATTTTGGTTGCTATTATGAGAGATAGTGAACCAGCTACTGGATTTGTGACCTTGAGGCCTGAACGATTGTATGGTTTTGAATGGGGAACAAAAGATAGACCAGGGATGCTTGTGGAGGAGTTGAGTGTATTGTGTTGTACAGAAGACATTTTATGAGAAAACTCCTCAAGGCAGAGAAAAATGGGAATCAGAGTTTATTGGCGGAGGCTATTTTCAAAATAAATTTGATGGTTCAAATGGTGATGAAAATGACGATTAAAATTAATTGGATTAGAATATGAAAGCTGCTATGAACAAGAAAGTCAATATTCTTGTGGATAAGATCTCTACTGCATCTTTTAAAACATTCTGGGGAAAAAGAGCAATTCAAACCTATTGAATCAATGTCGTTAATCATAGTAATGATTTCAAAATGTGTCTTTTCACATTCAGGTCTGTGACGTCAAATGGACCTAGAAGTTAGTTCATCAAGGACTTGGGGATAACTGAAGAATCATTTTGTTAAAACATATAAAGTACATTGTTAAGTTCTTGGTCCGGAAGAGGAAAATTGGTATAGTAGCAGGAGCGTGACCTATTAAATATTACAATGACGAGATTATTAACATATAGATATCTAAAGCATGGAATTAAGTGTACATTAAGGAGTTACTTTCTCGCAAGGATGCAACTAGAAAGTCTAATCTCGTGGCCTAATGACAGGAAACGAGTCTTGGTCTTGAGATAACTTTGGACAATCTTAATGTATTGTGCATCACTAGGGCAACTAAGTATGGGGAGGATAAGAAGAATATATTTGAACTGATTGATCATTAGTTGGTTCCTCGATGCAGAGGGATGAAATCTGATAGCAGGTTAATGAATTCGTAAAGCAATCAACATTTGATGTTGAAGAAATGATGCATTATGAATGTCCTATTACAAACTGATGTCAAATGTAAATGTTGTGATCATTACATAATGAACAATATTTGCCACTTTGAATAGAATCTCAATTTGATAATTTACGGATATGCTTATATTAATAAGTGGAATGATAATTGGGTTTTGAATTTTGAAGTCAATGCCAAATCAAACCACAAGTATCTGCACCAACAAAATTCCCAATTGACATGTCCTCATGATCCTACTCAAATACTTTTGGTTTAATATACTCAACTCTTGCTTCTCATCTCTCAACTCTTACCTCCTAAAATGATTTTTTTCTTATTGTGATAAATCCTTTTGGAGGATCTAATTTTAAAAAAGTTTTAGTAACATAAATGTTCAATTAAATTGCAATACAAATACCTATACTATTTAACTAGGTTTAAATATATGAACACTAATCCAGACCTATTAAATTAATTCCAGAATCAGAGAAAAGTGGTGACATGCAAGGTTTAGAGGCGTATCTTGATTATCAAAAGATGTGGTGATAGTCATCAAGATTTGATAGTGGAATGCACATCCAGATGTAAAACAAAGCTAACCTAGAAACTTTGGGCAAAATAGAGTAACTTTTTCTAGAGCGTTTTGTACTCTGCTGGCAATGTATGAGCTGTCTGAACGCTTTGGACAAAAGTACAGAATGCCAAAACTGTTTAGACAACTGTGTTTGCATGGTTCTGCTTTCCAATAAGTTTTCTCATATTTCTGCAATTTTGCTACGATCATCTGCAAAACAGAAAACCTCGTCCTTGCCCTAAGTGGGCAGCAATATCTAGATAAACCGTAAGGAAAGCAAAATATGTTTTGGGGCATGTGGTAAACCAGAGAATGGCAAAACTAAAACTATCTTTATATTTGTGAGGCCTCTAGAGAGTAATAATGTCAAAAATAACACACTGATAATTGCAATGATTCATCAGCCAGGCAAAATGGCAAACCAATGTTATGCAGTCTATGACCTTTCTCCTTCCAATGATTTCACTGACATGAAGAAATACTCTAATGAATGCTTGATCTCCTCTAGAATGCTTGTAATTGCTCAATGGAGTCTTGTGAATAATGAATTCCATAGATTCTCATCTTAGATTGCCAGATTGCTTATTAATGATCGACTTAGAATGCTTGTATTTATAGACAAATTGAATTCAAGTTACAACCCTATAGGCACCCAAACCGACCTGCAATGGTCAAAAAGTGAAAAAGGTGGGAACACAGAATGAGGGTACTCAAGCCAAATGGGGTCATAAAAACATCTGCCAGGAATGTCCTGACACTCCTAACAGGCCCGAAAAGCTTACAAACCCTGCAAACAAAGGTGGATTTGGAAGAGAGAGAAAAGTGGAGATGGAAGGGGCTGATAAAAGTGTTAGTGACCATCAAAAGTCGACAAAACATGCCAATAATGTTTGATTTGGACGCATAATTGTCAAGGACATGAACATGCTAGAATTTTGCACTTTAAAAACTAATTAATGCCTAGGGCCATTTTTAAGTGTCTACAATAATAAACATGATGTGAATCTTTTGGGACACAATTGTACTCTCACAAAATAATTGTGTCTTAAGTGCGTATACAAATTCCCATCAAATTCCCATATATCTTGGCTAATCAAATGCCCTGTTGAAATGTTTACATGATCCTACTTAAACGATTTTGGTTCAATACACCCTACCATTGCTTCCCATCTCTATGTTCTTACATCCTATACATAAAACTTCTATTTCAGAGGATTTGAATTTTTCTTATAGTAAACACAATCTGAATCTATTGGGACACAATTTCACTGTTGCAAAATGATTTTGTGCACCATAAGTGCTTGAATTTGCTAATAATTGAATCAGGCTGAAAGAAAAAGTAATCCGTCTAGTGTGCTTGGGAGTCCCATGCAAACTTGACACTTGAAAAGTAATCCATCAATAGTCACCCCTCTCAAGGTGGTTGTAAAGAACGTAGCCATGTGCGTTTGTTTGTCTGCCCATTGGCAATCTAGATAGTGACGTGCGATCTACAATGTTGTACCAGTTCTTCAGAGCCGTCTTCATTGAATTTGGGCAACTTTTGTTTTTCTAGTGATGAGGTACACATGGTTGTGGGTTGTTAGTTCTTCTAAAGTGGCACACCAAAGTTTTTGGGTGATGGGGTACCCACGGTTGTTGGTTGTTGGGTTTTTTGAAGTGGTGCACCAAATAGGATCTTTCTCCTCGGGGCAGTTTGTGTCGGATGTTCCTTTGCTCTCTTGAACACCTCTGTACCAACCTATCCTTTGTCAGTTATGCGTATTCTATCTTGCTCACCTTCAAAGTCCCTCTCAACACTATTACCCATCTGTTGCTGCTCTGATTGTTCTAGCTGATTTGGAGCATTTGGTGAAAGATTATCAGTCAATAGTTCTTCAATGCCACGTATGTTTGACTTGTATGCAGCCCATTCTTCCTCGGCGAGGAATTTGTCTTCAATCTCTTTATTCAAATGAATACTACTCTCTAGAGGGGGTTTAAGTTCTGTCCTTCTCACTTGACTCCGTTGGACCTGCTTAGAGACTCCCCAGATCCCAACCGTATCCCTAGAGGCTTAACAATATCCTCCCATTGTGTTGTAGAGAGTGGTGTGGAGTGCTTGATCACTTGTGTTGGTGCTGAATGAACTCTCACCTGGGCTTCTACTTTCATGTCTTTTACTTCTTGAAGTGGTTGCTTCTTTTAACTGTCCGTCTTTCTTGTTGTTCCAAGAGTCGGAACAACCTCCAAGTTTCAAATTTCTCTGCTTCATGACTTTTATCTTCTTTGTTGTCCTTTGTTTGTTGCTAATGGCATCAGTGTTTGTTCAATCTCCCCTGTTCCTGGATTTGCCTTTACTCGTACCATTGCAATATGTGTTGCTTTCTAATCTCTTGGTTATTCTCCCTCTTGATGGTTTGTTTCAACTGTTTCTTGGACTGGTTGCCACATTAATTTCCCATATTGTTATTAACAAGAATGGTTGTCAAGATGATTGGCAACCAACTTACTTGTTAGGAATAATGTTAGTATTCACATTATTAATGTTAGGTGAGTAACTTTTGTAAAATGAATAATTACGTCAGTAATTATTCATTAGTGGTTAGTGCATATTAGTTGTTAGAATATTACAATTATAGATTGTAATATTATGTTAATGGATACGTGAATTGTTTCAACAACTCACTATCCTTAGAATAAGGATGAATGTTGGCTCCTTGATTAAAGGAGCAACATCACCTATATATTTGTATGTTTGTGTAATGAATATGCTATGAAGAATTATTGAGCATATTGTGTATTAATTTGCTGAGTCGCTGTCATCTGGTATCAAAGCAAGTCTATTCAAGCCTGTGAGAGTTCTGTGATGAAGGAATAAAAGATTACTGATGGGTAGTGCATCTGTGGAGTGATTGCTCCTGTAAATGCAAGAATATATTGCGTTGATTGCTGGTTAGTGGATGCTTGCACTAGCATTAACAACACATGATAATCATCGCCGTGCACCCGTGGTAGCCGTTGCAATGCCACATGTGGATCTCTATGTGTATCTATGCCTTCACCTGACGTTAGAACAGTTTTAAAGTATTTTCAACCGCGCATGGGCTCGGTTTTCTTTCCTAATCAATTCTGTACTCACATCCATTGTCTATAAGTTCTGTGTAGCGTGTTCTTATTCTGCAATACATGACCTTCTACATAGATTATCGGGACGTGGTTTTCCAAAGGCATGTATGTTGTCCTCAGATACCATTTCTCACAAATAAGATCTGGTGTAATTGTTTGAAATGCTCAGTCTGCTTATCATGTGCTTGCATGTCAATAAGTTTCAACTTGCTGTTCTAGAGCTCGTTTTAACCGTGATCCTCTCTATTTGGAGAGTTGTTGATTTTGATCTCGCTACAACGGTGTCGTTGCTATATGCGAGTCTTTCAAATATCTAATCATCATCATGTTCCAGTGCCCATCCCTAGCTCCTCTGCTCTGGATTTGACATCCCTAAGCCCATACATCGTCCTTACCAGGTATTACACTATTTTGTAGAAGCTCACGTTCCAACCGGTAAGACATTTGCATTTGCCATGACACCATGACAACTGTCTTCCATCCAGCTATAGATCACGCGGATCAATAAAGGCAATCGGTTTTACAACAGTCAAAGGTATTTGCATTCCTCACCAAAGCATACCACGTGTTATAAAGGTTATGGTCAATTGTGGCTCTTAGCTACCTTGTTATAATTTTGTAGTTTGTGTAAAATTGTTAAGGGTCTTTAATTATTGTGGATCAGTGTTAAGTGGAGTAATACAAGCCTCATTATATCATTCAAAAAGACGTTACTAAGATAGTCTTTTGTGTTGTTTATGAGTCTAATTTCTAATTATAGTCTTTGTTATATTATTAATTGATGTCTAGTGTCATCCCTGTAAAAAAAAGTCATTTGTGAGTCATATGTAGGTTATAAAATTTTGTTATATGGTTAGTCAAACCATAAAAGCTGGTCCTTTCATTGTATGAGTCATTACCAAAATTTATTCGTGTCTTGTAATGTATTTTTCAAGTTTAATAATGTTATTGTAAGTGTCATTTTCTATTGTCAAAAGTCCAAAAAATAAAAAAATTGCCTCATAGACGCATTATCGCTGGAACACGACATCCAATATGTAAAGTGCTAAGACAAAAGAATTCTCAAAAATCTCAAAGCAGGATATAACGAAGATATCGAACCTAAAAAAGTTCGACCACAAAAATGTTGACGCTTGACAACACACGAATATATCAAGAGCCTCAAAGCCAAATCAAGCCGAGTTAGCAACCTTTCATTGGAGGTCGAGAGGAATCGGAAGATGGAGGTTTCCAAAGCCTCTCGTTAGTCACCAACGACGGGGCCCATATGCTTTGGTGGCGCATTTTATTTTAGTTGTGTGTGTTTCATATTTTTAGTGTGCTGATTTGCAAATAAAACTCTTTTTCAGAATTTGGGAAAGATTCATGTTTTCAGAAGACTCACATTCGGGAGAAGGAGAAGATTACGAGGTAAACTTGGGGATCGTTATCTAGCTAGTGCTAAGCTTTTGGACCTTGGAGATTTTAAATTCGGGCGCCCTAGGAGGAAGGGAAAGTCCCACAAGAACCCAAAGAGGTAGAGAATATTCCTTCATAATTCGGCTTGTCTCTACGCCTTCACAAGGGTAAAGAGATTTTTTATGGAGTTTGTAGCTAGTCTAAGTAGTGCTTTCAGGAGGCGTGATGTCCCCTTTTTAGAAAAGTTAGGAAATGGAGAAATACTTGTCAAAATCAAGCAAAGAATGGATAAACCCTTTTGTATCAACCTAAAATATCCCAATGTCAGCTATTTCGAACCCAAATGGGGTTGGAACTAGCCAAGGTGGTGGGATAGATTGGAAGAAAACAATTGGAATTTAAACACATTCAAATCAGATTTTACACAGCTGGAAAATAATTAATAATCAAACCCCAAACTGCTGCAACTTCTAAAATTATTTCCCGCTTAACCAACCAAGCAAAAGCCTTCAAACTTTGGATTCCGGTGCAATAAAATATGGGAAATATGATCATGTAATCCACTTCCACCCAGCTATAAGAAAAGTATCAGATTTGTGCAAAAGGCTGGTCGCCCAGGGCATAAAATACTGTTGTTCACTAAATAAATAATTCCAGCTTCTATACTCATCCAAAAATTCACTAAATTACATGCACTCACAAAAATATGGGAACCCAGATCTGAACTGAAATCATATTTCTTTAGCATCAAAATGGGTCACAAATCCCTCTTTCCCAAGTCGCTATGGCTGGAAATAACCAACAAAGACCAAAGAAAGAGAAAAAAAGCATAACCAATGATTTTCACCCTCTAAACTTGGCAAAAAAGACTGAAATAAATTAAGCAACAATGGTATATCTGAAATTCACTTGTTTAACCCTCAAAACATGCAAACAAATTCAGATTTTTTTCAACAATCAATTTGCTAGGGTTAGGAATACTTTCCCAAGCAATTCGCAACACAATAGATGCAACACACACACTAATGGATTCTTATCAAAATCAGATCTACTTCAATTCCAAATTGAATGAGAGAGAGAGAGCACAATGAAGAGCTAGGGCATACATCCCATTTCTCCAAGCATGGAGAGACATAAATGATCAAATCAACATCCCCAAAAGATGGCCATGCAACCTCCTTTTATAAGATAAGGGGTGCAACATTCAAATGACCGACCTTTTCCCTTTTTGGAGGGAAAACTTATAAAACTTAATTAAAATATTAAAAGACTAACATTATGTGTACTTTATTATTTTCTAATTAAATAATAAAAAGTAACTAACCTATGTGCACATTTTAAGATTAAATAAGACTCCCACTTGTAGCGCTAGGCATGCCAAGGGGTTACAATGCAAATAACAGATAACAGACATCTCAAACAATCCCCTAGCTTCATCCTCGAACCCACGGGGAGAGAAAATGGGTTGAAGGTCTTCCATTCTTTGTCTTCGTAAATGTCCTAAAAAAGGGGACATTACAGTCCTCCTTTCCCAAGATTGCTTGCCCTCAAGCAATCACAAGTGCCCGGATCCCAAATGAATCTCAGCTGCTCCATGGTTTTTATGTTTGTACCTACACAAGAAACAAACATATGAAAGAAAACATGAGTGTTGGACAACACTCTCTTGGGCCCTGTAGTTATGGGAGTTGGCTCCCCATTCTTGCTTGTTGTAGCTTCACTAATGCCATGCATTTGATGGCTGCCCCATACTTCCTTGAATTCCCAAGGTTGTCCAAGAAAACCAACTGCTGTCATAAAATAAAAATCTGATAAATAATCAGCAGCTTGACAACTCCAAATTTGTCCCCATGTGAGCCCTACTTCATCCTTCGATCCATGTGTGAGTGTCTCAATGGAAAAATATCCCTTATCCCCATGCCTTATGGCTCTAAAGGCCACAAGAAGACTGCTGAAATAAATGACAGCAATGTAAATAAAAATATTTGACCTCAAGGTATCCCAACTCACCTTAGGTAAGGCCAACACTTCACTCACACAACCCACAATACATTGTTCCCATGAGAACAAGTTCTGAAACACATTCACACACATGATGTAAAGCTGATCCAAAGTGAATTTCATGGCAAGCTTTGCACCTCTTCCTTTCACAGCTGAATATTCATCATATTTGCCTTTATTTCCCAAAACATAGCATGAAAATTTAACACCATACCTTCCTCTTTGCTGATCCCAATGCAACAACAGTGTCAAATGGCCTGGAAATGATCCGGTATCATGTACCAATGATGCTCCAAACTGAAAATTAGCATACCTTATGACCAAAACTGAAACTCACCATGATATAAGAACAATAGAATATTTAACTTGATCATCTCACAAGTACATGGAAGTAGCAATACAAATAATTCGAAGTTGTTGCTCACTTCTTCATACCATGAAGTAGCATGTGCATGATGATACCCCATTGTTTCTATTCCATCATTCATATAAGAAAAGGGAAAATCAGAAATATAACTCATGCAAGGAATCTCATACCATTCATTGTGCCAATGGATTTCCCTTATGAAAGGAAGCAATACATCTGAAACAACATGATTGGGGCTGCCCATCATACCTTTGTGCCATGGAACACCTTCATACTCCTTAGAATTTTCAAACCAAACATCACCTTCTACCTTGGAATCATGCAACCTTATTTGTAATTCGTGTGGGGCTTCCTTAAACTTCATTTTTGAGTGAATGAAGTCATTTATTTGCTCTCTAATGACTGCTGTTATGCGCAGACCAGCAAGTTGAGAATGGTTTAAAGTACTCGAAATGCCTCTTCTCCATGGGTATAACTTCTACCCATGCCATCCTCATGTTCCCTCTTCAATTCTGATTTTTTTCCCTTCTTTAGTGATGTCCTTGTCCATGCTTTCTTCTTGCCCTTCAAATGGCTCATGAAGTTGTTGAACAACTTCCCTTAAATCTGATTTTTTGTTTTCGTTGATTCCTTCATAGGAATCCTCACGAAGAACTATCCTCTCTTTGTCTTCTATCACATGCTTCTTTGCCATCATTTTCCCTTCATCATGCATGCAACCATTAGATGCCAAAAAACCATCATCAAGTACCAATATGTTCATACCTTGTAGATCTGATCCTTCTACCTTCATGGGAGACTTTGCTACCATATATGTCTTCAACTTGTTTGAACATTGATCTAGAACACCTTTGGCTAGCGTATGAGCAATACATGATGCTTCTTGTCTCATACCTTCCTCAAGTATAGACAACAAATGTTGAGGAGGGGCCTCATGTTCATTCAAAACCAAAGACATGATAGTTTGCATTGCAACCCTTATATTTTCTGAATGATTATCATGTATGACAACAAAGAATACTTCAAACATATGAAGAATAAGATCATCACAATCAAGATCTAACATTGGTATACAAGATCTCACATTTTCCATATTCTCCAAGATCTTAACCCTCTTATCAAAGTAAGGGTTTGTGATATCCCAAAGCTTTTGAAAACTCCCTATCATGAGCTCAAAGATTTCTTCCATGGTGGTATCATTGTATGGAAAACTTGGGGCTGTTATCCTTGTAACCTCGCTAATGCAAGTGATGACCATGAGCCTCACCTCCACCTCATCATGCCTCAACAGTTCAGATCTAGCCAAATGAGTCACCAAAGAGTCCATTGCTGAAAACATGGAGCCATAATCTGATTGTTCTATCATAGACAAACAACTTGCCGCTTCTTCTAGAGTGTTGAGCAACACACTCTTCACATGTGGAGGATACTCGAGCCATCTCCCAAGTCTGTAGAGCTTGGTCCTCAATTCCCCATCACTTGCTAGTTCCATGATTCAAAAGACTCTGCAAACAACACCCACAAGAGTAGAGGAAAGTTGCTTTGATACCACTATGATGTCCTTTTTTAGACAAGTTAGGAAATGGAGAAATACTTGTCAAAATCAAACAAAGAATGGATAAACCCTTTTGTATCAACCTAAAATATCCCAATGTCATCTATTTCGAACCCAAATGGAGTTGGAACTAGCCAAGGTGGTGGGATAGATTGGAAGAAAACAATCGAATTTAAACACATTCAAATTAGATTTTACACAACTGGAAAACAATTAATAATCAAACCCTAGACTGCTGCAACTTCTAAAATTATTTCCCGCTTAACCAACCAAGCAAAAGCCTTCAAACTTTGGATTACCTTGCAATAAAATATGGGAAATATGATCATGCAATCCACTTCCACCCAGCTATAAGAAAAGTATCAAATTTGTGCAAAAGGCTGGTTGCCCAGGCATAAAATACTGCTGTTCACTAAATAAATAATTCCAGCTTCTATACTCATCCAAAAATTCACTAAATTACATGCATATACTCACAAAAATATGGGAAACCAGATCTGAACTGAAATCATATTTTTTTAGGATCAAAGTGGGTCACAAACCCCTCTTTCCCAAGTCACATGTGGCTAGAAATAACCAACAATGACCATTGAAGAGAAAAGGAGCATAACCAATGATTTTCACCCTCTAAACTTGGCGCAAAACGACTGAAATAAATTAAGCAACAATGGCAGATCTGAAATTCACTTGTTTAACCCTCAAAACATGCAAACAAATTCAGATTTTTTTTTCAACAATCAACTCATTGGGGTTAGGAATACTTTCCCAATGAAATGAAATGAAAACTTTTAACGTCCACGAGGCTAAAAATAGCCTATGAGACAGTAAAACCACTTTCTTCTAATTTCACCAATTCAGATCTTCTTTTGTTAATCTTGATGATGAAGTCCCCATTTTAGCTATCAACTCCTCATCGAACATAACCTGTAATGACAAAGTCTTGAAATTGATTGCATATCTGGAACGAATGTCATTATAAGCATTGCATTCTATAATAAAGTGTTTTTCTGATTCCACTGCCCCATCCGAACAAAAGACACAAAGTCTTTCTTCCCATTTTTCTTTAGGCCTTTTCCATCTACCTGTTTCGCATCTAAGCCGGTGGGAGTTAGTCCTTAGTTGAGCTATGAGAATCTTAGCTCTCCAAGGGATGAGGGCCCTTATGTAGGCCTTTTGTTGATGATCACAAGTGTAGTTAAATTCTTCGAGATAATATCTCTTTTTTCTTCCTTTTGTATCACATAGCTTTGTGGACCTTATCAATAACAAATGCTTTTATTTCTTTATTGTCTTTGGGCCATGCATTCCATTCAATATTCCATTTCTTCATCCACTTGATGTTTTGATTCACCCATGACCTTTTCCTCCTGCATAATGGCTCTTTGAAGACAATGTTGGGCCACCTGCTTGTTGTCATCTGTTCAATTTTGTTGAGGTATCTTAGAAGTCGAATCATAGCAATGGCTTCGATTGGAACTGCACTTGTTTCAGCTAAAAGAATCTCATAAGGGACAAAACTTTCAACTTAAACTTGCTTGTGATCATATGTTTTTGAATTCTCTCAATTTGTTTCCATTTTGATAATGGTATGCTTTGCTTAACCCATATTTCACACCCATAAAGTACAACAAGAGTAACTAATAATTCAAAAAGGGTCTGAGTAGTTTTCCAATCCCATAATTTTGCTTCTCTGCATTTGTTTTGTAAAGCGAAATGGCTTTCCACCCTTCGTATTTCTTTTTTTTTTCTACAAGTCTCCCAAGTAAGTTTGTTGTTGAAGTCAATCCCCAAGTATTTGTAGTTGGTTACTTCTTCTAGAATACTACCCTCAAAGAAAAATTGTTGCTGATTTCTTTTCCTTCTATTGCTAAAGATCATAATCTTGGTCTTGTTGATATTAACTTGCATACCCACTTTTTTGCAAAAAAATTCAAGTGTGAGCAAATGTTTTTGCAATCCTTGAGTAGACGTAACAATCAATATAAGGTCATCAACATATAGAAGAAGCCTTATAACATACTCACCCAATCGAATACCATCACCACCCTCCATATTTAACAATTCTTCAAGTTGGTCTATATATAAACCAAAGAGTGTGGGTGATAAAGGACAACCTTGCTTAACACCAATGTCGCTCCTAAAGCTCTTTGAAATGCCTGTTTGAGTTTTGATTTTAATATGCACCTTTTCATAAAGTCTATGAACCGCTGCTCTAAGTTGCACTGGTATACCAAGCTCTTGCATTCTGCACCATAACTTATCCCTAGGGACCGTGTCAAAAGCTTTCCTGAAGTCAACAAAACAACAAAAAACTTCTTTCTTTTCCTCCCACGCTTTTTCAATGATGTCTTAGAGTAATACCATGATCTAAAGTGGAGTGCTTAGGTCTGAAACCAACTTGCCCTTTTGCTCTCTTCTCATTGTCTTCTGCCCAATTGCTGATTTTGTGTTCAACCATGCTACCGACTAACTTTGCAAATAAGGGATTGATCATGATGGTCCTGTAATTGGTTGGGTTGTCAACATCTCCGCTCTTAAAAAGATGCAACAGACACACTAATGGATCCTTATCAAAATCAGATCTACTTCAATTCCAAATCGAATGAGAGAGAGAGCACAATGAAGAGCTAGGGCATACATCCCATTTCTCCAAGCATGGAGAGACATAAATGATCAAATCAACATCCCCAAATGATGGCCATGCAACCTCCTTTTATAAGATAAGGGGTGCAACATTCAAATGACTGACCTTTTCCCTTTTGGAGGGAAAACTAATAAAACTTAATTAAAATATTAAAAGACTAACTTTATGTGCACTTTATTATTTTCTAATTAAATAATAAAAAGTAACTAACCTATGTGCACATTTTAAGACTAAATAAGACTCCCACTTGTAGCACTAGGCATGCCAAGGGGTTACAATGCAAATAACAGACAACAAACATCTCAAACAATCCCCTAGCTTCATCCTTGAACCCACGGGAGAGAAAATGGGTTGAAGGTCTTCCATTCTTTGTATTCATAAATGTCCCAGAAAAGGGGACATTATATAAGGTGGTTCAACTTCTTCAAAACATGATTCTTCCTCGTGTTCACATTAAGGGGGTGAATGTTAGCAATTAATAATGTTCACACTAAGGGGGTGAATGGTAGGAATAATGTTAGGTAAGTAATTAATGTTAGGTATAACTGTAAAATGAATAATTACGTCAATAGTATTCATTAGTGGTTAGTGCATATTAGTTATTAGAATATTAAAATTATAGATTGTTACATTATGTTAATGGATACGCGAGTTGTTTCAACATCTAACTATCCTTAGAATAAGGATGAATGTTGGCTCTTTGATTAAAGGAGCAACATCACCTATATATTTGTATGTTTGTCTAATGTATATGTTATGAAAAATTATGGAGTATATTGTGTATTGATTTGCTGTGTTGCTGTCATTACTTCCTTGTGTAATGTGATTTGAGTTCTTTCTATGACATGATGCCAAAATGTAGTGTAGATATAGTTTACTTGAGACACAATGTCAATGGAACATACACATAATAGCCTATGTAAGTACATCTACTATAATAGTTTATGAAACAAGAATAACTTAGTATTCATCAAGATAAGTCTCTCACAATCTTCTTAGTTCGGGGAGGACTTGATACAAGCACCCTTTCCCAAACATGACATATGCTATTTAAAGAGAAAGGCCTAGTGTTTGATGGTTCATACAACCATTACAACTTGTAATGTCCCCTTAGGGCATAAAATAATGAAATTTGGATTTCCTAGAGAACCCTTATAAAAAAAATGACAACAGTTTGATTTTTATTTAAAACCCTTACCAAAAAAATACAACAATCTAAAATTTCACTTTATTTATCAAAATACCCACAACCCACAATACCTAGAAGGCTTAAAACATCTAGGAGACCTCTAGTAACATCAACATGGAAGAAAATAATTTTTCTAACAACGATATGAATTTATTTTAATTTATTTGAGACCTGGAAATAGCTGAAACTTCAAAATTTCATCTCTCTCGGAATACTTGGAGTGACAATGCAAAGGATAGCTCAAAATGATCACAAAAATAACAACTATCAAGTAACCCATGAGAAGACCCCCAAAAATGATCCCAAAATCTCCAAATGTGTAGATCGAACTGGAAATGGATGTGAAAGCCATGAAATGGTTGCCAAGTACTGCCCAAAACTGTCACAAATGAATCTCAAGTGATTGTTGGCTGACCCAACACAAAAAAGCTTGAAAATCAGACCTGCAGATGTTGCCCTAGATGTAATCAATATGAAAACGGCCCCAAAACGTGCCCCCGTTCTGAAAAACAACCTTCCAATAACTGAAATTCTGAACTGTAGCACAATAATGAATCTCGGGTGGATCCACCTCACAAAGTTGAGAAGTTTTCATTCCCCAACCTTCAAACCTTGGAGGTTTTCATCCCCAAAGCTCCTTCTCCTTAAAGGTTTTTGTCCTTAGAAGATTTGATGCAAACAAATAGCTTAACATGTAATGATAGAAAATAGATTGACAAAAGATGATCTCAAATGAATACTCAAACCTCCTTTTATAACCTTTCCTTGCCTTTTTCCAAGTTGGGTGCTCCATGTGGGACTAAAAGTGATTTTTAATTTATAAAGTGACTTCCTTATTTCTATTTTATCTTTATGAATACACTTTATCTTAAAGTCACTTTAATAATAGAAAATGTTAAAAGGCTTAATAAAACAACTTAAAAATACAACAATAAACTACTGCCCTTGTATTTCCCTTTAAGCCCTCGGGTAATCATGTAGGGCAGAAAGGGTCTCATGGTGAGCTCGTGTTAAGAGGGGTCTTATGGTGGTCTCTTGATGGTTTGTTTCAACTGTTTCTTGGACTGGTTTCCTCATTAATTTCCCATATCGTTATTAACAAGAATGGTTGTCAAGATGATTGGCAACCAACTTACTTCCTTGTGCAATGTGATCTGAGTTCTTTCTATGACATGATGCCAAAATGTACTATAGATATAGTTTATTGAGACACTAGACTAGCAATAGAACATACACAAAATAGCCTATGTAAGTACATACTATAATAGTTTATGAAACAAGAATAACTTAGTATTCATCAAGATTAACTTAGTATTCATCAAGATAAGTCTCTTACTATCTTCTTAGTTCAGGGAGGACCTGACACAAGCACCCTTTCCCAAACATGACATATGATACTTAAAGAGAAAGGCCTAGCGTTTGATGGTTCATACAACCATTTCAACTGTTGTACAAAAGTCTTATTAATCTTGTAACCAAAATGCTGGCAAAACACTTACAAAATATGTTGGCCACAGTTATTACTTAATTACCTTTTTAACCGTTTTCTAGAAAACTGTCCCTAAGCCTCTGGTTTTCCAATTGTATATTCCATTTTAAAATGACATATCAAATAATGACATTGCTGATGGAAAGAAAGAAGGATTATGATTTCACATTACCTCCTCTTGACATTTCATCTACATTAAAATTGCATTGAAGTCACTTCAAATAATCCAATCAATCTCCATGTCCTGGCTTCTGAAGTTTCTTGTATCTTACCAACCTACCTCCCCTGCTGCTGCATTCTAGACCATAAATGTTTATTGTTACAAATTTTCTAGGCTCACCTATTTCCTCGGACTCAATGGACAGCCAATTTTGTTGGGGCTCTGTGGGTCTTCCTTTAATTGATGTTGGATTCTACATGGAGATCAGTCCCCCTGAGGCACCATGGGCTTTGGCTACCTCAAATTTTCTTCCCCTTCCAATTCTTTTTGCAGTCTCCTTGAACTCTATTAAGCCCATTTTTGATTCCTAAAGTAATAGTATATCTGGTTTTTGTGAATTTATCAGCTGCTTAACTAGCTGTTGCTTATTCGGGGCATTGAGACCCCAAATGTTATCATGACATGATTGTTTGGGCTTTTGGGCAGTTGAATTTCATTGATCCTTTTTTGGGCTTTTCCTTTTCTTAACTTTAAGCCCCGGACTTCCCTTTGTGATTTGGTTTGGATTATATCTGGATGTTCATATTTAGCGGTTCCCCTTCTAGGTCTTATCTGCCTAATGCATCTATAATTTCCTTTTGACTTCCCTTTCCCATTGCAAGGCTATGGCCAACACAACTGATTTCTTAGGTCTCCCCTACTGTGATATGTGATGTTGGCTGACTTAATGCCTGGAGCAGATTGCTCTATCTTCTCAATAGCTACATTACCCTTCAATTCATCCGAGCTGGTATATACTTCTAGTTCATCTTCTTCTCCTTGACTGCCCTCTTCCATGCTCCATTTGCTTCTTCTGGATTTATCTCAATTGAAATCACTTTTTCTGCTCGTCTGAAATCTCTGGGTTAGTCTCTGGGATCTTGTCTTGGTCATTGGGAACAATTTTTGGGGGAACAGCCTTGGGGCTCTGAATTTACATGTCTCTGGTTCTTCTTTGATCTGAACTTTCTCATAGTCTTCCTATGCGGAGAGTTTTTTCTTTGGAAGGATTTGATGTTTAGGGACCCAATCTCCTCTTTCTGAGGAGATTTAGGAAAGAAATACCCTTCCACCACTTTCTTTTGTTTCAAATATTCCCGTAGTTAACCTATTGAAGTGATCTTTCCTTCCTCATCTCTGAAGGAACAAAGTCTGGACATTCTCTTGAGAAACGTCCTAAATTATGACAGAATGGCATTCAAAAGGCAAATTCTCGTAATCTAATTTCTTAAGCATCAACCTTGATTCATATTTTATGATGACTGAAGTTGGAATCGGCTTTGACAGATCCATTTTGACACACATTGGCACACTAACTGAAAAATTCCCATTTCAGTTGATTTTGCCAGACAAACTCTCTGCGAATTCCCTATCCTTTCAAATACTTGTCTGTTCCAAAAATCCAAGGGCAGGCCATACACCCTTATCCAAGGGGGCACTTTATTCATTTTTTCAGTTTTTGATCAAAGCCCTTTGTCTAAAACCGGACGAATAATCCTGCACTACCCACAAACCATGGGCCTTCCCCAAAGCTTTCTTCTCTTTCTCTAGTTGATGAAAATTCCTCCATAAGAAAACCTTGGTGAAGCAATCTTATCTTTTACCCATATGATATTCTCCATGTTTTCCATGACCAGTTCCCTGAGTTGTACTGACTTGGCCAATATCCTGTGAATTTACAAATCATGCCACATTCCTGTGTTTTTAATTTCTGGTTCCAATACTAAATCTGGAATCTGTACTTCTGGAATTTCTTTAGCTGCTTTTTTGGAATTTATGAGATTGGGGCTGGGAGATTTGCAACTTCTTCCTTATTTTTGCTTCTCTTTTCCCGGAGTTTATCCCTATCAGAATGCTGTTCGTCCTTGTGGCATGGGATATTGTTGTGGGTTTTCAATTTGTATTTGCTGCCTCGCTTGAATCCCCTCCATGCTGCCTTGTGTTTGCTTTCCTTTTGTTGATGGGTCTTTTGACACACCATCTTAAAGGGCAAAATGCTTTCCGTTTAGTCTAAATTACAAATTCAAACATGGTATGGGTTACTTACACCAGTATAAGGCTTGGAAATAGTAAGAGCTTCAAGAATCCTCTTGTTTTAATGCCTTATCCATTGGGCACAAGTATCCTATTGTAAAGATGAGTTTTTGGAAAATGAAATAAAATGCTTTGAGTGAAAATATAAATGAATTAGAAACAACTTTGCTTATAGCAACAAAACACGAATCGGATATATTAACAACAAGGAGCTAATGAAAACATTTGCTAAAACAATCAATAACAAAAATAACCGAGGCTAAGATTTATTACGATCCCATGCCAGATCAGAATTGACTAGTTTAGCCCCGAACAACAAAATTTCACTAACCAAAGAGATTGACTCGCATTAATTCCTCACAAACAGAAAATGCTTAAATGTAAAGAAGGAAAACATCCACAAACAGTTTAAATGTAATTCTTAATTATGAAATATAGAGATAGCAGCAGTCCATATTCTTATGCTAATAATCAAGAATCACCCAAAATGCTTATTGAAATATAATATCATTTACGTACTACACAGAAATTGCGAAAGCTCAGACCTATGCTAGTAACAAAAAGTAACATAAAGCAAATATTCCAAAAATTGTATCATAATAAAGTTCCTTTACATTGAAATCTGAATCCACTTTGATCTCTTTCCTCAAAGCTGTCTCCTTTTATAAATTCTGATTTATACTTTCATGCTTCTTACATTCGAATTGCCATTATTCGTATAGACTTGAGTACAAAGTGGAATAAAAATGCGAACCAATCAGTTGTGAACGCGTCCCTTCAATTTTCACTAGTTTTCTTGGTAATTTTGTCTTCTTGTGTTATATAAGTGCACCTAACTATTAAATATTAATTTGTTAAGAGTTTTCTCTATATTTTTTTGTCTTTTCCAACTTCATCTTTGAGCTCTTAAATTAGCCGTCCTTCACTCAAAAATGAATATTTATTTTGCCAGCAACAATATGTGACTTGTGAAGCTTTTGCTCTTTGGGAAGCTCATCTTTCATTGCAGTGCTTTAACTTCTTGTGAAGCTCATATTTCATTGTGGTGCTATTTGTTTTGCGCAGACCCTACAGCTTACAAAAATTATAAAATATCCAGTCTTGCGAAGTTCTTGAACTTGCAATGCTCCTTGCAGCTTGTGAATCTCTGATTTTTGTATTCTCTTCAACACTAAGCACCGAGAGCCTGCAGCAAAACACGAAATACTACCTCCATTATACGAAAGCACAAAAAGCAACCCATGACATAATCCAATAAAGAATAAAGCACAAGCTAGTTAAATATAGGAATATAGGTTGTAAATGTGAACACCCAGAATAGACACAAGAGAAATGAAAAACTCAGTGGCATAGGAAGGAAACTCAAATCATAATTTGATAAACACTGACAATAAACACGAACATGAAAGACTTGAAGGAAATATAAAAAACCAAAAGTCACTCGTAAAAGACCATTACATGGGAAAATTCATTAATTTAATTTTTTGAAAGTGTGTGGCTCAATTTGCGAAATTTGGGGTGTTGGTGATAACACCTTGACTTCCTTGTGCCGTTTCCCTGCTCTACCTTCACCTTGTTGACAATTTTTGCTCATGTCCTCTTATGTTCTTCTTTACTCAATATGTCTATTTCATCTGCTCTGATTTGCTCCTCATCATTTAAGTTCAATATCAACATATTGTTAAATTCCTGATTTTTTTATAAATTAAAATCTGCTTAATGTGAAACCAATTTCGTAGAAGCAAGAACAATAAAGCTAGATTATGATTGCTTTTAATAGTTTACTAAAGGCTTGTGTACACTTTCTTAAGATATTGCTTTATTTAGAAGAAGATTTAGATTAGTAGAATACGTGAACAAATATGTAACGAGAATGTGCTCCTTTACTGTAAAAATTAATTGTGTAGGGTCGTTGTTGGCCCTAGTAATAAGGCTCAAGTAGCTATATATATTCTATTTTTTATGGTCTTTTTTTCAGAGTTATTTTTAAATGTAGTTTACTGTCAAAAGGCTAACCAAAGTGTTGAAAGGAAAAATTAAACATAATATTAACATTGTTTGTGGTTAATTAGGAAAACATTTATCGAGAAGGTAGCAAGGGAAGGGAATAGAAGGATGCAATGGCAATGGGAATGGGAGAACGCAATGGCTGGGGCAATTGCTGGATTTACCACTGTTGCCGCACTTCATCCCTTAGATGTTGTTAGAACTAGATTCCAAGGTAACCTATTCATCTATTCTTACTCTATATTCATATATATTCATATTCACTTCAATTGTCTGTTTGTTTCCTCCATTCAGTAAATGATGGGCGTTATACTCGATTTCCTTCATACACAAATACAGCAAATGCACTCTGCACAATCGCACGAGCAGAGGTGAGATGATATTCACAAATCAAATGCTTTATTCTTCTTCTTGTTCTGTTTTCATTCTACGAAATGGGTGTGGGCATTTAATCACTGTTTTTGTTTTTGCAAGCAAGGATTTACCAAGTTAACCTTACTCATATTATGTTTTTCATTTTCCTCTTTAATTTAATTGAAAGGGCTTTAATTTATGTGCCATGCTCTGAAGATAATATTGCTGAAATTCCATATGAGAGCCACAGAGGAACAGAGTCCAATTTGCTGCATACCTTCCATAGAATGCTCCTTCCCATCTTCCATAGTTAGAGCGTTTATGTGGTTATGAGCTTGTCTAATCAGCAAGGATTTATGAAAGAATGTAAATTTTTTTCACCTTCTTTTAACCTAAGTTGCCGCATTCGAATTCGTGTTCGAATTCGCCGATGATTAAATTCGTGAAAAATTCGCTGGTAAAAAAATCAGCGATTAAATTCGTGATTAAATTCGACTATGAGAAATATACATTTTTATTAAATATATAAAAACAAAAGATAAATTCACATTTCAAAAGAGAGATAATATCACATTTCATTGATTTCATAAGTAGCTATTACAATAATGTGATTGAAAGCAAAAACTTCAAAAAACATGTGCTTGCAGGTTGCGACCAAGCTGGCAGGTGGGACGATTAGTCCGAGCACGGGAGAATACTCGCTGAGTTTTGGAAAGCTATCCAGTATTTTTAATTACTAATCTGTCTACAGGCGATCAAAGCTCATGATTCTTTCAAAAGATTGCAAGAAGTTGCTTGGTCCAAAAAGGTGCAAAAATGGATTTTATGAAAATAAGAAAAATATTGCCATCAATGCGTAGAGCTCGAGAAAATATGCACTTTTAGAGAAAACGACACCTGAAACGGAGCCACAGAATGAAAGTTATGGCACATGCAAGTTTTTGCTACTACATCTTCCCGGACCCTTTCCAAAAATGGCAAATTTTTTTCTTTCCTTGTGTTTTTTTCATCGAAATCCAAAAACGGAAAAAACGCGAATTAAATCACGGTTTTCAACGCCTTTGTTAAAATTCGGTGAATTTCGAATTTTTCCCTTGAAGTTCGCCGAATGCGGCAACACAGCTTTTAACCACTGAATTCTAGATTTTTTGCCTTCCCATAATTTCTTCTCTGGTTTCCCATTCCTAAAGAGCAGCTTTCACAAGGAGTTCTTTTGAAGCAGATCATCATTACTTCCGTAAGCTCTAAGGTTCCAATTGAGCTCTTCCATCTATTCAAGGAGTTGTTTATTTTTTCACTTTAACGTCTCCAAATTCAGTCCAATTCCAATTTTTTAATTTGACCTTTAGATAATTTAAACATCTGGCAAAGGAGAACATGTGTGTTCCATATCTGGATTTTCTTTCCAACAACCATAGTTGAATGAGTTGACCTATATTTTCATGCCGGAGCCACATCAACTGGAACCTAAAAGGGGCATGACAAGGAGCTGATTTACCCATCTCCAAACACATTGGCCAATGATCAGAACCAATGTTATTTAGAATCTGAGCCTTGGGGATGTACTCCTTCAACCAAGGCTACTGAAGTGGAGGACATTTCAGGCTTTAGACCTATAGCTTTATGTAATGTTTTGTATAAAATAGTCACTAAAGTTATGGCAGAATGGCTGAAACCTCTTCTTCACAAGATCATCTCTCCGAACAAGGGGGATTCGTCTCAGTCGTCAAATTCATGATGAGATTGTGTTAGCACAGGAGGCCTTACACTCCATGGATATCCAAAAATATTCGTCTATGTTTATTAGGCTTGATTTGTCCAAAGCCTATGATAGAGTGGATTGGGATTTTCTATGTAAAGTTTTGGCTCAATTTGGTTTTTTTGGGATTGGATTGATTGGGTTAGAGCTTGTTTATCCTCAGTTTCCTTTTTTTGTCCTTGGTAATGGTACACTCGCTTAGATTTTCTCAGCTTCTAGGAGGATCCGTCAGGGAGATCCATTATCCCCCTTCCTTTTCATCATTCTGGCAGAGTGCCTTGGCAGATTGGCAACTAAAGCTTGTCAAGAAAAAAAGATCAGTGGTTTTTGATTGGCCAAAGGAGCTCGTCCTCTCACCCATCTACAGTTTGTGGATGATTCTACGCTTCTAGGTAAAGCTACTTGCTTGGAAGCTCAACAATTGCAGAAGCTTCTTCAGATTTTTTCTAGAGCTACTGGTCAGTTGATTAATCATGCCAAATCTAGCATCATTTTCTTTCACTGCTCTAGTAGACAGGAGGATCAAATACTTAACATCTTCCACTTTAGAAGAGGATCTCTTCCGCTCCAATATCTGGGGGTCCCCCTTGCAGCTAAACAAATAAGAGATTGGCATTGGATTATAAACAAAGCCAAGATGAAATTGCAGAAATGGACTAATAAATGGCTTTCTTCAGGAGGAAGAATGACATTGGTTCAGGCAGTCCTTCAAGCCTTGCCTATATATGTTTCCTCTATCTTGAATATTCCAGGTAGAACTTTGAAACAATTGGATTCCCTTTGCTAGAAATTCATGTGGAGTGGTTTGCAAGAAAAAAGAAAGTGGTCTCTTGTTAAATGGGAAACTCTTTGTCAACCTAAGCAGGAAGGTGGCTTAGGATTTAAATCCTCAACCAAGCATAAAGGCTATGGCAGCTAAACTGTACTAGAGAATGCTTATGGCTCCAACTGAGTTGTGGGCTGCTAATATACGATCCAAGTGTACGGACAATAACACCCCGAGAGAATCATTAGGTTGTCTCTTCCCTCCAAGGGATCACCCATTCTTAGTGTTCTAAAAGTGGGGGAAGCTCTTATAAAAAAGCATTTGTTTTGGGTTGTCCATAATGGTCAGAGTGCCAACTTCTGGACTGATTCTTGGGATGGGCATCCACCAATCATTACTCAGTTCCTGAAGTTAAAGACTACCATGGAAGCTTTGCATGAAATAGGATGGATCAAAGTTGCTCACTACTGTCAGCCCACTACTCACCCTTGGGAGATAGGGCAGTGTTGGATTCCCTCTCTAGAATAGCCAATCCAAGTGGGGGAAGCACAACAAACTTAGATAAATAAAATTCTCTTGGTTCGTCCTCTATCAACTTCCCCAATGCCTAACTCCCTAGCTTGGGGAAACAACCCTACAGGTGAATGTACACTCTTTAGGCTACGTTCCTATAAGCATGAATACTTGCCATCTGCTGAAGGATATCTTCAAACACATATGGCAGCCTGCTTTATGGCCCAAGGTGAGCTTCTTTGTGTGGTTGGTATTGAAGGGAGGAGTCTTAACTGGGGATAGACTTATGAAACGTGGCTTTTATGGCCCCTTTTGCTGTGTTTTATGTCTGGATAATGAGGAAACTATCACACATCTGTTTTTCCAATGCCCATGGGTGGTCTCCTTATGGCAGCATTTATCCCAAGTGTTTAACCTTCCATGGGTCAGCATTCAGTCCTTTGAACAGCTGATTAGAGCATGGCAAAACCAACTGCCTAAGGGTCAGAACCTTCTCCCGGCACTGTGGTTTGGCATCTCCCTTATGCTCTGGAACATTTGGAAGGAGAGAAACAACAGAATTTTCCAGCAGGACAGCAGGGATATCACTTATGTTTGGGAGAAGATCAAAATTAATATAGCTGAATCTATCAAGCATAAGATTTGCCTACCTCAGATTCTTACTCCGGAATGGGAACATTTATGTAATCAACTCTCTTTGCAACCCAAGACTTCAACAATGCCTGCCTTTCGACCTAAAAAGAAAAATCAGTTGGATAGACCATGGACAACTCCTTTTGGGTATGGTAAATTGAACATGGATGGTGCCTCAAGGGGCAATCCGGGTCAGGCTAGTATGGGAGGCATTGGTAGATATTCTGATAAATCTGTAGCCTTCTTCTTTGCTGAAAAATTGGGACATATAACCAATAACTTAGCAGAGATCAAAGCTGTTTATAAAGGGATGCAAGAGGCTTTCAAAATTGGGTGGCAAAAACTCCAAATTGAATCTGATTCAAAGGTAATCGTTAGCTTGTTATCTGATCCTAAGGGATTCCATAGTAAAAATTGGCAAATAGCAAGAGAGTTGGGGAAGATTCAAAGTTTGCAGGACAAGTTCCAGGAGGTTCAATTCAGCCATGTTCCCAGAGAACGCAATAAAGTAGTGGATGGGTTAGCTAGCCAATTGGGCTCTTGACAAATACAACCTTATTTGTTATGGTTCCCCCTCGGTGTGGTTGCCCAAGCTTCAAGAGGATCTGAGAAAGATTTTGGATTCTGATTTGTCCTAATGAATTCTAATATGTATCCTTTTCTGTATAATGCCTAGGCTTGGACTAATAGCTTTCAGGCCTGGCATAGTCGAATATGTACACTTTGATTTCTATCTAATATAAAGAGGTTCTTTAAAAAAACAATATAGGTCAGTAATGTAAGAAGCTATATTTTCTCATGATCCAATTAACCCCAAAATAAATTCAAATCAGCTATAAACAAAACATACATCTAGATTAGATTTTGAGCACAAGAGTGAGTGAAGAGCAATATGCTTGCAAGGGTTACTCGCTGGCTTCCTTGTGCGTGTCTACTGCTGCTCCTTGGCATCCCAATGAGTTTGGATGGTGTCCCATCTTCAAGGTTGCTCATCCATTATTGGTTCCTCCCTCTGTTTGGTGCCTTCTTGAAGCACATGCCTCTCTTCAACATGCAGCTCCCTCTCTGGTTCAACTCGCCATGGGGAAGAAAACCAGCTCTCCCATCATGTGGTTTGTCACCTAGGGTTTGGAAAACCCTCCTCTCAAACTCAACCTCCCTCCCCTTTGCACTTCTTCTCTTCTTTCTGCTCTTTTGTTTTCTTTCCTTTCCTTTCTTTCTTTTCTTGCTTTCCTAAGGGGGTCAATTTGCCTCAGTGTTTTTTTAAATTTATACCCTATTATATATATTTATTCTTATTATATGTATACTTTCTTTTACTATATTTTTGCCTCGTATCTCGGGTCAATTAACTTACAAATATAACTTCGTACCAACACCACCACTAAAGTTAGGTGTCTTGTCTGGTGAACAACGAAAAACAAGTATAATATTTACCATACAGTGTCCAACAATGTTGGGAGCAGCAATCTCTACCCCCTTAAAATTGAATTTGGCACACACAATCGTTAATAACTCCAATTTATTCTTTACAAACTTCTTGCAGACAGGTGGCGTATAGTGCCACCCCAGACGATATGAATTCCACCGCAGGGCTGAAATATTATGATTTTTTGATTGGAAACAACTAACGCAAGTAACTATTAATTTTGCACTGTTAAACTTCTTGCCCTCCTTCCCACATGGAGGCAAGGAGCAAGTTGGGTGTATTATGTGAATCAAGACACTTTGCAAAGAACATCTAAACCGATAATTGCACAAGTAAAACAATAACATATTTAAACTCCAGTTACACAACTCTAGCTAACCCCCTGTTTGCATATTCCTGGGATAATGGTGACCTAAACTGGCCACTGTGATACCCACCTAGCAGGATAGAGAAAAGACCTTATTATTAGATTGACAAGCACTTGCTGAAACAAAAAGAGGAGCCGTCTCTTGCCTAAGAAACCAAGCTTAGCTATCATGACTGCTGAGTTACTCTACTCTTCTCACATGTGAGAAGGACTATTCTGACACTTAAACCTGCACCCAAAATCGAACCAGCAGTTATAACTCACCAACAAGCAACCTGCCTGAAACCTTGGTCACTGGGAGCAACTGACACTTGCCACTTGACACAACTATCAAAAGGGTAGTTAAGTGCCTCATAAATCACCAAGGAAGAAAACGAGGTACTTGTTAAGGCGAGCTGACACATTGAGTCATCCTAGAACCGACAACAAGGTGACTTCTTCGACAGGGACCAACCAAGGGAGCAAATGGGCATTACAATTCTTCCCTCTTCATCTAGCTTTTGTAACTCTATCCGGGCTGGAATCTTATAACCAATTACTTTTTCAATCATTAAATGTGGACGACTATATGTATTTTTGCTCACTGAGGTAACTCCAATTTGTATGCCACGTAGCCATCCTTTGCAAGACTTGATAAAAACCTAATACTTAGATGACAATTTGTTATCTTTCTTATGTTCCTTCAAAGACATTGGCTTATATGGCTATAACTCAAAAAGACCCAATCTCCTATTTCAAAATGTTGTTCACTTATGTGCTGCTTGGCCTGTTATTTCATTTTGTTTTTCACCATGACTAAGTTCTCTTTGAGCCTAAAAAGTACCTCTTCTTGGTGTTTAATGTGCTCTTTTATTGTGCAAACCCTTGGTTGTACTATCAAGGATGAAGTAATGAATGGTAGGTGTTATTCACATAATGCCATAAATGGTGAGATTTTTGAAGAAGTATGGAAAGAAGTGTTATACGCTCATTTTCCCAATGGTAGTTAGTTAACCCATTGGGAATGTTTATCATAATTGAATCAACATAAATGGTCGTCCAAGCACTTTACGACAACCTCAAGTTGCTTATCTTGGCTTGATTAGAAAAATTGTGAGCCAATTGAGAACCCAAACAAGCAAACACATCAGTCAAAAATTTATCGGTGTATATGGCATCATGGTCACTTTATAATCTTTGGCATACCATGTAGCGTTTGAATGGTCTCCATGAACCCGACGCCACTATGTTTGCAAGAAAAGGATACGATAAGGCACAAAAATGGGCATATATTGTGAGTCCATCGACCACCACCATAATGACATTTTTTGTTTTGACTTTGACAACTTCGTGATAAAATTTATGGGTACCGCCTCCCGGATGGATAAGAGATGTAGAAGATTCATAGTTTAAATTGTCTCACCCCTTTTCTTCTCACACACTAAACATTTTGCCACAAATGTTTGTACATCAATTTTAAACCCCTCCTATAAATAATCCCGGTTGATCATGTGATAAGTCATCGGGAACTTTGAGTGTCTAATAGAGATGCACAAAGCACTTCTAGAACCTCATTCTTCTAGCCTAATTTCTTGCATAGATATAGCCCATCCTTGTTCACCCTTCCACAAAAATTTATCGATAGTTTTGGGATCTTTCTCAAGTTGCTAAATGAGGTGCCATGTAATCGATCCTGTTGCCACTTTGATCTTATCAGCATCTGCCCATTCATCCTAAAGTATTGACATGGCACAAAGCAATGCTTTTATGATTTTGTTCCTCTAGAGAGTGCATTTGCCACTACATTTTCCTTCCCTTGTAGATGATCTCGAAGTCATAACCCAACATCTTAGTGGCCCTTTTTTGTTCCTCTTCTGATGATAACCTTTGTTCCAAGAAATTTCAGACTATTGTGATCCGTCTTCACTTTGAAGTGTATTCTCATCATATAAGGGCATGATCGCTTGATTGCATGAAGAATATCCAACATTTCCTTCTCATAAATGGACTCGAGTCAATTCTTAAAGAGTTAGTGACTTTCAAAGGAAATGTGCCTTCTTGCATTAAAATTGTACCCATGCATGCCTTGTGGTATCACATTCCACAATGAAGGTTTTGGTGAAACTGTACCCATACCATGCTCGTTGTATTACACTCTGAATGAGGGTTTTGGTGAAGTCTGGAATGGCAAGAATCGGAGTGGTACCACTTTAGGCTTCTCAAATGCTTAGGTTGTTGCCTTGTTCCATAGAAGGAATTCTTTTTGAGATAGTCAGTGAGTGGTGTTTCTATCTTTGTCGTAATTTCGATGCTGCATCGGTGGTAGTATCCTATAACTCCTCTCAATCCCCTTAGGTTCTTCAGATTTTAAGCACTTTCCAATCCACCATGATCTTGATTTTGTTTCGTAGGCTCCGCATCGCCTTAGTTAGGGGTATAAGAAGCATGTGGCCCCACATCCAGGGGTACAACCTTGATTTTTTTGAAAACACTTATGAGTTTTGGTTAGCATGTGGTTTTTCATGCATAGTATTTTATGGGTAGTTTCATGGTCTACGCTTTATGGAACTGTTATGGGTGGTCTTCTTGGCCTATGATTTTGGTACCCGTTGTAATGTAATACCTCTTGAGTGCTTTCCTATTGATGTGCCTACAAAGACTTGCACATGCATTAGGGTTAAGCAAAATTTTGAAGTACGTTATTGTATTGTAAATGCTTGAACTAATGCAATAAGGAAGAACCTATGTTACGAGGGTTTTCCCCCACCTTATACCTAGTTGATACATACCATGTACGATACGTCTTGGGTACAATCATCGTTCGTTATTGAAACGCCCGGGTACATCCCAAGTACATTTTGACGCGTGCCGAGATGTACCCGGATGTACCCAAAGCATATCTACAAGTTTGGATGGTGGGGGGGGAAAACATTTTTAATTTTTTTTTTGACTTGGTCAATGACCAAAACCCGAACCCTAACACTTAAACTAATAAAATATTAAACCCTAAACTCCTCAAAAAGTTATAAAAATGCTCAACCATTCATTTAAATTACAAGCATTCATTGTTGGCTTTTGCAAGTGTATGAGCAAAGAGCCAAAGAGGAATTGAAGAGGCAAACATTGGAAGGAGGATTTGTTTGGAGGCAACCATTGCAAGGAGGATGAGATTGGGGGCAGCCATTGCTTGCAAGGAGTTCAAGTTTGTTTAGAGGAAGCAATTGTTTAGAGGAAGACATTGTTTTATTGTTCATTCAAAGGAGGAGATGCCACATTCGGAGGTAGCCTTTGTTTGAATTCTATTGCAAGAAGGATCTATGTTTGGAGGCAACACTGTTTGTTACTTGCTACCCTTGTTTACACTTACAGGTATTTTTATTTAATTCAACCTTCTATTTTTTATTTTTTACATTTTTATTTATTTATTTATTATTTTTTAAAGTTTAAAGTTTAAACACATCCTAAATCTGTGTATGTTCTCACCTCGCACCTTTATGGTGATCAAAAACAAATTAGGATGACATAGTTAGAAAATTTTAAATTAATAATTAGTAAATATTGTTATTTTTTAATTTTTAAAGGCATTGTTCAATGTTAATAATTAATATTTTAGCATTTATCATTTGATTTATGTGATGGAAAAATGTTTTTCAATTATTTTAACATCCTAACTCGTATGGTGACCTTGGTGATCAAAAACATATTAGGATGACATCACTTAGAAAATTTTAATTTATTAATTAGCAAGTCATCATTTTTATTTTATTTTTTAAATTTTATGTAAAGGCAAAATGTTTTTATTTTTTTAACTTCCTGACTCTGTGTATGCTTTCAGCTCGTGCCGTTATGGTGATCTCGGTGATCAAAAACATATTAAGATGACATAACTTAGAAAAATTAAATTAATAATTAGTAAGCCATTGTTTTTATTTTATTATTAATTTATTTATGTAAAGGAAAAATGGTTTTAATTTATTTTAACATCCTAACTCTGTGTATGCTCTCACCTCGTGCCTTTATGGTGATCTTGGTGATAAAAAACAGATTAGGATGACATCACTTAGAAAATTTTAAATTAATAATTAGTAAGCCATTGTTTTTATTTTATTATTTATGTAAAGGAAAAATGTTTTTAATTTTTTAACATCCTAACTCTGTGTATGCTCTCACCTCGTGCCTTTATGGTGATCTTGGTGATAAAAAACAAATTAGGATGGCATCAAGTTTTGCTTCAGTTGGAGTGCAAGGCCCACAAGCTTATGAAAACACATCGGTTCCTATGAAACATGATCCTAATTCTCCTCTTTGGAGACGTGATAGTGGTAGAATACCTTGTTGGTGGTGGGGGTTGTATTTGGATATGTCATGGTTGTCATACTCAATACAAATCCTCATATAGTCGATTGAAAATCCATTTAACTGGGGTTGGAGGTGTGGGAATAAAGAAGTGCCCCAAATTATCAAAAGAGAAATTGGCAGAGTACCTGAGAGAGCAAGAGGAGGCTGATAGACAATATGAAAGAAATAGATCTAAAACAATTCCATTGCAGAAAGGAGGTCTTCATCAAGACCACCCACACCTACATCTGCTACTCATCCTTTTATCCAAACTCAAAGTCACACTCATGCTCATCCACTTGATACCCCTTTTGATGAAGAGAGTCAAGAGACCTCACGAAAAAAGCCAAAAGGAGCATTGGAAAAAGCATTCAATAATGACAAGAGGGACATTGCTTGATGAGGTGATTGCTCGATGCATTTATGCATGTGGGTTGCCCTTTAATGTATTGAGGTCTCCATATTGGTAACAAATGGTGAAGGTTATCAACGAAGATACACAAGGGTATAAAAGTCGAAGTTATGAAAAGGTTCGAACCACACTCTTGGCAAAGGAAGTGAAACACATTCAAACCTCTTTGACCAATTATAGATTCATGGAAGGATTTAGGGGTTTCCATCATTTCAGATGGATGGAAAGATGTTCAAATAGACCCCTAATATGTAATGCCCCAAATGGACAATTTAACCCTTCAAATGGAATAGTCACAATTCTGATCTCAAATGATCAATTTATAAAATATATAGATGTGATAACTATGCAGATTTGAATTAATTCTAGAAAGTGCGACTTGCCTTGAGGATGGAATATACTCCCAATTGAAGAAAATTCACCCAAATATTACCCAAAACAGATCAACAATATTTATTTGTATGAAAACATTAGAAAAATACCAGATTTGGAGCAAATGAAGGCTGAAATTTATTTATTAAAATCTGCAGATGAACAACTCTCAGACAAGCTTGAAAACAGAGTTTCCTCAGCCCAAAAATTACACCAATCAGCTGAATTTGGCCCTTAAAAATTTGATAATTGAATCACCAATCAGATCTGCCCTCAATATGCCCTAGAGTGTTTAGAACACACTTAGAAGTGGGTCGCTCCACTATAGAAATGCTAGAAAATAAAGGTGGATCACAACAACAATTATCCTCCTTCAAACCCTAGTTGGAATCAACATAAATCTGCAAAATCAGACCTTCAACACTGCTGGAATTAACTAGAAAACACAAGGGAAGAAGAGTTTTTGTTCCTCTTCCAAAGCTAGAGAGGGTTTTCGTTCTCTCAAGCAAACTACAAAAGGTTTTCGTCCTTTGGAGTTGAAATGGTAAACATGCAAGCTTGTACCAAATTTTAAAGAATTATTAGATGCAAAAACGATACCCTACCCTTCCATGGCGACTTGCCTTTATAGTTTATTTTTGCCTTTTTGCCACCCAACACAACCAATCAGATCTCTTTTTCCGCATTTAATCTTTTCCTTTGCCTTTTTCTTTCACCACATGGGTCACATTTTTCCTTAGGGAAAATAAAAATCATAAAGTCACTTTTTTTTTTAAAAACTTTGTCATTAATAAATTAATAAAAGTGCTTATAATAAAATTTATGATGCACTTTATAATTAATTCATTATGACTAAATTTCTCTTTTATTCATCCCTTAGCCGTTGGGAAACAAAATTGGGCTAAGAGTCTTTGACTTGTTATTTTAAAGAAGGTGACATTTCATAATAAATGTTATTGTAGTATGCCCTAAAGGGGCAATGTTCCTAAAAGCCATTGACTATGAAGGGCAAGTCAAAGATGCACAATTTATTGCCGACATTTTGATAGAGGCTATTGAATCGGTGGGCCCTCGAGTGTTGTCCAAGTCATCACGAACAATGCTAAAAACTGTAGAGCAACAAGATTGATTATAGAGGGTAGATACGAGCACATATTTTGGACCCCTTGTGTTGTCCACTCCCTTAATTTGATGCTCCAAAAGATTGGGAATTTTTGTGGATCGAGCAAATTTACATAGAGGCAAATGACATTAAGATGTTTATCACAAACCATCGTATGTCACAGGCCAAATTTGCTGTGTAGGAAACAAACATTGTAATCACGTTCTTATATCCTTCAATGAATTCTTGTATTGACATACAATTATACAGTTTGGGTTTGCTCATTCCAATGCTCCAATTAGTTTTTATTTGCTCATTGTGCAGAAAGGATATCAGGAAGCGTGGCTCCTAAATTATGCGATGAAATTAAAAACAAATTGCACAAAATAAATTCAACTTAAGCTTAAATAGTAATATTACATATCTTTTGAGAACCATACTATTAGGATTTATGCTGGCAAGAGATGACTATTAACCCTCTTACCCTATTGTTTTAGTTTGGATTTCTTTTGTCATGTGCTATATAGCCTCGACAGAGTCCTGTTCATAGTCACTTTATACCAATGCAACCAAGTAGTTTACATCTCGAGGGTAAGCAATTAGTGCTCTCTTGCTTAAAAACTCTTCAGGAGTTCTGAGTAACCTCCTTAACCATTGCACCCAATATATACTATACGTCCATGCTTTTATGAATAATAATTTTTTTCCATGCATGCTGTTATCTCTCTGTTGCAATGCTTAAGCACAGCTTGTATGAAATATAATATCGTAAAGAGCACGCTTACACCTTCACATTAAATAAGATGATCAGCTATTTATTTTGCTAACCATTTACCAATGCTCCTCAACCCAAACCCTATAGGTGAATGAGTTACCATGAGATGAGTCACCATCTTGCATGATATATAGAGAGGGGGTGTCTGTGGGCCCCTATGGGCCCTATCTATATATGGTGGCTATATAAATTTCAGTAAGCAGCCACGCACCTACCTAAATATTGTGTGAGATCGATATACCTGTATTTCAAAACCTATACCTCTACTCTTTTCTGACTTCGTAGAATGCCATATGGCTTCACTATCTGGTTTGACTTTCTAAATTCTATGCAATATCGAGAAAGGTCATAGAGATTTGGCATAGCACAACGTATGACTAAAGCACATAATGCACTTTACTGGAATTTTTCCCTTCTTATTATCTGCAACTCATTGATTTTTGATAAACAATTGTCTTTGAAGGGCTTTCCTATTCCCTGCTTCACAATTTGCAGCAATATACTTTACTAAAACATGCGTACTTCCTTTTGATGCCTACGTCTAATTTGGATTGCACATTTATTGCAATCTTTGTTATCTATTTACATTTTGGCAAATTCTGCCAAACGCTACAAGGAGTGGTAATTTTCAAGTATCCAGGTTTAGGGAGATTAAATATGGAAATTAATGCTTATTGCATAAATTAGAATATATATCCAATTAACATTGTCAATACCAGATTACAAAATTGCTCCTTTATTTCCCATACATCAATGCATTTAATGATCTCTTATTTTGTGATATATTTTCAAGTTTACAGGGCGTGAGAGGACTCTATGCTGGGTTCTATCCTGCAGTTCTAGGTTCAAGTTTATCATGGGGCTTGTATTTCTTCTTGTAAGTTTTGATTCACAAACTACCCTCTATTTTGCTTAAACTACTATATCATCTGGGACAAACAAAATGAAATTGAAACCTCAGTAGAATTTAGCTGGCTTTGATAATTTACATTCAGTAAATTTCAGTGGTAATAGCTGGCTTTTGTAGCTACAAGCAGTTAGTAATCTTTAACTCATGTTTTCATCTTAGTCACTAGAATTTCATTCTATGAGGATTTGCATTTAATCTTAAGTGCTTTTAGAATTTCCTAACAAAAATTAAAACCTGTTTTTTTCTAGTTGTAAGTGTTTCTGGAACATTCTTGAAAGATTACTTAACTGATTGCAATGCAAAATAAAAATCACAGTGTTGGCTTCTAAAATTTCAATTTATTTCTTTTTCCTATGCAAACAATAATTCAATCTATGCATACAAGAAACGACAATCAAGATGTAGCAGGTGAGCTGCAAAGATGAACATTCTCAACGTTGAACAATTATCCCAAAAAGAAACAGACTATATTGACTTCAAGAAAAGATTACTATATTGATTCATATGAGCATCACTTTTACACATAAACGACGAATAGTTTCTGGCAAAAATTTAAGACATTCGCTAACATAGATAATTTCCGACAAAAATCAAATTTAATCCTGATGTTACTGTCAAGGCTGTAAATAATGTCACCCTTAAATGAATCCTGAAAAAGAGTAAGAAAGCTTTTGGATATTTATATGGCTTTTGAACTATGGCGGACTTAGAGTGAATCTGTGGGACATAATGCCAAGCAATGAAGCCAAAGATGTGATTTCAACACTGTATCATAGGCAGGGCTTTTTCGCTTGAGACCATTTAGACAATGAGGTACCTAATTATCCATTTCATAAGGAATATTGGGTGGATCCTTTGATTGAGTACAATGACCATAAGAGCAACTTCAATCCTTTGGAAGTCTTGGAGTATATAACTAGCAACAATTTGGACAGCAGACAGAGCGATTGTCGGTAAGTTAACTGCAGTATGGCAACACATGAAAGTCTACCAATTTGATGGAGAGGCCCCAGCTATAAAGGCCACACTCATTCTCGGAACTGAATTAAGGGATGATGCAAAGGTCAAACGAGAGCTTAAACCAGGGTCGGTTTGTGCTGACTAAAAACAGGTGGGATATGCTGATGGAGGCCACATGGGAGAAAAGACAATTTGTGCAAGAACACCCACATTTATCACAACCCATATTTTGAGGGCAAGCGTGCATGAGTTAATTTCTGCTCTAACACATTGTACAACATCTTACAACTTAAAAAAACTACAGTAGATGAACAGAAGGTCCAGTTTACAGAAGATATGTTCGAGTACAATACGTTGAAGGTGGGACTCAAAAGTAAACGAGCACATGAACAAAATAGAAGGGTCTTTGAAAGGAGTGGGTAACAGAATGACAGGAAAGGAAGGCAGAATGACTAAACTAAATGAAGCATTCAAAAGTTCTTGTCTGTACTTAGCAAGGAGTAATACCCAGAATGAATATGAGGAAACAAACAATGGCAAAAGTAAACCAAATAATTTTGGCTGTAGAAATCCTTAGGTACTCTTACAGTGCCCTAACAAAAGCTCAACATAGGAATTTTGATGGAACCAATTTTCGAATATGGCTAGGTTGGATGGAACAATTCAATGAATTTATACATGTGATGAAGATAAAGTTGGCATGCCCCCATATGGAAACGAGTATTAGCTACGGCGATTACCAATCCGGGTGGAATCCATTCAAAGGTGACATTATCAATCAATATAAAGTTACTAGGATTAACGACTACTTCAGTCAACTCAGAAATGTTTGTCAAGTTGGAATAGTTGCTGAATATAATCAATGATTCTACAAACTAGCCATTATGGTTGACTATAGAATAGACCACATGGTGAAAGAGCTATGCATAGGTAGACTTAGAACAAACATTCAACATGACCCCATGTTTTACGAAATCTGCAGTATATGAAAAGCCACAGAGTAGGCAACACACATCGAAATAACTTTTTCCCATGTAAGAGACTATATACAAATCCTATTGAAGTAAGGAATAAATCCTTTGCCCAATCAAGACAATTTTCTCATCAAACTCCAACCAAAGTCATCTCGTCCAAAGGAGAAGAGGAAAGAAGAGCTTAACTGTTCTGGTGTAGCTGCAAGAACAAATGATTAAGGATCACAAGTGTTTGGAAAAGTAATTCTATGTAATAGAAGATAGACATGAGTGCGAAGAAGAAGAACACATGAATGAAATGAAGCCCAAAAAGAGACTAACAATCAAATGAAAGATGCTAACATTGAAATTGAGGACACACCAACCTCTTAATTCGATACTAGGAGCACTCACAATGTGTTGTTGTCCTCGTTGATATTGGGAGTACTCACAATCTCTCCACAAGAATTTGGCTGACACATTAAATTGTTTTACCCAACTTGTAAAGAATTTTCAAGTAATGTTTGTTGATGGGGGATCTACTACTAGTGGATGTAGATGGTCATTATATCAAGCTGAACGCCGAAATCACCATTTAATCTTATCCATTTATGCCACACCAGTAGGAGTGGATGTGATACTAAGCTCCCTATGGTTAGAAACGCTTGGTACTTTCTCAATGAGCTTAGAAGATATCTTCATACTATTCCACTAAAGAGGTAGGAAGAAGTGACAAAGAGGAATCACACACCTACCTACTGAAGTAATAACTTACATTGCATGGAAAATCTCTGAAGAAGGGAGCAAATGGTTTCATTTGTTGGTGCGTAGCGGGACTTGGCTAATACTGACTTGAGGATTGTTTCTTGATTCCTTGGCTAAACTTTTCCTTTGTGGTACCGTGATTGTTGTGCGGGGGCTTTGGAAGTCCTAATATTAAGGAGGCTCCTAAAGTACTCACCCCAATGTACTGTAAGTGTCTACTCTTACTGCTACCTTATGGGAGGGTTGTGTTGTGCCTTCTACTACCTTATCACACAAATAACACGTAGGGTCTTGAGATTCCATCAATCTAGTCATTTGTGCTTTAAAGCTCTCTCTCTCTCTCTCTCTTTCTTTGAGATATTGTTTTATTATGGTGATGCTATGCGACATGGAGTAGAGTAACATGTGTGCATGTTTTCTTCAACAATATTTTTTAGGGCTAGCTAGATCCACATAGTATTTCCTAACATGGTACTGGAGTATTAGGGTTATCTGTACTGAGGTTTTGAAGCTTTTAGAGAGATTGAAAAGATAGGTGAAACGCTAAGGCATCCAACAAGGGTTTGGAACAAATCTTCAATTGCTGGATTTGAGGCCACAGTTTTGAAGGTTGTTTCATCTAGTTAAAGGTCACAACATAAGGAGCTTAGGGTTCTAGTGATGGGTTCCAGACCTTCATAATTTAGGAGTAATTGCAAAAACCCTAAGTATGGGAGCTATAGGAAATGCTATTCAAAATCGTAGCATGATATGGAACCCTTGCACAAGATTGTTTTGAGGGTGTTGGGGAGGGGGTTGTATACACTTTTCTTTGTTTCATTGTTTAATTTCTTAAATCCTTCATAAAGTGTGTGCTCCTCTTTCCTTGCAACTTACTGTTTTTGTACTGTTAAATTCAAATTTGGAATATTATAGGAATATTCCTTGGAGTTAGCATTTTTGAATTCTTTTTGAAAAATTGCCACTCTCAGCTGAGTGACAGTAGCTGCTTGGTGTTTCATTTGTGGTTGAGTGGTGTCTCTTTAGTGGTGACACAAACAATAGAAGAGGTTGCATAAAGTGTGGTGTTTGGAGTCTGGACAAATGTGGATAAGGTCTAGTGGAGCAAGGTGAGCCTATCGCACCCAAGATTATGCGAGGAGCATTGCAGCTTTGTGTGGGTGCATGAAGGGTGTCTTAGCTGTTGACAAAGGTGCTTAAGGCTATGTGATAGGAAGAAGTGTGGAAACAACAGAAGTTTGTAAATGTTGTGCACATGGGGGCTATGTTGAGTGTGAAGAATGCAATAAGCACGATGGCTTATGCTGCAATAAGGGGTTGTGTGGGGATATGTTGGCATGGAGTTGTGTGTGAGGCTCTCTTGAAGGCCACGAGAAGTGTGTACCACAATGCAAGTTAGACTGTGCAAGAATCACAACGGAGGGGTACAGGTAAGCACATCAACATAGTGGTGTGGCTGTCTAAAGGTGGGTCTATGGCACATTTGGGGTGGGGTGGCGTTGTGGGAGCCCTGGGTGACAGGTTGATGGAAGATCAGATTTAGTGTTATGTGAATTGGGCTGATCTATGGATGAAGTGAAACATAGCCAAGGTGGTGTTTGGCAGTCTGTGTAAAAAGGTGTGTGTGGTCTACAGGCTGAGTGCTGCTTAGCATCAGATTGAAAGCCCCCACCAAATCGGTGGGCTTGTATAAAGGACGAACATGTTTAATGATCACCCAATGGGCAGCCAAGTTGATCAAAGGACCTTAATTGTAGGCAGAAGCTCTCATGTTTAAATCCAGGCAAGTTATTGTATTAATAATGGCAAACTATTTGGCATATGAGAAGATTAGTGGGTGTATTGTTCACTCAAGATGGAAGCCAAAGTGGTCGAGGCATTCAAATCGCATCCAAGAGGTCTCAGGTTATATTCCCAAAGACATTTTTAAGTAAGGAGATTTTCAATGAAAAATTCAATTTCTGATGTGGGCGTATAAGGAAAAGACAAGTGGCGACTGTTCATTGACTAGAGCATTTTTTTTTTTATGTTTTTGACTTGAAAGTGAAGAGGGAAAAGTTTTGGCTCCAACAATTGCTATCACAAAGGCTTTTGGCATCTGGACAGTTAAATAAGGCACGTTTGAAAATTCTGAATTGAGTTATAGTGCAATTTCCCGATTTAAAAATATTTTTGTTAGAATTCTCAGGGCCCATATCTTTTCTGTCCAGTTTCCATTTTTTGAATGGTTGTAAGCGCTATAAATATTGTGAGGAGATCTACATAGGCTAATAAAATTTAGAAAGAGAGTAATTTTAGCCGCATGTTTTAAATTTTTAATCAATGAAAATAGGCTCTTGAATTGAGGAATTCAACAAATAAATGATGAAAATTGAAGTAATAAAAAATACAGCTACTTTGTTAAAGGACATGACATGGTAGTAGAAATTGTTCCCGGGAACGATTGACGTGGAAGAGCTTCTTGAAGCTAGCAAAGCCTATAAAGCCTTGCTCCAATTTGGCTAAGGTATGCAAATATTTTGAGTGAGGAATTCACAGCGCTTCATGATAAATTAGTCAAGAAAGACGAGAATGCTAGGCAAAGTAATTCTATATTTTGCGTTATGAAAATGTTAAGTTTGTTGGCGAGGAATTGGTCAAAAAGTATGAGGGAATCACTATCCGTAAAAACGGAATTAACCTTTGGGTTGATCAAAGGGTTCAAATAGATAATTTTGATGATGCGTCCCTTGATCCGGATGACGATATTCATGGTGTGATCGATACTAATGATGTTGATAGCCTTAAAGACAATAACGCTTCTCTTGAATTTACTCCTCATTCTAATGAATTTGGGAAACCCTAAAGGGTAATGTTTTGAAATGGATGCACCAAATGGAATATAGGTAGACTTAGCAAGCGTAGCCATGAAAATTGTCGAACCAGTTAGGTCCAATTCATCATCCCAAAGAGTTGGTTTGGGTTATTAGGGGAATGATGGCGCACCTACTTAGAATAAGGAAGAGCCTACAAGTGAATTCTTATGAAAAGAAACATATTCAACATGATTCATCTACAACCAAGAACCATCCAAGGTCTTCATCAAGATCTCATACTGCGCACATGAGGCATCCCGGGCCATATTACGAAGAGAGGAAGCATTCTAAGCCTCAATACAGGTTTTAACACTTCGGTATTCAAAAATGTCATAATGAGCATTTTGTTATTATGATTGATCATGGATGGGTAGATGATAAAGCATGGAATTCCTTTGTGGGTATTTTTTGTCCATACACCTAAGAATGACTTTATCCTTGGCTTTTGGGATGGATTTTCTCAAATTATTAGGCATCATCTCTTTTATGGATAGTGTGTCTTCTTTATACTTTGTAATGTCCCCATTTCTCGAAAGCGAGATGGCCTAGAGGCTTTTCATCCGTCTTAGCCTCGGTTATGCCCAAGGGCTAGTGACGTTGATAGTTATTGGGTGTGGTTTGTACCTTCATTTCACTTATATGTTATATATTGGAGTTGGACACGTACTTTGAGGTGAATTAAGTGAAATAAGGTCAGAGATGCTCTCTAAGGTACTTTATGTTATATTTAGTCGATGACTTAAGTCATGGGTGAATATATGGTACTCCATGTTCTAATTCTTCATTGGGGTTACTTAAGTGGACCTTTTTGGCATAGGCGACATAAAGTCACTTTAAGTGATGATTACACACATGAAGACTCTCCATGTGGGGCGATTAGGGTTTTGGGCTTCTTTTTGGCAAAAGGGAAATTATAAAAGGAGTCGCTTGGGAGAGAAACACATGATATCTTCTACTTTTGTGTGGGCTGCTTGCTTTTGACTTTTCTTGTGGAGGTGAGATTCTACAGGAACCCTAGCTTTGGTGGTGAGAGATCCATCCCTAGCTAGCAGAGCATTCTTCGGTGGTGAAAGATCCATCCCTAGCTTGCTATTTTGGGGCTTCATTCGATCAGATTTTCAGTTCAGGGTTGCGAGTTTAGAGATTTCTAGGGTGTTGATTCATATTTCTACAGACTTCCAGATTAGAGCATTTCCGGCATTGGAGATAGCAATAGTGAACTTCTAGGAGGAATTTCGTGGTGTTTCTGGTTGTTCTCCTAGGGTGATGTCACCTTTGGGAGTTTGCAGGTTGTTTTTGTTAGGGTTTGGTGCCGTATTTTCGGGTTTTTCCAGTTGGATCTATTTTATAAAATTTGTACTTGTCCAAAATTCAGAAAATAATATGATCAATTTCACCATTTGTAAAAACTAGGGTTTTAAGGCAGTTTATGTATTTAAAATAAATAAATAAAATCAGATCGTGTGCTAAAAATTATTTCTCAATACTTTATTGTTCTCCATATTTTTCCAAGTCTTTTGAAGCTTCTGGTATTTTTGTAAGTGGACATTTTGGAAGAAATAAAATATTCTATATTTCTGTACCTTGTTGTCCTGAAAATCAGAATTTCAGTTTGTTGAAAATTTATAAATTTGGGAATTTTGAGTGATATCCTACAAGGGATATTTCAGTGGTATCAGAGCTGACTTTCCTCTAGCCTGTTGGGTTGTGTATGAAGGTTTATTCTAGGAGGAATACACCCTGAAAGAAAGGCAAAATATGGTTGACGATGAGGAGCTTAATGAAGAGGTAATGAAAAAATTATTCATCAATATGGTAAAACAACAAGAAACCACAAATCTCTATTTGAGCCAACTCATAGAAAAATTATCACAGTGTAGATTTGGGAATCATGCGGAAAGAGGAGAAAATAGTAATACGGGGCAACAGCTCAAAAGGGTGAAGGTAGCAATTTAGGGCAGCACACTTCCCCTTCCCATAATACACATTCGAGCATGCATGAGCCAACATTTTTGAAGGATCCGAAAATTACACAAGTGGGACAACACTCAGAAATTTATGATGAGGAGACTTGTTGGCTGAAGTATGAATCATTGAGTGAAGGGTTTAAAGCTAACATGCCTTTTACCGAGTATTGCAAGATGAAGATCGGTAGTAGGCCCAAGAGGGATCACTCTATTCATGTTCCGAGTTACAAAGGAGATTGGGACAAATTTCCATTCCACACTTCGATGGTTCTAAGAAGTGTACAATGCAATCATGGATACAAAAGTTGAAGACATACTTTGACTTGAATCCCATGCGCAAAGAGGATGCAATTAAATTTGCAATCCTACATCTTGAGGGAGATGCTCATGACTGGTGGCATCATGGTCTTGTTACACAGGGGCACATGAATATTAATACATATGCAGAGTTTACACGAGGGTGATGAGTAGGTTTGATAGGAGGGATCCTAACGAGTTTTGTAATGTCCCCATTTTTGAAGACCTTTAGCCTATCTTTCCTTGTGGGCTTTGGGATGTCAGTAAGGGAAAATTATATTAAATAATTAAATATTATTGCCTGGAGAGTGATTTTTATCATTTGACATTATAAAACAATAATTATTTAATTATTTAATTTAATTCCCACAATGCAAAATTAAAAGGAAAATTAATTAAATAACTTTTGGGTGGCTTTTAATATTAAAATCACCCTTAGAAAGGGGACGCCACACCTAGGGAGGATAAACTATTTTTATTTAATGATTTCCCTCTCCTAGGGATTTCGAATTTTGTGCCTCCTTGTTTATAAAAGGAGAGCTTGGGATCATTATGAGACTTATGTTGGATTGATCATTTGATTTCACTCCATGCTTGGAGTATTGGGATGTATGCCCTAGTTCTTGCATTGTGCTCTCTCTCATTTGGATCCATTATTGAAGAATATTGAAGACTCATTGTTCTCTCCATTGTGTTCTCTTGAGTTGAATGTGTTTATGCATTGTTTTTCCATTCCAATATTGGCGACTTGGCTCATATGTTGATGCATTAATTTGTGAGGTTAAATCTGCATGTTGTGGCTCAAATTTAAGTGATTTTGGAAGGGTTTATGGTGTTTTATTTATGTTGTTCACTGCTGCATTTATTAGAGCTAAAGCGACTTGCATTGGAGGTTGTTTTGGCATGTTTTGGAGTCTTTTGAGCTAGATCTGTAATCTGATCTGTATTGGCATATTTTTCCAAGTTTGGGACTAATATTTTGGTGTGTTTGGAGGCTAGGAAAGAGCTGGAAATTATTTAATTAATTTTCCCTAACCCTAGCGACTGGTTTTCAGATTTTGGGGGCTGTTTTGGAAGGGTTGCAGTGCTTCAAAAATTCAGAATGATAGCTCTTTAGAAAGCTCTTAATTTATAGAAAATTCTGCAATTTATTTGAGGGCAAAATATGGAGTAATGAGCAAGTTATGAATTTTAGAAGATTTCAGCTATCTGCAAACTTTCTGGTTACAAATTAATATTTATTTCAGATTTGCTGTTTTGGAGTCAATTTAATAGTGGATTTGATTGTAGAAATTTCAATTGGATGCCCTAAATGTGCTGTGCGACCTAAGTTTTAGGGCAAAATTAGGGTTTTATGTTGGCTGTGCAAAAACTAGTTTTGGGATATTGTTCTTCATATTTTTGTGGCCCAAAATCCAAAGTTTGAAGATTTTTGCTTGGATAGTTAAGCGGAAATTAATTTTGGAAAATTGCAGCAGTTGGGGTTTGAATTTTAATTAATTATTTGTTATAAAAATCAAATCTGGGTAATATTAGCATTCTAATTAGTTTTCCCATCTAACCCACCACCTTGACATACTCCAACCCCACTTTGGGTTGTATTATTGCCAACATTGGGTTATTTGAGGTCAAATTAAGAAGACCTAATCTTCTTAGGGTGATTCGGATAATTAATTTTTGTAGATTTAAATAATATCCTAAAAGAAGATGTTACGGTGGTATCGAGCAACTTTCCTTGCTCCTTGTGGGTTTGTTTGCAGATTGAATCATGGAGCTTGCTAATATCGGAGGTGTGAGGACCAAGCTCTATAAACTTGGGAAATTACTGAAGGGTCCTTCACTTGAGAAGAGTATTTTAAGCCTATACTCGGAAAGGGTGGTAAGTTTGTGTGCGGTTAAGCAATTAGATTGTGGTTGTGCAAAAACTAGTTTTGGGATATTGTTCTTCATATTTTTGTGGCCCAAAATCCAAAGTTTGAAGATTTTTGCTTGGATGGTTAAGCGAGAATTAATTTTGGAAAATTGCAGCAGTTGGGGTTTGAATTTTAATTAATTATCTGCTGTTAAAAATCAGATCTGGGTAATATTAGCATTCTAATTAGTTTTCCCATCTAACCCACCACCTTGGCATACTCCAACCCCATTTTGGGTTGTATTATTGCCAACATTGGGTTATTTGAGGTCAAACTAAGAAGATCTAATCTTTCTAGGTTGATTCGGATAATTAATTTTTGCAAATTTAAATAATATCCTAAAAGGGGATATTATAGGTTTTTTAGAGAGTTGACTCACTTGAGACAAACAAGATCTTTGGACATGATACATTGCAGATTTTCAGAGGCTTTCGGTTATGGTTTCTGATGTTTCAGAGATGAGGTTGACTTCACTCTTCATAACAGTTTTGAGATGCACTAGTAGGGTTTGTGAAGGCATTTGAGCCTTCTTCATTGCATGATGCTATTAGGAGAGCACGGGATTTGGAGTTAGCTACTCCAAAGTCGAGGTTTCCACCTCGAGTTCAACAAAGGGAACCTCCATCTAGACCGGATGAGTTTCAAAAAAGGAGCCTCCACCTAGGTAGGATGCAGCTAGAAGCCATTCATTTCCCAAGAGCTTAGAGATGAGTTGAGGCGAAAGAAACTATGTTTTGATTGCCATACACCTTGGGCTCCAGGGCATGATTGCACAGGGAAAGGAAAGGCCCAATTCATTGAGGTCTTTGAGGAGAGTGAGGGTGACAAAGATGAGGAGTTAGAGATCCACGAGATGGATGATGGAGATGGAGTTGCATTGGGTACTGATGTGGAGGAGGATGAGACTTTTCCTCAAGAGATTATAGCTACATTGTCTAGTACCCCGAGGTACAAGGCATTCAGGGTCAAAGGAGTTATGCAGGGTCAGCGTGTGGTGGTGCTCATTGATAGTGGGGCTACCCACAACTTCATTGATGCATCCTTGGTTGAGAGGCAAGGTCTACAAACAGAAGACTTTGAGGGCTTCAACGTTGTTGTAGCCAATGGAGAGTCTATGAGATGCACACGGAGAGTTCCACAGTTGAGCATCACTATGGGTAACTACACAGTTACCAATGATTTCCACATTGTTGGTATTGGAGAGACCAACATAGTGCTGGGAGTGCAGTGGCTTCACTCTCTTGGTGAGTTTTAGACTAACTTTCAGACGATGGAGCTGAAGTTTAAGTCCGAGTGCAAGAATGTAATCTTCAGAGGTTTATCTATAGGAGCACCCAAAGTGGTTACAACTAAGGGAATGGAGAGGATTTTCTGGTGCGATGAGGTGTTTTACTATTTGGCAGATGTGGAGTTCGATGGATATGGGTGTGACCAGTAGTGTTGCATATGAGACAGTTACAAAGATTGGGGTTACAAGTTTAGATCAATCGAGTTTATCATTATGTTGGTTATTTGAGGTTTTAGGAGACTGGAGATCTCATTTGCTTGTTGAGTACTCCAAGAATCGACACACTTGTGAGATTCTGGATGGTCACACACAGGATGACAACTACAGATTGGAGGATGAGATGATCTTTTATCAGGATAGGTTGTACCTTGTGCCAGATTCATGGTTGAGGATGGAGATATTGTGACATGTGCATTGTTCTTTCGTGACCGGACACTTGAGCCTCGATGAGACCTATAAGTTCATATGGGAGAGGTTCAGATGGCATGGGTTGAGGGAGGATATCCTCAACTTTATATGGGGATGTGCGGTTTGTCGTTATGACAAATCGAGCATATAGGTTCATCATTTTCTGAGCCGACATGGGATAACACTCCTATGTACTTTATTGCTTCTACGCACGGTGAGCATATCACCCATGTGTTAGTCGGTGGAGGGACGAAGTTGACTCAGTTACTTGGTTATTCAGTAGGTTCACATTCAACACAGGAGGTGGATGTGGTCTTTTCATTCTCTTGGGGTGCCTGATGATACAATGATGAGCATACACAGGTATACCATGTGTGATGTTCATTCTCATTATAGACCTCCAGACCTGGATAGGAGTCATATTGTTGAGTTGCATAGCATTGAGGAGGTTGACATTGGGCAGGTGGATGCTTTAGAAGGGTATATAGGTTCGGGATCTATGATGATGTGATCGACTTTGAGGACAATTTCTACACAGGTCCAAAGTCGAGGATGAGGTTTGAGGAGTTTGTGAGGTGTGTGGGATACCAGTTTGTTGTGTACGGTGATGCGGACTCTACTCGCCATTATGGGCTTATGTTGGGCATGGACTATGTAGAGTTGATATTGCGGTTGACCGTTTACTGGAGACTTGGGATTCTTCCCCCATGGGACACATTGAGACACATTATGAGGAGCCTTGCTCTCACACGAGTGTGGGTCATGTGGGAGAGTTGGCACGCTTAGTGCTTATACAAGTTGTTTCACAGGTTGATCTAGGGGATGCTATAGGGTTCAGAGTGGACTTTCGTACCCATGGGTTGACTAAAAAGGCAGTGATTGTGAGTGATCACATGATGGCAACTTCACATTGGCAGGGATTGGACAAATTGGCAGTTTCAGTGTGGGTACCAGTGGAGAGTTGGTGTGGGCATCATACTACTTCAGGGCAACATTGCTCTCTACTTGGCATGGAGAGCATGATGATTACATAGGGTGTCTTAATTCCTTCAGATCCCAACAATCGTTGAGTGACTACAGGGTGAGGTGGAGATTCTTGCATTATGGGATTCACCTTCAAAGAACGTGAAAGGATAATGCTTAGGGTCAAGCATTTTTTGGGAAGGGAGGACTGTAATGTCACCATTTCGAGAAGATGGCCTAGGAGGCTTTTCATCTGCTTTAGCCTTGGTTATGTGTAATGTCCCCTTTTTTGAGACATTATTAATATTTATTTTTCATTTGCATTGTAACCCCTTGGCATGCCTAGCGCTACAAGTGGGAGTCTTTTTAGTTAGTTTAATGTGCACATAGGTTAGTTACTTTTATTTATTTAATTAAAAAATAAATAAAGTGCACATAGTCTTAGTATTAAATATTTTAATGAGAGTTTATGTTTTCCCTCCAAAAGGGAAAGGTCGGTCTTTATTGGATATTGCACCCCTTAGTTCTATAAAAGGGAGGTCGCATTTTCCTTAGAGGGCATGTTGATGAATTATTGATTTCACTCCATGCTTGGAGAATTGGGATGTATGCCCTAGTTCTTGCATTGATCTCTCTCTTATTTGGATCCATTATTGAAGATTATTGAAGACTCCATTGTTCTTTCCATTTTGCTCTCTTGTGTTGAAGGTGTTTGTGCATGATATTTTCTCTCTAGCTTTGGCGACTTGTCTAGGGTATTGGCGCATTTTATTGAGGGTAAAATCTGCATGTTATTGAGTATTTTGAAGGGTTCTAAGTGCTGGAAATTATTTATGCAATTTACCCTAACCCTAGCGACTGGGTTTGGGATTTCGGGGGCTGATTTGAGTGGTTTCTAGTGCATGCAAAGATCTGATATTTATTTTGATGAGAAGCTCATAATTTTCCCTTTCTACTGCATTTGGTTTCAAGTTAAAAGAGTTAGTATTTTGGGAGTTATTAATTTCCAAAGTTTCAGCTAATTTTCAGCAGTTATTATTTATTATTTTTACTTCTGCAAATTGTATTGGATAAAGGAGTGTAAATACCAACTGGATTGCCCATCAAACCCTCACCTTGGCTCACTCCAACCCTATTTGGGTTGTATTGAAGCTGACACTAGGGTTCGTTGAGGTAAACCTAGGAGGGTTTATCTTCTAAGTGTTTATTTTTGCAAGTATTTAATAATAATTAGTTAATATCCTACAAGGGGATATTACATTATGCCCAAGGGTTAGTGACGTTGACGGTCATTGGGTGTGTTTAGTACCTTCATTTCACTTATATGTTATGTTTTGGAGTTGGACACATACTTTGAGGTGACTTAAGTGAAATAAGGTTGTGAGATGCTCCCCTAAGGTACTTTATGTTATATTTAGTCGATGACTTAAGTGATGGGTGAATATATGGTACTTTATGTTCTAATTCTTCGTTGGGGTCACTTAAGTGGACCTTTTTGGCATAGGCGACATAAAGTCACTTTAAGTGATGATTACACACATGAAGACTCTCCATGTGGGGTGATTAGGGTTTTGGGCTTCTTTTTGGCAAAAGGGAAATTATAAAAGGAGTCGCTTGGGGAGAGAAAGACACATTATGATATCTTCTACTTTTGTGTGGGCTGCTTGCTTTTGACCTTGCTTGTGGAGGTGAGATTCTACAAGGATCCTTGCAACGATGGCACGAGTCCTTGGATCCTCGCAACGATGGCCTAGAGTCTAGGGATCATTACATGAAAAACAAAGATTTTTTCTCCTTAATTCATTCCTTGTATTATCAGTTTCTTTGTTGTTCCTTGGAGGCTCTCTTTGTGGTGTCATACCTTGCTGAAATGGCTTCCTTGCTTGGCTAATAGGGGCTGTTCTTGGCTGCCCTTGAAATGGGGGTCTAGGCTGCCCCAATGAAGTCCCTCTTGGCTGTCCAAAGGGCAAATTTCTACTCTTAACAGCTGAAGATTCCAAATTCAGCGATCTCTTGATGGCATCTTGAAGAGGAGGCTCAAAAGCCTTCACCAAGCCCCTAAGAGGTTCGGTCAAGCCTTCTATGAATAAAACAACCAACCTTCTTTCACTCACATCCGGAACCATGACTGCAAGTTTCTGAAAATCAACAACATACTTATCTACTGAAGTCTCTTGTTTGAGTTGTGCCAACTCTCTAAAATGCACTTCCGGATCCTTTCTATCAAACCTTTCTATTAGCCTTTGACTGAACTCATCAAGAGTGGTAATAGAACCATGTCCTTGTGTAATTATGCCATGATACCACCATTCATGAGCCACACCCTCTAAATGCAAAGTAACAAATTTGAGGGCCTCTTCTTCATACATGGGATTTAATGACAAATAAGTGTCCAATTTTTGTAACCAAGCCCTAGCTGAACATTTATCAGTACCATCATATGTAGGAAGAGTAATCTTACCCAATCTATGTTGGATATCTCTTCTTGGCTCTTGATGACTCACCTTATTTTTCTTTGGTCCTTCACTTCTCCTTAGTTGACAAAAATCTCTAAAAGAAAGCAAATCTCTTGTGTTGTTGCTCAAAGATGCATATTCTTCCCCATACAGATCCCATTCTTCAGCAACTCCAAGTGCTTGTGGCTGTTCTAACTCCACTTGTGGCTCTTCTCTTTGTAGGAATTTGGCATGGAAGAATTTAGAGGGGGTCTTGCTTGAGACCCTTTCTCCATGATTGGTAGAAGAGCTTCCTTCACCATGATTACCTTGGGGGTTCGGTCTGGTAGTGCTTAACCCCTGTATAGATTGACTCAAATCAGCAATAGCTCCTACAAAGGAGTCTCTTAGATCCCTTTGAGCATCCAATAAACGAGTTTGCAATTCTATGTTATGTCTGTGAACATCTCATTCAAACAACCCATCTCATCTGTTGGTGGAGGTCTTTCTCTATCACCCATACCTTTCTTTCTGGAGTTCTTCTTGAGTAGTGATATCTAAAACCCTCTTCACCTGCGTCCATGCAAAACTGATCTTCTCCTTCACAGGCTGGGAGAATCACAACTTTGATACCACTGTAATATCCCTCTTTTTAAAATCTGAATTATATAAACTGAAAACTCCACAAAAATTGAATTCTAAAATGATGTCAAACTGCCAATACAAACAATAATGAACAGAAAACTGAAAATAACTTTTATTGATGCAAATAATCACTTTCCAAGATACCCACAAGGCCAAAAATGGCGATTTGGGGTCTAAGAACAACTTACAAGTGAAATCTGAATTTTTCTACACTTGTATGAATTTACAAAAATAAATCAAGGGCTGGAACAATGTAGAAAATAATAACAATGATTATTATCAAAATTGTACCAATAGAGGGCTGGAAAATGATGTTAAAATTGCCTTTAGTGATGCCAAAGAGTCTCCAATCACCCACAGACCGAACAACAATGAAATACCCTTCCAAAAGGGGTCACACCACTCTCCTAGGGGGTCACTTTTGGCCTAAAAGTGCCCAGATCTGTTCCAGCTGCAAAATGACTTGAAAATAATCAAGGTTTGGCTGATCCAAACCTCACAAACTCACAAATTCAGATCTGTTTTGAAGCCCAGTTGAGATAGAGTGAAAACAACCCAAAAAGTGTCCTAGATCTGAATTATAACCTTCCAATAACTGCAAATCTGAAGTGTAGCACAATGGTAAACCCCAGGTGGATTCACCTCACAAAGTTGAGGAGTTTTCATTCCCCAACCTTCAAACCTTGGAGGTTTTCGTCCCCAAAGCTCCTTCTCCTTAAGGGTTTTCGTCCTTAGAAGATTTGATGCAAGCAAAATAGCTTAACATGCAATGAGAGAAAATAGATTGGCAAAAGATGCTCCCCATGGCTCCCCACACCTCTATTTATCCTTTTTCCTGTCACAAACCCCAAGGGAAACACCCATATGGGTCGCCCCACTTTATATTTAATATTTTTATGATTTGCCACTTTTATTTCTTCATTGACTTTTACCTTTTCCTCTTAATCACTTTAAGTGACATTATTATAAGTTGCTTTGTAAAATAAACATAAGAAATGACTTTAACAACTTAAAATAAAAGCCACAACCTTTCTCCCCTTTTTCACACTCCTTAAGCCCCGAAGAGAATTGGGCTAAGGGTCTTCATAGGATTAATATTGAGAAGGGGAGATTGCAATCTTCAGCTCTCGGAGGAAACAAAGATGGAAGATTTGATCTTGATAGAGAATGTGATGATCAGTTTCAACTCGTAATTGGTGAGAGCACACTCTCATCTGACCAATGGGGAATCTCAAGCCATGGGGCTAGTGACGCTGGAGATAGTGAGGGCAATGAATAATCCCATCCACCATTTGTATGTGAATATCAGGGTTTTAACGTATGAGCTACAATCGTAGTAAGTCAAAAGTAGTTTAAAGCTTTATGTACCATAATTTTCAACAATTGCAAATATTGTAATAGAATCTTTATCATAAACGAGACTCATTTGATTCTTTGTTATCATGTGACAATATCCAAAGATAGCTGCGTATATACATTGAAACATACCATGAAAGCACAAATAATATCTTGTGTTTGTGTTGAAGGATATTACATTGATTGCACTTTTGAATCACGACGGAGATAGCTTTTGATACTAGGAGGGTCACATTCATACAATGTATAATCTGATCAAAAGCGGAGTGAATGTCACTAGGAGACTGGGTATATTTTTGATTACAACCCTATAATATCCTTTGTTCAAACTAAAGGATAACAAAATGCTGTCTCCTAGATTTTATGAACCCTATGAGCAGCTAAAGAGGTATAGGTGTAGCATCTTCTCTTGAGATATCAAAAACCTCAAAAGTTCACATTGTTTTTCACATATCTTGTTTAAAGAAGATGGCATGGAAAAATGTTATTATGCACACAGAACTAGCTACTTTTGACAGAGGAAGAATTAAACTCAATCATCTCCTAAACAAATGTACTAAACAATTGTGTTTGAGAATAATCAATGAAATTCTCTTAAGTGGAAGGTCCTGCCCAACAAGGAAGCAACATGGGAGTGTGTACACTTTATACAAAATCACCCTCATCTTTTTAAACCATGATTCATGGATAAAGCATGTCTTAAAAGGGAGGGGAATTCAGTCGTTATTGGGTAATTGGGCCTTCTACTGGCCACACTATTTTTGGTAAATCTTTCTAGAACATAAAAAAGATGGAGAATTAAATTGGATCACCACGACAACTATAGTTTTTATAATGTAATACGTGCCAGTGATAGAGCAGAGATTTGATTCAATTTTGCAATACAAGATATGATCGGCTTTCCAAATCCATGCTTAGTTGATTGATTAAGCTGAATTGAGCCTTCAACCATGACTAAAATGCATGTAACAGAGAATAGATTGAGCATTTGATATCCACCCATTACCATATGTATCTGGAAAGGCACTATATTTCCTACTGGCTACGCTTTTTCATATTAACGGTGTTATGAGTTTGGTCATATTGAGTCCAACTATTGTTTTAGGCATTAATTTAGTCATGATTCAACATAAGAGTATTGGATGACTTCTTTCCCAATCTTATTTTATGTGGGCTTTACACCAGAGGCACTGTGGTTCCAAGGAGAGCAAACTAATGTTTTGGCTTGATTATCAAGCTTAAGCCAACACTAGTAGAACTTATATATTTTAATTAAAATTCTAGGATAACTAAGGAGATGCTAGGGTGAATCTCATTCATAAACAGCAATACTTCTCAAGAATTAGACACAGGTTAGATTTTCACCTCGCAATTAGTCCCTTTCTGCCAAATGCATGACATAAATGCATACTTTGCAGAAGTCTAATGTCTGCCATGCTATAGATGCACCCAAGGATTTCAAATCTTCAAGATCACCTTTATTAAATTGAATGAAAGCAAGGAAATAATATGACAAATCGTTTTATCTCTAGCTAGGTTATAACGCTTAACTAGGCACTCACAATGGCATAAGAAAGCAACCTTCCATCCATAACAGAGAAGGGATATCCTGTCTTTTGAGTCGTGGTTGAGATTAATTATGAATGAACAACCAAAACCCCTTCTTAGGTGAGTTGTTGTCATGTCTCCTTCTCAAATCTAATCCAGTTAGAAGACCCTTAGCCTATTCTCCATTTCTCATAGGCTAAAGTGGTGGTGCAAGGGAAATAATTTAATAATTTAAGTTTTCCAAAAAGTAACTTTAAGTTATATTCATAAAAAGGCAACTTATGTTTTATTATTAAAAAGGTGATTATTATTAAAGCAACTCAAAATTAAAATAAAAGGAGGGGACATTGCTTTATGATTGAAATTATAAAAGTGGGGCGATTGGGCTCATTTAGGCATATCACTTTTCAATCATCTATGTTTATATTGTGAGTTTGAGCTTCTGCTTCAACTTTCAACATTTGAGGATGAAAACCCTTTAGTGAATAAGGCTTGGGGAAAAACCCTTTAGTGAATAAGGCTTGGGGACGAAAACCCTCCGGTCTTGTATGGTGGTTCCATTCAGGGACTACATTTGTGCTTCAAATCAAGTCAACAATTGAATTTCTGCATTTTTAGAATAATCAGGGCATCATTTGGGTAATCTCCAGATTTGTTAGAATTAGCCAGGGCATCATTGGGAGCTGACGTCATCACTGTTTGAGGGTTGATGTCACATTGCTGGGCAATTTTGAGGGATGGTGTCACCTCCCCGGGGGCTAATGTCATCATCTGGAGCTGCTGCAGCTTGTTGTACTGCTGACATCATCATTGGGGGATTGTTGCAGTGAGTTTGGACATCTTTCCAGCCAATAATTTCATCTTTATGGTCAACTATGATTTTTGCAATTTATTTGTAAAAATCAGCTAGGGTTTCAGCTGAATAATTTCCATATTGTGTGCTTGGCTTTTCCTGCAAATTAAGTTCAATAAAATTTGGGTTTGTGTCCATACATTGTATTGTCATATTTTCAGAATAAAAGGGTAATTTCAAAATATTTAATTTTCTGCCGCACAGGTTTGCTGTAAATTTTTGTTTGTATTAATTTTCCCATAAGGGGACATCACAATGGTATCGAGCGAAATTCTTGCCAACCTGTGAGATCTTGATGCTAGAGAAAGACACCAAGTATTACCAGAGGAGAACTCCAAGGAAAAATGCCATGGGAGACAAAGAACAGAGCTACTCCTTTAGATGAGATTAGTTTTTGTAGGAAGTACTCAACCGGAATCGAGAGGATATGGAAAAAACCCTCTAAAACAATTTGAGGAATCCATGATAGGGTTAGTGTAAGCCTTGTGTAATGTCTCTTTCTGGGCTGAAACTGAAAAACAAGGAAATAACACAAACCCCAATTGATAGTAAATTGGATTTTAGGCAAAAATTAGGGCAGCGACCTAAGTAGAATTCAGATTTTAGCCTTTCCCACACACAAATCTTCCAAAATAGAACAACATTAAACACTTGATGAATTCATGCAAAATAAATGCTTCATAATAAATTACAAACTATTAGAAATCATTATTGCTCGAAAACAATTGAAATTTCAAAATTCCATATCTTCATAAATTCTTGGAGATAAAATGCAAATGATAGCTCAAATTGACCACAAAAATATTAGCTATCCAATAAAATTAGAACCAGATTTTTCCAACTACGATAACGCACTAAAAAGTGATCCCGAAATCTCCAAATGGGTAGATCAAGCTGAAATGAATGTGGCAGCCCCAAAAAGCGTGCCCTATTTGGAATGTGTGCCCTAGCAGACCGATAGAAATCCTTGCCGTTCTGAAATTCTTGAATTTTGAAGCTTCAACATGACTCCCGGATGAAGTCACCAATGCAACAAAAGAGGGTTTCCGTCCCCAAGTGTTGTGACTATTGAGAGTTTTCGTCCCCAATAGGATTCACTTGAGGGCTTTCGTCCTCCAGGGTGAAAATGAGAGTTCAATGCTCCAATTCCTAAAAGAGAAATATATAATTCACAAGATGATGATTATAATGAGCCCCAACATTTGCTTTTATAGCCTTTTCTTCTTTTAAATTGTGTAGTGCTCCATGTAGGCCTCTTTATTTCTCTATTTTAATATTTGCTTTTCCTCTGTTAAAGAGGGGCGACCTCTCCCTTTTAGCCGACTGAAAATAATGAAAATAGGCTAAGGGTCTTTATCTACTTTAGTATTTAAAAATACCTTTTATTTTAATATTAATATTATTAAGTTGTCCCAAAATGAAGAATTGGTTAGGCCCAACTTAAAATATTATTAATTATTTTTAATTTAGAAAAGGGGACATTACACCTTGCAAAATATTAACTAGAACAAGACAAATCGGGAGAGGGAAGCTCTTCAATACATGAAAGGACTTTAATCAATACTCCTTCCAAGACTTTTAGAGCAAAGTTTCTATAAAAGGAAGAGGAGCAATCAGATGAGGCAAAGATGCAACCCCACATAGGTCATGAATTTGCAGCCTATTCCAAAGAGTATGAAGAACTCAGCCATGCAGTACAAGAGTCTCTAACTTTCTGGGAATTTTGTGATCTAAGGATGAAGAATAATCCAAGGAAGGAGAATTCAACTAGAGCAGCCCCAAAAAGATATACAATAGTGGTTGGGAAAATAACTATTCCCACTTATGATGGATCAGACAAGTGCTTTGCTAGATCTTGGTTACAAAAGATTGATACATACTTGTCTTTGAATCCTATGTATGAGGAAGAAGCTATCAAATTTGTCACACTTCATTTGGAGGGAGTGGCACATGAGTGGTGGTACCATGGTTTGGTTACCCAAGGACATGGCTCTATCTCTACCTTGGAGGAATTCAACCAAAGATTCACGGAAAGGTTTGATAGGAAAGATCCAGAGATCCATTTTAGGGAGTTAGCCCAACTCAAACAAGAAGGAACCGTGGACAACTACATTGCTGAATTTCAGAGATTATCAGTGATGGTACGGATGTAATTGAAAGAAGATTGGTGGAGGATGTAACTGAAAGAAGATTGGTGGTTTTATTTGTTGAAGGGTTGGCTGAACCACTCAAGGGCTTAGTGAAAGCTTTTGATCCTTTATCTCTTCAGGAAGCAACTAAAAGAGCATTAAATTTGGAATCATCAACTCCAAAGGGTAAATTCCTGCCTATGGGACAACAAAGGACAACACCTTTTGGCAAGCCCAGGGGAGCACCTTTTGGGCAGTCAACGGGAGCACCTTTTGGGCAGCCAAGGACAACACCTTATGGATAGAAACAGAGGCCATAACAACAAGGGGGTGTCAACAAAAAGAGCTTCTAAAAGAAAGCAAAGAGATAGAAACAAGGAATGAACTCAGGAGGAAAAAATTATGCTTTACTTGCAAGGATCCATGGGAACTTGGCCATAGGTGTCTTGGGCGTGGACAAGTACACTACATAGAGGTTATATCCGATGGTGAATCAGAAACAAAAGAAGCTGAGTTGGAGATTGCAGCCCATAAACCAAAACATGAGAAGAAGGAAGAGGTAGATACCCAAGAAGGCACCCTTGCCACATTATCGGGTGCTCCTAGATATCATCCTTTTAGAGTGAGGGGAGTCTTGCAGGGACAAAAGGTCACAGTGCTGATTGACAGTGGGGCAACCCACAATTTTATTGATGAAGGATTGGTAGCCAGGATGGGTTTGAAAGTAGTAGATTTCAAAGGCTTCAATGTGACTGTAGCTGATGGCTTCACCATCCCATGTACCAAGAGAATTCAACAACTTAATCTTACTTTGGGGAGGCACAAAGTAAGTGATGACTTCTATGTTGTGGGCATAGGAGAAACGGACATAGTACTTGGGGTACAATGGCTGCATTCTTTGGGGAATTCACCCAAAATTATTAGACTATGGAGCTGAAGTTTAAATCAGATGGTAAAGAGGTTGTGCTTCAAGGCATGACCAATGGAGCTCCTAGAGTGGTCATGGCTAAGAGGATGGAGAGAGCTTTTTGTAGAGGGCAAGTAGCATGGGCACATTGTTTGGTAAGTTCCACAACTCCAATTTCAAGACAACAGTCATATCATATGAATATTCAACCCATTATAGATAAGCAGCGTGGAGCTGAAAAGCTTAAGCCACATTTTTATGGACCATAGAGAGTTAAGAGAAGAATTGGAGAAGTTGCCTATGAGCTAGAGCTGCCTGAGTATAGTTGGATACACAATGTTTGTTAGGAATTTAGTATTTACATGGGTATTTAAATTCTTGTGTGGTAAATGGCTAGTAGGTTGGTTGATTAAATATATTGTTATATTTAATCTATTCATATAGTTGATTAATTATATAATTACACCCGTAAAAGTATTCATGGGTGAATCATTATTCTCCTCCCTATTTTGTAGGAGGTTTAATTTTGTTTTTATGGCTTTATAATAGCCTATGTAATAGCCTTGATATACGGAGAATTCTCTTGTGCAAATTGTTTCATACCTTACATTTGGTATCAAAGCGAGAATTATTTGAGAGTGGAAGAGCAGGTATGGAGAATTAAAAATAGGGGTAGTAGCATTGTGCTTCACTCCTGGGAATGAGAAAGAATAAAATTTTAAAGAGCCTATAGCGTAGGATATTGTATTTTTCTGTGTATTGTTATGTGAAGTTTGTCATAGGGGCGCAGATCTGGAATACAATTCAATGAGAAAGAAGGATTGGTCTTAGCATTCCATGTTGTCCGCCTACCGCACCTCTTGGCATTCAAGCCTACACCAGTAGTCAAGCATCTACAATTATGCTATCAACATTCCAGAGCTCTAAAGCGCATGCAACCAACAATTCATTATTAGATCTATTCATAATCATGCATGCAGCTGTGTAAGTGGGAGTTGATGGTCAAAGATTTTGTAGCATTCTATATCATTTTCAAAGAATATACCAAATCCTCCATTCGGTGCAGGTCTGGTCAGGAAAAAAGGAAAGTGCAGTTTATCTCACCAATATTCTTTCTCCGCAACATTATCACATTGATTTCTATGGCCACGTGTATCTATCAGGGTCGTGCCCATTGAATCCATTGTGATCAGATTGTCCTCGGCACCGATGGTAAAATCTCACATTTCAAAACTGATCAAGAGCCTACGTGAGCTCTCATACAACATATCTCTTCGGTATACCAACAGTCTAAGCATTTGGTTTTGAATAGAACTGTTGTGATGGTCTTCTCCTAAACGTGAGCTCTCCACACGCATACGCCTCTCACATGTGCATCGTCCAAGCTTTTATTCATAGAACGAATTATCAATTGGCTACAAACTCAACTGCCTCGTGTACAAAAAAATGAAGTTCCTAATACGTGCTCACATCTCCTCGACTCGATGGATCCACTTTTGGCACCAATAACATTGATAGAGTTTACCCATCATACGTGTTGTTTTTCATTCCATGCAAAGTGTCGTATAAAGGTATTAGGTCTTTTTTTTTTAAGATATAGTTCTCTCTATTGGCTATTAGTAGTTGTTCGGTTTAGTATATTATCATCACTTGAAAGTCCTTTAAGCTTCAAGTTCATTCGGTATTTTAGGTCTTTAGCTTTAGTTTTAAGTTTAGTGTATTTAGTTTGGTTTTGATTTTGTCTTTTATGAGTATAAATGTATTATCAAAAGTTGCTCAAAGGTCTATTTTTGTATGCACTAAAATTTAAGTGTCAAAGTATTTTTAATAGTTGCTAATAGGGTTATTATTATCAAGAGTTTAAATATGTATGTCGATAGTTGAGTCAGATTCAAAAGAGTCGAAAGAGTCAAAATCATGTTAATAGTCAAGTTTTCAAAAGAGTCCATAAAATTTTGAAAAAACAAATTGCCTTACGGATGCATTTTTGGTGTTACCCAATGTCCGGAAAATAAAGTGTTTCACATTGCGGGAGGAGATAAAATAAAGTACATTGTGGAAACAAATGAGATTCAAGTTCCAATCCAGCTGAGTTAGCGTGAGACCAATCGAAGGACAAAGGTATTAGAGGTTGGAGGTCGATCAACGACCTCTCGTCAGTCGCCAACGACGGGGCCACATTTTGCTATGGTGGCATTTTTGTGGATTTCAGCTTTTAGCTTGTTAGTGTGGTGTGAAAAATAAGAACAGATGTCCATTCCTGTTCACGCGTGTATGTGGCTATTCCTACATAATTCCTTGATGTAATAACATAGTGAAATGCAACATCATGATTCTTGAAGAGGTTGAAATGATGTGTTCTTGTTCATACCTAGGTTTGTGGTAAACCTTTTTAAAACCATTGAAGGCATGCAGATGGTTCCTGCTTGAGTTCCCACACTGAGTAGGTCAGATGTGTTCCCTACAGTGATTGGTTGATAAATAGATGGTTCCTATACGTGTTCCCACACTAGTTCGAGTCATATGTGTTCCCGACAATGCATGGTCGATAAGAAGTTGATGTGTTCCTTCTTTTACCTTCAATTCGAGTGTGTGCCAAGATCATGAGCAAGCACGAGTAGCAAGTTGCAAATGAAGTGTGAATGTTTTTTTACCATGTAAACACTAAGGGGGGAATGTTAGGAATTTAGTATTTACATGGGTATTTAAATTATGGTGTGGTAAATGGTTAATAGGTTGGTTGATTAAATATATTGTTATATTTAATCTATTCATATAGTTGATTAGTTATATTGTTACACCCGTAAAACTATTCACGGGTGAATCATTATTCTCCTCCCTATTTTGTAGGAGGTTTAGTTTTGTTTTTATGGCTATATAATAGCCTTGATATACTGAGTGTTTCTCTTTGTGCAAATTGTTTCATACCTTACAATGTCTTTCATGTTTCATGCCTCAAAAGGGCACTAGGACAACATATCATTCCTTCAACTGAGTTGCCTCCTTTGGATGATGAAGGCAAGTTGATTTTAGTTCTGAGGCCATCATAGATGTCAGAGAAAAGAAGCTAAGGAACATGAGCATAATGGAATATTTGGTACGTTGGAAGGATCTACCAATTGAGGATGCCACATGGGAAGGCACGAAAATTTTGGAGCATCCTAATTTGTAATTTGCTTGAGGGCAAACAATTTTGGGAAGGGCGGACTATCATGTCCCTTTCTCAAATCTAATCCAATTAGAAGACCCTTAGCCTATTCTCCATTTCCCGTAGGCTAAAGTGGTGGTGCAAGGGAAATAATTTAATAATTTAACTTAAGTTGTCCAAAAAATAACTTTAAGTTATATTCATAAAAAGGCAACTTATGTTTTATTATTAAAAATGTGATTATTATTAAAGCAACTTGGGTCACCGATTTCACCCCGAAATCAGTGATCACCCTATCCGAAAAAATTTCGTACTTTTAAAATAATGGGTCATTTGTTGTTTTTATTGCAGTTCCCGTATTGCACCAAGATAATCCTAAAGAGCCATATTAGCCTTTTTTCGCCAAATACCCGTATGCCCAAAATTGTTTTATTCTCATACGGGATTTGTCTCATGGGAAATTTGTATTTAATTATTTTGAGCCCCGTATGAGGCTATTTCAAGGCGCTCCGTTTTAACTCTGTTATGAGCGGATATGTTATTATTCCTATGTACTTGTAAGGATTTTAACTTATTCTAAGTTTTGGGCTTTATATGTAACTTTTGACAATTTTTCGTGTTTTTGTGGTGTCCTGCTTCGTTTTACTCAGTAAAATTTCTCTCGAATAACTCCTTCACGGTAAGCCCGATTTTTGGCCTGAGTACTGGAAAACATACACGCACATTTTACCCGTGAGGAAGTCATCATCCGAGGTCCGATCACTGGGAAACAGCAATGAAGTCGTGCATGAAAGCCCTGCGGGGATGGGCGCATTTTTGGAAAACAAAGGATTTAAGCTGCGATGGGAAAAACATAAGCCGCAGCAGGGATGGGAATTGTATACCCGCTTCCTGGCAGTACTTTTTCCCGTGTTATAAAAGTCACTTAAGCTGCAGTGGGAAAAATAGAGGCCGCAGGCAGGGAATTTATTGCCTACCTTGCAGGGTGAAAATTCCCATGATATAATAAAAGGAAAGTGACTTAAGTGAAATCATGGGATTTTAGTGCCTACCTTGCAGGGTAAAGAATCCCATTGTCAAAGTCAAATCACTTAAGTGGATCATGGGATTGTGGTGCCTACCTTGCAGGGTAAAAAATCCCATTGTCAGAAATTCTTAAAAATAGAATTCTATTATGCAAAAAAGTGCGACCCACCTTGGGTGAATAATAATGCATTAAATAAATATTTGTTAATATTTATTCACCCAATTTTGGCACCCAGGCTTGTGGAAAAGTCAACAAAAGCAAAGGGGAATAAATCAATTGGAAATAGAATTCTAAAATTAAATAAATTTAATTTATTTAATGCAGCCCCTTTTGAGAAGGAATTAATACTTTTTAAAGTATTAAATGATTATATTAATTCCTATTTTCAGTGGCTATGGTCAAAGCACACTGTGAAGCTTAAGTGAAGTGAAGTGTGGAGGATTAAATTGGATTAATTTAATTTATTGGATGGCTGTCCTTAAACATGCTATTTTTTAAAAGAGAAAAGCATGATTTTTAATTAATTAATTGCCTTTAATTGTTAGGGCAATTATTAATTATAGAATTATGAAGGTTATATAAGCATGGGCAGCCATATGGATTTATTATTCAACACACAGGTAAAGAATTGCAGCAAGGAGAAAAAGTGCGCCCCCATTAGAGGAAGGATTTTGCACAGACAAAGTGCTAACAAAAGCTAAAAGCTTCCAGATTTGGCGCATGCTTTGGAAAAGGTTCATCTTCGTCTGCACAATTGTTTTCACAGGTGTTAAAGGAGCTCAGGTGTTGATTGAAAGGATTCATGCTCTCTTTATGTGCAAATTAGACACCAATTTTTGGGGCAGCAGGCTTGAAAAGTGCAGATTTTTATAATTTAAATTCACTATTCATACCCCGGTGGCCATTTTTGTCTGAATAAATTGCAGGAATTCATTACAGGTGCTTTATAAAAGAAGAGGAGCTTTTATCAATGTCCAATACATTGCATATATCCTCCGAATCTGAAGAATTGTCCAGATCTACACCAGTATTGAAGAATTCCAGTCAAATAAGAAGAAAAAGACATTCAGACAAAGATAGACAAAGCTATGGCGAAGAAAGATGAAAAAGAAACCTCTTGCTAAATTGATAGACAGATCCAGAGCAGGAGAAACTTCACTCATGCGTGCAGATTGAAAGCAGTGGAATTATTCAAGTTGCAGCTTTTCCATCCATAGCCCAGTTGCCAAAGTTTGTTATGCGCAGTGCATCTATATCCAGATCCATATGCATCCGCATCCGCATCTCATAGTTCGCAAAAGCTTCGCACAAAGGCTTCATCCTCTTGTTTTGAATGCAACCCGTGAAGAAGATAGTATGTGGAAAATTCCTTCCAAGATCCGGTGCATGTGCTCTCATCTTCCAATTGAAGTTTTCATTGAATTTTCATTCATCCTAGTGTTTCAAATTTTTAATTGCTCATATGCAATTAAAAATAAGGATGATGAGTTATCTACGGCTACAACTTGACCGATGCATGTACAATGAAGAACCGCAAAAAGCTTCAAAGGATAAAAGAGAAGACAATGTGAAGAAAAATTCCAGCTTGCTTCCACCAACCGCTTGCAATTCCACTTGTTTCCGATCCACCGCTTCAAGATCCAACTAATTCTAGCTTGTTTCCGATCCATTTGAATCAAATCATTGCAGTACAGACATGAAAAAAAGTGACAAAGTTAGCTTTCCTCTTCCTTCTTCTTCCTCCGACAAAGTCGACTTTCCTCTTCCTTCTTCTTTCCTTCGACAAAGTAATTGAGCGATCAATTCAATTATACAACTTAAGTGATTGGTTTAAAAGCCATTACTCAAGAAGTCAATTACTTGGAGATAGGTGGCGGACGTGCATAATAGAAGGTTCTATTTTCAGTTGCAAATCATACATGTCACGCAAAGAGGAATTCCAGGAAGGAGATTGCCAGCTGTTTCTTTTTCGACTTCCACATGTGCCAGTTCAACTAAAGCTTCCAGCTTGTAATTGCCCCTCTACATTCTATAAGTAGAGGAAGAACCTTCGGGTTAATCATCGATCAGAATTTGTAAGAAGCAATCTTGTGTTCTAGACTTTGTGCTGAACCCCTGAGAGCCACTTGTTGCAGAGGAATACAAAGAAGCAGGTTTCCAGAGAACTTTGTGTCACGGCGTACTGTGTTTCTTGCTCTTAAATCTTAGATCTTTAAAGTAAACTTTGTGTTATTTTAGATCTGGATCTAGAGCTGCCTTTGCTTTATAATTCTGTGTGTTCAAATCTATTAAGTTTCTTCTATGTGCATGCAATTAGCTCTGCTATCTACTAATTGGGATGCACATCTTCCTTATTTCTTCTCTGTAATTCCTCTACTTCCTTCTTCTATAATTTTCCTTTCTTAAACAGCTGCTTACTTGCTGCAAAACTTCTTAGTTATGGTTCATGAACTAAGTTGTTAAAGTAAAACCCCTGATAGATAGAAACACATTTTTATTGACAAATCTGACACGGGAGCCTCACCGGTTAAATGAGGGAGATTTATCTCATGACTGCCTAGGTTTGATGCTATGCAGAAAATCTAGCCAACAGTTTTTGGCGACTCCGCTGGGGAACAACTATCTTTGCAGATCAAAGCTTATCTATTGAAGATTAGAGTGTTTTCCATACAAATCTCAACCTGGCTGAACGTCCATTCACCCGATCCGTGAAGGCGCAAGGAAGGACTGATCATTTCTTCCGACTGCAAGAGCAATTCAATTTCAATCATCCTCCTCAAGTTAGAAGCCGCAGATCTAGTCTTTCACCAGGAAGAAGAGTGCACACCCATCCAGATCCGGATCGTATTCAGCATAATCCGGCGGCTGGAATTATTCAACAAGTCTATCAAGTCTACACAAGGAGGAGACGTGTTCAAGCTAACATGGCGCACCAAATTGTACCTGTTCCATGGGGAGCGGTTTTTGGACCTCTCAACTTGGCTCCACCTATGCACGAGCTGCCAAAGGGATCCCGAAAGAATTTTCCAAAATTCTTTGGAGATGGAAAGCAAAACCCGGATGATCATTTGGCGGCTTTCTTCATATCCTGTGGAGTGCTTGCAGTCGAACATGAAGATGTATCTGTTCGGCTCTTCATAGAGACTCTACATGACTTGGCTGGAGAATGGTTCTACCGGCTAGCTCCTGGCACTATAACCAACTGGGCTACTATGCGGGATGCGTTCCTGAAAAGATTCAAGGCAGCCGAAGATTCCAGCACTTTGATAACTCAGCTGACTCAGTTGAAGAAGGAGCCACATGAGCACATGCAGGATTTTATTGCAAAATTCTAAAGATTACTTGTCGTGAAAATTCAATGGCTTTTTTTGAATGATGAGAATCAAAAGGTGTTCTTCATCAATGCTTTGCTTCCAAGTAAGCTATCAATCAAAGAGCACGTCCCTGCTGATTTGTTAGCAGCTCAAAACATGGCGGTTGAAATTGAAGATGACCTCATCATGGCTGGAAAGATAAAGAGCAGTACTTCTAGAGCTGAAATTTCATCCTCTGCTACTACATCCGATTCACTACTGCAAAAGTTAGCAAATGAGATGATGCAGATGAAGAAACAAATGGCTCAAATGGCTCAAGGCAACAATACTGCCCCTGCTCAGAATTTCAACAACAACCAGAACCGCATTGTTGGTTTCCAAAGATTAGCAATTGAAGCTGCTCCTAGAAACAACGTGGAGATGAATGAAGAAGACCAGGAAGCTGATGCTGATCAGTTCGAGAATGATGATTTTGTAGCTCCTGCTGGCGACTCCAATGTTAATTACCTGAACTACAAATTTGAACATGACAATGAGAAACTTCATGAAGATGATCATGGTCATGCATATGCAGTAGTTACAAGATCACAAACTCGCCAAGCTGAAGCATTAGCTGACGAACAAAGAAGGGCCAGCCCTTTACCTTCTTCCTTGGCTCCTAGAGATAAGAATGTGAGTTCTTCATCTCAACCACAGAAAGTGGCTCAGGTATCTGAATCTATTTCTTCTTTTGACATTATTGATCATGCCAAGAAAACTAGAGTTCAAATGTCAGAAGCTGGATACTTGAAGGCCTTTCCTGAGCAATTAAATATGCTAGTCAAATATGTGCAATCACCAGAACAATCCAGTACATCAAAAGGCCTTTTGCCTAAGCCCAAGGATACTCCTCTCCAGAACAACACTGCAGTTATATCCTCACCATCTTCTGAAAGAGTGGAACCATTCTATGTTTCTCTATTGCTTAATGGTTTCAAGTTAAGCAATTGCATTCTAGATTCAGGTGCTTCTGACAATGTCATGTCAGCTAAAGTTGCAGATGCTCTTGGGCTTACCCTGACGAAGACCATAAAAAAGTGCTATTCCATGGAGAGACAAGTCCCTTTAATCGGACAAATCAAAGATGCGCAAGCTGTTCTGGCAGCTTTTCCTAACAAGAGATTAAAGATGACAATTCTAGTTGCAGATATTCCTGTCTCCTACGGGATGCTGCTAAGTAGAAACTTCTGCAAAGAGCTAGGAGGAGAAGTAAAGATGGATTGGTCCTGTGCGCACATTCCTATCAAAGGGCTTAACCATAAGTTGGAGCCGGAAAAGAAGTCCAGGTACACGGTTACAAAATCTGAGGATCCTAGATCTCATATTCTTTTTCAGGAATATGACCGTGGGGTCTATTTCTTGGAAACGGATAAAAATGTTCCAGAGCAAGAAATTCAACCAGAACCAGAGCCAGCAGAAGAAGAGAAAGTTTGGACTCTAGAGTTTAAAGGCACATGTTGTTCTTTTGGATCAGGCGCTGGCGCTCTACTAATATCTCCAGATCATGAGGTATTTCCATACTCTCACAAGCTGATGTTCGAGAACACCAATCATACGGCGGAGTATGAAGCATTGCTTCTAGGAATGGAACAAGCTAAAAAGAAAGGAGTAAAACTTCTCAAAGCCCAAGGAGATGCTGAACTTCTAATAAAGCAGGTTCGAGGGCAAAGTCAAGTCAAAAGAGATAAGCTGGAGCATTACAGAGATAAAGTGCTTTCCGCCACATTCAATTTTGCAGCCTTCTCTATTGACTTTGTTCCAATAAATCTAAACTCCAAGGCAGACTCTTTAGCAGTCACTGCTGCACTATTTAATTCGGATAGACCACCGTCCATATTCAAACAAGGAAGCTATAAAGTGGAGATGGTCTACCACCCCAGAGTCCCTGAACAAACATCTGCATGTCTGCATGTTGAAGGGAGTGAATCACCACCACGACAAACAATCGAAAGGACAAGTTGATCCATGTCATGATGACAATAGTGGAGCAATCAAATCAAAAGGTAACAAAACCCCCAAGGGTTTAGTTTCCTTAGTGGAGACTTTCAACAAGCATGATCAGTATCTGAAGAAGAACAAAGAATATGGTGATAGTTCTTCCTCAGAAATGCAGCAAATAAATTTGGTAACAGAGCAAGTTGATGCAGACTTACCCACCATAGAGAAAAGAAAGGATGAGCCACCACCAGATGAAGTTGATAAGGACTTGCCCAGAGAATTTGACAAGAAGGCCAAAGAAAGGAAGTTCAAGATCGGAGATTGGGTACTCTGGTGGGACAAGAGACATGAACCGAAGGACATGCATAACAAATCTGATTCACTCTGGAAAGGGCCCTTCATGATCAAAAGAGTTGCCGGAATGGACACTTTCTTCCTTGCCTACCAGGATGGAATTGAGTTACCACTGCCTTTCAACAGGCAGGATCTGAAGTTGTTCATCAGCTGAAGTAGGGTAAAACCTGTATGTACATAAATAAATCTTTGTTTGTTTTTCCTTGTTTTGTTTTGTTTTTTGTGCTGTGTTGTGTTGTGTTTGTTTGCCTGACCCCGTGCCCAAAAGACAAGATACGAAACCAGAGATGCTGGGATCTCATCTTTTCCCTTTGTCATTCTAACAAGAGAAAAAGATGTCCACAGACGGAGCCAACTGGTGTCACTCAGATTTCACCCGAAATCATGGATTACCCTATCCGAAAAATTTCGTACTTTTAAAATAATGGGTCATTTGTTGTTTTTATTGCACTCAAAGTTCTGTATTGCACCAAGATAATCCTAAAGAGCCATATTAGCCTTTTCACAAATACCCAGATGCCCAAAATTGTTTTATTCTGTCATCGGGATTTGTCTGCGGGAAATTTGTATTTAATTATTTTGAGCCCCGTATGAGGCTATTTGCGCTCCGTTTTAACTCTGTTATGAGCGGATATGTTATTATTCCTATGTACCAGAAGGATTTTAACTTATTCTAAGTTTTGGGCTTTATATGTAACTTTTGACAATTTTTCGTGTTTTTGTGGTGTCCCGTTTCGTTTTCTGTAAAATTTCTCTGGAATAACTCCTTCGCCGGGTAAGCCCGATTTTTGGCCTGGAGCAGCTGGAAAACATACACGCACATTTTGCCCGGAGGAAGTCATCATCCGAGGTCCGATCACTGGAAACAATAAGTCGTCAGTGGCAGTGAAAGCCCTTGCGGGGATGGGCGCATTTTTGGAAAACAAAGGATTTAAGCTGCGATGGGAAAAACATAAGCCGCAGGCAGGATGGGAATTGTATACCTGCCTGGCAGGGTACTTTTTCCCGTGTTATAAAAGTCACTTAAGCTGCAGTGGGAAAAATAGAGGCCGCAGGCAGGTGGGAATTTATTGCCTACCTTGCAGGGTGAAAATTCCCATGATATAATAAAAGGAAAGTGACTTAAGTGAAATCATGGGATTTTAGTGCCTACCTTGCAGGGTAAAGAATCCCATTGTCAAAGTCAAATCACTTAAGTGGATCATGGGATTGTGGTGCCTACCTTGCAGGGTAAAAAATCCCATTGTCAGAAATTCTTAAAAATAGAATTCTATTATGCAAAAAAGTGCGACCCACCTTGGGTGAATAATAATGCATTAAATAAATATTTGTTAATATTTATTCACCCAATTTTGGCACCCAGGCTTGTGGAAAAGTCAACAAAAGCAAAGGGGAATAAATCAATTGGAAATAGAATTCTAAAATTAAATAAATTTAATTTATTTAATGCAGCCCCTTTTGAGAAGGAATTAATACTTTTTAAAGTATTAAATGATTATATTAATTCCTATTTTCAGTGGCTATGGTCAAAGCACACTGTGAAGCTTAAGTGAAGTGAAGTGTGGAGGATTAAATTGGATTAATTTAATTTATTGGATGGCTGTCCTTAAACATGCTATTTTTTAAAAGAGAAAAGCATGATTTTTAATTAATTAATTGCCTTTAATTGTTAGGGCAATTATTAATTATAGAATTATGAAGGTTATATAAGCATGGGCAGCCATATGGATTTATTATTCAACACACAGGTAAAGAATTGCAGCAAGGAGAAAAAGTGCGCCCCCATTAGAGGAAGGATTTTGCACAGACAAAGTGCTAACAAAAGCTAAAAGCTTCCAGATTTGGCGCATGCTTTGGAAAAGGTTCATCTTCGTCTGCACAATTGTTTTCACAGGTGTTAAAGGAGCTCAGGTGTTGATTGAAAGGATTCATGCTCTCTTTATGTGCAAATTAGACACCAATTTTTGGGGCAGCAGTTTTGAAAAGTGCAGATTTTTATAATTTAAATTCACTATTCATACCCTCGTGGCCATTTTTGTCTCGAATAAATTGCAGAATTCATTACAGTGCTTTATAAAAGAAGAGGAGCTTTTATCAATGTCCAATACATTGCATATATCCTCCGAATCAAGAATTGTCCAGATCTACACCAAGATTGAAGAATTCCAAAATAAGAAGAAAAAGACATTCGTGACAAAGATAGACAAAGCTATGGCGAAGAAAGATGAAAAAGAAACCTCTTTTCAAATTGATGACAGATCCAGAGCAGGAGAAACTTCACTCATGCGTGCGATTGAAAGCAAGTGGAATTATTCAAGTCATAGCTTTTTCCATCCATAGCCCAGTTGCCAAAGTTTGTTATGCAGGTGCAGATCTATATCCAGATCCATATGCAGATCCGATCCGATCTCATAGTTGCAAAAGCTTCTGGCACAAAGGCTTCATCCTCTTGTTTTGAATGCAACCCGTGAAGAAGATAGTGCGTGGAAAATTCCTTCCAAGATCCGGTGCATGTGCTCTCATCTTCCAGTTGAAGCTTTCATTGAATTTTCATTCATCCGGAGTGCTTTCCAGAATTTTTAATTGCTCATATGCAATTAAAAATAAGGATGATGAGTTATCTACGGCCAACCTTGCACTGATGCATGTACAACAGAAGAACTGCAAAAGCTTCAAAGGATAAAAGAGAAGACAATGTGAAGGAAAAATTCCAGCTTGCTTCCAATTCCAACTGCTTGCAATTCCAGCTTGTTTCCAGATCCAGCCGCTTCAAGATCCAACTAATTCTAGCTTGTTTCCAGATCCAGTTTGAATCAGCTGCATGCAGACATGAAAAAAGACAAAGTTAGCTTTCCTCTTCCTTCTTCTTTCCTCCGACAAAGTCAGCTTTCCTCTTCCTTCTTCTTTCCTTCGACAAAGTAATTGAGCGATCAATTCAATTATACAACTTAAGTGATTGGTTTAAAAGCCATTACTTGAAGAAGTCAATTACTTGGAGATAGGTGGCGGACGTGCATAATAGAAGGTTCTATTTTCAGTTGCAAATCATACATGTCACGCAAAGAGGAATTCCAGGAAGGAGATTGCCAGCTGTTTCTTTTTCGACTTCCACATGTGTCAGTTCAACTAAAGCTTCCAGCTTGTAATTGCCCCTCTACATTCTATAAGTAGAGGAAGAACCTTCGGGTTAATCATCGATCAGAATTTGTAAGAAGCAATCTTGTGTTCTAGACTTTGTGCTGAACCCCTGAGAGCCACTTGTTGCAGAGGAATACAAAGAAGCAGGTTTCCGGAGAACTTTGTGTCACGGCGTCGTGTTTTTGCTCTTAAATCTTAGATCTTTAAAGTAAACTTTGTGTTATTTTAGATCTGGATCTAGAGCTGCCTTTGCTTTATAATTCTGTGTGTTCAAATCTATTAAGTTTCTTCTATGTGCATGCAATTAGCTCTGCTATCTACTAATTGGGATGCACATCTTCCTTATTTCTTCTCCGTAATTCCTCTACTTCCTTCTTCTATAATTTTCCTTTCTTAAACAAACAAGCTTACTTTTTTCAAAACTTCTTAGTTATGGTTCATGAACTAAGTTGTTAAAGTAAAACCCCGATAGATAAAAACACATTTTATTGACAAATGACACACTGAGCCTCACCGGTTAAATGAGGGAGATTTATCTCATGACCGCCTAGGTTTGATGCTGCGTAAAATCTAGCCAACACAACTAAAATTAAAATAAAAGGAGGGGTATTGCTTTATGATGTTTTTCCTCAAAAGAGAGTGAAATTATAAAAGTGGGGCGATTGGGCTCATTTGGGCATCACTTTTCAATCATCTATGTTTACATTGTGAGTTTGAGCTTCGCTTCCACTTTTAGCATCCGAGGACTAAAACCTTAGGTGAATAAAGCTTGGGAAGAAAACCCTCCGGTCTTGTAGATGTGGTTCCATTCAGGGGATTGCACGTGTGCTTTAAATCAGTCAACAATTAAATTTTCGCATTTTTAGAATAATTAGGGCATCATTATGGTAATCTCTAGATTTGCCAAAATTAGCTAGGGCATTATTGGGAGCTGATGTCATCATCATGCTTGAGGGTGACGTCACATTCTTTGGCATTTTGAGGGCGACATCAACTCCCCGGGGGATGATGTCATCATTTGAGCTGCTCGCACCTCCGTATTGCCGATGTCATCATTGGGGATTGTTGCACAGCAAGTTTGGACATCTTTCCAATCAATAATTTCATGTTTACAAGATTAGCTTTTTTTTTTAAAAATTAGCTAGGGGTTTTAGCTAAATAATTTCCGTATTGTGTTGTTGGATTTTCCTACAAATTAAGTTCAATAAAATTTAGGTGTGTGTCGAGGCTATGTCAAGGCAGAGGAAGTGTTATCGTGACCAAAACTCGTGGCACATGAATTTTAAATCAAGGTCACTTGTTAGAAGATCGATGGAAGTATGAGCATGATAAATATTTAAGGTATAAGGAGATACAAGGAATTTTTGACAATCAATGCTATTAGCTCTGTGGAACTTTGATGCGAAGGGAATCACAATTCCTCGTTTCAATTTTGGTATTCGCTAGGTTATCAAGCTTTTGTCTCTCGGGTGTCTCCCAAATCTCGATCCTTAGGGGTCGGGATCGACGTAGTCTATTTCTGCTTTGTCGCATTTGTGCCCTTGGGGGTTTCGCTTCTTTCCCGTGTCTTTACCGTAGTTTCTCGATTTTGCTATGCTTGTCGTGGTCACTGGCAAGTCCGTTGCCACGCGTGTTCCTCTCTGTGCATAGTGTCTTCTTTCTCCCTCCGCGTGCAATGCTTTCTCTGTGGTTCCCCTGTTCTTTCTTCACCTCTGTTTGTCTCCCTTTGTTGGTTGTTTTTTGTGCTCTTCAACGCCGTGTTTAATCCCTTAGTGTCTATTGGGTGGCAATGGCTAACCTCAACAAGAGGACTTTTGGAAAAGATTCGATGGGTGTTTCTGATGGATTTCACTCCACATTGAAAGAGATTCTTCATGGTCCCACAAAGAATAATGTTAATGGTAAGAATTTTTAGAAAATTCCTTTGAGGATGCCCAAACTTGATCCTAGGAAAAAATGAAATGGATGCATGTTGGTGGTAGATGGCACACCAGTCATCCAACTTCAGAAAACAAATGTTCAAAGCAATATCAATGAGTTGGAAAATCGGGGTTTGATTGTTCGATTTCTTGGCTTCCGACCTTCGTTGGGAGCTTTCAAGGAATGGGCTAAAAAGGTATGGAACACAAAAGGTGAGTATTCAGTTTCGGTTTATCCAAATGGATATTTCTTGATCTTCTTTGCTTCAACATCCGATCGTGAACTCATATTTCAAGGAGGACCTTGGTTCATGGGAAGGGCGGGACTATTTATGAAACCATGGCATCCCATGTTTAAGTCGGATGAAGAACTTCCCTTAGTAGCCCCTATATGGGTTAGACTCTTTGGGCTCCTTGCCGAGTTCTAGAATCAGATGGTGTTTATGGCAATTGGCAACACGCTGGGCACATTTATGATGATTGCGAGACTCTTCTCTATAATTGGAAAAGATGGTCTATGCACGAATGTGTTCTGATGGACCTTAGTCAACCACTGCCTACAAAAATATCTCTAGTCATTGAAGACGACAAATGGGACCAAGTTGTAGACTATGAAAACATCCCCTTTAGATGTCGATTATGCCATGAGTATGGTCATCTAATTAGAGATTGTAAGTATAAAGCTTCAGAACAACAGGAGGAAGAAAAAACCAAAGAAGACTTTATTATTCCGAAGAAGAAAAAATGGCTAGGAAGAATGGTAAGGAAAAGGCGGAAACTAGCAACAATAACAAATTTGATGCCCTACAGAACAAGAGGAAGAGGAAGTGGATGCACTGATAGAATCTCAAGTACCAGAAACACAGTTGGAGAAGCAACAACAAATTCAAGTTCAACAGACGCTGGAGACCAGAATCAAATGGTAATATTCCAAGCCCAACCCAATAAGTCTGCCTGCGGAAAATTGGTTAAAAGCTATCAGCGGAAAAACAAATACCACGAGCAATTTCAAGAACAACACCTGCCATCAAAAGAGTTAGAAGGAATGGATAAGGCCCTTGTGGTTAGAGGCTCTAACATGGCAAATCAAATGGAGTCTTCCTTAGGCATGGATCAAGAGAAAAATAAAAATTTAAAATGGATACTAATATAAAGGTTGGTAGAAAGTCCAATCAGGCTAAACTTCAGAAGGAGGGTCAAAATATGAGTAATATGGGAACAATACGGGATTTATCCCAATTTTTTCATAGCTCTTCCCAATGAAGCTGATCACTTGGAATATAAGGGGCTTGAAGGGTTCTCCCTCAAAACTTCAAGAACTCAGAATGATAAATAATGAGCATCCTACGATGGTCTGCCTTCAAGAAACCAAAGCCTCCATTGATCTTATGAACGTGCTAGCTGACAACATCTGGCCTAGAGCTAAACACCTATCTATAAGTTCTCGGGAGCTTCAGGAGGTCTGGTCTCTTGTTGGGATCCTAGAATGATAACTATATTAAATTCATGTGCGAGTAAAGGTGTATTATGTTTACATGTCTATTCCAAAACAGTTGACCAAGAGTTTTTATTTTTTAATGTTTATGCTCCTTCAATTCTGGAAGAAAAAAGACAACAATGGCAAGCTATGACTTCTATTATCCATTCCTTTCCTCACTTACCAATCATATTAGGCGGGGATTTTAATACTATATTAAATATCCAAGAGAAACATGGAGGTATTCCTCATATTGATGCTAGTTCGAATGTCATGACTCATTTCATTCACACTCATCAGCTAGTGGATGTGCCTACTGCTAATGGAATAATGACATGGTCTAATAGAAGGCAGGGTCAGGATTGTATCTTGGAGAGATTGGATCATTTTCTGCTATCGAGGATTGGTGGGCTAAGGATTATACCCCGAGGACAATGATTCTTAATAATAGTGGCTCAGACCATTGGCCGGTATGTTTAGAACTAGGTAGAACCTTACCATGCAAAGCTCCTTTAGATTTCAGCTTATGTGGTCTGCGTCATAAGGATATTGATAAACTTGTTCAGCAATGGTGGTTGGAAGGAAAGCCAAGGTATGGAACTCAAATGTTCATGTTTGTTAAAAGATTATCATACTTAAAATCTAAACTAAAAGAATGGAACTGGAATGAGTTTGGAGATATTAAAGAGAGGAAAACAAAGATTTTGGAACAACTGAAAGATATAAATGTTAGTCATCGACAATCAGGTTATTCTATAGATCTCTTCAAAAAAGAATGTCTTCTGAAAGCAGAATTACAAGAATGGGATACTAGGGAGGAAATTATGTGGAAGCAAAAATCCAGGATACAATGGTTAAAGGAAGGAGACAAAAACTCAGCTTTCTTCCATAAATCTGCAAGCTAGGAGAGCTCATAATTATATCCACTCCCTTTCCAAAGGAGATGGAACTAGAGTGTATTTGATTAAGGGGATGAAGTAAATGGCTCAACAGTATTTTCAGCAATTGTTTACTTCTCAACCTCTGGACCTGGACTCACAACAACTTCTGAACATACTTCCTACTTGTATTTCTCAACAAGATAATGAAAGGTTGATGCAACCCATTACGGAAGGAGAACTCCAAGGTATTGTTTTCAAAATGAAAAAAGGAAAAACTCCTGGACCAAATGGCTTCCCGATTGAGTTCTTCCAGACATTTTGGGATATCATCAAAAGGGACCTTCTACAGGTGGTTGAGGAGGTAAGAATAGCCAAAACTATGCTTAAGCAAATAAATAAAACTTTCATTGCTCTTATTCCAAAAATAATGACGTGGAGGATATTTCAGGTTACCGTCCTATAGCTTTATGTAATGTCCTGTACAAAATAATTACTAAAGCTATGGCAGAACGACTAAAACCTCTTCTGCACAAGATTATCTCCCCTGAACAAGGTGGTTTTGTGCCAGTCGTCATATTCATGATGAAATTGTATTAGCACAGGAAATTTTGCACTCTATGGACATTTAGAAAAATCCGGCAATGTTTATTAGACTGGATTTATCTAAAGCCTATGACAAGGTTGATTGGGGTTTCTATGTAGAGTCCTGGCCCAATTCGGATTTTCTATGGAATGGATTCAGTGGTTAAATGCCTATATCTCTTCTGTCTCCTTCGTTGTTTTACTCAATGGATCTCCTTTAGAATTTTTTGGAGCCTCCAGAGGCATTCGGCAAGGAGATCCCCTATCACCTTTTTATTCATTATCTTGGCAGAATGCATGGGGAGACTTACAAAGAAAGCTTGTCAGGAAAGGAAAATTCATTGTATTCAGTTGATTAAAAACATTCTTCCTATTTCTCATCTCTTGTTTGTTGATGATTCGACGTTGCTTGGAAAAGCTACTTCTACGGAAGCAAAACTACTCCATAAAGTTCTTCATACCCTTTCACAAGTCACTGGTCAGCTGATCAATCAAGGAAAATCCAGCATTTTCTTCTTTCATACTTCCAAACAATAGGAGGAGAAAATTCTCAATATTTTTCATTTCAAGAAGGGAGCGCTTCCTTTACAATACTTGGGTGTTCCTCTAGCGTCTCAAAAGTTAAAAGATTGACAATGGTTAATCCACAAGTATGAAGTAAAACTACAAAAATGGACTAACAAATGACTATCTTCAGAGCAAGGATGACACTCGTTAAATCGGTTCTTCAAGCTATGCCCATATATGTTGCCTCTGTGTTATATATTCTTGGAAATACCTTGAAACAAGTGGACTCTATTTGCCAAAATATCGTATGGGGCGGAGTCCGAGATAAGAGGAAATGGTCATTATTTGAATTGAAAACTCTTTGCCGGCCAAAAAAAGAAGGTGGTTTGGGATTTAGATCTTCGCCAAACCAGTTGCAAGCCTTAGCTGCAAAATTGTATTGGAGGTTGCTTGTCTATCCTAATGACCTTTGGGCTTCTACCATAAGAGCCAATGACGCTGGTAATGACCTACTAAAGGCTCTCCTATCTTAAAGGTTATTAAAATGGGAGAGGACATTATTAAAAAGCAGCTTTTCTAGGATAGTTAATAATGGGTAGTTAGCCAATTTCTGGACTGATTCATGGGATGGACACCCCCTCTTATTTCCCAATATCCTCAACTCAACCCTATAATGAAGCAAATGCAAGATATTGGGTGGAAAAAGGTAGCCCACTATGGGAGATTGTCAACTTGTCAATGGGAAAGTGGAAATGAATGGATTCCGATCTCTAAATGGCCGATTGTTATACAACGTGAAGATCAGATTTTGCTGCAAAATGTTTTGAATACTCGCCATCTTTCCTCATCCCCACTCCCTGACAAATTGGGATGGGGAAAAGGACCCTTCTGGCTGTTATACTATATCTACAGGTTATGCCTCTTTGGTGATAGATAATCCTCATCCTCTTTAGTTTCTCTTTAAGAACTTATGGCAATCAGGTATGTGGCCTAAAGTTAGTTTTTTTGTCTGGCTCCTGATTCACAGAAGGATCTTAACAAGAGACCAACTTATCAAGAAGGGATTTTATGGTCCTTTCAGATGTGCTCTATGCTTACAGGATGTGGAAACTTCTACTCATCTTTTTTTCCATGCCCTTGGGTCATTTCCTCCTTGGCGACAATTTGCGACCCTCTTCAATTGCGGATGGAATAATTTTGACTTTCTTGAGCAGGTTATCAAAGAATGGCAGAGGTTGCTTCCTATAGGACAAAAGCTTCTTCTTGTATTGTGGAGTGGGATATCTCTTCTTCTTTGGAATATCTGGAGAGAAAGAAACAATAGAATTTTTCAGCATAGTAACAAAGATGGCTCTTATGTTTGGGAAAAAGCAAATATCAATATAGCTGAAACTCTCAAACATAAGATACCTATACCCAACACCCTATTAATGGAATGGAAACATATATGTAATCAGCTTTCTCTTGAGCCAAGTGAAGTACCGCTACCCTACTTTAATATTAAGAAGGAAAGAATGAGAGGTAGTTAGGCTGAGGCCTCTCCCGTGGGTTATGGACAATTCAACACCGATGGTGATTCCAGAGGCAATCCCGGTAAGGTTGCTATGGGAGGCGTTGGTAGAAACCAAGAGGGTGAAGTGCAATTCTTTTTTGCTGAAAATCTGGGTGTTACTACCAATAATATTGTGGAGATGAAAGTGGTCTATAAAGGTATGCGAGAAGATGTAAAGAGTGGCTGGTCGAAAATTCAAATTCGTTTAGACTCTCAAACTACTATCAAGGTATTAACGGATAGAAGAGCCAATCCTCCTCCAAATTGGCGAATCTCTAAAGAAGTCTGGAAGATTAAAAATTTGCAGGAGAATTTTCAAGAAGTGCAATTCATACATATTCCTTGGGATAGAAAAAAAATGTGCTGAAGGTTTGGCTAATTGGGCTCTAGATAATAGGGATATCCCGTGCTACTGCTTGCCTCCTACATGGTGGTCTATCCAGCTGCAAGAAGATATCAGATATATTCTCAATCTTGATTCTTCACTATGATGATTGCCACTGCTTTACTTTTGTATAATGCCACTGCTTGGACTAATAGTTTTCAGGCTTGGCATAGCCAAATATGTAAATTTGATTACCATCTAATTTAAAATTTGACTGGTGTTTTAAAATAAAAAATAAAAATTGGTTTTGTGTCCGTACATTGTATTGTCATATTTTCAGAATAAAAGGCTAATTTCAGAATTTTTAATTTTTTGCCGCATGGGTTTTCTGTAAAAATTCAGATTGTATTAATTTGCTCATAAGGGGACATCACAATTGTTGAGGTGAGATCAAATAATATAAATTAACCTCGACTCAAGGAGTTTTAGCGAATGTCAAGAATCGGATTGGTAATTTCAATTAATAGAAGGTAATCTATTTTTATTGAAGTACTAATATCTACTATGTGGTAAATGCTTTGAAATCCTTGTAATGTCACTTCTTCTAACAGGATCTCTCCCGCTATATGTAACAATGCTGCCATAGATTGCTCGTTTCAACACATGCTGATAATTAGGATGCAACACATACATTGATAGATGCCATACTATTTGAGGTGATTTATTTGCTAGTACATATGCAGCAATCTTCTGGTATAGTGACAAGATAACCGGGAATAAAATATTATGGTGTGTAAGGGTTTCAACTATGTTTTTATTATTGGAACTATTGTTCATGTGGTCTGAAGCATCAATTGACCTGGTATGAGCTGGTAAGGTGGTGATAATTTATTAGCTTGCACTTACTGTGAGAGTTTAGATTGCACCGTGGAAGAAGCTGAAAGCCTGAAGCTATGTAAGACTCTTTTCTGTAAATTTTCTTGAGTCACCAAGATTGATTCAGCCATTATCTTATGCACGGGTCTTCTCTTTCACTTATGTTTTATTGGGGATTTTTACATTTGCAGTTTTGAAAATATTATAAATACTTCTGACATTAAGACCAAGTTATTTTAGACATGACATTTCCGATCTGGTCTCTTAATTAATGTTTATCTCACCGAAAATCAAAGCTGCTTTTGTCGGGGACAATTTAAATTTAATCATTACACTGTTATGGATCATCCTAGGCCTCACAATGGTGTATGCATGTTCAAGCTACTTTTTAATGCAAAATTCTGTATCTCTAAAAAAATAACTGCGGATATTGAAGATGAACGAAAATTCTTGCCATTTTGGATTTTCAGTTACAGCAGAGCAAAGCGTAGATACCAAAATCAGGCTGGGGAGCAGTTGGGACCTGGTCTTCATCTTGCTTCAGCTGCTGAAGCAGGCACACTTGTGAGTCACCTTAGACTAAGAAACAGAATAAATTCTACAAATTTTGTATTTTCATTACTGTTACTATTGTGTAGGCCTCTCTCAGTAATCAATTCACAATTGGAAAGCTAAATTGGCACATTTGTTCTTATTAAATAATTCTTGTAGCCTTTTTGATTTGTAGTCTATGATTGATGAAAGTAAAATTGTGACGGGATGCCATTGCAAATAAAATTTGTTTTGCGCTTTTGGAAAACAAATTGACTGGCACGATTATCTGCCACTTCAAAATCGTCTCCTTGAGAGCATAAAGTCATTGGAATCCCTGGATATCTTTGCCTTAACAACTGTGCAAGAGGTTTTAGCACCATTCCAAAAGTCCTATTGGGACTTCATTTTTACTTTTCTGTCTAATGCAACATGTTTCTAAGCTTTAGATGTTTAGCATTTTGATTTTTCTTGCTAGCATTTAATGGAGTTTTGGCCTTTTCTCATGTTGTATATGTCGAAGAATTGATGCATTACTTCATTGTTAAAGAACCATTTATTTGATAGAAGCTTGTCATTTTGATGGTTATTATGACAGGTGGTGACCAGTTGCTCTTGTGAACTTGAGACCTTAATGATCACATTGGTTTGAATAGGTAACAAAATATAGACCAGATATGCTTGTGGAGGATTTGAATATATTGGTTATGAGAATGATGAAGAAAATTACTCGGATCGAATATGAAAGCTGCCATGGACATGAAAGCCAATGTCTTGTGGATAAGATTCCTTCTATGTAATTGTTGGCGAAATAATTTGTCACAAGGAAAATTAGTTGATTTTCACCAACGCTCCGGGACTATGTCCCTCCTGCTTGTGAAAGGGGAGGCTCCCTTTATTGTATGCAAATAAAACAAATATTGTGGGTGGCCAATAGGTCGGGGATCACACAGGCACACTCCATTGAACATGTGGCAAATGCTTGCACCTAGTGCAAGGGAAGAATTTGCTAGAGAGGTGAGATAGTGGGAGTGAGAATTTTGGGAGAGAGGGTTAATCTTGTAAATAGGAACTAACAAATTCTTAGTGTCTTAACCAAAATTTATCCACACAATTAAAAGAAAACAACTTTGTTTACAATGGCAAGACAAAATCATGAACACAAAATTTCAATAATCCATTCATCAAAGGCTCTAACACTTTTCTTGGTTATACAAGATTGTCACATTCACAAAGCTGAAAAGAGAGAACTAGAGGAAAACATAGAGAAAAGAGGATGGAAGAATGCCTTCTTTTTGCTTGCTTCTTAGTAGACACCATCTACTTAGAGAATCACAAATTGACAATCCTTTGAAATCAAGGAGTCATACAATATATAGTTTTCAAAATGACTCTTTCCTACCCCCACATGACTTTTCACTAACCTTTACAACTTGTGACCTTTCGTATCCCTAGGAAAGAAAGTGAGTCCCTTTTATTAATTGGAGGAAACTCATTACAATGTTTAACTATAGGTCACATTTAAATGAATAAGATAAAAGTGAAAAGTAAAACCCCCTTAATGAAGAAATAGAACATGAGAGAAGAGAATAAGGGGGTGGGAAAGAGAGAAGAGAGGAGATAGCTACTTTGAAGAAGATGGTGCATTTGCTGATGAAGATCCACTTGTTGCAGACTTTGCGAGAGTGCTCCCGCAAAGACGTCAATTCTGTTGAAATCCTTGAAACGAGCCGCTGCAGGTGCAATCTTCTTTGCTTGAGGAATGTGCACAAAGCTTAGAGCCTTAAGCCAATTCTCGATGTCTTTGTTGATACTTTTGCATTTTTTGAACCATGCTTGATGCTCCTTTGCAGTGTTTGAGATAACACATCTGATCTTTGCAAGAGATTCCAAGGTGTCTTCATTGAAGGAGAATGGGTCTCCTGCCTCTTTCTTAACCAATTCTTCAAATGGCTTCACGAGATCATTCATTGAAGTGTTCTCATTTACCGCAGTACTCCAAGCTTCGCACTTCCACGTTGATGTCTTCCTGCATTTTTGAAGTGAGCTCATCACATGAATCCAACTCATCAAGAGCTTGATTCAACATCTCATATCGAGCAACTAGAGTTCGGGACCAAATTGGAGACATTTTTTCGATGTAGAGTTGAACACATTTTTGTCTACCAATATAGAAGAATTGATTTTTCCCATCTTAGTTACCAAGTGGAAATACCTGATCCCAATGCTCTTTCTCCTTTTCAATTTCATCCCTTGTCATCTTCACTTGGTGGTGGAAAACATGAATTCAAATCAGTGACAAAATTTCTTGAAGTAAGGTCCTACCTTTCTCAAGGATTTGTTCACCCACTTGTCATCGCACTTCGCCTGCACTGCATGTGAAAGTCCTACGTACTCCGACCGATTCCGAATCAAAGTTGTTGATGGGAGTGACTTCTTTAGCTGGGAGAGATGGGACAACATTTGGATTTATGAAGGATTGAACATATGAGGTGAGAGTTCTCACGTGCTCCATCCATTTGCACTCTCCCGGCCACGGCGGCTCTTGCTTCTCCTCCTTTCTCTCTTTCTTCTTCTTTCTCCTTTTATTGTTTGGATGACCCCTTCGGGTCTCCCTTCTGGCACCTTTTGCATTGTACTGTACAGTCCCATTGACCTACTTTTGTGGTCATTCGTTGGACATTAATATAATTATCTTATCTTATCTTATCAATCTTCTCCTTATACTCATTTCTTGCAAGAAGGCGAGTGGAAGATTCTTTGAATAGATGAGCATCTCCTTCGTGTGTTGCTGGCCCCAGAGGAATGGTGTTCATTTCATAGTCAGACGGGGTCATCTCACCAATAGGCTTGACTACCTTCGGTCGAGCTACTTCCACATATTGATTTCCTGAAGCACCACTAAAGAAGCGGAAACAACTTGAGCTTTCTTACCTCACTTTGTTTTCACCATCATTGAAATGGATTGAAAATTTGGCACCACTACCTATTGAACTGTGTGAGTCTCTCCTCCAATCATTTCTTGTACCCAAGGGAAGATTTTAGTTGATTCACGTTTGACATTGGGCATGATTGTAGTTTCGTGCTCGGTCAAGAGGGTACATCCCGCATTTGTTGAATTGCCTCGGCCGGCCCGGAGGAGATGCTCTAGAGACTGATGTGGAATTGGTGGATGAGAAGGAACAATCTCTCCTTGTTCCAAATCTTTTGCAGATCTTCCATGAACTTTGTTTTCTTGTGCAACCTCCTGTAGTGAGAGCTTTCGACATCCATTGCCTTTATTTTTGCGGGCCCTGCTGAGCGAGTAGAGCTCACAATCCCTTCAATTGTCTCCATAGAGGAAAGATGAGATGTTTTCCTGATGAGAGTTTGAAGGCCACCTAATTTAATGAATGCTGCTCTCTTTTTCTTGAACGATTCCTTGGACCTTTAGATTATCGCTTCAGTTCTCTCAATGATGTCTCCTGACTCATGAATGCTCCACAAGATATGTGGGAGAGTTGAGGCCTTTATTGCTTGATATTCGGGATCGTACAACTTGGTTCCATCATCTTGATACCATACACGAAATAATCAAATTTGAACTTTACTATTTCGCTGATGGTTATTCTCATGCGATCCCGCTTTCTTACCTCAAGATCATCCCAACAGTTGACCTAGTAATCCTCAATTTAGGGAACATGGTGTAAATTAGGAAGATGGAATGTCTCGGGGTTCCTTCGAATATCAAAATCTGCCCTAGGTGCATATGAATAGACGTTCAAGGAGCAAATGAAGCTTCAAGATTCGAGGCATCATTGACATTCTTGCAAGAGGTTCTGAGTGAAATATGAAATGAAACCCCTTTCTTCTTGTGGTTTTTGAGTTTGTCGTTGACATGGGCAAGCTGCCTATATAGCTCGAACATCACGATCTTATCATTGAGGTACCGCAGGAGCTTGCGAGGAGCGAGGTCAAACCCTGAAACCATGATATATGAGAAGGTTGAGAACTGAGTGAAATAGGACCTATATCTCTCGATCAATGTTGTGGCTTGAGGAGACAATCTTGATTCTTGGTTACCTTCCAACAACCGTATGGCAAACATGGTGAATGCATCATTCACTCTTGAGAAATGATGATTGCTTTCCTTCAAAGTCAGCTCTGGATACCTTTCATAAGCGGGGTCCTTCGAGAGACATTTTGAGCAAGAGTCAGGCCTCTGAATGGTCTTGTACTTGCAAGAGCATAGACCAGATATGATGTCATCGAGAACTTTTTGGTAACCTGCAATTGAAGCAATTGATGGTGGATGTTGTCACTGATTATTTGTCCCTAATCAATCATCTGTTTTCCTTCGATGGCAATGAGGATGAATTGTGCCATCCAATCTTGAAAATCTTCTCGTGGCCTCTTCTCCCATTACCTTGCTCAGTAGAATGATTGCATCTGAATATCCTTCATGAAACTCATTTTTGGACAAAGGTTTTGGTACACGAGAAGGCTTCCTCCCTTGCTTCAGCCATGATCCCAGTCAAGATCCTAGAGATAGGGTTCTGTCTTCGATCATTCACCGGATGCAAACTCCTTCGTGACGATGACCATGTTGTTACATTGTTGGGATTTGCATACACTGTGAAATGTCCTTTGGAGTGAGCACTGCAAGTATGGAATTGTCCTTTGCTCTTATGATTCTTGATTCATGCTCGATCTTAAACACATGTTAGCACCAATTCAATACTTTGAACAGATACATGATGACCTCCTACAACATACAATCCGCTCATGAAAATCTTGTCTTCCACTGGTTCCCTTGAGCCTTCGAGCATCCGACTCTTCAGGTCTTGAAGCTCTAGGTGAGCAACATCACTGTCACCCACACTTGGATATTCTGACACTAGGGTTGAAACAGGCTCCAGACCAGAGAACTTGAACTTCATGATGCAAAAATCAACAAGATGAGTGAAAATGAAACTAACTTTTTGGACTTGAATCCGAAACTTTCTATTTTTAGCGGTAGGTTTCAGAGTTGCTTTTTGCTTTTCACTCAAATTTTGCTTTCCAAAGCTCCCGACACTCAAAGAATACTCTTTTGATGTTACTTGACGTTTTTGAAAGTTTCTATTTTTAGTAAGTTGCTTTTTAACCTTTTTGCTTTTTCGGGAAAACCTCTTGTTTGGCCTAGTTTGTCATTTTCATTGTTTTCTGAGTATTCTGAATGGTGAGGTCTTGCAAGTTTCGGAGGGTTACTATTTTTGGTAAGTGGTTGCAGCAAACCCTTGCTATTTTTAGAATGAGCACTTACCAGTGTCCGATTGCAACGAAAATACCCTCATCAGATTTGACTTGTCTCTGGACCTCGTGTTCCAAATTTCACAAAGATCTACCCGCTAGTCTTCTTGCAAATTGAAAAAGTAACTTCTAGGGCACAAGTTTAGGGTTTGCTGTCAAAAATGTAGGGCATCATCAGGTTTGCAATAACTGTCTTCTTGAAGGCGTTTGATATGGAGATCTGCTGAGAAAGTTTCAATGGAATCCGCCTTCAAGTTTGCAAGTTATGATTTTTTCTTTGTTTTCACGTTCATGGCTGCCCTGGAAGAATTTTGGCAGCATGCCTGGGGTTTTTGTAGGTATTTGGAGGTTTTATAACATCAACAATGGCAGCGTGGGTCTTACTAGTGAAGAAATGGAGTAGAAAAAAGCTAGCTTGTGTTTTGTGTTTACCCGACAATTGTTTTTATTCACGGATGAGGTAACAACACATAGTTTTAAAGCTAGTGTTTTTAATACTTGGCTTGGGGTGCATTTTTGTGTCCTTTTTGTCCCCTTAGGAATGGGGACAAGGGGGACAAGAAAATGTGCCTCAAGCAGATCTTGCCACTTGTCACCATGGGATGTAAGATTGAGGGGATGGAGGAAAGAAGCCATAACACCTGGAGTTGCAAGTTAGGTCACATGGAAAACTTGAAGAGGGGCTAGGATGGGGCGCAATTTTGTGTCCCCTTGGGAATGGGGACAAGAGGGACACAAAAATGCGCCCTCACCAGATGCTGCCAAGTGTCATTGCCGGATGCGATGAGGGGAGATGGAGGAAGGCATGTTTTAGCGCTCGGGGCTAGAAGTTGATCTCATGAAGGACCAAAGGAGGCTGAGGTGGGGTGCATTTTTGTATCCCCTTTGTCCCCTTGGGACAAGAGGGACACAAAATTGCACCCTCACTAGGAGGTGACGTGTAACTTAGAAAAATGGCTAAGTATGAGAAACGTACCTCGCCCGAGAGAGAACTTGAAGAGATGATTCCTGGAGCTTCAGGTGGTATTTTCTAATGAAGTTTTATATGATTTTGACTCCCAAGACCATTTCAAGAACAATGGGATGGGTTTCAAACTTCAATTCAGCTTTCATCTTTAAGAATTAGCCCCTTTTTCTTTGGGACAGCAGGGCGTGTCTGCTAAAATTGAGTTGCCTTGAGAAGCCATCAAATCTTGTGAAAGATGTTATGATTCCATCATGTAGAGATTTATTCCAGCTTTCCAATGACTATTTGATTACCTCCTAACTCCTTATGGAGCTCCCGGAATTATCCGGTGAAGTTCAGGTTCCAAATTTAGCTCTACATTGCTTACACCTTGAAAACCCATTGTTTCACAATTTATGCCTAAACCTCCAAAGCTTCCCTAAATCTTCCTAAATCAATTCCAACACTTTCACAACTCTCCAATACCACCTCCAAATCATCATTAGCTTCCGGATACTTCCCGGAGGATGCACACTGTCTCGAATCGGCCAAAATTAGTTTTTCCAGGGCTTACGAGAAACTAGTCTTCAGAAGCACTTCACTGAATGAGATGAATGACCTTGCTTGCCTTCAAACACACCTGCATGCTTATTCCACTCACTTGGAGGACTTGCGAAGGTTGGGATGGGCATGATACTTTGAGACATGATGACTTGGAGAGGGTTTTTAAACAAATTTTTAAATTTGTGCTTAGTTGCCATTATCAAGTTTGAATTTTTGGGCTTACAAAAATACATGACAACAATATTTTAAAAATTTTGGTTCGAATGACCAATTCGGACCCTATAGAATTGATGTTGTTAATCATAGTAATGAATTTGAAAATTCGTCCTTTCACACTCGGATCTCGTGATGTCCAATGAACCTAGAAATTAGCTTAATAATGACCGTAATGTTGTCATGTCCCTTTTTGGAGGCTAAATTATGAAGACCTTAACCCATTCTTTCCCCGTGGGTCTAAGGAGAAAAGCAAGGGGAAATCTAGATTATATTTTTATTATTGATTAGATAGTCGTTTTCATTTATTATGATTTATCCTATTGGAAGCCTTTTTGCTCCAATAGAGGAATTTAAGTAGTTTAGTATTAATGGTGTTGTGAGCATATAGGCTCTAATAACCTTTTTAATATTAAAAATGCAATTACTTAAGGGGTCGGCCATGATGTAATGATTGCTTTAAGCACTCCTTATGCCTATTTAAGGAGGTCACTTGGGCATTAATGATTCATGTTTTGGTGATTATTCTTATTTTGGTGAAAGTTGGCTAGTGTAGCCCTTTTACTCTCTCTCTCTCAGGACGAAACTCCCAGGTTGAGGATCTCCTCCAAGGACGAAAACCCTTGGTTGGGAAACTTGTGAAGGACGAAAACCCTTCATGAGGTTTTGATTGTGCAAGCTGGTTGGAAACACAATAAAGGATCTTTCTCTTGCATTTGTGGTCTTCTTTGGTGCAAATTATAATTATTTCAAGTGGAGTGACCTATGTTGAGGTGGTAATTTGGTATGTGTGGAGACATTTTGACAAATCTGAAATTATCATCTTATTCTCTATATTTTATCAAGCCAAGTTTTCAAGTTTGGTGAACTTTGGTGATGTTCTACTATTTTTGTTATCTGATTATACAACTTTTGGTGCTGACTTGATACACTTTTTCTCGGACTGCCACATAGTAAAAGTTAAATTTATTCCAAACGGTGAAAGATGTAGAAAAGTGAGAGGTTTTTATTCAACTTATTGTTATGCGTAAAACCTCTCTCTCAAGGATATTGAATATCCATTTGACTTTTCTAATTACATGGTACGAAGATTTAAGTTATTATCAAAAGGAGATATGTATATGTCCTCAAAATCCACCCTGAAATGTAAAACATGCTTGTAGAGAATTGAAACACACTTTGCAGGAAAATAAATTCACACTTGCGTGAATTAAAACACATTTGCATTAATAGCTAAGCCTGCACTGACTACGAAGCTAGGCCTGCAGACTTCGAAGTAAAAGTCAGATTTCTTTCAAATGGTAAAAGCTGTAGAAAAATGGAAGGAGGTTTTTGTTCAACTCATTGTTATGAGTAAAAACCTCTCTCGGTAGAGAGAATCTATCTTAATGATTTGAATATCCATTGACTTTTTGAATTAAGTTATAGCAAAAAGGTTAGACTCCTTGATACGCAAAGTAAAAGTTAATTTTATTCAAAGGTTGGACTCAAGCAAACATGGTAGACTCATAATCCATACTAAAACGGCTATAACTTTTGCATATGAACTCGAATCAAGATGATTTTTTTTTGGAACTTGCATAATTTTTCAAGAGGAATTTGAATATGCAATCAAATTTGGGTTTGGGTATTTCTTGATAACTATTTTTCACTTTTCCCCAAACCTAGTACTAAGGAGCCACTCATAGAACTGCTGAACATTTCCAGAGCTAGTGAAGGAACCTCTGGAGCTAATGAAGTGCTGCAATAACAATCTTTGGAGATGATATGAAGATTTTGAAGATCCTCCAAGGTTGTTTGTAGCTAGTGCTTAGTGCTCAAAATCCCTTATTCAACAATTATAGCAAAGTATGGATTGCATATGCACAAATTGACATCTTTTTCCCAATAATCATTAGAAATAGCTAATAGAAAGATAACAATGAATTCTAAAGAAATAACCATGATATATACTCTCTATTTTATCCTAAATAAACCATAAGTTCAAAATTACACTTAGATCCACTTTATGCAAGGAAAAAGAATGTCAAATATTGTATAAAATGGGTCATTTCTTTGGGCTCGTTAGATGTGAATTTATTTTAATTGATTTTAGACCTGAAAATAGCTGAAACTTTAAACTTTCATATCTCCCGGAATACTTGGAGTGACAATGCAAAGGATAGCTCAAAATGATCACAAAATAAACAGCTATCAATTAAAGCAAACCTTAGATTTTTCCACCCATAGGAAGACCCCAAAAATGATCCCGAAATCTCCAAATGTGTAGATCAAATTGGAAATGGATGTGAAAGCCATAAAAATGGTTGCCAAATAAAACTCAAATCAGTCACAAGTGAATCTCAACCGATTGTTGGTTGGCGCAACACAAAAAACCTTGAAAATCACATATGCGAGATGATGCACTAGCTGTAATAAATATGAAAACAACATCAAAACTTGCCCATGTTTTCACAAATGATGACACCTTGAAAGGTATTTTGCAAACTAATCACATCCAAAGACTACCCAAAACTTCAAACTAAGAAAAATCTATAGAACAATAAATAAGAGAGAAATAATTTTTATCTCTCAGATTTGATTTTATTTATTTATTTAGGGCGAAAATGAGAGAAAAATACTGCTGATCGTAATTTCGAGAATAACAATGGAAAAATGATGGAAATTAATTCTAGGGCATCTTCATGATGATGACAATCTCCGCTTCTGAAATCTCCAGAATCGGACTACATAAATCCCTCCAAAATTGCTCTCCAAATTTGGAATTGAGTAGATAAAACCCTAGAAAATAGTTTTTCCAAATTTGAACTGTAACCCTTGATGAAGGTCTGTCTTCTTACACTATAACTAAAGTTTTAATTACTTTCCAAATCTGATCGAAAAATCTGAGTAAAGCTCCAAAATAGCAAACTATGGAGGATCTTTCACCACCGAAGAGTGCTCTAGCTAGGTGTGGAGCTTTCACCACCGAAACCAGGTTTCTTGTGGGATCTTATTCCACAAGCAAAGAAAGTGCAAACAATAGTTGCTCCAATATCAAAATAGGTGAGTGTATGAATGAATGCCCTTTTCTCCCCTAAACGTTTCCTTTTATAACTTTTCATTGCAACAAAAGGCCCAAAAGAACCCTAATCGACCTCCTTGGGAAAAATCCACATAATAATAAAATAACTTAAGTTACTTTATCACCACTATGCCAAAAGTACACTTAAGTTACCCCCAACGAAGAAATAGAAAATAAAGTACCATATATTCACCCATCACTTAAGTCATCAACAAAATATAACATAAAGTACCTTAGGGGAGCATCACGCAACCTTATTTCACTTAAGTCACCTCAAAGTACGTGTCCAACATCAAAACATAATATATAAGTGAAATGAAGGTGCAAACCATACCCAATAACCATCAACGTCACTAGCCCCTTGGGCATGACCAAGGCTAAGACAGATGAAAGGTCTCCTAGGCCACCTACTCGAAATGGAGACATTACAACACATACTAAACATCATTGAGTCTTATGATTGAAAACACTTGTATAATTGCAAAAGGTAAAGGGCAAAGCTGGAAATGTGGAAGACAACAATCCAAAAGTTTGTGACAACACATTTCAAGAGCCATGGGTTATGTTTCTTGTTACCCATAACTATAACAACTATGTTCAGTTGATAACATACGACCAAATGATCCCATTTTACCTCTGTCTCGCACTTCTTGAACTTTCCTAAGAAATTTGTTATCCCTACAACTGTGACTATCTTCTTAACCAAGTCTTCAAGCTTGATTCTTCAGGAGTTTTCTTTCTTCCTTTTCCAAAATAGGAATTGTTGAGATACTTTTGACACTTCCATCCTTGTGACCCACAATTTTCTCCTCAAATGCATGTTTACCAACCGAGTCAAAAACAATATGAAAGGAAAATGTGTGATGTCTTGTGGACATCCGCTTGATCCCAGTCTGAGTAGGTAGGGAGATGTGCCACGTAATTCCCTTGGTCACGTGTCCCCGACTCGAGCGGTCCTCCGGTGGACGGAAGGTCCACCCTTAAGTGCCACGGCAGACGTATCAACCTTTGTCGGGCCGGTCTTTTTGGTGCAACGGCAACCGCTCTTGGTATCGAGCCGTTGTTCCTCTAGCCTGTGTGGGTTAAATATGGTAGTTTGGAAAGATCTCAATGTGGGTTTTATGAAGGAAATGTTCACCAACATGGTGAAACAACAGGAAGCCACTAACCTTTATTTGAGCTAGCTCACTCAGAATTTGAATCAAAGCAAATCTAGGGACAATAAGGAAAATGGTGAGAACAATGATAAAGGGCGGCCAATAGAGGTGATTGATGAGGATTCTTGTTGGAGGAAATACCAATCTTTGAGTAAGGGTTTCAGAGATAATATGCCATTTCCAGATTATTGCATGATGAAGATTGGTAGCAAGCCCAAGCGAGGTCATCATATGCCGGTACCTGAATTACAAAAGAACTCATTTGAAGAAGAAACTTCTAGACAAAATGGTATGATTTCCATTGAGCAAAATAATTGCATTAGTGAAACTTTGCTTGTTAGAGAAATTATTCCAGCTTAGGAGAAGAAATTTGTATATGCAAGCAAGGAGGATGTAATGTAAACTCTAAAATGGTGTGAGGAATGAAATAATAGAGCTAGAGCTGCTAGATTGACACTGCTCAAGCAAGACAACACCTACAAGAGTTCAAGGAAAGACGTAGGCAAATGATGTAAGTCTACACCCATGAAAAAAGTCTTTATAGAGCAACTTGCACATGAGGAGGAGCCTCACATGGACACTTCGTGAAATTGCCGCCTGCTGTAATTTCCAAACCAACAACTTTTGATCAGCTTTCAGGTACTTACAACGGGCACTCGAGCAACAATGTTGGGGCAACTCAAAACACATGTCTATCTTGAACACACGGAGGACATTGATGGCATTGAAAGGTGTGAAGACCACACTAATGTCTTATTTATTGTTGCCTATTCCAATTTATTTCCATCATGATATGCATGGTATGGTAGATGATGAAGTCTTCATTATGGAGTTTGTTGAACCATTGCTCCAACTATGTGTATACGAGCATCTTGTGGATGATATATGGTGGCAAGTTTTAGCTCACTTAACAGATACAAGGGCTCATGGGCATTATAAGGTATGGGATCCTGGTAATATGTGGCAATCATCCAAAACTATCAATTCTGATTTTAAAAACTTTGTGACTGATTTCATAAGCAAAAGAAGGAATTCAAATGTGTCTTGTGGGATTACAAGTGTTGGCAAGCATGATTTCTTCATTGGAGACTCCGGTGCAAGAAGGGAGAGTACCTCTCAAGGTACTAACGTTGGTTTTATGATTGCTAAAAAGGGTAAGAGAATATTTTTTAATCATCTTCAACTTGTTGGACTATGTATAACAACATTCATAATGAGAGGAGAAAATAAAATATGGGACAATAGGGTCAAAGAGGTGAGAGTGGACATTCAGGGCAGCGGCCTCCCCATTCTTTTGACCGGGCCCTTGGGGCTTCACAAACCTTCTTTCTTGAAGGATCCAAAAGTTTCACAGGTACAACAACCAATAGATATTTTGGATGAGGAGTCTTGTTGGGAGAGGTACCAGACCTTGAGAGAGGGCTTTCGTAACAACATGCCATTCCAGGAATATTGCAAAATGAAGATTGGCAGTAGACCCAAGAGAGATCATCAGATATAGGTACCAGAGTTACAGAGGAGATTGGGATGATTTCCATTCCACACTTCAATGGGTCTAAGAAGTGTACTTGCACCATCTTGGGTTCAGAAGTTGAAGACATACTCTGACTTGAATCCTATGCGTGAGGAAGATGCAATTAAGTTTGCAATCTTACATCTTGAGGGAGATGCTCATGATTGGTGGCATCATGGGTTGATTACACAGGGACACATACACATTACTACTTATGCAGAGTTCGCGCAGAGGCTGGTGAGCAGATTTGATAGGAGGGACCCTGACAGGTATTTTAGGGAGTGGACTCATTTGAGACAAACCGGTCCCCTGGATTAGTACATCGCAGATTTTCAGAGATTATCAGTCATGGTACCTGATGTCACGGAGATGAGGTTGATTTCACTTTGTTCATAGTAGGTTTGACAGATGCTCGTTGGGTTTGTGAAGGCATTTGAACCTTCTTCTTTGCACGAGGTCATTTAGGAGAGCTTGGGACTTGGAGTTATCCACTCCAAAGTCGAGGGTTCCACCTCGCGTTCAACAAAGGGAACCTCCATCTAGATCAGACGAACTTCAACAAAGGGAGCCTCCACCGAGGCAGGAGGTGGCTAAGAAGCCAATCATTTCCCGAGAGGACAAAGATGAGTTGAGGCGAAAGAAACTATGTTTTGATTGCCACACACCTTGGGTTCCAGGACATGATTGCAAAGGTAGAGGGAAGGCCCAATTCATTGAGGTCTTCGAGGAGAGTGAGGGTGACAGAGGTGAGGAGTTAGAGACTCGCGAGATGGATGATGGAGATGGGGTTGCGTTGGATAGTGCTGATGCGGGACAAGAGGAGGAGACTTTTCCTCGGGAGATTATAGCCACATTGTCTAGTACTCTGATGTACAAGGCATGTAGGATTAGAGGAGTTATGCAGGGTCAACGAGTTGGGGTACTCATTGATAGTGGGGCAACCCACAACTGTATTGATGCCTCATTGGTTGAGAGGCGAGGATTACAGACAAAGGATTTTGAGGGCCTCAACGTGGTTGTAGCCAATGGAGAGTCTATGAGGTGCACACGACGGGTTCCCCAAGTGAGCATCACGATGGGTAACTATACAATCACTTATGATTTCCACATCGTTGGTATGGGAGTGACCAACATAGTTCTGGGAGTGCAGTGGCTTCACTCTCTTGGTGAGTTTTAGACTAAATTTCAGACGATGGAGCTGAAGTTTAAATCCGAGGCGTGAATGTGATTTTGAGGGGATTATCTACAGGAGCACCTAGGGTGGTTACAACCAAGGGGATGGAGAGGACGTTCGGCATGGTGAGGAGTTTTATTATTGCGGAGTATGATGGATGTGGATGTGACCAGCAATGTTGCACATGAGACAGTTACAAAGATTGGGGTTACAGGTTTAGATCATCTGAGTTTATCATTATGTTGGTTATCTAAGGGGTCGGTAAGTTGGAGATCTCATTTGCTTGTTGAGTACTCCAAGAACCGACACACTTGTGAGATTCTAGGATGATCACATACGGATGACACCTACAGATTGGAGGATGAGATGATATTCTATCATGGCAGATTATACCTTGTGTCAAACTCAGGGTTGAGGATGGAGATATTGCGACATGTGCATTATTCTTTCGTGACCGACACCTGAGCTGCGATGAGACCTACAGCTCATATCAGAGAGGTTCAGATGGCATGGGTTGAGGGAGGATATCCCCAACTTCATACAAGGATGTACGGTTTGTCGTTATAACAAATCGGAGCTTACAGGTTCATCATGTTCTGAGTCAACATGGGATAACACTCCTATGTATTTTACTTGCTTCTAGGCATGGTGGGCATTTCACCCATGTGCTAGTCAGTGGAGGGATGGAGTTGACTCAGTTACTCAGGTTATTCAATAGGTTATCACTCATCACAGGAGGTGAACTATGTGGAGTTGACATTGTCGGTTGACCATGTACTGGAATCTTGGGATTTTTCCCCCACGGGACACATTGAGATACATTATGAGGAGTTGTACTCTCACACCAATGTGGGTCATGTGGGAGAGTTGGCACACTTTGTGCGTATACAGGTTATTTCACAGGTTGATCCAGGGAATTCTACAGGATTCAGAGTGGACTTTCGTACCCAGGAGTTGATCGGAGAGATAGTGACGAGTCCCAGGATGTGGGCATCAGAGTGGCAGGGATTGGACAGATTGGCAATCCCGATGTGGGTACCAGTGGAGAGTTAGTTTGGGTATCATTCTACTTCACGGACAACATTGCTCTCGATACAATATGGAGGTCATGATGACTACATGGGGTTTCTTGGTTACTTCGGATTACACCGATCCTTGGTTGATCGGCAGGGAGATGGAGAAACTTATGGCGTGGTTCAACTTCTGCAGCATGACAGATAATGCTTGGGGTCAAGCATTTCTCGGGAAGGGAGGATTGTAATGTCCCCTTTTCCAACGCCCAAGGCCTAAGGGCCAAGTCGAGTCCAAACCGTGGTCATACCCAAGGGGTTGTGGACGCTGGGAGCTATTGGGAAGGGGCCACGTGGTTCTAATATCCAAGTTTTGCGTTTGGGGGTCACTTTTGGACCATGACGACTTAAAAGGGAAAAAGTAACTTTAGTTACTTTTATTTTATTGGCCCCTCCATGGAATGAAATGCGTCTAGGGTTATTGGGGCTCTTTTGCTGTGGAGAAGTATATAAGGAGCTGGGAGAGAAAGGAAAAGGACTTTTTGCATACATTTTATTCTCCTTCACATGCAACTGTTGTTTGTGCATCTTCAGCTTGTGGAGTGAAATCCCACAGGGACCCTAGCTTCGGTGGTGAGAGACCCGTCCCTAGCTAGCAGGGCATTCTTTGGTAGTGAGAGATCTACCCTAGTCTGTCATTTTGGAGCCGCCTTCAGGTTGTGTTACAGAGAAATTATCAGAGGTTTCAGAGGAAGGAAATTGAGGGTTTTGGGGGCATTTGGGGAAGATAATCAGAGGGTTCCAGATCAGATTTACGGCAGCCATTTGGGCAGGGCTTAGCATCACTTTGAAGGTGTCTGCAACAATTTCCAACCCTTTTCCAAGCTAGGCGACTTGCAGCCTTTATTTGGAGGGTTTCCAGTTGACCCCTTTCAGATCTAAAGGTTGAAATGTCATTTCCTCTATTTGCTAATGTTATTTCTGAAGACTCTTAATTTTTGCTCTAGTATTTGGAGAGTTACGAACCTCTGAAGTTTCCCAGTTGTCTAGGGCACGCTGTGCTTTTTCTGGCAGCATTTTAATTTCTGTAAAACTCCAAAAACAATTTTATTATGTCCTTTATAATAATATCAAGCTCTCTTTAAATTTTCAAGTAATTCGAGTGGATATTTAGGGAGATATTAATTTTCTTTAGTTCGCTGTCCTTATTGTAAAAATCTGCAAAAATCAGTATTCTATGTGGCTGCAAATTTTCAATATTTTGTGCATTTTTTAAGTGGTATCCCACTAGGGATATTTTAGTGGTATCAGAGTAGAGGTCTCGAGGTCGAGACTCGCGGAGTGTGGTGGGCTGTGATGTCCCGGACATACGCTAGTCCCAGCGCAAGGTACAAAGATTTGACCAGTAATTTCCTTGGTCACACGTCCCACTCGAGTGGTCTTCCGGTGGACGGAAGATCCACCCTTAAGTGCCACGGTTGTATCGGGCACTCTCAGGCCGGTCTTTTAGTGCAATAGCAACCGCTCTTGGTATCAGAGCAGAGGTCTTGAGGTCGAGACTCGCGGAGCGTGGTGGGCTGTGATGTCCCGTGGACATCTGCCAGCGCCGCAATTGAGCAGGTAGGAGATGTGCCCCATAATTCCCTTGGTCATGCGTCCCCGACTCGAGCGGTCTTGAGGTAGACGGAAGGTCCACCCTTAAGTGCCACGGTTGTATTGGGCACGTTAGGCCGGTCCTTTGGTGCAACGGAAATTGCTCTTTGTATCGAGCCCACCACGCTCCGCGAGGCTCGACCTCGAGACCTCTGCTGATACCAAGAGCAGTTGTCGTTGCACCAAAAGACCGACCTAACAAAGGCCCGATACAACCGTGGCACTTAAGGGTGAACCTTCCGTCCCACCGGAGGACCACTCGAGTTGGGACGCGTGACCAAGGGAATTACGGGCACATCTCCCTACCTTGCACTGGGACTGGCAGATGTCCACGGGACATCACAGCCCACCACGCTCTGCGAGTCTTGACCTCGAGACCTCTGCTCTGATACCAAGAGCGGTTGCCGTTGCACCAAAAGACCGGCCTGACAGTGCCCGATACAACCGTGGCACTTAAGGGTGGACCTTCCGTCCACCGGAGGACCGCTCGAGTCGGGATGCGTGACCAAGGGAATTACGGGGCACATCTCCCTACCTTGCGCTGGGATTGGCGGATGTCCACGAGACATCACAAAATGTTGCTGTCCTATCTAACATGCCTTGGACCTTGTCTAGAAAGCAATCATTTATCCATTTACTCCCTTTCTCATAACATATGTATTGGCCCATGCAATCCCATTTTGAATATCAAATTTAAAGCTAGCAAAGATTGTATGAGTTGGTTTACTTGATGTTTGAATTGTTCCACTGCTGCTTGCTTTGATTAGTTGTACAACCCATAGCGGCTTCTTAGGACAATTTAGAACCCAAGTTTCTTCCTTCATCCTTCTCCCATTCTCTGAGTGATGTCAAGGATGGAATAGTTCTTTGATGTCCTCTCCATAATTCGAATTGAAATTATAAGGGTGCTTACCCTCTTGACAACATTCTGGAACTGCTGTAGTATGGAGCACTAAATATGTGACATGACTATCATTCCTTGGGCTGTCTTTAGAAGGTTTATCTCCTTTGACTGAAGTAGAAGCTTTTGTTAGATTTGCCTCATCATAACCATTCTTTTCAAGTGCCTTTCCATAGTTATCTTGAAAATTCAACTCAAATGGCCATTGCTCAATCTTTAGAATTCTCGGAAGATGGATAGGGGCTTCTTGGAAAAGATCCTCTTTCCATTTGGTACCATTAGTTGCTGATATGGAAATTCCAGCAAGTTGAACATCAACCTTATTAGTTGGAAATTTGGCTTTAACTCCCAAATTCACTCCACGCCCTTAAATTGGATTTTTCTTCTTTCTCTTGGTCTCCGTCTTCATGATACTCTTCCCCTTTTTTTTTCTACTTCTTCCTCCTCATCTGAAATTACTTCTATTTAGTGCAGTTTTCCTTGCCTAAGGAACGATGGACGGAGTCTAGAGATCTTTGCATGAAAAACAAATGTTTTTTCTTCTTAATTCATTCCTTGTATCAACTTCTTTGTTGTTCCTTGGAGGCTCTCTTTGTGGTGTCATCCCCTGCTGAAATGATTTCCTTACTTGGCTTATAGGAGCTGTTCTTGGTTGCCCTTAAAATGGGGGTTTAGGCTGCCCCAATGAAGTCCCTCTTGGCTATCCAAAGGGCATATTTTTACTCTTAACAGTTGAAGATTCCAAATTCTACGATCTCTTGATGGCATCTTGATGACTCATCTTAATTTTCTTTTGTCCTTCTCTTCTCCTTAGTTGGCAATAATCTCTAAAAGAAAACAAATCTTTTGTGTTGTTGCTCAAGGATGTATATTCATCCTTATAAAGCTCCCATTCATCAGCAACTCCAACTGCTTGTGGCTGTTCTAACTCCACTTATGGCTCTTCTCTTTGGAGGAATTTGGCACGGAAGAATTGAGAGGGGTCTTACTTGAGATCCTTTCTTCATGATTGGCATAAAAGCTTCCTTCACAATGATTACCTTGATTTCCTTGGAGATTTGGTATGGTAATGCTTAGCCCTTGTATAGATCGATTCAAATCAGCAATAACTTCTACAAAGGAGTCTCTTAGATCCCTTTGAGCATCCAACAAACGGGTTTGCAATTCTCTGTTGCCTCTAGTGAACACTTCATTCAAATAGCTCATTTTATCTGTTGGTGGAGGCCTTTCTCTATCACCCATACCTTCCTTTCCTAGAGTTTTTCTTGAGTAGTGATATTTAAAACCCTCTTCACCTGTGTCCATGCAAAACTGATCTTCTTCTTCACAGGCTGGGAGAATCACAACTCTGATACCACTGTAATGTCCCCTTAGGGCATAAAATAAAGAAATTTGGATTTCCTAGAGAACCCTTATAAAAAATGACAACAGTTTGATTTTATTTAAAACCCTTACCAAAAAAATACAACAATCTGAAATTTCACTTTATTTATCAAAATACCCACAACCCACAATACTCGAAAGGCTTAAAACATATAGGAGACCTCTAGTAACATCAACATGGACGGAAATAATTTTTCTAACAAGGATATGAAATTATTTTAATTGATTTTAGACTTGGAAATAATCAAACTTCAAAATTTCATATCTCGCAGAATACTTGGGACAATTCAAAGGATAGCTCAAAATGATCACAAAAATAACAGCTATCAATTAAAGCAAATCTTAGTTTTTTCCACCCACCGAAAGACCTCCAAAAATGATCCCGAAATCTCCAAATGTGTTGATCAAACTGGAAATGGATGTGAAAGCCATGAAAATGTTTGCCAAATACAACCGAAAAATGTCACAAGTGAATCTTAACGATTGTTGGCTGACTCAACACAAAAAAACCTTGAAAATCAGACACGCAGATGATGCCCTAGCTGTAATAAATATGAAAACAGCCCTAAAAGGTGCCCTAGATCAGAAAAACAACCTTCTAATAACTAAAATTTTGAATCAGTAGCACACTAGTGGATCCGGTGGATCCACCTCACAAAGTTGATAAGTTTTCGTTCTCCAACCTTCAAACCTTGGAGGTTTTCCTCCCCAAAGCTCTTCCTTGTTCGGGTTTTCGTCCTTAGAAGATTTGATGCAAGCAAATAACTTAACATGTAATGATAGAAAATAGATTGGCAAAAGATGATCTCAAATGAATACTCAAACCTCCTTGTATAACCTTTCCTTTCTGTTTTCCAAGTTGGGTGCTCCATGTGGGACTAAAAATGATTTTTAATTTATAAAATAACTTCCTTATTTCTATTTTATCTTTATGAATACACTTTATCATAAAGTCACTTTAATAATAGAAAGTCCCTCTTTTAATTAATCCTTATAATTTAAAGTTGTTTTCTCTATAAATATTACAAGGTTTAATAAAGTAACTTAAAATTACAACAATAAACTACTTCCCTTGTATTTCCCTTTAAGCCCCTAGTAAATCATCTAGGCGAAAGGGTCTCATGGTGAGCTCGTGTTAAAGAGGGACATTACAATGACTTGGGGATAATCAAGAATCTTTTTGTTAGAACATATAAAGTACATTGCTAAGTTCTCAATTGTATGCATGTGAAAGTAAACTAAGCTAATGGAATGGATTTAACACCAAGTAAATCCTAACTTAGTTCATTTTAAACAAATACATCAAGATTGAATTAAAAGGAAAATCTTAATTAAATTGCACAAAATAAAAATCTAACGCTGAACGTAAACCTCCCTTTTGATGTTTGGATGTGGTCTGATATGTTGGTACTCCATTATGTGAATAGAATGCAAGTTACATGCAATTAACGGGTTTTATTAAAGTGGAAGAGATCTCATCAATATGGCTTAAGTACCATTTTTAATCTTCTCCTACTAACTTTAGCAAAGAGGTTTCTCAATTTATGCAAGTTGCCATTCAGCCTTTGTTTATTATCTTCCTTCATACAAGTTGCCATTCACTAGTAAAATGTAAGTTGCCATTCTCTTGAGAGGATTCTCCATTCACAGTTTCCGTTGAAGATCAAGGATTTATTTGTGTTTTCCAGAGTTGTTGAAGGTTAGATTTGCAAATTTCTGTTACTTTCAGTGAGGGTTTGAAGGTGGAAGCTTGTTGCAGATTGTTTACCTTTATTTGCAGCCATATCTAGGGTTATCTACACCCTTGTGGGTGGAGTTAGGTACATTGTAGGGCACGAATGTCCCGAATCTCATCACCAACAACTTTGTCGTAATTTTAGAATCCAAGATCAACTGGTTTGAATACTTTTTGGGCTTGGGAAACTCTACTTTCAGTATTGTCTGAGGATTGTCATCTGTTGATTTATAATAAATAATTCAGCCTTCTATTTTGATCCAATCGGGTATTTTTCTCATCTTCTTTTCCTTATAAAAATTGTAGATCAGTTTGGGAAAGAAATTTAGTTGATTTACTTCTGTTTTGGTTGATTTTCTTCCTTCATGCAAGTCACCATTCACTAGTAAAATTCAAATCTGCACTTGTTTATTTTGTATAGTTGTTACCAAATGCATTTTTGGGTTGGAATTTGCAGAAAATTCATCCGGGGTTAGAATTTGTGCATTTGGTGACATTATAGTGGTATCAAAGCAGTGATTCACCCAGCCTATGAAGGAAAAAAAATACATCAGGCATGCAGCCCCGTAGAGAGTTACAACCATGGTGGGGTAAGATTTCTATTTTTGATGGTACTAATAAACTTTCCGTGAGATCATGGTTGCTAGAATTGGAGGCATACTTGCTATCAAACCCTATGTGTGTGGAGGATGCCCTCAAATTCATCCCTTATCATTTGGAAGGGATAGCAAAGGATTGGTGGTATCATTTGATAAAGACCCAAGGGGAAGAATCTGTTTGCTTCTTTGATGACTTCAGCCAAAGGTTCATGGAGAGGTTCGATGTACTGCGGAGGGCAAAAGTGAGCAAGTGGTAGAGGAGGAAATCAAGGAGCTTGAGCCCAAGAAGGAAGAGAACTCCAATCTGCAAGTTGATGATGAGAGTTTGGTGGTGAAGGCCCAAATTCCAAATGATGAGGACTACTTTCAGCTTGTTGCCTTGTCCGGAACAACAATACATGAGGAGATACATGAGAAGCAAGATGGTGAAAAGAAAGGGGATAACAATCAGCTTGCTGGTCCTAACATAACAACTATTGGTGATACTTCAAGGTATGAAGAGGATAATAATGGGTCATATTTATTGCTGCATAGTAAACCATTTCAGATTTTCTTTTCTCATGCTAAGTATGGTAATACAAATTGTAATATGGAGCATATGGATCCCTTGTTCCAAATGCATAATTGTGGGCATTATGAGAGCTACATACTTTGGCAAGAGCTCTCTCATTTGTGATGTACAGGATCAAGACTCTTGGAGCACTACAACATGTTTTATCTATTGCATATGGCACTTGGGTGTGAGAGTTGCAATTGCTTGAGGGCAAACAATTTGGGAAGGGAGGATTGTAATATCCCCTTCTCAGTCGAAGACCCTTAGCCCATTCATTGTTTCCTGACGGCTAAGGGAGGAATAAAAGGGAAACTTAGTCATAATGAATTAATTATAAAATGCAATATAAATATTATTATAACCACTTTAAATTAATTTATTAATGATAAAATTAAAATAAAAAAAAGAAAAGGAAAAAGATTAATTGATAAAATAAAAAGAAATAAATTGATAAAGTCACTTTAATTTATTTTGTTTCCTTTAGGAAAATGCGCCTACTTCTATGTGGAGGAGAAAAAAGCTAAAGAAAAATATTAAATGCGGGGAAATAAATCTAATTGGTGGTTATGGGTGGCTAAATAGCCAAATGAGGTTATAAAAGCAAGTCGAATTGCAAGGGGAAGGCATTTCTTTTGTTGATGATAATTTTTAGATTTGTGGTGTAAGCTTGCATGCTTTCCAAAAGAACTCCAAAAGACGAAAAACCCTTTGAAGTTAGCTCGAGGACGAAAACCCTCTCGAGGATTAGATAGAGGAATGAAAACTCTTCTCTCTTGAGAGGATTCTCCATTCAAGAGTTTCCATTGAAGATCAAGAATTTATTTGTTGGAAATATTGTCATTGATGTCAATGGCTTAATCATTGATGTATTTGATTAATGGAATCGTGTACGGAAGCTAACGTAAACTACGACGGATGTTGACGGAAATGGTAGAAAGTAACGGAAATAACCAGCAGTATGAAGAGCCTCGAAAAGACATTTTCGAATGGATAGATATGATCGATTAAGTGCAAGAAAGACTATGGTACAATCAGATTTTGAACAACTATCGTGATATGGAAGTTTGGTAAAAAGTAACGGAATTATGGCCGGAAAAGGTGACAAAAATATTCAGCAAGTTATGGAAGAAGATGATCAGATTTGGAAGCATGATTCATGGAGTATCATCAGCAAATAAAGAATCAAACACAACCAGCAATTAAATGTGCAAATAGCGGGAAAAGCACAACATAGAGGGCCACGATTTTCCCAAGGAGGCCCATGTTTTTGGGCAAAAAGGCCCATAGGAGCAGCGATTTGTCTAAGGAGGGGCAGTGCTCCTATCAAGGGGTTAATTGCATTGTTTAATGTGCATTTAATAATTGTTATGGGCTGCATTAATTACTTTTGGTTTTAGCCGACTAATGCACTTAATTATGTTGTGTTAATTAAATAATGGAAAGGTTGTGTTGGTTGGAATGATGTGTCTTTTCGAAAGGATGTGAGAAGGATATATAAGGAGATAGAATCATTTGATTTAGATAAGCACACACATTGAATATTTTGAGTGAAGAGAGAAGAGTAATAAGAAGAAGAGTAGATTCAAAGGTGTAAAGATGAAAAATTGCAGCAACTTATATATGTGAAGGTGTTGGGATAATTAGACTGAGTATTTTGAGTAGCAGTTTTGTAATAAAGTACAACAAATCCCAAAAATAAAAGTGTGAAGTGCAGATCCAAATAAGAAAACCATCACTTGTTGAATAAGCAACAAGTCCACGGTGGTAAGAGGAATTTTTGATAAGGGGTTGGTGCTCCTGTGAGTGGGTGCTCACGAATTCGAAGGGGTTGGTGCTCCTGTAGGTTGGTGCCTACAAAATTGTAATTTGGGGATTGGTGTCTCCTGTAGGTTGGTGCCTACAAACATTTGAGAAATATAATAAGGAAGATTTTCTCTGTGGTTTTCTCTGAAAGGGTTTCCATATAAATTTGTGTCTATTTGCATTGTGTTGATTTGCTTTACGTTCTTTGATTGCTTTGATATATTCATTGTGAAACAAATTAATTGTGATTATGGATCTGAGATTAAGTGTTAAATTCAAAGAATATCATAATAGTGATTCACCCCCCTCTCAGTATTATCTTGTGCTTAACATTATTTTTGTTTTTCCAGCAGTTGTTGAAGGCTAGATTTGCAAATTTGTGTTACTTCGTAAGATAATTCAGTTGAAGACCTTTAGCCCAATTTTGTTTTCCAACGGCTAAAGGGTGTTAGAAAGGGAAACTTATCATAATAAATTAATTATAAAAGTACAAAATAAAATAATATTATAAGCACTTTATATTAATTTATTAATGATAAAGTCAATTTAAAAATAGAAAAGACAAATATAAAGTGATAAAGTAAAATAAGAAAAAAAAATATCACTTTATATTTATTATTCTCCCCTAGGAGAAAATGCGACCCCTTTGAAGGAAAAAAAAAAGGGTGTAAAAATAATTAAATGCGGGAGGTGCAATCTGATTGGAAGATGAGGGTGACTATTTGGTCAAGTTCATCTATAAAAGCAAGTCTACTTTCTTGTTGAAGGAATGCTTTTCTATTTTACAAAAAAATGATTTTTGTCTGAGCTTAGAGCTTTACAAAAATATTTCTAAGGACGAAAACCTTTATAAATAATCTCTCGAGGACAAAAACCCTTCTCCTAGTCGAGAGGATTCTCCACACAGGGGTTTCCATTACGTGTCAAGGAGTCAGTTGATTTTACAGTGGTTTTCTAATTGTATTGAAGACTGTAATGTTGTAGCTTTTCACAAGGGTTTGAAGAGGAAATTTGTGGTTGTGTTTTTCCTTTGTTTCTAGCCCTTTTTGGTGGTGCGACTTGCATAGTGGACTGTTTGGAGGTGTTTTGGGATGCTAAAAACCAGATTTGGGTTGCTGTTATAATTGCAGATTTTTAGTGATCTGAATCAACTTTGTGGAGTGGATTTTGGCTCCAAAATATCCTATTTATAGCTGTGTTTGAAGGCAAGTATTTGCTGATTTTTAATAAATTATTTCAGCCTCTTTTTGGGTCTCAAATATGGAATTATCTGTGTTTTAGCTGAATAAATTAAGTGGATCAGTTTATGATGAAATTGTCATGAATTATCTCTTAATTTTGATGAGTCTCATTCTCATACCTAGTCGTCATTTCTAGATAAAATTCAGATTTGCACTATATCTTTTGCTATAATTTCTATAATCTGTATTTGGGGTTTGGGATTTGCCTTAAATCCAATTGGGGTCAAAAAGTGTCCATTCGGGGACATTATAATGGTATTACAAAGAGTGAATCCTTACGTCGTGAGAAAATCAGATCTGAATGCAATCAGGAAAAAGCCATATAGTATATCAAAGAAGGAATACCCCAAAGAAGGTGACAATGGAAGAGCATGATCAAAGAGCTCCTCCCAATGATGAGCTTAGCTACATGCATGAAGTCATCACAAGAAGTCAAAGAGAGCTGCAACAATCAATGAGAGAGAACCAAAGAGAAATGCGTGATGCATTGACCGGTTCCATTAGAGACTTGGCAAAGATCCTACAAGGGAACAATGTGTCTACCAACCAAGGAGCAAACCACAATGGTGAAGGAAGCTCTACAGGACCAGCTAGGACCTCCTCCAAGCCTACACATCAAACTTTCAGGGAAAAGTTTCTCCAAAGAGAGGAACCAGTTGAAGAAGAAGCCCAAACTGATGTTGATGATATAGAAGTATGGGGTGACGAGTATGCAAATCTTAGTTACAGAGTGAGGGAGATGCTATCCTTCAGAGACTACTGCTAGGTGAAGAATAACAAAGATGAAATTTCTCTTTTGGGGCAAAAGCGAAAAGTAAGGAAATTAGCTCAAACCCCAATACAAACCAATTTGATTTTTATTATCAACCATTGAAATAAATCTGAAATCTGCAAACTTCCGGACGGTGAACTGTTTATGGAATTCAAGTTCACCTTTCACCATGCAAATCAACAAATATTGTCACAAAATAATTACTCTATCCACGACAATATTTATGAATCACAAATACATCAAATGATGGATGGAATATCAAATTACACAAAGTGGGAATTAATTATTCAAATTAGCAAAAACTAGCCAAATCCGAGGGCTAGGAAAAATAGCTAAACTTCTTCAAACAATCGCCAAAATGGAGATTCCGACTTTATAAAATATGACAAATTAGATTATGAAATGAAAATGCAATTTTATGTTCACCAAACACTCAAACCCTACACCAAGGTAGGTCGCTCCATAGGTAGCAAGCAAAAAAAAAATTTAAAAGTGAATATTTTCTCCACAAATTTGCGCTTTACTTCAAAACCAAGCAATGATGAAGGGTTTTCGTTCTTCACCTAAACCACTAGAAGGGTTTTTTGTCCTTCTAGGAAGCCACACAAGAGGGGTTTTGTCCTCAAGTGGATGAACAAGGAGCGACAAACTCACAATACCCAATATTAGGAAAATGCACCAAATTGGATGCCCAAATGATGTCTTAAGACTCCTTTTATATTCCTCTATTGGTGCCAAACCTTGAAAAGCGTAAGGCTGACCCATAAGACATCTTCTTTTCCTTCATTAGCTTCCTTTATTTGACTTTAACTCAATTGACCTGCTATAAGAAGAAAAATACTAAAAAGAAAATATAAAAATTAGAAAAATAAAAGCAAATGGAAGCTCACTGTTCTTCTCCAACTCCTCTACTTTGTTGCCATGGAGAAGGAATGGCAAGAAGTCCAAATCACGCTCTCAAATGGGAAAAGGGGACATTACAGTTCTCCCTTCCCAAAATTGCTTGTCCTCAAGCAATTGCAAGTGCTCGGATCCCAAACAAGTTTCAGCTGCTCCCTTTTTGTATAATCACCATCCAAACATTGGTGACCCACCATCTCTTTCCTGCTGTCCCAATCACCAATATAATCTTGCTCTTCTTCTTCAAAATTCAGGATGAGGGGAACTAGAATCCCACCTTTAATTGCACAAAATAGTGCAAGTGTGTCATTGTGTAGAAAATACAATTTCCGGCTATAAAAATGTCTTTCTATGAACCAAGACTTCAAGAAGAACAAACTGAAAATGAATAAATCAGCAGACTCCTTTGGTGGAACCATCTTCAATTTGACCCTTGGGTCAAGGTATTTGCCATCCCATCTTTCTCACGTTTAGACCATTGATTCCTTGAGAGAAATAACACCATAGTGACTGAATGAGGGCTGCAAAGTGACTACAACAGCCATGAAGTGCTTGGTGCTTCTTCAACCATGTGCTTAGAAGCTCCTTCTTTGGTACCTTATAAGTAAACAAATGGCTGGAAAATTTGTGATCAATAGTAGAAAGGAGAGCACAACAAATGTAATCATGACATACCATCAAAATTTTCCCTTCTATCCATGTTATGGGAGTTGGCCACAAGGTTATAGCTGATAAGAACTTTGAGAAAGGGCTGGAAATGCTTACATAAAAGCTTATGGCAGTGTTCTTGGAATCAAAAATATTGTAGTCTTACTACCTTGCTCCATCCCAACAACCTCAAGATCATTACCCCAAAATGGACAAATTGTAAAATGAAGCTTGTGGATTCTTTGTTCTAATTTCATGATTGTAAGCATTATGAGAACTACATACTTTGGCAAGAGCTCTCTCATTTGACAGTAATGCAAATTATAAAATGAAGCATGTGGATCCTTTGTTCTAATTTCATGAATGTGGGCATTATGAGAACTACATACTTTGGCAAGAACTCTCTCATTTTACAGGTATGGGAGCCAAACTGCTGGAACACTACTGCATGTTTCATCTATTGTATATGGCACTTAGGTGTAATAGTAGCAATTGCTTGAGGGCAATCAAATTTGGGAAGGGTGGATTGTAATATCCCCTTCCCAGTCGAAGACCCTTAGCCTATTTTGTCTTCCCGACGGCTAAGGAATAAACTAAAGGGGAGACTTAAGTTATGATATTTTATTATAAAGTGCAAAAATAAAAATAAAACATTATAAAAACACTTATAATAAAATATTATAAACTTAATATTAAAATAAAATAGAAAAAAAAACAAAAGGCAAAAGCATTTGGCATTAATTATTCATCCTAGGGAAAAATGCGACCTGCCTAGAGAGGTAAAATCAAATGGAAAAATATTATATGAAGGGACAAATTTGATTGGTTATTCGAGGTGGCTATTCGGGTCACGTTTCTATAAAGGCAAGTCGATTTGCCTTAGGAGGCATCACTTGTTTATTATAAAAATTTCAGATTGCATGTTAAGCATTGTTTGCTTGCATTTTCACTCTTGAGGACTAAAACCCTCCAAGAGCCCTAGAGAAGGACGAAAACCCTTCATCTAATTTGTGAGGATTCTTTACACAAGGGTTTCCATTTTGCATCATTGGGTTGGTAGTATTATTTCAGTATTTTCTAGTTGTAGAAGGAAGAAAGTTGCAGATTTTTGGCGAGGGTTTGAAGATATGCCCTTATTCCAGATTGGAGCTACTACCTAAAAAGCTGATCCAGGGTGTTTGAGGGCTGCTTTGGAGTTGTTTTTAGTTCTTATTATTACTCCTGATTTTTTTGAATTAGAATCTTCATTTTAAGAATTTTTGGAGTCAAGGAAATATTATTTTTAGTTGTGTCTCGAGGGCGATGTCTGTCTAAAATTTTATAAAATTATTCTAGCGTGTTTTGCTAAGTAGTCAAACGTTTTGGATACAGGAGCGGGAGCGGGGTATCCGATACGTGAAACGACAAATTTTTTTTTGACCCCGGATACAACGTAGGATACGGCAAGATACAAAACTATATAAAAATTAAAAAATATATAAATCTCAGCCTTCTAAATAGGAATTTAATTATAAACCACATATTATGTATATGAAAAACAAGATAAAAGACAAGTTATACTATTAACTATAAATTTATAATAATGTACAGTATATACAAAACGAATAAAATTAAATTTATAGTGTATGTTATAGATTGTATAAAATTAAATAATGTATTTTATATAAATGTATACAATGTACAGTATACTTGTATAAGTTGTATATACCATAGTTGGAATACTCACATAGTTGTATTTTTTAATTACTAACTGTCTACAAAGTGGTCAAAGCTCATGATTCTTTCAGAAGATTGCAAGAAGTTGCTTGGTCCAAAAAGGTGCAAAAATGGATTTTATGAAAATAAGAAAAATATTGCCATCAATGCGCAAAGCTCGAGAAAATATACACTTTTGGAGAAAACGACACCTAAAACGGAGCCATAGAATGAAAGTTATGGCTCATGCAAGTTTTTGCTGCTACATCTTCCTGACCCTTTCCAAAAATGGCAAATTTTTTTCTATGCTTGTGTTTTCTTCACCAAAAATCCAAAAAAGGAAAGAAATTCCAAAAAAGGAAGAAAACGATTCGGGCAGAAAAAAATAGGAGAAAATGCGTTTTGCTATTGGGAGCGCCGCAGGCTTGAACGCCGTTTCAAAGCAGCCTCCGGCTGCTCCCAATAGCAAAAACGCATTTTCTCCTATTTTTTTTTGCTCAAATCATTTTTTTGGATTTTATGAAAATTAGAAAAATATTGCCATCAATGCGCAGAGCTCGAGAAAATATACACTTTTGGAGAAAACGACACCTAAAACGCAGCCATAGAATGAAAGTTATGGCTCATGCAAGTTTTTGCTGCTACATCTTCCCGGACCCTTTCCAAAAATGGCAAATTTTTTTCTGTGCTTGTGTTTTCTTCACCAAAAATCCAAAAAAGGAAAGAAATGCCAAAAAGGAAAAAAACGATTCGGGCAGAAAAAAAAAGGAGAAAATGCATTTTTTGCTATTGGGAGCGGCCACAGCTGCGGAAATGGTTGGGTACGGCCCGTGCCATACCCGGCCGCTTTCCGTAGGCCTCCGGCCGCCTCCCATCCTCGCCTCGCTCCCATCGCCGCTCCAGCTCCCCGCCACTCCCGTGCACTCGCTTCCAAGGTTTTTGCCGCCGCTTTCGGCAACTTAGGTGTTTTGGAGCTCTAATCGGATCTGCATATTATATGTTGTTACAATTTCTATAATCTGTAAATTTGAGTTGGGGATTGCCTAAAATCCATCTAGGGCAAAATTTGTCCATTTGGGGACATTACGGATACGTTCAAAATTTTCCCTTCTATCCATGTTATGGGAGTTGGCCACAAGGTTACAACTGATAAGAACTTGGAGAAAGGGCTGGAAATGCTTACATAAAAGCTTATGGCAGCATTCTTGGAATAAAAAATATGGTAGTCTTACTACCTTCCTCCATCCCAACAACCTCAAGACCATTACCCCATGATTTAGTAGCTTCAAAAGGAACATTCTTATAGCTGTTCAGAATTGGAAACATCTCATAATCTGATTGAACCCAAATCAACAACTTAATTTTTCTCCTAGATGGCTGAACTTGCATGTGCCCAACCATAAATAAGTTTTTCCAAAGGGCTGATATGTGAAGAAGAGTATCATAATGAAATTTTCCCAAAAATTGGAACCATTGCATTCCCCAAGCAACATTAACTTCAGCTGGCCTAATTTCAAGAAAAACATTACATACCTTGTGCCTTTCCATGAAATTTGACAACATGAAGATGCTATTGGTGACCTTGAAGCTTCCAAAGTTAATTATGCTCAGCCCCTGTGAGAGTTGGCATGTATGAGAGCTGATCCATAAAGCAAAGATGTGAGTCATCCTTAGACACTCAAAGATGGAATTACCAATCAAAGTGACCGTGCAATCAGACCTTCCTTTTTAAGGCTCACCATAGTACCAACCATACATGTGCTAAAACAATTTAGGTGTTGTTCCCAAGTATCCTTGCACCCTTGGCTACACCATTCACTTCTTATCTTCCTTCTACTTGGCATAGGCTGAACATTAGAGTAAAAACTCAGCAATAACATGGAGTAGAGCAATGTAATATAGTTATCATACCTCTCTGAAAATGCGAACTGTTTTGGCATGTTGGTGAGCAATGAATTTGAAACCCTTTTGAGCCATGAGCTGCCCTTAACCTTCCTAAAACTCAGAATTTCTGAGTTAGAACCAGCACTTAGAAAATATTTCAAAAACACCTTACCTCCATGAACTTTTGCTTTCCGAGTGTCATTCTTGAGGCCCCTTTGCAAAACAGATTGGCCTTGCGGATGGTGGAGGTGAGAACATTGCAACAACATAAGAAAGAGTACATAGTCCTCCTTCCTTCCCCTTTGTTCATGATGTCCATCATTTTGGTATAGCAACATGTTAGACAATAAATCTGAGTTGTTTCTAGGTCCAGGGCTGCTTACCTTCACTATATCTTTTAGCCTCTTCACGCTAGCAATGGTATTTATGCATGGAACCTTTTCAACATCCTCTTCATTCTCTTGCTCTTCATGATTCTTTCCATCCTTTTGTTTATGCCTCCAAGATCCTTTAGTATCTTACCACATGCAACCATTAAAAAGCAAAGGAATATCATGAACAACCAAAAGCCTTTTACCTTCTTCTTTGCTTGATGCTTGCTTGACAATTTTCCCATGTTCTTGAGCTTTCGTAGGGCTGAGATTTTCCTCAAATGACCTTCTTTTTACTACTGTTAGGTACAGACCAACAACTTCACCTATTGCGATCCTTGGTTTCCCATGGAGAAATTCTTCCTCTCTTCTTGACCTTATCAATTTGGGTGAGTTATCTTTAATGCATTCATCATTGTGACCCCAAAATTCCTTTCTAGGCACATGCATAACAGCTGAGATATGAATCAAATGGAAAAAGGAATTGGTTATCTTTACAAACATACCATGGTCTTTGGAAGGGGGAAGCTTCTCACCAATTCTGTCTTGGCCCATGCACATAAAGCGGTCTTCACCCGGTTTGGATGTTGCATGAGAGAGTGTATGTGCCCTTTACCATCAAGGTGTTCCCACTCTTTGGTCCATGTTTCTCCAATCAAATGATCTTCCTCTTTTTGAACTATCTCCATATCTTGATTGTTTGAGCTTGGGTTGCCTTTGTGGCCTTTACCAAGGCTCAATTCTTCATCATTATGCTTCCTTTTGACCGCTGTTATAAAAAGTCCAGCAAGCTTGTTGTCCTCATATCTATTCGGACAAAGGTTCCCTTCTTCTTTTCCCACTTGCTCAAGCCTAAATTCATCATGAGCTAAAAGAAAATTAGTATTAACCAAACCATGATCCAAAATTACCTCATATTGTTGAATATCTAGAATAGGAATGGAAGTAAGGGTTGCAACTTCATCCTTCCTTGGCTTGTGCTTCACTATGTCATCAAACCCTTGTGTCACCAAGGTGTTGTTAGGATACCCAACCAAGAGATCAATTGTGACAAGAGGATCGGTAGTTTCTAACCCTCCCAAGGGCTGTTCCCTCTCCATAACCAGCTCTGAAAAACACTATCTTCCTCATCCTTAGGGCAATAGACATGCTTCTCCCCCCCTAGCAAACTTGGGGTTTTGGTCCCTTCTTCAACAAACTCCATAACCACTCCTTGCTTTGCCAACAAGATGGGGCTCTTTCCCTCAAGGGTAGGGATATTTTTCCCATGACCCTTGTGCATGGCTTGAGGCTTGGACCGAGTTCCAATGCCCACTCTTTCTGTTTCCAAATTTATGAATTTTGAAAAGGTTAGGGCATCACGGATTTTCTCCGGAAGAGCTTGATATTCCTCAAAACAAGTTGTTGCCTTGTTGACCTTAGAAACTCTAGGCTCTTCCTTGAATGCCCTTCCTTCTTGTAAGCTTTGCACGGTGGAGGCAAGAGAATCCATGATACCTGCTAGTCTTTCTTACACCTTTATCAATTTGTCCATTGAAATGCTAGGTGTTCGAGAATCCGAGCTTTGCATACCACCGAAATGTCCCTTTTGGAGACAAAACTGATCATTAAGGAAATTAACTCAAACCCCAATAAAAACAAGTTTGATTTTTATTATCAACAATTGAAATAAATTTGAAATCTGCAAACTATTAAGGCAGTGAATAGTTTATAGAATTCAAGTTCACCTTTCACCATGCAAATCAACAAATAATGCCACAAAACAATTACTCTATCCACGACAATATTTATGAATCACAAATACATCAAAAGATGGATGGAATATCAAATTACATAGCTGGAATTAATTATTCAAATCAGCAACAGACTAGCCAAATCCGAGGGCTAGGAAAAATAGCTAAACTTCTCCAAAAATCACCAAAATGGAGATTCCGGCCTTATAAAATATGACAAATCAGATTATGAAATGAAAATGCAATTTTATGTTCACCAAACACTCAAACCCTACACCAAGGTAGGTCGCTCCACATGTAGGAAGCAAATAAAAATTTGAAAGTGAATGTTTTCTCCACAAATTTGCCCTTTACTTCAAAACCAAGCAATGATGAAGGGTTTTCGTTCTTCACCTAAACCACTAGAAAGATTTTCGTCCTTCTAGGAAGCCACACAAAAGGGTTTTCGTCCTCAAGTGGATGAACAAGGAGCAACAAGCTCACAATGCCCAATATTAGGAAAATGCACCAAAACTAGACACCCAAATGATGTTTCAAGGCTCCTTTTATATTCCTCCATTGACGCAAAAGCTTGAAAAGGGTAAGGCCGAACCATAAGAGATGTTCTTTTCCTTCATTAGCTTCCTTTATTTGACTTTAACTCAACCGACCTGCTATAAGAGGAAAAATACTAAAATGAAAATATTAAAATTAGAAAACAAAAGCAAATGGAAGCTCAATGTTCTTCTCCAACTCCTCTTCTTTGTTGTCATTGAGAAAGAATGGCAAGAAGCCCAAATAATGGCTCTCAAGTGGGAAAAAGGGACATTACAAAGGTTCATGAAGAAATCGAAGAGTTCAACAAGAGCAACCAAGGGGAGACATTTAACAAAGGTTGGGTTTGGTGACTCTTCCTTCATATGATGGCTTAGATAGGTGTTTTGCTAGAGCTTGGTTACAAAACTTAGATACATATCTTTCTTTAAATCATATCTATGAAAAAAAGGCACTCAAGTTTGCAACCTTGCATTTGAAGGGAGTTGCACATGAATGGTGGTACCATGGAATCATCACCTAAGGGCATGGTTTTATCACCACCCTTGAGGAATTCAACCTATGCTTGACAAATAGATTTGAGAGGATGGATCCAAATATGCATTTCAGGGAGCTGACCCAACTCAAGCAAGAAGGAACTCTAGATAAGTATATTTCTGATTTTCAAAGACTTGTAGTAATGACGCTTTGATATCACCAAAGGAGACTTTTATTGTTTTTGTTGAAGGGTTAGGAGAGCCACTAAAAGGCCTAGTCAAAGCCTTTAATCCTCCATCTCTTCAAGGTGCCATTAAGAAGTCATTGGACTTAGAGAGTTCAGTCCCAAAGGGGAGAAATCTGCAGTTTGGATAGGAACGAACTTTGTCGTTGGGGCAACAAAGAGTTCATTTGAGCTGCCAATAACAACTCAAATTGATAAAAGAAAGGGGCAACATTTGGTGGACAACAAGGAAAGGAAAAGGAATGGGAGAGAAACATCCAAGAAATAGAAGCAAGGAATGAGCTAAGGAGAAAGAAATTATGCTTCGATTGTAAGGACCCATGGACACCCAACCATCATTGCAAAGGTAAGGGGTCAATCCACTACATTGAGGTAGTTTCAGATAATGATGAGGATGAAGATAATGCTGATCCAAAGAAGAATGAAGACCAAGTCAAGGAAGGAGAGGTGGTTATCACAGTGCCACACTTGCTACATTAGTTGTACCACCTAGTTTCTATGCTTTCCGAGTTAGAGGAGATCTTCTTGGGCAAAAGATCACCATATTAATTGATAGTGGAGCAACACACAACTTCATTCTTTGAAGATTTGGTTGCGAAGGGATTACCAAAAAAGATTTTCAATAAATTTTCAATGTGATTGTGGCAGATGGACATTCAATCACATGCACAAAGAAGGTTCCACAACTCAAGTTCACCATAGGAGATCATGAGGTAAGAGATGATTTTTATGTTGTTAGTATTGGTGGATTGGATTTAGTACTTAGTGTACAATGGCTGCAATATTTGGGCGAGTTCATCCAAAATTATCACACCATGGAGTTGAAGTTCAAAGTGCAAGACAAGGAAGTTGTTTTGAAAGGAATGAGGAATGATATTCCTTAAGTTGTGGCAGCCAAGGGCATGGAGGAATCTTTCGAAGAAGGGTGGATTGCACATGATGAGGATGGTGAAGAAAGAACCATGTCATTACAACAGCTTGTATCGTGAAGATATTCAGCCCATTGTAGATAGTGAGGACATCACAAGGTATGGAATAAGTGAGATAATGTCATATCTATTACTACATATTCAGATTTGTTTCCCTCTTGATAAAAATGATGAATTAGAGGATGAAATATGTAATATAAAGTATGTGATACAACTTTGTGTATATGATCATCTTGAGAGAGGTATATTGTGGCAAGATCTAAGGATTTTGGATCACTTCAGCATGTTTTGTCTCGTGTGCATGACACTTGGACAAACGAGTTTGGAATTGCTTGAGGGCAAGTAATTTGGGGAAGGGAGTACTGAAATGTCCAACTTCCTATGATAATTCAATCGAAGACGTTTAGCCCAATTCAATTTCCCAACGGCTAAAGGGTGTTAGAAAGGGAAACTTATCATAATAAATTAATTATAAAAGTGCAAAATAAAATAATATTATAAGCACTTTATATTAATTTATTAATGATAAAGTCAATTTAAAAATAGAAAAGACAAATATAAAGTGATAAAGTAAAATAAGAAAAAAGAAATATCACTTTATATTTATTATTCTCCCCTAGGAGAAAATGCGACCCCTTTGGAGGAAGAAAAAGGGTGGAAAAAACATTAAATGCGGGAGGTGCAATCTGATTGGAAGATGAGGGTGGCTATTTGGCCAAGTTCATCTATAAAAGCAAGTCTACTTGCTTGTTGAAGGCATGCTTTTCTATTTTACAAAAATCTGATTTTTGTCTGAGCCTAGAGCTTTACAAAAATATTTCTAAGGACGAAAACCTTTAGAAATAATCTCTTGAGGACGAAAACCCTCTAAGAGATCTAGTAGGACAAAAACCCTTCTCCTAGTTGAGAGGATTCTCCACACAGGGGTTTCCATTGCATATCAAGGAGTTAGCTGATTTTCCAGTGGTTTTCCAATTGTATTGAAGGCTGTAATGTTGCAGATTTTCACAAGGGTTTGAAGAGGAAAGTTGTGGCTGTGTTTTCCTTTGTTTCCAGCCCTTTTCTGGGTGGTGCGACTTGCATAGTGGACTGTTTGGAGGTGTTTTGGGCTGCTAAAAACCAGATTTGGATTGCTGTTATAATTGCAGATTTTTAGTGATCTGAATCAGCCTTTGTGGAGTGGATTTTGGCTCCAAAATATCCTATTTACAGCTGTGTCTGAAGGCAAGTATTTGCAGATTTTTAATAAATTATTTCAGCCTCTTTTTGGGTCTCAAATATGGAATTATCTGTGTTTTGGCTTAATAAATTCAGTGGATCAGTTTATGATGAAATTGTCATGATTTATCTTCTAATTTTGATGAGTCTCATACTCATACCTAATTGCCATTTCTAGATGAAAATCAGATCTGCACTACATCTTTTGCTATAATTTCTATAATCTGTATTTGGGGTTTGGGATTTGGCTTAAATCCATTTGGGGTCAAAAAGTGTCAAGTCGGGGACATTACAACAAGATTTCTTGTGAGGGAAATGCTCTCTTGAGATATGTGATATCTTACAAGGACAAATTGTAAGGTGTGACAAGGTGTACTAGGTTTCTTATATAGCTTTCCAATTTGGGAGAAGCTTGCAACCTAATGTGGGATAAAGGGAATATAAAATTAGAAATGGATAAACATGATTAGAAGAGATTAATTAGAGGTTAGTGACCCATGGGAGTTTGAGAAGGTTTAATTAATCAATTGAGATTAATTAATAGGCCAAGTTTAGCTTATAGAAGCTATTTGGAGATGATTTAGAGGGAAATCAATAGAATTTGAAGGGTTTGAGAGGGGGATTTAACCAATGAGAGGGTTTATTAATTAAATACAAGATTGTGGAAGGGTAATTAATTAATAATGGTTAATTAATTAATTAAAAGAGGATTTTAACTAACGAAGCGACGTTAATTGACATCCAAGATGAGGGACAAAGCTAGTTAATTAACGAAATGTCGTTAATTGACCGAGAAGATGGGGAATATTAGCTAATTAGAGGAAAAATCACTAATTATAATAAAATGACAGAAAGAAGACAATTAGTGCAATTTTAGTATTAAAATTGCGTGGTCGAAATTAGGTGTCTACATTTTCCCCTCTTTGATGTGGTGTAGCGCGAGCGACGCCTTTTCAAAGATAAAAGAAAAATTAGTAGGATGGACGATACCCCCTCGAGCGTTGATGGGGTGATAGAAGAGGTCGATTGACGCTCGAAAAGAAGAGAAAATGATCATGTTTGAAGAAAAGCCCATCGTAGCGGCGGCCGGCAAGCCATCATGTGGCGGTCGAAACCATCACGGCGAGGACTATGCAAGGGAGGGAGCGAGGGATAGAAACAATTCATTGTTACAATTGTGTCTTGGTGGGTTAGAAGAAATAGAAAAGGTTAGTTAGAGGGAATGTTAGTTAGAATGGGAAGCAAGATAGATGATGGATTGGATATGATGAGGGATGGGAAGATCGTAGCGTAATTTGTGTACCATCATGACTCGGAAGTATCTTTTTATTTGATGTAAGCATACAACAAAAACCGTTAAAAACCTCATATGGGATTGCGCCTTTGCCAAATCCTGTTGGTGTGAAATTCATATGAGGCTGGCAATAATTTTTCAGTGTCCTCTTCATTGGAGAGCTGCTCTTCTTGGAGATTCAAACTTATTGATTCGAGACCCTTTGCAAGTCTTTGGTAGTGTGTCCATGTCTCCACCCTTTTCATGCTTTGGAAACTCAGATGCAAATATGTTTTCAAAGACAAAGAGGGTACATTGGAGAATTTTAGACATAATTGGAAAGGAGAAGTAAGACTGCAATTGCTGGCTAAAAAACATCTTTTGCTTAAAGAGGCTAAGCAACTTGAACCCTCAGACTACTCTAATATGGCTACTCTTATCATTAGTTTAAGAAAAATGCATAGTTGCAGGGAGACGCGTCCCCCACCTATTGGGACGCGTACTGGGTATGGGTACACGTACCGGGTACGTCTCCCGTACGTGGGAACCTTTGTTAACATCTTCTCCGTCTCCTCCCGTCTCCCCACACACAAATTTTGAAGATAAAAATTACTGCGCATTAGTGTGTTTATTACTGCCTGCAGAATTAGTGTGTTTATTACTGCCTGTAGAATTAGTGTATTTATTACTGCTTGCAGAATTCTTGAGTCCAAAGATTGAGAACGTGTCGAGGGACTCTTTACAGTTAACAACAATGAGAACCTACATCTTAATACAATTAACAATAAAAATGAGCTCGAAACAAATTTTGAGATCATAGTCATGACCATAAAGGATGAAAACATGCACTTCTCTCCCAATTCTGCACCTCACCATGCACACGCAGTAGCCTTGTGCTTGATTATGAATGCATTAAATCCTGAAGTGCAGTTTATTCTTAAGATGGAATCAATGTCTTATGTGGATACTTAGTAATCTATAACAGAAATAGTGCATTCTGAATCTAAATAAATTAATAATGTACAATAGTATTTTTCTAGTAATTTCATATATATTGCCGTCTCCCGCACTGCCTCCCACTTTTCTAAAAATGTCGTACCAAAACCCATACCCGCACTGTCTCCACGTACCCGCACTGCACCCGTGCACTCCGTCTCCCAATGGTAACTATGGAAAAATGTAACCTTGTTTTGTCTCCCGTATCCTTTTAGTTTCTTTGTATAGGCCCTACTTGTAAATATTTTTGTCGATATATGAAGTATTTATTCAAAGTAAAAAAGTAAAATAAAAATTCATATGGACTTTATAGTTCGTAAGATTATAACTTCTTCACAATGCAATAATATATAAATTTCTTTTGGTGTATTGTTATTATTAGTACCATGGCTCATTTATTCACATTGTGGTTCTATGAAGGAATTCATTGAAGTGCTATGGTTTATAAGTTATTTCCATTCTTTGTTGGTATTGTTTGCAAATAACTACATTGAGGTTGTCATTGTTGAGGTATGTGATAAAGTTGTAAAAGGTGATGTGACATTTTGTTATCAAAGTTTGCTATGTCCCCAAATGGACATATTCTAACTTCAAACGGATTTAAGGAAAATCCCAAATAAAATGCAAGTTGAAAATTATTGTTTTTATGAAAGCAATGCAAACAACCCAAAATTCCTTGCCAAAATCCTAGGGGATTTGCCTATGGGTGTAAAATAGCCTCAAAACATCGTAAAAATTATGAAATTAAACTTGTAGCTACCTAGCCCTTGAATTATCAAATCTGAAAATACTTATATTTTTGCAAAATACTGAAAATCTGATTTTTAATTGCAAAAAAAAAACCAAAACTTAAAAAATTCATAGGTTAGAAAATACCCAACAATTTTTGACAAATGATAGCTCAAATTGAAGATAAAATCATAAGCTTTCCAATGATACCAAAATCAGAATTTTTCGATGGGTGGAAGGCACCCAAAACAAACTTGAAAATATGGAAATGTGTAGATGAAACCCTAGCTGTACCCAAAATCAACAACAGCCATTCACCCCTCTTGGAAAGCCCTCAAACATTGCTGGAAAACACAAATATAAGCTTGATCTTCAATAGAAAACACAAATAAATCCTTGATCTTCAATGGAGACCCCTGAATGGAGAATCCTCCCACAAGAAAGAAGAGGTTGCGTTTCTCTTTCTCTAATCCTCAAGAGGGTTTTCATCCTCTAGAGCTAACTCAAAAGGGTTTTCATCCTTAGGAGTTTATTTGCAAAGCTTACAAAGCTCAGACAAAATTTAGAATTTTTATAAAATAAAAGAGATGCTTTACAAAGCCAAGCACACTTGCTTTTATAAGCAATCTTGGCTTAGTAGCCACCCACAACCACCAATCAAATTCCTTTTCCCACATTTAATTCTTTTTTGGCATTTATTTCTTCCTCAACATGGGTCACACTTTTCCCCTAGGGGAAATAAAATATAAAGTGACCTTTTCTTTTTCTTTTTTGAATTTCACTTTATCTTTTCTCTTTTATTTTTATTAAGTCTATAATAAATTAATGTAAGTGCTTTTTATAATATTTATTTTTTAATGCACTTTATAATAATTTATTAAGACTATAGTTTCCCTTTTTAACACCCCTTAGCCGTCGGGAAACAAAATTGGGCTAAGGGTCTTCGATGGGAAGGGGATATTACAAAGTTCAGGTTCGATGAATACATATATAACATTTCTACAATGATTTGTTGGTGTGTTCGTGTTCACACTAGGCTGGTAAAGTCTTTTTGTTAGCCAACTTGGTTTTGTTTTAGTTCACACTCACATAGGGATAAGCTCAAATGAGATAAAGAAAGAAAACAAGAAATTATATTAATGTGCATTGATGACCAAAAGTAGGTCAATGAAACTCAAGGTTACAACAATTAGCAACAGAAGTCCTAGGAAGAGTCCAAGAAGCGAACAAAAGAAATAAAGTACAATAGAAAAATAGAGCCATGTGCCACTAACACAAGTGGCAAAGAAACCAATAGAAATAGCATGTAGAGGGCAAACAAGAGCCCCAAAAGCATGTGTGAAAGAAGACTTGAGGCAAATCTCATTGGATGTCTCTGTTTGTGCTCAAGTGGAGGACACATCGAGCCATTATCGAACACCGTGAAAGATTTGATAATGTTTGCTTGGGGAGTATGCCGGGTCGGAGGAGCCAAGTTGGGAGATCTTAGGTGGAAGTATGATACTTTCTCTAAAATCACCTGTAACATCCAAGGCCGATGTATATATGCTTGAATCAATTAGTTAGTGCATATTTACTCACTCTAACTATTAGTTTGTTCACAACAACTAATTATTGTTGTTGTGAAACAAACTCATCCTATTATATATTGGACTCCCTATTTTGTGTTATTCATCACACATGGAATAGAAAGAGACTTAGTTTGCTGTTCATGATCTTCCTCTCGTGTCTATAACGTGGTTATCTGTGGTAATGGCATGCTGAAGTGATCTTGGGTGAGAAGATTTCTCTTCTTCGACTTGATTAAATCCTTTGTACATATGCAAACTTCATTAGATTTTAAACACTGATTGGATACATGCCATATACTCCAATAAACTTGAAAGAACCTTGACAATATTAGTTTAATCAATATATTATGTAAGAGATTTCCTCCATTCTTTCCCTCTGCATGGACTAGATGAGCTATACCTTCAACTTGATTATGTTATAGTGACAAAGGGCTTGAAAATGCTACTTTAATGGAGAAATAAACATATTAGTATTCTTCTAAAACATGAAAGTACCACTTTCATGGATCTCCTACAATTATAATGAGGTGCTAAAAATGGCATTTATAGTTTAACTGATAAACGATGTCTGGTCTATTAAACAGAAAAAGCATTCTATGCAACAATCTTCACCACGACATAATAAAAGAACGATTGCCCAAGAAAATAGTCCTAATAACGGAACTGATGAATGGACATAAAGAATTGCACATTTGCTACTAGCATGACCAAGGATGGACATTCTTCACAATTGTACAGAGAAAATTGTAAACTGGAGATGCGTAATTCTAATCTTAGCAATGCACAACTTTAATCATAGCAAGGGGCAACCCCATGAATGCAAAGTTGTAACTCCCTCATTGTGCAATTGTAATTCTGTCACCATGTAGTAAACAAATATAACAAAAAGAATGGCATTTCTATTTATCACTATAAACAAGTGTCATGTCCCCTTTTTGAATAAAGTAAAATAAATTAATAATATAATATAAGTGTTGAAAAAATAACTTTATAAAAGACACTTATGTTTTATTATTATAAAAAATAACTTTTTGATAAAGCAAGTCAATGCTAAAATAGAAAATAAGAAAGTCACTTTAAAAATTAAAGTGCAAATATCCCACATGGAGCACCCCACTTGGAAAAGGGAGACAAAAGATTATAAAAGGAAGTGAGGGGAGGGTTCATGGATATCTTTTGGCCATAATCTAATGTTACATTGAGTGTTTGAGTTGCTGCTCCAACTTCTTTTGCAGTGAGGACGAAAACCCTCCATTGCAACCAGGTTTGTGGGGACGAAAACCTCCATCTTCCGGTTTCCGATTTGAGGAAAACCCTTAAGGTTGCTTGTGGTGATCTCTAGATGTTGCAGCTACGCTTCAATTAACGATCTGCAGTGTTAGATTAGTTTTATCATCAACTAGGGCACATTTTTGGCATTAACAAGCAGCTAGCGAACATTCTTGGGCATCTTTAGGGGCTGTTTGCAATCATGAATCAGTCACAACAACTAAGGCATCATTTATCGCAGCTAGGGCATGATTTCATGGTATGTTTTCCCGGTATTTATTTATAACTGCGTTGTATTTAGGAAATCAATATTTTCTCGAGGATTTGAAACTAATTTCATCATTTCTAGCGTTTGTGAATTTTTACCGAATGGTTTTTGAAATAAAAATCAGTTTTATTAATTCTGCCTAGGATTTGCTACTAAAATCTATATTTCATTAATTCTGTCCTAGAGGGGACATTTCAGTGGAAAAAAATCTAATTTTAGTGTTATTTGGTACAATTGTTATTGTATTTGGGAAATATGTATTTTTCCAAGGGTTAGAATTTATTTCAATCATTTTCCAACAATATTTTATTTTTGCAGAGATTACGGTTTTACAAAGGAATTCCGGTGTTTATTATTTCTTCCCTTGAGGGGACATTACAGGTGGTATCGAGTAGTGTTTTTGCTAGCCCGTGCATTAGATAGAGACATAATCAATTACAATGTTTACTCAAGCAAAGTTCTTATAGTAGGAAGAAACTGTAATATCCCCTTCCCATCGAAGACCTTTGGCCTGTTTGTCAACCCCATCAAAAGGAAAAGGGTGACTTAAGTTATATTTAATTATAAAGTGCCATTAATAAAAGAAAAGAAAAATATATAGAACACTTATAATAATTTATATGACTTAATAATTATTAAATCTAGGATGGAAAAGACCCAAATATAATTTGTTATCCATCCTAGGTGAAATGGCGACTTGCCTTAGAAGGGGAAATGGGAACTTAGAAAGGATAAAAACCCATTTCATTGTGTATTCCCTCTAGGAAAAATGCAACCAACTTTGGGAGGGAAAATATTATTAAATGTCTTTTGTATTCTCCCTAAGGGAAATGGTGACTTGTCCTAGGAAGGGAAATGGAGGGTAGAAAATGCATAGAAAAAATCATTGTTGCTGATTGGATGGAAAGAAGGTCACTTTGGGTCTCTTCTTCCTTTATAAGGAGAAGTCGACTTGAGGGGAAGATATTTTATGCTATGATCATTTTGATAATTTTTTATTTGTCTTAAGCTTGTAGCTTTTGCATAAATAAATTCTAAGGACGAAAACCCTTAGTATTTTCCCTCTTGTGGACGAAAACCCCAAGAGTTTGAGAGGAATTTCTACACAAGGAATTCTATTGAGCTTACACAGATTTTTAGTATTTTCCAGCAGTAGAATAAAGAGATTTTGCAGATTTTTGTCAAAGGGGTTTGAAGAGAAATTGTTATCAATTTTTATATGCCTTTGTCCAGCTTGAGCGACCACCTATGGAGATGATACTTCATGTTCTAGGGCAGATTCGGAGTTGTTTTTAGTGGCTGTTATTGCTCCATATTTTTCTATATCAGATTCTCCATTTTCAGCATTTTTGGTGTGCAAGAAGGTACTATTTTATTTAATTTCAGGGGCAGCCAGTCTGCAGATTTTAGAATTTATTTCCAGCCATTTGTGCATCTGAAATCTGGGTTTTATTGCATAGTTGGGCCTTATAAATATATGGAATCAAATTTGTATGGGAACATGATAATATAAATGCTGATTTAGTTGGGTTTTTAACTTAACCCTAGTCGCATTTTCTCAAGTATATTTCAGATCTGCATATAAATAAATTGCTGCATTTGATTAAATTGGATTTGGATATTTGGATTTTCCTAAAATCCAACTAGGGTCAAAAATGTCCATTTAGGGACATTACAAAAACTATAGATCTCATTTAAGAGGTGTTGATAAAAATAGAAAAATACAAATCTGAGGTCCCAAAATCTTTGACCATGATCAAGGATGCCCGATTATCTTAAATCTAAAGTTTCCTTTGCTTGATTACTCGAGTTACTCGAAATGAGGAATCTGATAAAAGGGGGTCAGTGTGAATACATAAGACAGTGCAAAGAAGAAAGAACAATCAAAGCTGCAAGAAATTGAGAGGAAGCAACCCATAGAGGAATCAACCATACAAGAGGAAGTTGAAAAAGATGTTCCTGTTCAAGAAGCACCCATCAATCTCCCAAAGATTGAGTTCGTGCCATATGAAGGGGATTTGCAGGATAGCTGTAAAAATAAAAGTGAGGAAGTTAGGGGGAAGGACATCACTTGTTGGATGCAACGAGCTCAAGATGGAAGAAGATGCACCAAATCACAAACAATCCTCCGAACTTCGAAAGGGTAAGCCATGTTGAGCACAAGATAATACTGAGAGGGGGGGTGAATCAGTATTATGAAATTATTTCAAACTTTAATACTTGAACTTAGATCTATAATCACGAGCAATGTGAATATATCAAATCAATCAAAGAACACAAAACTTAATGCAAGTAGACATAGATATATACGTGGAAACCCTTTCGGAGAAAATCACGGAGAAACTTCTTTCTTTATATATATTTCTCAAAAATTTGTAGGCACCAACCTACTGGAGACACCAATCCCCAAATTACAGTTTTGTAGGCACCAACCTACAGGAGCACCCACCCCTTTTGCTAAGCACCAACTCAGCAAGAGACACCGATCTCTTCGAATATGAAGGCACCAACCTTCCTTACAAAATTTGCTTTCCACTTTTGAACTTGTTGCTTCCTCAACGAATAATGGAAATTTTTTCTTACTTTCAGATTTGCTTGTTCTAAAATTCTGCCCTTACGCTTCCTCTTCTTCTTCTTTTTCCTTAAGATATTCAACTTGAATCCATGCTTTATAAGTCTCATATGAATCTTCTTATATAGCCTTTCGTACCTTTTCGAAAGGGCATTACACCTTAAACCATCACACCCTTTCATTAACATTAGTCGGCCTTTATTTATTAATTTATTCTTTCTAAACAAATCACTGCCCCCTTTGAATTAATTAATGCACACATAAAGACTGCCCCAAATAATTTAATTATCACCTAAACATTCAATGCAGCCCCTTAAGACATGAGTGCTGCTCTCTAAGCAAGTCGTGGGCCCTCTTTTGTGCAAATCGTGGGCCTCCAAGGATAAATCACGGTCTTCATGAAAAAGCGCTGCTTTCTTCTCATCATGGTTGTCAAGATCTTCCTCTTTCTTGAATGTTGTTCGCTTTACACAGATACTGCTGTATTTCTCCTATAAAGGCGACCCTTTTCACATATATAAATATTTGATTTCTGCTCTTTTTGCTACTCTATATGTTGCTGGTTATTTCCGTTGACATACTCACAATTCCATTAATAATTCCGTTACTTTCTGACAGATTTCCGTTTACCAGTTCAACACCTCTTTTGACATCAATGACAATATTTCCAACAATCTCCCCCTTTGTCATTGATGGCAACCCCAAAAAAATAATCTCCTCTTCTGCAGCTTCCTCTTGCCGTAGCTCCCCCTTACTACCATTCTCCCCCTTTGACATCAATGGCAAAGGGTCATCCTAGGAGCTGAAAAAATTTGCAAAGTTTTAGCTCCCCCTTAACTAGTGCTACCCTTGACTCTTCAATGTAAAGATGTAAAAGAAATTACTCCCAGCTTATGCCATAGATATTCAAATGTCTCCTTTGGAAGTGGCTTAGTGAAAATATCTGCTATCTGTTCGGATGTAGCGACATACTCCAACTTTACTGCTTTCTCGCCACTTGCTCTCTTAAGAAGTGATATCTTATGGGAATGTGCTTTGTTCTGAATGCATAACCGGATTCTTTGAAATACTTATTGCACTGGTATTATCACATAATATGGAGATGGGATGATCATACTCTACTTTGATATCCTTCAAGGTCTGCTTCATCCATAAAATTTGCGTGCAACATAGTACCGCTGCTATATACTCTGCTTCTGCTGTGGATAGGGATACAAAATTTTGCTTCTTACTTAGCCAAGATACCAGGCTGTTTCCAAGAAAAAATGCTCCTCCGCTTGTACTTTTTCTGTCATCTACACATCCTGCCCAATCTGAATCTGTATAAGTTGTCAATGTGAAATCTTTTCCTTTTGGATACCACAACCCGTATTCCATAGTTCCCTTTAGATATCTGAATATGCGTTTTACAACTTGCACATGTGTTTCTTTCGGCCCTGCTTGAAAACGTGCCACCATACCCACTGCTTGCATGATATCTGGTCTGGATGCTTGTCACATATAATAAACTCCCAATCATTGATCTATAGAGATTGATCAACATCTGGAGATTCGTCATCTTTGCTTAACTTGGTTTCGGTGATCATTGGTGTGCCGACTTGTGTGCACACTCCTCCATACCAAACTTTTTCAACATTTCCTTCACATACTTGGTTTGGGATATAAATATTCCTTTATTAGATTGAGAAATTTGCAATCCAAGGAAAAAGGATAACTCACCCAACATAGACATTTCAAATTCCTTTTGCATGTCTTCTGCAAATTTTCTAGACATTTCTTCATTGTCTCCTCCAAAGATTATGTCATCCACATATACATCCACGATTAACTGGTGTTCATTTTCAGTTTTGATGTAAAGATTACAGTCAACATGTCCTCTCTTGAATCCTTGGTCCTGTAGATGTTGATCAAGCCTTAAGTACCATGCTCTGGGGGCTTGTTTTAATCCATACAATGCCTTTTTCAACCTACACACATAATCTTCATTTTCTGATAATAGGAACCCTTCAGGCTGTTCTATGTAACCTCCTCTTTAAATTCCCATTTAAAAAGGCTGATTTGACATCCATTTGGTAGACTTTGAAATTTTTAAACACTGTGAAAGCAAGGAACATTCTGATTGCTTCTAGTCTGGAAACCGGAGCAAAAGTCTCTTCAAAATCAACACCTTCCACTTGAGCATACCCTTTGCATACCAATCTTGCCTTATTTCGAGTGACTTGACCATCTTCATTTAGTTTGTTCCGAAATACCCACTTAGTGCCAATCACATTCTGACTCTTTGGTCTGGGAACCAGTTCCCAAGTTTCATTTTTCTCAATTTGATCTAATTCTTCTTCCATCGCCTTCAACCAATGTTTATCATGTCTTGCTTCTAAAAAGTTCTTAGGTTCTACCTTAGATAGCAGAGAAAAATACCCTTGCTCAGAAGCATTTGTAATTCTTCTTCTGGTTTGAACCCCGGTATCAAGTTCTCCAATAATCTGACTTTCATCATGATTTTTCTGAACGAAGCGAGATGGCGTCTTGGTATCCTGCCTTTCTGATTTACTCCACTCTTCAATATCTTCTTCTTCCTCTTGTTCTTCTTTCACAAGACTTGGTATTTCTAAAGACTCTTCTAAATTTTCTTTTGTCTTTAGATCCAAACCCTCATCCACTCTGACACTTGCACTTTCTATGATAGTCCGCAACCTCTTGTTATAACATCTGAAGGCTTTACTTTTAGTGGAGTACCCAAGAAAATCCCTTCATCGGATCTTGAATCAAATTTGCCTAAGTCCTCTTTGGTTCTTTTAATGAAACATCTGCTCCCAAATACCTTAAAATATTTGACCGAGGCTGGTCTTCCTTTCCATAATTCATATGGAGTTTTGTCATGGTTAACTCTGATTTGCACTCTATCCAAAATATAAATGGCAGTACTTACCGCTTCTTTCCAAAATCTATCTGATAGCTTAGATTCATTCAACATTGTTCGGGCCATCTCTTGAACGGTTTTGTTCTTCCTTTCTACTACTCCATTTTGTTGTGGAGTTCTTGCAGCTGAGTATTGTCTTTTAATTCCATGGTCTTCACAATATTCAATAAATTCATTTGACATGAATTCACCTCCACGATATGACCTTAGACATTTTATCTTTAGCCTGTTTCATTTTCTACTAATGCCTTGAAAGCTTTGAACTTTCCAAATGCTTCAGATTTTTCTTTCAAAAATGCTACCCATGTCATTCTAGTGTAGTCATCAATGAGTAACATAAAATAACTCTCACCTTGAATACTTTTCGTTCTGGTAGGTCCACACAAATCCGTGTGAATTAGCTCCAATGGTTTGGTGGATGAATACTCCTTTGTTTTGAATCTTGTTCTGGTCTGCTTCCCAAGCTGGCACTGCTTGCATAGAGTACTCGAAGGCTTTGTTATTTTAGGCATGTCCCGTACGGCCTGCTTATTGCTTATCTTCACAAGATTATCAAAATTTATATGTCCCATCCTTCTATGCCATAGCCAACTTTCCTCAACTTGACTTAGGCAACATTTTTCTTCTTTTATTTCTTCGAGCATATATAGATTATTTGCAGTTCGGTGGCAATCTGCAATTAGTTCTCCTGTATCTGCTTTCCTTATTTCACATCCTTCGGCATAGAACTTAAGAGTGTGTCCCTGATCACACATTTGACTCACACTCAAGAGGTTATGTTTTAATCCTTCAACATACAAAACATTCTCTGTTTTTGTTTTTCCATTATCCAAACTCAGCGTACCTTTGCCAACGATCTTCGCTGTAGCATTATCACCAAATTTTACTGTACCTTCATTTACTTTCTTTAAGGAGAGAAACTTACTTTTATCACCAGTCATATGTCTTGAACATCCGCTATCAATGTACCACTGCTGTCCTTCATCTCGAGCATGAAAAGCTGTTTGAACGAGCATGGATTTTTCTTTGTCTAGCCCATCTTCCTCCTGCTTCCTTGTCCAGGATTTCATAGCCTCCCTTTTCTTTGTATCTAAAGGCTTTGTCTTTTGATCTTGTCTCGAGTCAAACACACTTCTACAAAAGCGTGCTATATGTCCATAATTATTGCACTTGTAGCAGATAATGGCTTCCTCGTTATAATAGGATAGTGGAGCAAATGAATTATAGTTCATATTCAACACTCTATGAGCAGATTTTGGTTTGTTCCAGGCTTCATTATCTCTCATTCGCTTTCTACACTCTATCTTTTTATGCCCATATATATTGCAATAAAAACAATAACCATGAAAGGAACTTTCGAACCTGTTCATATTCCTATGTCGTGGAATAAATGGTCTTTTGGTGTCGTTCTCTTTAACACCTTCCTTGTGGATGGAACTGGTCTTCGTAGTTTCCTCTTCCTTTCTGCTTTTATTCTTCGTAGGCGTATTTAGAATTTCTGCATAACTTTTTGCCTTTTCTAAACCTTTCTTCTCTGGAAGCTCAATGGATTTTGAAGCTTTCTCTAGTTTTTCTTCATATCCGAGTCCTGATTTGTTGGATGGTGATCTTTGACTTTCTAGAATCTCATCTAGAACCTTAGTACTCTTTTCAAATTTCAAGTTGTTCATTAGTTTGGTATTTACCTTTTCTAAGTCTTTTCTCATCGCAACAATCTCTGACTCACGATTTTCACATTCTTCTTGTTTCACCTTGAGCTGACTTCTCAACCCTTCCTCAATTCTCTTTGCTTCTTCAATCTGGGTCTTCAGGTCAATGATTAGATTCTTTGATTCTTCAAGACTCTGGGCTAACTTAGCTTCGAAAGATTGATTTTGTTCTTCATATTTCTGGAGCTGAAGTCTTTGCTTCTGATTCCTCTTTTTGAGTGCTTTTATTTCACCCAACGCACAAATGAGTTCTTCTTCGAGGTTTACCTCACCTTCTTCTTCTATGTCCTCGATTCCTTTCAAATCAACTTTGTTGGTTGATGAACCTTCTTCTATAGCCATAAACAATGTTTCTTCATCATCACTGTCTGAATCACTTATTCCGCTTTCTTCGGATGAGCTGCTACCTCTTTTTGAATATAGACTCTTCTTTTGCTTTTCAAATCTTTTCTTGCCTCTGCTTTGCCTGAATTCTCTTTTGAACTTGGGCTTGCTTTCTTCATCTTCGCTATCTTCCTTTTCTGGGCATTTAGCTGCAAAATGACCAATTTAGCATAGTTAATGCATTTAAATGGTAACTTATCTTTGTATCTCCCGGATCCTTTCTTTAGCTTTCGAATGAATAAAGCTTCCTTTTCATCTTCTTCGTTGTTTGATTCATCATTCGCTTCAGATTCCTTGATTTCCTTTTTCTTCAAGACTTTGAATGCGGCTTCCTTCTTTGTTGGTTTATTAGACTCGGTCCTCATTTCATAAGCCGTCAGTATTCCATGTAGTTCGTCCATGCTTAGCTTGTCAAGATCCTTCATTTCTTCGATGGCAGACACCTTAGCATCAAATCTTAATGGTAAAGATCTTAAGACCTTCTGGACGATCACAGGTTCCTCAATCTTTTCTCCAAGCCCTCTTATGGCGTTGACAACTTCATCCACCCGCAGAAGATAAGCTGCAACATCTTCCTCATCCTTCATTTTTAGGCTCTCAAATTTTCTCCTATGGGTTTGAAGCTTAGCTTTTCTGACCTTATCATCACCTTCATATATTGTTCGAAGTTTATCCCATATTTCCTTTGTCTGTGTCACATTGCATTACCTTGACAAATTCGGACTCTGACAGACCACACAAGATTGCATTCATCGCCTTGGCATTATTTTCAAAAGCCTTCTTACCGGCTTGGTCTGTTGGCGGAGTTGATGGAATGGTATATCCGACCGCTACTGATTGCCAAATATCAAACCCTAGTGCCATCAGATAGGTTCTCATCCTTACGCTCCAAAATGCATAGTTTGTTCCGTTAAACAACGAGCCTTGTTCGAGGAAAATCCTTCTTGTACTTGACTAGCCATATGTGCTCCCGAGATCTACCTTCCAACTGTTAGATTGTTCCTGAAGGAACCTGCTCTGATACCAATTGTTGAGCACAAGATAATACTGAGAGGGGGGGTGAATCAGTATTATGAAATTATTTCAAACTTTAATACTTGAACTTAGATCTATAATCACGAGCAATGTGAATATATCAAATCAATCAAAGAACACAAAACTTAATGCAAGTAGACACAGATATACGTGGAAACCCTTTCGGGAGAAAACCACGGAGAAACTTCTTTCTTTATATATATTTCTCAAAAATTTGTAGGCACCAACCTACTGGAGACACCAATCCCCAAATTACAGTTTTGTAGGCACCAACCTACAGGAGCACCCACCCCTTTTGCTAAGCACCAACTCAGCAAGAGACACCGATCTCTTCGAATATGAAGGCACCAACCTTCCTTACAAAATTTGCTTTCCACTTTTGAACTTGTTGCTTCCTCAACGAATAATGGAAAATTCTTCTTCTTACTTTCAGATTTGCTGTTCTAAAATTCTGCCCTTACGCTTCCTCTTCTTCTTCTTTTTCCTTAAGATATTCAACTTGAATCCATGCTTTATAAGTCTCATATGAATCTTCTTATATAGCCTTTCGTACCTTTTCGAAAGGGCATTACACCTTAAACCATCACACCCTTTCATTAACATTAGTCGGCCTTTATTTATTAATTTATTCTTTCTAAACAAATCGCTGCCCCCTTTGAATTAATTAATGCACACATAAAGACTGCCCCAAATAATTTAATTATCACCTAAACATTCAATGCAGCCCCTTAAGACATGAGTGCTGCTCTCTAAGCAAGTCGTGGGCCCTCTTTTGTGCAAATCGTGGGCCTCCAAGGATAAATCACAGTCTTCATGAAAAAGCGCTGCTTTCTTCTCATCATGGTTGTCAAGATCTTCCTCTTTCTTGAATGTTGTTCGCTTTACACAGATACTGCTGTATTTCTCCTATAAAGGCGACCCTTTTCACATATATAAATATTTGATTTCTGCTCTTTTTGCTACTCTATATGTTGCTGGTTATTTCCGTTGACATACTCACAATTCCGTTAATAATTCCGTTACTTTCTGACAGATTTCCGTTTACCAGTTCAGCACCTCTTTTGACATCAATGACAATATTTCCAACAAGCCATTGATTGATTTTCAAAGTAGCATTATGGATGGATATGCATTGGAGGAGAACATTTTGATTAACACTAATTTGAGAGTCTTGAGTCCCAAGGATGGAGTTGTTGAGGGTATCTCAACAATTCCTATTCTAGCAGAATGAGTACTTTGATTGTAGCCTAAGGTATAAGAATATTTCAGATCTGTTGCTCCCTATTATGTCATTTCAAGATTCTTGTCATCATGGAAAGCATGCTAAAAAGGGTGATAGGGTGAAGGATACAACTTGCAACATAGGGCATGCACATGAAAAAAATGACTTAGCAAATACTAATGTTGTGTTGGCGAAATAATTTGTTGCAAGGAAAAATTAGTGGATTTTCACCAACACTCCAAGACTAAGTCCCTCCTCTTGGTAATGAGGAGGCTCCCATTTATTGAATGCAAAAAACAAAATATTAGGTGGTTGTGAAGCCGAGGATCGTATAGGAATACTTCACTAGACTTGTGGCAAATTGCTTGCACCTAGTGCAAGGGAGGAATTTGCTTAGAGAGAGGGTAAAGGGGAGTAAGAATGTGGGAAATGAGGTTAAGTTCATGGATAGGCACTTACATATTTCCACAACATTAACCAGAATAGTTCTACACTCAATTAGAAGAACTCAACTTCAAGAACAAGATAAGAAAAAAATCATAGACAAAGATTTCTATTGATTCATTGATCAAAGGCACTAACACCTTCCTTGGTTTTACAAGATTATCATGTCTACAAAGCTGATCATGCAAAGAAATAGAGGAAACATAGAGAGAGGAAATAGAAGAATGCAATTTTTGCTTGTATCTTAGTAGTGCAATAGCTATCTACTTAGAGACTCATAATTGACAACCCTTTAGAATGAGGAAGTCTTCCAAATATATAGCTTTACAAAGAGACCTTTCATCTACCCCCACATGACTTTTCACCTACCTTCTTCACTTGTGACCTTTCATATTCCTAGGAAAGAAAAGTGAGTCCCTTTTCATTAATTAAAGAGAACTCATTACAATGTTGAACTATAGGTCACATTTAAGTGAATAAGACAAAAAGTGAAAAGTACCTTCCCAATAGAGAATTAAAACATGAGAGAGAAAGGAAGGAGGAGAGAAGAGGGGGAGAGGATCATGCCGATGGAGATGAAGCATCCGCCGATGAAGATTCGCTGCCCGATGAACTTAGTGGGAGTGTACTTGGAACAATTTCTTCATTTTTGAACTCCTTGTTGAAGCGTGCTACTATAGGTGCCACTTTCTCTGCTTGAGGGATATGCACGAAGCTCAGAGCCTTGATCCAAGTTTCAAAAGTAATGCTAATGTTTTTGCATTGTTTGAACCAAGTTTGATGATCCTTAACAATGTATTGGAAATTGCACACCTGATTTCTGCAAGAGATTCCAAAGTGTCCTTGAACGAGAAGGGATATCCTGCTTCTTTCCTGACCAATTCCTCAAATGGCTTTAGAAGGTCTTCCATCGATGAATTCTCACTTACTGGAGGTGCTCCAAGTTTCGCACTCCATTGCTTATGTTTTCCAAAATTTGTGAAGTGAGCTCTTCACAAGAATCAAGCTCCTCGAGAGCATTGTTCATCATTTCATATTGGGCAACCAATGTTCGAGACCAAATTGGGGACATATTCTCAGTTATAGAATTGAACACATTTTTGCCCACCAACACAAAAGAGTCAAGGTTACCCATTTCCGTCACCAATGGAAACACTTGGTCCCAATGAGCCTTTTCCTTTTCAATTTCATCTTTGGTCATCTTTACCTTAGCAAATGGTAAAAGCAAAAACAAACTCAAACAGTGAAAGAATTTCAGAAACAAAAGTTTCCTTTCTCGAGAATCTTGTCAACCCATTGATCATTAGCTCTTCCTTGCATGGTATGACCTTGAGCTTTTCTGATTGTTCTGGGGTCAAAGCTGTTGATAGGAGTAACATACTCGGTAGGGAGAGACAAAATTGCTCTAGGATCCATGAATGACTGAACATAGGAAGTGAGGGTTTTCACATGTTCTTCCAACTGCTCAATTTTTTGTTTGTACTCTTTGTTCCTTGAAAGCAAATGAGCAACAAACTCTTTGAACAAATGTGCATCCCCTTCATGTGTTGTTGGCCCCAAAGGAATTGTCGTCATTTCATAGTCCGCTCGAGTCATCTCCTTTATGGGATTTACCACTTTTGGCCGAGCAACTTCTACATATTGATTACTAGAAACACCACTTTGAAAAAGCGAGAAGTTACTTGTGCTTTCTTACCTCATTTGGCCTTCACGATCTTTGAGATGGCTTCAAAGTTCGGTCCCACTTGCTTGTAACATTGTTCTCGGCTCACTTCCAATCAATTCTTGGATCCATGGGAAGATCTCCGTTGTTGCAGGTTCAACACTAGGCATGATTGCACTTTCGGGTTCACGATGAGGGACCACATCCTGCACTTGATGAGTTGACTCGGCAACAAAGGAAGAGATACTTGGAGATTGATGTGGAACTAGGGGTTGCGAAGGATCAATTCCCCTTGTTCAAGATCTTTGATGAGATCCTTGGTGACTTTAGCCTTCTTGTGAAGTCTCATGTAGTGAGATCCTTCGTGTCCATTGTTTTCCTCTTTGCGGGCTCCCTAAATGAGCGAGCTTGTGGTTCTCTCAGATGCCTTCAAGGATGAGAGATGAGATGCTTGCCTCGAGAGGGTTAGAAGACCACTAGATTCTATGAAAGCAACCTTCTTTCTCTGAACCATTCCTTAGATCTTTGAATCATTGTTGCAGTTCTTTGTTGATATCACCCGATTCTCGAATGCTCCATGAGATAGGCGGGAGAGGTGAAGACTTTACCGCTTGATATTCTGGATCAAACAAATCAGATCCGTCATCTTCCACACCTTCAATGAACCAATCAAAACTGAGCTCCTCATTTGATCAATAGTCATTCTCATATGATCTCTTTTCCTTACCTCAAGATCATCCAGGCAATTGATCCGATAGTTTTCAATTTTTGGAATATGGTGCATTTCAAGAAATTGAACGTTTCACGATTGTTTTGGATTTCAAAATCAGACCTGGAGGTATATGAATAGAGGCTAAGGGAAGCAAAGGAAGCTTTGAGATTTGAGGCATCTGCAACACTTTTACAAGAAAAGATTCCAAGAGAAATGGGGAAGGACACACCTCTTTTCCTGCGGTTCTTGCACTTGTTATGGACTTGAGCAAGCTGCCTACACAACTCAAACCACTATCTTGTCACTGAGATACTTGAGGAGTTTGCGAGGAGCGAGATCGAAGCCCGAAACCCTGATGTAGGAGAAAGTTGCAAAATGAGTGAAGAAACATCCATACCTCTCGATCAATGTTGCAGCTTGAGAGGATAACCTTAGCTCTGGGTTGCCTTCCAAAAGTCAAATCACGAACATGGTGAATGCATCATTCACCCCAAAAATGGTGATTACTTTCCTTGAGAGTGAGCTGAGGATATCTTTCGAAGGCCAATGCTTTCTAAGAAACATTTGGAGTGATAATTAGGCCTTTGAATTGCCTTGTGCTTGCAAGAGCATACACCAAATACGAGGTCATCGTGAACTTTCTTGTAGCAGGTAACTGGAGTAATTGACGGTGAATGTTGTCACTTATGATCTGTCCCCAATCTACTACTTGGTTTCCCTCGGTGGCAACGAGGATGAATTGGGCCATTCAGTCCTAGAAAAATCCTTCGTCGTCTCTTCACCCATTACCCTGCTTAACAAGATAACATTTGAGTAGCCCTCGTGGAACTCACTTCTTGACAAGGTTTTTGACATACGAGAGGGTTTCTTTCCATGACCCGAGTGTGAGTCTTTGGAGGTATGATTCAACCTTTGCCCATTCAAGAGATGCAAACTCTTTGGAGATTATGAACATATTGTTGTTTGTTGGAATCTGCATACACTGCAAGATGCCCTTTGGTGTTATCATCTCGTATGCACTGCAAGAATGGAGTTATCATCTTCCCTCTGTATTCTGGAGTCAAGATCATAATGCTGAGCACATGCTAAGCCTAATTTTGTACTCTGTACAGATAATGGATGGCCTCTTGCTTTGCAAACAATCCGCTCGTGAAATTTTTCTCTTCCACAGGCTCTCTTGGTCCTCCAAGCATCTTTTTTTAGGTCTTCTAGATCCATGTGAGTGACATCACTATCACCCACACCTGATACTCAGTGACCAAGGTTGAAATAGGTTCCATACTAGAGAATTTGAACTTCATGTTTCCAAAAATCAACAAGATGAGTGAAAACAGAGCTGACAACTTTCTGCACCAAAATATGAAACTTTCTATTTTTAGCAGGTGGGGTTAGGAGTTCTATTTTAGGGATTTTTACAATTTTGCACAATCCTTGTTCTTTGAAGCTCCTAATCCACTTAGGCTATTTCCATTGATGATGATTTTCTATTTTTAGAAAGTTTCTATTTTTGGACATCTACTTTTTCCCAACCTGCTATTTTTAGAAAGTTGCCCGATTGACCTTGTTTGGTGTTTCTCACTATTTTTGGATGTTTTGAATGTTGAAGGTTTGCTATTTTAGGAAACTTATTATTTTAGAACCTCATTGTTTAGAGCATATGCTATTTTTAGTAAGTGAACTTACTTTGGTGTCGGATTGCAACGAAACCACCGTCATTGTGTTACATTTTTGCACGGGATCTCATGCTCCAATTTTCGTTGTTTTTGCTCTTTGGAACTCTTGAAAATAAAAAAGGCAATTCCTAGGGTCCGGATTTTCAAATTGTTGTATCAAAAAACTAGGGCATCATATGATATGCAACTGCAATCTTCCCAAAGGCATTTTGGAGAAGAGGAATTTGACAAAGTTTCACTATGATTTGGTTTCGGATTGAGAGATATGAATAAATCTTGGTTTTTAAGGCTATGGCTGTTTTGGAAAAAAATTGCCAGCATTTCTGGTAAAAATTGATGTTTTTCAAGGTTTTACAACAACACCAAAGGAGGGAGGTCGACTTGTGTAGAGAAAATAAGCCAAAACTATGTTTTAAAACACTTTTATACTTCCATGCTTGACCATAGATCAAACCCGGGTTAAGTGAGAGTTAATGTGAGGTTAGAAAATCAGGTTTAATGGTGCAATGGGGACACAAGGGACAATAGGGACAACAAAGTGTGCCTTGGAGCAAGATTGAGACAATTGTCAACACGAGAGCAAGTGAGGATGAGATAGGGGATGGGAAAATCACCACCGGAGCACAAGGAGGTCATATGAGAGTCCGAAGCTAAGTTTGATCATAAGGCACACTTTCTTGTGCTTTGTTCCCTTAGGGACATGGGGGACACTAGGGACAAACGTGCGCGTTGGAGTAAGGTGTTGACAGTGTTCAACTTCTCTCTCACTCACACCCACCTTAACTCAAATTAGACTCAACCGGGACAAACTTAACTGCATGGGGATGGTTTGAGAGTTACAAAATGGCATGGGGCACATTTTCTTGTCCCTCTTGTCCCCCTGGACATAGGGGACAACGGGGACACAAGGATACGAGGACAACGAGTGCTTCTGAAAGTGCACCTATGGGAGGAGTATGAGGGCACACTTTTGTGTCTCTCATGTTCCCCATGCAATGGGGAAGAGAGGAGCTCAAAAGAGTGCCTTGCCATTAATGGAAGGACATATTTTCATAGTTACCTAAGACTCTGGGACGGCGGGACGTAGGGACGAGGTTTCCGGGACGGCAATTTTTTTTGAAAATTTGGGGATGGCGGGGGACGGCTGATAAAAATATATATAATTTATTAATTTTACAAATATAACATGAATAATTCAATAAACTAAGACTTAAAATTGAAAGTTTGAAGATTGAAACCATTAATGATTAATCCAATTATTCATCTGCATCAGCTTCAAAAGATTTCGACAGGATTTAAGAGGTAAGAGTCTTTATTTGAGGTTTTTCATTTTACTTTTTACTGTTTCCTATTTAAGTAGATCTATATGTTTTGAAAGTTAATACGTTTGTAACGTGATTTCATCCACTACTACATGGGTAACTGCATCTATATGTGGTTGACGTACCTCTTACAAAGCCACTGATTAGAACATAACAAGAACAAGAGTAAGCATTACCTTTGTTCTCATGATTTTCAAATGCTAACACTCGACTAAGCTAGTTATATCTAGTTAGTGTCTGCTGCAAGTCCACAGAAAACTACAATATCTTTATAGAAAATTAAGCAAGCATAAAGATTACTCATTTTTCTGAATGCCACAACATTGTACAAACTATAATCTCTACTTTTTCCTTTTTAAAAAAATTGTGACTATTATATTTTATATTTGAGAATAGGATTACATACATTCTGATCCTTGCTACATGCAGATGGGTCTGAAGCAAAAACTCCTGCGATATATAAAATCTTAAATATGCAGCAAACAAACAAAATGTCCTATCACTGAAACAGAAAGAACCATAAACTATCTCGAGATAACCAGCAACGAAGAATTAACAAACACTAGTTGTATAGTGTATGACTGAAAATTTATAAAACTCAGCTTGTTACCATTACTTCATATCATCAGACATAACATGGAGGAGCAACAATACTTCTGCAGTTTATGGCAATTATGAGAAATCTGCATGTTGTTTTTTACTAGAATGTATTAAAAGTTTAAAAAAATATTAAAAAAAGTATTATAAAACTGAAATTCACATGTTTTAATGTTGGAAAAGTGCAGATTTTGTTGGGGACGTTGTGAAGTCCCCGGGACGTCACGAAGTCCCCAAAGCACCGGGATGTCCCGTTTAAGTTTGGTTTGTGGGGGCGTCCCGGGGCGTCCCCTTTTTACTCGGAAATTGGGGACGGCGAGAAACGCGTCCGTCCCGTCCCCTGTCCCGGGGCGTCCCGGACGTGAGCAAAATGGCGGGGCGCGCGTCCAGCGCGTAACACTCTTGCATATTTTACACTAGCTATCCAAAAATAGCCTGAAAACTTACTTCTTTCACCACAGGCTTATGATGGTGTTTTGGGGCCAAATTTTATATGAATTTGACTCCAAAACACATTCTAAGACCAATGGAACAAGTTTCAGACCTTGAATCTGCCTGCAACTCAAAAATAGGCCCCTTTTTGTTCGAACTGCGAGGGGCAGCTGCACTGTTTGGAATGTTTCAAGAAACCATCAAACCTTAGATCAAAATGAATGTTCCCACCATGTAGAGAATTCTTCAAGCTTTCCGGTGCCTACTTGTTTGCCTCCTAACTCCTTATGGAGCTCCCGGAATCATCCAGAGAAGTCCAGGTTTACTTTTGAACTGCTCATTCCTTACACCTGAAAACCCGCTGTTGGACATATTGAACCTGAGAGGACAACATCTTCAAGGCTCTCCAATACCACCTCCGGATACTTAAGACATTTTCAGAACTCTTCTAGGGATTGTACACATGCTCCGAAATGGCCAAAATCAACCTTTCTAGGCTTCCAAGAGAACTAGTCTTCCATTGCACTTCACTGAAACGAGTTAGGAACCTTGTGACACTTCTTGAACACCAAAACATGTCACCACATGCATTAGGACCATTTCCAAGGCTAGGGTGATGATCTCATAAGAGGCAGATTGGCCGGAGGAAGACTCAAGAGGATTGGAAGGCAAAATTTGCATTGTGGCTAAGTTGTCATGTTTTGAATTTTACATTTTTGGGTCATCAATTTTACATGACAACATGTTGGCATTGAGCTTGTTGAAAATTTCAAATCAACAACTAATGATAAGCAGTTTAGGCAACAATTTGGACAACATTTTTGGACAGTGATAGTTTGCACTACCATTTATGCTTGGCATCACATGAAGAATTGAGGAATGAGAATTGCAAATTCCCAAGGATGATTTGGGATCCTGTATTAAGTTCAAGTTGTTGAAATTGCATTGCTTGAGGACAAACAATCTTTGGGAAGGGCGGATTGTCATGTCCCCTTTTCGAATAAAGTAAAATAAATTAATAATATAACATAAGTGTCAAAAAAGAACTTTATAAAAGACACTTATGTTTTATTATTATAAAAAGTAACTTTTTGATAAAGCAAGTCAATGCTAAAATAGAAAATAAGAAAGTCACTTTAAAAATTAAAGTGCAAATATCCCACATGGAGCGCCCGCTTGGGAAAGGGAGACAAGATTATAAAGGAAAGGGAGGAGAGATTTCCCGGATATTTTTTAGCCATAGTCTAATATTACATTGAGTGTTTGAGCTGCTGCTCTAACTTCTTTTACAGTGAGGACGAAAATTGTCGATTGCAACTAGGTTTATGGGGCGAAAATGTCCGTCTTCCGGTTTCCAATCTGAGGAAAACCCTCAAGGTCGCTTGTGGTGATCTCATCCAGAGATTGCATCTGCGCTTCAATCAATGATCTGTAGTGTTAGATCAATTTTATCATCAACTAGGGCACGTTTTTGGCATCAACTAGCAGCTAGGGCACATTCTTGGGCATTTTCAGGGGCTGTTTGCAGTCACGAATCAGTCACAACAGCTAGGGCATCATTTCAGGGTCTATTTTTCCAATATTTATTTACAGTTGTGTTGTATTTAGGAAATCTGAATATTTTCCTAGGGTTTGAAGCTATTTTCATCATTTCTAGTGTTTGTGAATTTTTACCGAAGGGTTTTTGAAATAAAAATCAGTTTTATTAATTCTGCCCTAGGGTTTGCTACAAAAATCCATATTTCATTAATTCTGCCCTAGAGGGGACATTTCAGTGGAAAAAAATCTAATTTTAGTGTTATTTGGTACGACTGTTATTGTATTTGGGAAATATGTATTTTTCCAAGGGTTAGAATTTATTTCAATCATTTTCCAGCAATATTTTATTTCTGCAGTTAGGGTTTTACAAAAAAATCCAGGTTTTATTATTTCTGCCCTAAAGGGGACATTACAACAAATGGATGCAACAAGATAAGCTAGTGGAATGAGGTACAACAGAAAGCTCAACCTAGAGTGATGCAACAAAAGCAGCGTAATGGAAAAGCAAGGCAGAACCAAGTGACACAATACCATTTTTATACATCAGCACAGCCATTTAGAAAAATAGATACCCTTTACCTAAAATTGCTCTGTTAGACCTTTTGAGTGGTGCTAAGTGCTTTTTAGAATTGATTTAATATCTGGCTAGCATCAAATTAGAGCAAAGGAGTCTAATATAGGTATGATTTCTTGTAGAACCAGTTAAGGTCATTATGAATTTGTAGTCATGCCATTTTGTTTAATGAATGCACATGCAATTTATATGACCTTGATGACTGATATATTTAGACTTTATCTGGATATGTTTATGATTAATTTTCTTGATGATATTTTGAGACTTAAATTTCATAAACTTCATCTTACCAAGGTCCTAGAAATGCTTAGATAATATAAATTCCATGCATAACCTGGTAAGTACAAGTTCTTTAAAACCAAAGTATCCTATCTTGGAGATGCGGTTTCTGAAAAGGGCATAGAACCTGGACTCTAAAAATTAAAGCCATACAGACCGAAGTTTCATACATCTGTATTAGTCTATGTTGCCGGGATACGGATAGGATACTCTTGATGCCTTCGTCAATTTTAAAAACCCTTGGATACGATACGTCTTGGATACGTCCGTACATATATATATATATATATATATATATATATATATATATATATATATATATATATATATATTTATGTACATCTACTCATTTTACTCATTTTTTAGTCCATAAAAAACTGAAATAGTAATACAAAACTTGAATCAATGTTCAAAACATTCAATATACTTAAGACTTTGCATTTTTATTGATCATGTGGCTGCCATACATATGATATACGAATATCATGTTAAAACTTAACATGAATACGAACAAAACTTGAAATTTGAAAAATATACTAGTAACTAGATCCATGTTCAAATTTTCAAAACAAACAATATACTTAAGATTTTACATTTATGATTTCATTGTTCATGTGGCTGCCATACATATGATATAGGAATACAAACAAATCTAGAATATATCATCTAGATTTTCCTCAAAATCAAGTTCACGTGTGCCACTTGCGCTAGCTCCACTCTCATTAACTCCACTCTCCGCTCCTTGCGAACTCCCTAGAGCGTCATCTTCGCCATCAAATAATGGGGTAGAGGGTGTATTATTTTATTCATTTAGTGTTTAGGGTTCGGTTTTAGGGAGTAGAAAAGTCAAATATTTAAAAAAAAATGAAATAGAACTTTTAAAAAACGTTTTGAGGGCATAGATCCGCCCGGTACTCTACGCGGCGGATACGCGCAAGTATCCGCCGCGTATCCTGGAGTACCCGGCGCGGATCCGGGACGTATCCGGATCGTATCCAAGGCGGATCCGTATCTGAGACGTATCAGACAGGATCCGCGAGGGGTTTTCGAGTATCCATGCATCATAGGTATTAGTAATTTTATGGAAGGATACTCTTGTACTGCCTCTCCCTTTAGAGTTTAACTTGGAAAAATATAGTTTTAAGTCGAACCGAGGAATGTGAAAAAGTCTACAGCATGTTAAAATAACTTCTAGTGCCTGTTTCCATTCCAGTTATATCAGATCCTAGCAATTCTTAAGTAGTAGTTACAGATGCTTGTGTAACAGGCACAGGTGGAGTTCTGTTGCAACAGAATAAGGTAATTTAATGAATCTAGGAAACTGGTAGCATCTGAGCAGAACTATCCCATCCATGGTTTAGACCTTAAGATGTGGATTTATTTATTAGGAAGTAAATTTATTCTTAGAACTGGATACGATAGCCTCCAGTATATGTATAAGTATTCTATAAGCATCTCGAATTGAATATGAGACAATATAGATAAGTGGAATCACTTTTAGAGTGCTTTTGAAACACAAATTATACCAAGGAAAGAAAATAAAGTGGCTGACACTTTGAGTAGAAAGTGATTGTTAATGCCTTTGAGTCTAGAAAGAAAGATAATAAAGCCCTGATTTGAGAAACTTTATGCATACTTACAACATCCTTGAAAATATGCTTACTTGGTGGACTTGTGATAGGGAAGAAGGAATTTATGTGTTGTAAGGGACAGTTTTGTATCCCACGGTTTGCAGAACTTAGAAACCACATGTTGAAACATATTGTAAGGGACAGTTGTGTATCTCACAGTTTACAGAACTTAGAAATCATGTGTTAAAACATTCTTGTGATATTCCTTCTTTTGTAGTACACCCTGGATTTCATAAGACTTATGAAAAAATAAGCACATGAAAAGATGCCTTAGTTACCATAAGGTCAAGTTTGAGCAATGTAGGCAATGTGGAACCTTGTGAGGTCTAGTCCAAAATGACTTTTTGAATGAAAATGATTTTACATTTATGTTCTTTGTAGTGCCTTACTGTATTGATACTGATGATTCCAATCCAGATATCTTAAAAATCCAGATATCTTAACTTTTGTGGGAATTCTCATTTGGATTTCTTATAGACAAATAACTAGGCTTTGTAGACTAAATTGATATTTTGTACATGCAGGATTTATCTAACGAAATTGAAAATTTGGGTGTTGGAGTTCATAGGTATGTCTATTAACAAATCCTGTGTGGCTAGTCAAAACCAGATTACAACTTCAAATTCCAGAGAGTGCAGCTCGCCAACCATATTCTGGTTTCATTGGTACGGGTGAATATGCTGACACTTTTAGCTATGATCTTATATGTTTAATAAATAGGTACAATGTAAGATATTAATCTACTACTATCATAGTGTAGTGAATGTAGGCTAGTTTAACTGTATGGATTTGTATTTGAACTTCTTTACACGAGTTACTAAAATTTGAGAAAATTTAAAATAGTCATTAAGACCACTTGTATTTGAAATGGAAGTAACATACAACCTTTCATTTTCTTCTATTGTCTTTGTCGATTGTTTTCTTTTCTGCATTGATGTGACTCCCGGGGTTGAACCCATTGGCATTGGTGGCATGTATAATACATACTGTAGATTCCACTGTTTGGGTGTGTAAGAGTCTTCAACATAGAAGAGGTTGACCTACTTAAAGGCTCACCAGCCATTTTCTGTTTTCATTCATATGGATCGATATGCTGTTGCTTTTAGCTATGATCTTATATGTTCAATAAATAGGTACGATGTAAGTTATTAATCTTTAATCATAGTGTAGTGAATGTTGGTTAGTTTAATTGTATGGATTCTTGTTTGAAAAAGAATTACATGAGTTAATAACATTTGAGAAAATATAAAATAGTCATTAACGCCATTTGTATTGGAAATGTAAGCAACACACAACCTTTTGTTTTCTTATTGTTTTCGTTGATTATTTTCTTTTCTGCGTTAAAGTAATTCCCAGGATGAACCCACTAACTTTGGTGTTTGGGATATTAATTAATTATTATCAATCTACTTGCAAAAAAGCAAACTTAAAGGAGAAACCTTTCTAGGTTCACCTCAACTAACCCAAATGTCGGCTTTCAATACAACCCAAATAGGGTTGGAGTGAGCCAAGGTAAGGGTTCAGATGGACTATCTAGTTGGAATTTACACTCCTTTAACCAATAAACTTTGCAGAAGTAGAATAATAAATTAAAACTGTTGAAAATGATGGTAAAATTTGAAAATTAATAACTCCCACAATATTAACTCTTTTAGCTTGAAACAAAGTGCAGTAGAAAGATAAAATTATGAGCTTTTAAATGCAACCAACATCAGAATTTTTCACCCACTGAAACCCACTCAAAACAGCCCCCGAATCTGCAGTTCAAGTCGCTGGGGTTAGGGCAAAATATGCAAAATAATTCCAACACTTTTCTTTTACTCTAAAATTCAATAAATGTAGTTTTCAGATTTACGATTAATAGGTCTCAGTAACAACATATTTACTAACACTTCAAACCTTTCCAAAACACTTTGTTAATATATATGCCCAAGTGAGTCGACTTGCATCAAATAAATCCTAACAATGTTAGTAAACCAAACTAGCATGAAAATGGCCACATATGCCCCATTAAAGTATAAATAAATCAGAATGTAACCTCCATATGCAACCTCATAAAATCATACCAAGTCGATTTGAGCTTACAAAAATTCTTGAACAAATAACAAGTATTTGAGCACATAAACACCTCCAAACCAACTTTTAAATTGTCTTAGGCAAGTCGATTTCATCAAGGGAAAACCAACAACATATAATAAATGATATTCACCATAAATCACACTCCAAACCCTCTCAAAGCAATCTTATGTCCTCTCCCAAAAATGACGACTTACATATATAGAGAAATGATTGCAAAACTTATTAATTCAAGCTAAAATGGGCACACACACTTCACAAATAGGTGGTGTTGATGAACACCTTTTATTTTTGATCATAAGTGGGCATACATCCCTTCTTTAAGTATGAAGATAAGTTTAATAAACCGTCAACATGCGAAAAAGGAGTATCCACATCTTCTTTTATATCTTTTTCCTTGCACATCTGTAATGTCCCCAATGGACATTATTTTACCCCTGAACGGATTTTAGGCAATCCCATTTTTAAATATGCAAAATACGAGACAAATTGCAGCCAAACAAAATCCAATTTTTGCAGAAAATTAAATCTAGGGCAGCGAATAGAAAATAATGGATAACTCCAAAATACTTGCTCAAATCTCTTGAAATTTTAAATGGAGCTTGCTAATACAATAACTTAGATATTATAGAACTGTTTTTGGAATTTTTTTAGAATAACAAATGCTGCTAGAAATTTACAGCGTGCCTAAACAACCGAAAACTTCTAAAATTAATATCTTTTCTAGAGAGTCCAAATGAGCTGAAACTTTGGATCTTGGGCCACAAAAATATGAAGAATAATATTCAAAAAATAGTTTTCACACAACAAACACGAAACCCTAATTTTGCCTAAAAAGTAGGTCGCCCAATACATTTAGGGCATCAATTCAACTCCAAACTTGACAAGCTAGGGTAGATCTCTCACTACTCGAAGAATGCCCCGCTAGCTAGGATGGATCTCTCACCACCGAAGCTAGGGTTCTGTGGGATCTTACTCCACAAGGTGGATATTTGCAAACAACAGATTGCACATGAAAGAATATGCATAAGCTACAAGCTTAAGACACAAATTAGAAATATCAAATGGTATGAAATATGTTTCCCTTCAAGTCGACTTCTCCTTATAAAGGAAGAAGAGACCCAAAACAACCTCTCTGATATCCAATTAGTTCCCAAGGATTTTCCCTATCTGAGCATTTAATATTTTCCCATATTAAATGCTTTTTCCAACAACTTTTTCCTCTTAATGCAAGTTGCATTTTTTTAGGGAAATACATAGTAAAATGGGCATTTATCCTTTCTATGTTCCCATTACCCCTTCTAAGGCAAGTCGCCTTTTCACCTAGGATGGATAAAAATTTATATTTGGGCCTTTTCCATCCTTGATTTAATAATTATTAAGTCATATAAATTATTATAAGTGCTCTATATATATTTTTTCTTTTATTAATGGCACTTTATAATAATTAAATATAACTCAAGCCAGCCTTATATTTTTCCTTTGGCCGTCGGGTTGACAAAATAGGCCAAAGGTCTTCGAATGGGAAGGGGATATTACAACATCCTCCAAAGTCCTCCATCTTTGGTGCAATATTCTAGGAGGGAATCTTATTTTAAAAAATGCCTGAAAGTCACACTCAACAACAAATATTAAATGCATAGGGATTTTAAATTAAAAGATGCCCATATAAATCGACCCATGCTTAGAAATAATCAATTTATCCCAAATATTAATTATTAAATGATCCCAGAAAATGCGACTTGCTTGGTAACTTGATTTTCCTCTAAAAACAAATATTTATAATCCCAAGGAAATCGATTTTCCCTCTTATAATTGATTTGCACAAAAAAATATTTTATTTCTTTTAACTCACATGTGCAAATCGATTTTTTTCTTATTTTAATTTTTATTTAAAAGGGGGACATTACATTTGGTGGCATGCATAATATACTATATGTAGATTCCATTGTTTTGGTGTGTGTATTCAACATAGAAGAGGTTGAACTACCTAAGGCTTTTCTTTTGTAATGTATTTCACACGTAGTTCAATCTCTAGATATATTTATTACAAGTTGTGGTACATACATAAATTGTTTTGCAATTATTTTTATATTTTTTAAATTTTATTTTGAAGATATAATTGTCAATCCATCTTTGCATAAGAAGCAATAAACATGCACATCTAACAAAAAAATCTCTTTTAAATTTGAAGACATTAATTTCCTCCAAAATTTGATATAATTTGAAGAACTTATGACGAAATGAAGCAGCAATTGGAGTTTATGCCATGTATAATGATTCTCTTGGTCTTTACAACAAGCATGATCTTTGTCTTGGCTTTTTCAACATGCATGGTCTTTCTCTAAGCTTGCCAATTTTGACAACTCCATAAATGATTTGTAATGTAATTTATTAGCATTTGTTTCAAATTTGTCAAAATTATCTCTTAAAAGTTGTAGCAAATGCTACTTATATTTCACTTGAGAAGTGTTTGGAACAATGTTACCATAAAAGAGTTGTCCTATGCCATGTAAGAATGATTAAAACCCACATGTTTATAGATTTCGTGATTATGGTTCCCACCAAGTGGAACAACTGTACAAGCGAGAAAAGGATAATGTATATCACATTTGTGCATCACACAATATGCGATTATACAAAGAGTTAAGGAGGGTCTAAATAGTTTGTGCAAGAGTGAGCCCCCTTTCCCTATTGGCCATTTATGAGGCACATGTGAATGACCCACTTAGAGCGACACTTATTAATGTCGATGAAAATTAATGCTTGTGGCATTAATTGCACATCTATCCTATTCTAAGCCTAGAGATTTGCACAAGGCACTCTAAATATAGTTAATCCCTAACCTATCATATTCCAAGCCTAGAGCTGTGCACAAGGCACTCAAAATATGGTTAAGCTAACTTAAGTCCACTTAATATTAGTGCATATAGAATAATGCACCGATACCTTTCTTAAGCTCAACTTAGGGAAGGTTATATAAAATAATAAGGCTAAGAATCCTTTGAAAATGGGTCCGATAACTAGCCATGATGAGGTACCCATGTACAATGAAGTGTAACTTAAAAAAATGACTCACCACAAGATTTCTCAATAAACTAGAAGATCAAGAAAAGTGGTTAGAGGTTCGAGATATGCTGCAAAGCATCTCGCGAAGTCTACAACACACAAGTAGAACATTTGAATGCTGAAAAGATATGCACCACATGGGCTGGAGACCATCATCACCACCGAAGGTGCCCCGTAAGTGCGTACTATTACCTTCCCCAATGTGAACCAAAGAATGGAGTATGTGGGATTCATAGCGGTTGTGTGCTTCTCAAAAGATCTAAGCACAACTATAGATGGATCTGATGTGGGGGTTATAATAAGTGCAGTAGCTAGTGAATCAGATAAAATAGGTGACTAAGATACCAGTGGATCGAAGTCTATAGGTGCAGGATTGGTGACAGCAGGTGGACTAAGCTCATTGGAATGTGTATCAATCCGATGCTGTAAATCTGCAACAATGTTCTGTAATAAGTGTAGGAGGGCATCCTTGTTGGACACTAGTGAGAGTAATAGGGTGTTTAGCTTCTTGATTTTCCTATTCTCTTCGACATACATAATTATATTTTTTTGAAGTGTACAAACTTCAGAAAAAGAGCATGGTGTTTTCTGATTATAAGTTATAATTTTCCTCTATAAGGGTGTGAATGTCATGGTTTAAAGCCATCACAAAGTGTCAAGGCAAAACAAATGCCGAGATTGTGACCTAATGAAACTTAATCAAAAAATTATGCCCCCAACTGCTTATAATTTAGTAGTTAAACAATTTATTCACCCCAAAATGTTGTGCAAAGACAAAAGTCTGAAAGACTCCTTCAATTTGTATTACACTAAACAAGGAGCCGCTAGTAGAAATCTGGTGGAACTTTATAAGTAGTGCATTAGAAGTTGTTTTTACAATGCAAGTTTTACAAAAAAATGAGAAAATTTAATCCAACCATTCACACGTGCCTAATAAGTGGCCAATATGGAATGAAGATGTTACACTTGCACAAGCTATCTATACCCCCTTATCTCTTTGTATAGTGATGTATTGAATGATGCACTATTGTGATATATATTATCCTTTCCTCATTTGTATAGTGTTCCAACTTGGTGGGAGCCATAACTATGAAATCTATAATCTTGTGGGTTTTAACAAAGGAGACACTTACTTTAGCTATATAAAGGGGTCGCTTGGCTTGGAAAAGGGGACACTTACTTTGGAATTCATTTTCTTTGAGTTGGAGCACGAAATTGCTTTCTCTCTCTGCAATTGAGGACGAAAACCCTCTTTGCACTTGATTTGAGGACGAAACCCCTCATTTCTTCATTGGTGATCTCATATGGAGGTCATACTTGAGCTACACTCAGATTTTCTTTGGAAACTTGCCATTTCCAGCTTATTGTAAACCCTCTCCTAGGGTAGCGACTTGCATAGTGGATGATCATGCTGAAGGAATCCAAAAGATCATGCTGAATGTGAAGCAGAAATCAGTAAATTATTGGAAGGAGGATTCATTCAAGAATTTAACTCGCCATGGGCTTGTGCAACTTTCTATGTCAACAAAAGAAGTGAACAACAATGTGGAAAAAGAGATTAGTAGTGGATTATATACCACTCAACAGATTCATCCAAGCTGTCCAACATCCTATCCCAGCTAAAGATGATTTATTCAGGAGATTAAAAGCATCAAAAGTCTATAGTAAGTTTGTAAAAGTGGTTTTTGGCACATATTTCTCCATCCAGAAGACAGCTACAAAACTGCCTTTGTTGTTCCAGGAAGCCAGTATGAATGGAAAGTTCTGCCCTTCGGGCTGAAGATAGCGCCTTATATTTTTCAGACGGTAATGAACAATTTTTTTGGCTCTTTATCAGAATTCTGCTTAGTATAAACTAAGCATATTGAAATCCATCACCATTATAGCCGACAGTTGGTTGATTCAGGTGATGTTTCTCTTCATTTCTGTCCTTCTAAGGAGCAGCCTGCCAATATAATGACTAAACCCCTTGGTCCTTTATTATTTGTAAAGTTTCGAGACAAACTTAATGTTGTTTCTGGGTTAGTCATTAAGAGGGGGTGTTGAATATTTATATTAATAATCATCGGTTAGACAGTTGGGAACTGTCTCTAACTATATGAAAACTGAAAACTGATTGTAACCACCTCTTCATAATAAAATCTCTGTCATGTCCATTCTGGGTATGTGCAGATTTGCTCTTCTTATTTCTTTCTTAGTTTTCTTCTGCTAACATAGGCTTCCCAACTAGACTTTTCCTCTAATGAACAAAAGTTCTCTTGGTTTGTGAGCAATTTCTTTGTAATAAGTTGTCATGTAGGTCTTAGGAATTTATATTTGTACAGGTTGAGTTGGTTTTCACGGCTGGCTCCATCTTAAGTAGTGGTTTTGTTTTTGCTAGTCGCTTCAACACTTCCCAATGTGGTGTTGTCTTGCAAGTGTTGCATTTATTGCCTTTTTGGTCGTTATTTATTTCTGTTGTTATTATTAAGTTTGACAGTTTTTCAAGTATGGGATTCAATTTTGACTGTTATAATTATTTTGAAAGTATTAATTGTTTCCATTGTTTGTTTCTGGGTAAACGGCTTTTTTTAAATTCTAGATTGAGTGCTAAAGATATGGATATGGCTGCGGAATTTGGTTCAACAGTGATCACAGTTTGTAAATGTAAGGTTTTAGATTGTCTATAAAGTTGAGGAGGTGTCTTGCTGAAAGTCTGGGTATTTTTGTTGTTAGATTTTCAGTTTGTATTATATTCTTTGAGACTTCTGTTTGTGTAAGTTTTTCCATTGCCTAAAAGCTTCTTCTATGTCGTTTCAAGGTCAATATCTACTCTTCATGTTGTCTTTTACTTTATCCCTTGTATCTATGCGTTCCTCAGGGTTGGCTTCTGCAACTGTTTGTATAATGCTATTCTCTTAAGGTGTGGAACTACTATTGGTGGTTTATCTCCCGTATTCGGTTCATATAGAGGTAACTATTTGTATGAATATAGAAATTTATTGGTTTTAGGCAGGCTTGGGAAGATACCCTCTCCATTCCCTTGAAGTACAGGAAGGAAGCATTCATTTCATGGGTTATGGTGGGGATGATGGAATTTTTTTGTTCTCTATATTTCAGACTCATATACTTGGTTTTTGCATAACTTGTTGAAATGCTCGGGTTTGGCCTCAGGCTTCCGTGTTTTGTATCTCTTGGTTGAATGCTTAACAATTGAGTTGCTTATTATTATTTTCAGCCACGTACTAGGATGGGTGGGGGAATTTTACTAGGCTTTGATATTGCTATTATGGGCTTGTCCTCCTACCAGTACTTGCGTTCAATATTAAAATTCAATCACAGTGATAAGTATTAGGAATACCACCCAAATAGAATGTAAACAATAAGTTTTCTCTGAAGACCAATACAGTGCTCTTGGGGTTACAGTTTAGCTTACAATATCAGCTGCAAGTCTTTTTCTAAGTTTCATCTTCGTGTCTTGTGTTCTATAATGTCAAGGGTTTAGGACCTGTTACCATAATTCATGCACACCCTGGTATTTGCCCCAAAGATAAGGAAGGTGCATGAATAAATATGGAGCTGCTGTAGAAGTTGGCGCTTAAGGAAGAAGCATAAAATAAATTAATTAATAACAGAGCTGCTGTCCTAAGCTTGGCGTCATGGAGAGATAAGGTTGCATGCATGGGTAAATAAAATAAATAAAAGGAAAGGCAGTCCTATATGTGGCGCCAAAAGGGTAAAAATAGAATTGCTGTTCTAAAATTGGCACAAGGAAAGATGCATGGAAGTAATTAATATAGAAATAGAAGCATGCTGCTGTTCTATTTTTAGCGTTTGGCACCTTGCATGATGAAAGGAGATAAATATAAAAGAAAGACTGAACTGCTCTCCTGTTCCATTTGGAGTTTGTGCCAAAAATAGAAAAGAAATAAATAAGTCAAACTGCTGTACAATGAGGAGATTGGCGCCAAAGTGCATGAAGGAATAGGTTAAAACAGCACTGATGTTCCTCCTATAGGTGGCGCCAGCAGGGGTAAAATTAGAAATAAATAAAATAGATGATAGCAGTCTATAGTTAGAAGCTTGGCGCCAAAGGAGAGAAGGGAAATTAGATAAAGCCAGCCGTTGTTCCATGCACTATGAAGGGTGCTAAAAATAGAAATTAATTAAAAATAGTTCCATTGCTGCTCCAGTTTGGCACCTAGGGTGCATGGACAAACTAAAAAGAAAACACAACAGTCTATTATTGACAGGGGCAGTCTATTCTTGTTTGGAGCAGTCTATATGGGCTGATTTTTACTGTAAAATCAGGTACTATTGTACTTGCACCTTTGAATAAAATAAAGTTTCATTGTTGCCCTCCCATACTGCTGTTTTCAGATTTTTCATTGTGTTTGATAAGATATTGTGTTGCCTTAGTGTGGAATTCAATCCCTCTACCATTGTCATTCTTCCTAAACCCTTGAATTTATTATGCAAAATAGTTCAGAGTTGTGCAGGTGTGTGGATCTTTAAATTCTCTGTGTGCAAAGTTACATGCAAGTATCAAACTTTTGGTGTATCACCCCTATTTCCCATTACCTGCTTTCTTTTTCCCTTTTCCTTGTCAAAGTTTTTGTTTTTAGGTGATTCACACGGGAACCAACCCTCTTTGGAGGTTCACCTCAGACATAGGTTACTCACAGCCTTGAGGTGTTCCAATTTGTCAATAGGAGAGAGAGTACACGCACCATTCTCTATCAGGGTGCAACTTCTGGGTGACAACAAGACCATAGCGGACATTAAACACTTGAAAAGTCATTTTTAAGTTCATCGATTGATGTATTGATCAATTCCAATCAACTAGATCATTAAAAACGTGCATTTTCAATTACCATCTTATTCTACAACTCCTTGCATATTCTGCGATGTCACATTGTATTTGAAAAATCTTGTGAAAATGCATTCTGAATTATTTATTTAAATTTAAATCATATCACAACAAACATGAAATTGTAGACAGACCAACTGGTAAAGATTGTGTATTTTCCACGCTAGCGATGCCAGTAAAGCACTAGCACGTGCAGTAAAATGTGAAAAGTGATCAATGGCTAGCTATACAAGACTTATTTATTTTAACTTTCCATTACTTCTCCATGAATTGCTATTTTAGCTTTTTGATTTTATGCCACAGATCTCCACTAATAATGTAAGGTTGTTGCTAAAAATTTCGATGTTTTCACAAGATAACCTTGGATTGCGTGTTTTTAAGGCTTGCCTAGTCAATTTTACTGTAGGAGATGATATGCAATAAAACATGTGCTAAGCAAAAAGAACATCAACTGTATTTGGACATGCTATTGTGGTGCTGATCGGGAATATCAATATATGCTTGTTTTAATATTAGAAAATTCTGATTGTTTGTGTGTACAATTATGAATATAACAGGTTGTTGTACGTTGCACTTTAAGAGTTTCTTTATTTAAAATATAGTAGAAAATTAATAGAGTGGACTTCTTAAATGTGGTTTCACCTAGCATTTGCTATTTAAAAAATCATAGTCAGTGGTAAATCCCACATTATGGAGTTACCTGCTGAAGACAGATGCTTCAAGGACCATTTTAAGAGATGAAGGTTGGCGTGCACTCTATAAAGGCCTTGGACCAGGCCTTTTACTTGTAAGTTTTGATGTTAGTTTGCAGTATAATCACTCTTTAATGATGGTTTTGATCTTTCATTGCAATTTTAAAGTTGAACAACATGCATTGATTTTCTTCTACAAATTAGTCTGCATTTCTCTATTCTATGAACTTCTGAGAATAATGTGTGCGTTAAACTTCTTCTCACACCTCATGGTGCTAATGGATATTGAAAATACCTGTACAAACAATTTCATGATTGTACTTTATTTGCTTCAATCTCTGAAAAAAAACTGAACTAAATATTGATTTAGTGGGGCAGTATGATCCACAAAATAGCAGCCTTGAAATATAAGGATGAGAATAAATGAATTCTTTTTCCTTTTTTTTATAAATAAACCTATGCACTCGTATTCAAAAATCTTTTACTATAGCAAACATGGTTTTCTGAGTGGGATAAATTCTATCAATGTTTCTTTCAGATGGAAATTGTCCTTCTACATGCAAATAATCAGAAAGGAAGTATTTAATCAAATCCTACGAAGTTGAGTAACTAAAAGAAAGATTGTTTATTATGATGGAGGAACTGCGTGGAGAAGAAAAATGCAAGAAGATTGGAGAATTAAATTAGGAACAACATCTGTTTAAAACATGTAGTTTTACAGTTTACTCATAAGAAGAATATTGCATTAGATCTTTTTAGGATTTAAAATGATGTTGATCAAGTGTGGCCCACAATGAATTAATCATGTTATATTAGTTTCCAAGGCCATCAAGAAGAGGTCTTTTGTACCTAAAGCACACAACCAATGAAAAACAAATTGTTAATTCAAAAGAAAGTGGCCCACTATTCAATCCTATTTTCTAGAACTCCCATTGATCCGGTCACAGGAAGGAAAAACAGTGTGTGCCTAGTTTTCCACATTAAACTTTAGCCTTCCCTTTTGTGCACACTTCATCCAACAGTGCATGTGCATCAGCCCACAACATGACTGCTCTGCCCTCCTGCAACCGTTCCATCCACGTGGACACACCTGGACAAATTAATCCTTGTTTGCATTCCCTCTGCACTGGAAAGTTGAACCCTACTGTAATTGAATCTTCATGCAATTGCATAAATACATGCATTTGACTTCCTCACGAGGTTTGACCCTTTTTCTAGCAGACGGGATTAGCCATACTTCTTTCCTTGGCTAAGCTCATAGTGGTTTGCAGCCTCACATCCTTGTTGTTTGTAATCTATGTATTGTGACACATTTACAATTAATGGAGGAACTTTAATGCAACATCTCTGTTCTGTTTGAATGGATGTCTGGGTACGAGGAAAGTGTTCTGCAATATATGGCCGAGTCTTTGATGGTACTCAACCGATGCATTATGGACTGGATTAGTTGAAGCAGATGTAGAATATATTGTATCGGATAAATGAATGATGTTGGTTCCATATGTCTTTCCCATTCTATTTTGTCTTTATATCTACACACCTCAAGTATGGACATCCCTACCACAATGATTAACAATCCCTTGGGTCTTGAAAGCAATGTCTATCTTTATTTGTGCCTTGTATGTACTAGAAATGCATGATCAGTGCAATGTTCCTGCATGTATGCAGAGAGTTATAGGCAAGGTATTTGTGAAAATATACTAGTAATGCATTATCAGTGCAATGTTCCTGCATGTATGTAGAGAGTTATGGGGAAGGTATGTGTGATTGGCACAAATTCTAGATATGGATGATAAATAAACCTTTTGGGCATGAACCTTGTTATTCTTCTTAGCCTTGTGGTAAGGTTGGGGTTTGGTGGCACTAAGGATAGTTGTCATGGGCTTGTGGGTCTATGGCATAATGCATAATAACTACTAATGAGGCACTCCCAACTTTGTGGGATGGAGGCAATTGCTAGAATTGGGTCTCCCTACATTCGATGTTTCCCTTAACTTTTATCAAAATGTGTTCATTTATATGGTTAAAAACTGGATTTACTCGTAATTGAAGTTATTGTTATCATCACTTTTCACTTCCTCTTCTTTAGCATACATGCTTCACATTTTTATCACTCCACGCTTTTTCTTGTCTCCTTGGCACACTTTCGCCATCAATCTACATGGTTATCAGGTACGCATCTTTTATCTAATTTATGTTATCGAGCATTCACTCAACAACATAAAGTGGGGGCAAATGTAGACACTAAATCATGCACTTTGGGTACATTTCTAGGTCCTAGTCACATACTACTATTCATATGATTCCTAAGTAAGAAAAGTACTAATTGACCCCTGTCTTTGGCCTCTTTGCACTGCTTTCGCTTTTCCTCTCACGGTCTTACACACCTTCTTGCCCAGTCCTCATCTTTGACCCTTTAGTTTTTCCGAGTCTAGACACCGGGCGCCCGGCCCAAGACGCTGCGCCCACCAGACGCCAACACTAGACACCCCCGTCCCCCTCTGGCGCCCTTGAACTCTTTGTATTTTGCTCACATTTTTGGGTTCTTTCTAGCTGTTTGGGCATCTTATTTTTGTGGTGGTCAGCCTTTTCGGGGTTAGTTACTGAAATTCAAGCAAGGGAATCATATAAATAGAAAGTTATATGACCATAATAAAGGACCAAGTACTAAGCATTAGCTATCACCACCTAAGGTTGCATTCAAAGGCCATTTACAAGATAATTCAAGCATCCATCTAGCTCCACATAAGGGACAAGGGATTGTTATTTTTGCATACACGCATATGAGGGGAAGTTCATTCTTTCATGCACACATCTATCTACATTTTTTTACAACTAGCTACTTGCTCGTTATTTAAGTACGACATGCGCAAGAGCCACCTAGGGCACAATTTCTTCACACACACATAGAACTACATTGGGTTTGAGATGTAGTGCAACGCTCGGTCGTAAGTTCACTTTGTTGACAACCGAGGACAATCCGACCCCTCATTTGCATTAATTTTTTTGGGATTTGATGCGTTTTGGGGTTTGGCAAGTCGTTTCTTCATTGTAGGGTTACAAGCGACATCATCGAAGTTGATGCGACATACTAGCGATAGGCAACGAAGGACAACGAACATCGTGCGACCCTCCAAAGTTGGTTTTTCAAGGTTCTAAGCGATCACACGAGCACCTGAGGAGGTCTCGCAACGCCCATGCGCCCTTGACCAGATCCAGGCACCCCATCCTAGGGAGATCTTGTGGTCGCACAATTTTCGAGCTTCGGTGCGACACTTCCCTCTTGTTCATCGGTTAACATTCGACACGGTCCAATTTTAATTGTGAATCAACTACGTACTTTAATCCCTTTATTTTGGGCACTCCCTACCACACTAACTTAAGTGTGAGTTTGGGGTCACAAATATTTTATACTTGGGCCATGTCATTATTGCTCAAGGCAGGCAGGTGGATCAAAAGAGGATTCAAATTTTCTAGTTTGGGCACTCCCTACCACACTAACTCTATTGAGGAGATTCTCTAGTTTATGCAGCCATGATAGAAGGTTTGTTAAGGGATCTTCACATATAGCAGCACCCTTAACCAACATGACAAAGAAAGGAGCTTTTGCATGGATGGATAGAATACCAAAGTTTTTGATAAGCTTAAGAAGGTAATCATCACATGTCTTGTATTTTCCATTTCAGATTTCTCACAACCATTTGTGGTAGAATGTGGTGTTTCAGGAGAAGGTATTGAGACCATATTAATCCAAAAGGGGGACTCCATTAAGATGGAGAGCATGAAGTTGAAAGATTCAGGAAATAGTTTCTCTATTTATGACAAGGAGATTCTTGCCATCAAGCATGTTTTGGTAAAATTCAGACATCACTTGGTTTATGGTAGATGTGTGGTTGAGATAGATTGCAATGGCTTGAATTTCTTCTTGGATCAACATGATTTGAATGATGAACCACAAAGGTGGGAAGGAAAATCCAAGGTTATGATGTTGATATAAAAGGGAAAAAGCATGTAGTTGTTGATGTCTTTTCTAGAATGGTTGTTCTTTGTTCTATTTCTGTCATTTATGGTGATTGGAAGATTTCAATCATGGTAGATTATGCCAAGAATACATTTGCTGCTAACATTTTAGATGGAAATGTGAAGGATGAAAAATATGTGCTAGCAGATGGTCTCATTTTGAACAAGGATAGAATCTTTCCAGTACTTGAATCTGAGATAAAACAAAAGATTTTGAAAGCTTTGCATGATATACCAATTGTGGGACACTCTAGATCCTACAATATTTGTAGATATATAAGAAAGAGATTCTCATGGTGGAGCTTTGAGGAGGAGGATCTCAAACACATTAGGGAGTACATCACCTACCAGCAGAATGAAGTAGAGCATGTCTTCCCAGTAAGTTGGTTGCAGCCATTGCTTATTCCCCATCAAGATTGGAAAAGTATGTTCATGGACTTCATCACAAGCCTTCCCAAGGTACATGGTAGAGACTGCATTTATGTTGTTGTGGATAGGCTAAATGAGTATTCATACTTCTTTGCCATTTATCTAGAATTCAAAGCACATCATATGGAAGAAGTATATCCTTTCACTCAAGGTTGTCTACACATAAGAGTATGGGATCCAGGTGATATCTCGAGATCTATCAAGGGTAGTAATAGCCAATTACGGTTATATGGCAAAGGAAACAAACCAGGGGCTGCCATTATCAGACTTTCCAGCCTTAGGACTGCTGTCATCACAGATTCCAGCTGCTGCACTATACCAATTACAGCCCTACAAGTGTTTTCAGTCACAGGGTTGCTGATTTTTCAGGGTCTCAACAGAGATATGCTGATTATTACTGCTGTGAGAAGATTTCCAGTCATTGATTGTCTATTTCCAGCCTTTGAATTGTTGATAGCGATGATTTATGCAAACGATTTTCAGCATTGCTGCTGTTATATCATTTTCACACTGCTGATTTGCAAAATTTCAGACTTTGGACTGCTGTTAGCAGCCAAATACAGCTTCAGGTTTGCAGGATTTGAGGAACTTTCCTTACACTATGCTATTTGTGAAGGATTTCAGCCATGGGATCGGTTGGAAACAATCTTGCCCATCGCCATTTTGTTTCATAATCCAAGGGAGGATCCAAACTTTTCAGTTCATAAGTATATCAGAGTGGCGCAACAGAAGCCAACTACATCACAAAAAGGTAATGGTAACTTGTTATGTTTGCATCCTCATGATCCGCTGTTTGTGGTCAAAAGTCAAGAAGATAGTTCACTAAATAGATCAACATATAATGTTGCACATGCTTGTGGCCATCATGGGGAACAATTTCATGATAATTCACAGTCAAACAACTTGGTGAGGCAGAGTTTATTCAGAACATGGAATTGCAAGTGCCCAAGGATGAATTGGGATCCAGGCATTACAGAGATGGGCATTTGGGGAAGTCTGAGCAATTGGGCTTGCAATTGCTTGGGACAAGCAATTTTTGGGAAGGGCAGACTGTCATGACCCCTTTTTCAAATAAAGTAAAAATAATAAAGTTAATATTTTTAAGTTGTCAAGTAACTTTTTAATAAAAGTGACAACTTAATATTACTTTATTATTATAAATAAAAAATAAAGGCGACTTTCCAAATTAAGCAAGTCAACATCAAATTAGAAGATGGAAAGTTACTTTTGGGGCTTTTCCTTGGGAAAAGTGTCAAGTGAACTTATAAAAAGGCGTTGGGGGTCATTTGGAAGGAATCTTTGGCCATTATATATTTTTACATTGAGAGTTTGAGCTGCTGCTTCAACTTTTTCTTTTGAGGATGAAAACCCTTCATTGCAATTAGATTTGGGGATGTAAAACCATCCAATCCTCGGTGGCGACTCCACCCAGAGTTACATTTGTGTCTCTAGTCGAGATTTGCAGTTTTTAGTTCAGTTTTATTTGGTAGGGCACATTTTCAAATATGCATCGTCAAATCACCTTCCACAAGTGTTGGTGAGGGAATTTGTCAGGTGGACAAACTTGTGGATTCCTTGCCAACGCTCTGGGAATCTAAGTCCCTCTACTTAATCGATTTGCAACTACCGTATATGCATGCGCGAGAAAATGTGGATTTCTGTGGTGGCCTTTCGGTTGGGGATCCAACAGGGGCACTCCACTGACCCTGCGGCAAAGCTTGCAGATACTTGCAAGAGAGAACTTTGTCTGAAAGTGGGAAAGGGAGTGAGAAAAGAGGTAGGAGAACTAATGTTGTAGGTAGGAAATCAGATTCCTGCACACACTAGTTAGAAAATTCATCACATGCATTCATGGGAAGAAACAACCCTGCAAATGGCAACAAGACGAGATAAGATTGCGAACTCAAAGTTTCTAAAATCTCCTCATCAAAGAGGCTACAAAATCCTTCTTGTATTGATGCTTGATCGAAGTTGTACATAGTGGAGAAATGGAGGAAGTTGAGAAAAGGGGGAATGGAAGAAAAATGGCTGGAAGAAAAATGGCTATCTCCTTTGTTTTCTCTAAGTACAATGCACTCGTGAGTTTTCAAGATCAATCGCCACCCAACAATGGCGTGAATAAGCCATTAAATCTCCTCCAAGAAACGATTCTGACTTCTTCTTTGTTAGCAAGAAAAACGGTTTACAATTTCTTTTCAATCATTTGCATCCGTTTGGATTCTTGATTCGCGAAGAAACGCCAATGGCGGAAAAACCAGACTTTTCATAATGCAGCCGTTACATTCGTCTTGTAACTTTGAATTTGAACCGTTTATCTTGCCTTCGAAACTTTCAACTAGAGCCATCCACGTGGGAGAAATTTATTGGAGCAAGCGTGGAGGATGCCTTTTGCATTTTATGCCTTTGTAAAAATTGGCATTTTTTGACATTTTGGTCCGCCCTTCCGCCTCTCCGCCATAGGCCTGACATGTGGCTTTATTTGAGTGGTGAAGGAATCGCGGCTTGCTTTTTCCAATTTTAACCTTTTTTAGAAAAATGCTCAAAACTTCAAAGTTCTCCGCTGCTCCGCTCTCCCGCTTTGACTTTTCAATGGCGGGCTCGAGACCTTGGTGGAGCCGCAGAGCATTCTAGAACTTTTACTTTGCTTTTGGAAATTTGGTTAAATTTCCAAAAGTGCCCCGATGGCCCGCTCGTCCGCTTTGACTTTTCAACAACGGGCTTCACCTTTGACTTTTTCCCTGATAGCCTGATCGGGGTTGTGGGTCACTTTTTAACTTTTCACCTTTTTTACAAAGAGGCTCAAAATCTCAAATCCCCCCGACGGTTTGCCTCCCTGCTTTGACTCCTTTGACTGCGGGCTTAAGATTTGACTTTTTTCTTTAAGCTTGATCGGGGCTGCGGGTTACTTTTTAACTTTTCGCCTTTTATACAAAGAGGCTCAAAATCTCAAATTTCTCCACCGACCCGCTTCCAATTAGGTATGTCCATGTACCCGTGGATGATGGGGCCAAAATTTGATGGGGAAGAAAATGCCCATCATTCCCGACTGTGGGAAAAAATGCAGAGAAGAAGAAAACTCCACCATTTCGCGCTCGATTTTCATGTTTCTTTCATGCGAGCCGAGGAATTGAAAACAATACAAGGCTCGACGATTCGGGGCATAGAAAGATTGACAATTTCATTCAAATGAGGACAACAATAAAATTTTCACGCGTCCAGACAAGGAAAACGGAAAATTTATCAAAACAAACAGACTAGGGATTTGAAACAACTCTAGGGCATGGATTTTCTATCTCTTCGAACTTTCAACTTGGCTTAAATACTTTAGGAGGGCGAGAGCTCGAAATTTTAAATTTAACTTGGAAAACGAAAAGCGGTTTTCGGGGACAACACACACTAGGGCATCTTTTCAATTATTCATCAGAACCAGGAACAGTTTGGGCTTTATTGTCAGGATTCCTACATCGGGCATCACCTACTACAGCTAGGGCATCATCCCAAGGGCTGACATCATCATCCCAAGGGCTGAGCACACATTTAGGGCATTATTTTAGGGCTGACGTTGCTCTTAGTTGGCTGTTGCCACTTCTTTCAGTCTGCAGGGCCATCATTTGGTCTATTTCCATCTATCTGGGACACCATTGGTAAGAAAATTGATGTATACATCCAACTAGTATTTTTCTGATTTTCAATGTTGAAAAATAAATAAATAAAAATCTGATTTCAGTGTTTATGTATAGCTGTCATTATATGCAACAAATTTGGATTTTTCCTAGGGTTTAGAAATTATTTCCATCATTTTCAGCATTAGTAATTTTTGCTGTAAGGGTTTTGCAATAAAAAACAAATTTTTATTAAATCCCGTCCTAGGGTTTCCGACCAATTTGAAATTATTTAAAATTGTCCATTTAGGGACATTACAAGAGTATAGTGAGGAATTGTACTATTCCATTGAGGGACTATTGTAATGTTATCTTCTTCATGCTTGCGAAAGGAGGGTGTTTGTGTGTGTGTTAATTATGTAATTTGAAATTAGAACATGAATAAAGTGTAGGCTCTAGTGTGTATTCTAAGTACATGGTGTACCAATGTGTCCATTATTGAGCGAGTTGAGGAAGGGCTGTAAGGATAAGGTTGTCCTTCATTGAAATACCTAAGCTTGAATACATTACTTCCGTTTTCTTCGAATTAGGTTGAAGGTATTCAATGCACCATCTTTCGCATAATCTATTTATGGTCTTCGCTTTCTTATTTATGACATTGCCTTTCAGTTCAAGGTTGTAAAGTTTCACAAATGAAACTTTCTCGATTTCAAGATTTCATATACTACATTGTCATCTTTTAACAACTTGAATTCCCTCACACAATTTTTCTACCCGAGTCACAAGGTTCGTGTTCAAGTTCGAGTTCGACGAAGATAAAATTCAGATTAACTTCGGCAAAGATAAAATTCAAAAAAAAATCATGATTAAATTTGGCTACTATAATTTGCATTTTTTAAAATATAATTAATAAATAAAATAATATTAGAACAAATTTAAATACATTATAATAAATTTGAAATATTAAAAATATAACCGTGTTAAAAATTAAATTTAAATATGTAACTTTTAATTATAAAATGGTAATTTAAAAAGTTAAAACATTATTTTTTTTTATAGATAAAAGTTAGAACATTATTAAAAGAATATGAAATGAAAAATTAAAAATAAAATAATATTATTATTAATATAAAGTAACTTGAAAGCTCGGGTCAATTAATTATATATCTCGGGTCAATCATTTTCTCAATGAAAGTTCTCAAAATCCTCCTCGATGAATTCCTCCTCTGTGACACTTGCTCACATAGTCGCTGCGATGAATTCCTCCTCGACGCTGCTCACATGCCATGCCACGCCACGACAATGGTCACAACAATGCGCCACGAAGAGCCAATCAACCTAGGAAGACGCGACTCTTAGGGCACAAATTCACAAAACAAATTCTAATCATCTACAATGAAAATCCGATTGTCTTAGGGCACAAATTCGCAAAGCAAAGCAAAATAATAATGTTTGATGCTGCAAGTGTTGATTTCCTTTGAAAAATCCAAAAACCCTAATCAAAAAAATGTTTATAAAAACATTTTAATAAAAAAAAAACCTAAGCCCTTTTCCGTACGAATTTTAGGGCGAACTGCAACGATTTTTTGGGGTTTTCATTTAGTTCACTGGATTTCGAACTTTTACTTGAAGTTCGGAAAACCCTGTGACACAACTTTCTACAAATATTTCAATGTCATCAAACAAACGATTTGTACCAATCATTTGATGTTGCAAGAAAATATCGTATCCAATAATTCTTGTCCTTTTTCCCACGACTCAACGAGATTGTTGCACAAATGGTATTTGTCACTTGTTCTATGGAAGTGAGCAGTTTGTGCTTGTCTTGTATTGATGCTAACATTGTTCATGGCCTCTCGGGTCTATCTTACATTGACCTCTTCCTTCCCACCCAATTTAGTTACAACGTGAGACTTTTGGGTCCTCTTTCGACGTTGGTGTGAGAGTTGGATGAGTGAAGGTTCCATGTAGGTGTATTTGTGTTCAAGAATTTGTTCACTTCTTATGCTCTAGATGGCCTATTACTAATATTCTATTCTGCCTTCTACTGATTCTCCAATTGCCATGCACTACACATCTTTGTGTCATGTCCCTTTTTGGAGACTAGCGGATTTGAAGACCTTATCCCATTTCTTCCTCGTGGGACTAAGGATTGGAGCAAGAGGAACATTTCTAAAGATATTTGATGCCAGTTTAGAGAGTGTTTTTATTTTTATCATGTATCCCTATTGGGAAGCCAAGCGCTCCAATAGAGGGACTTAATAAATTAATTAGTTAATTTGGTGAGCATGTAGGCTCAAGTTGTAATAGATTATTAAAGTACTTTATGAGGTCAGCCATTATTGTATTGTTAGCACCCCTTATGATATAAAAGGAGGTTGCTTGGCCATTGATCATATGTGAATTCTATTATTTCTTTTGGAAGGATTGCTTGTGAAGCATCTCTCTTCCTCTCCTAAGGACGAAAACCCTTGGAGAGTCTTGTGTGAGGACGAAACCCTTCACCAAGTCTAGGGAAGACTTCAACATGGGAGTCTCCACCCCTTGAGGGATTTTTGCTGTTATCTTTATTTCCAACCCTAGGCGAATTTCCCTAAGGTGCTATTTGGTCATCAATTGAAGATATTTTGCCCTACTTCTGGTTGTTAATGCATATTTGACCATTTTAAGGTGGAGCGACCTACTTGTGGCGTGTTTTGGCATGTTTATTGGCCTTTCCAAGGTGGAGTGACCCACTTAGGGGAGCAATTTGGTACTTTCTTGCAATAATTTCATGGTTTTAAGATTGGAATAACATTCTCCATATTTTTAAGAGCCAAGTTATGAAGTTTCATGAATTTTGGTGGTGATTTGCTATTTTTCCAAGCTCGTTGAAGTTTATTTCAGATATGGAAATATTAATTAATTTCTGCAGTCTGAGGGTTTCATCTAAAAATCAGTTCTCCTATTTCCAAGCTTGCAAATTCATATTTTCTTGCATGATATGATTGCTGGTAATTTATAATAATTTTGGAGACTATCTAATAGTTGTTTAAGGGTGCAAAAGCGAGGTTGAACCTCCAAAAGAGGTCGCTGCCCTAGGAGAGAGTTTTCTGGCAGCTTATGAGGGTTTCACACATTCAATTTCAGTCACTAATAGCCTGCTCATAAATCTGAAAATTGTATTTTGTGCTCAGCTTTGCATAGTTTCCTAAGAGTCCCCAAGAAGGGACATTACATTGGTATAGGAGATTTGGTCTTTCTAGCCTAAGGGTTTCTTGTGAGGTGAAGAGAAGATGGATAGAATGATGAAAACACAAGAAAGACTAGCGGACACCTCAAACTCTCTTGCTGTCACCATGCAAAACCTACAGAGGGGAAGGACATTCAAGGAAGAACCTAGGGTTTCGAAGGTTAATAATGTTGCAACTAGCTTTGAAGAGTATCAAGCCCTTCCAGAATTTATTCGTGATGCCCTATCATTTTCTCGAGTTTGTAGGATGGAGAAAAGATAGAGTGGGCATTGGAACTTGGTCCAAGCCCCGAGTCATGCACAAGGGTCATGGGAAGGATATCCCAACCCTAAAGGAGAAGAGCCCCTTTATGCTTTGGCAAAGTAAGAAGAGACTATGGAGCTTGATGAAGAGGAAACCATGGTGAAATTCAAAGGGGAAAATAGTGATGAGGATGGCCATCCTTCTAAGCTAAAGAAGGAAGAAAAATCAGATTCACAAGGTGTTGAAGGAAGTTGAAGGTTGAAGCTCAATTGCCAAAGGACAAGGAGGATGATATTCATGATTCCGGCAAGACTCACAAGGTGGTTCCTTACATGTCTCAACAAAGTGCTTCAACAAATTCTCATAAAAACAACCGAAGGTATGAAGATAATTCAGATTTGTTGCTTTCTATCATGCCATTTCAGATTTATGGTCATGGGCAATTTGTTAAAAAGGATGACCTTGTGGTGAGTTTGATGCTCCATAATAAGTCACATCAAATGGGTGATCGTCATGGTGCTAAGAAGGGAGAAAATCAGAATTACAAGGGATTAATGGGGCAAAAATGTCGGGTGACCTTGTTAAGAGGCATGCCCATGAAATAAGGGTCACTCTAGATGCCCATGATAATTTTCTGTTGGCTGGATTGTTCCAAACAACAGTCACCAAGGAGCAAATCGATGGGGGTATCAACAAAGAACAATCCCAATTTTGTCATCATCCGAAGAAAGGTAAAAATCCTTTGATGTTCTATGATAGTTTATTGAATTCTAATGGTCACACATGGAAGTCACGTAATGAAGTTGAATCAGATTTATCGAGGACCTATGATGATGACATTATGCGTGAAAGAAGGGCACCATTAGAGAATTTTCTTGAATAATATTTGATGACTGGTAGGTCAGAAATGGGTACTTATCTTCCCCCTCCACCGAAATGACGAAACCTCTAATTTGGTGAAGGAAAGAGATAGAATTAAACATAACCTCCAATTTGAAAGGATGAGCGCCGAACTCAGCCAAAATGATATGATGAGGGACGGTTTGCTTGCATCGGATAAACCGGCGGAGAAGTGTCTGGACTCTCTTGATTGAAGCCTAGTCTGTCTCTGAGTAAGGAAGGCCCCCAAGCTACAGATCCATAAAGGACAGTGGGCCTAATGAGAGATTCCATGAGGGACATTTTGGAGGAGACATCTTGGAAATGATGGCGAAAGCACTGTCTCTCAAGGAGGGCTAAGGAACCATAACCCTTATTGATTCTAGGCAGAAGGGCCTGTCATAATGATCGAATCAGGCCAAAAAATTGAACTCCCAAGTATGTATAAGCACTGGTGATCTCTATCTCCTCGCCCCTAAAGAAGTGGAGGTGAGAGGTCTTCAAACCATTGAAGATCATAACCTTGGTTTTACCTAGGTTAATTGTCAACTGTCGGAGATCACAGAATAGGGCTAAGGCATCTAATTGTCTCTGCAGGCCCTCCGGAGAGGAAGCTAAGAGGACTACATCGTCCGCAAACAGAAGAATGTAGATCAAAACTTGATGGAGAAGACACCCATCGCTGTCCTGTATGTGTTCATGGAGGAAGGACTCAAGCTCGTCGATATATATATACCGAAAAGATTCGGGGACAGAGGGCACCCCTGTTTGACCCCAATAGTACTCTTGATGAAATCTAATTCCACATGAGCCGTGCGGAGGTGGTCCATGACTTTCTTGTAAAGACGCATGATGGTTGTGAGAAGGGTTTCCGAGATGCCAATATCCCCGAGCCGCTAAAAAAGTGCCATGCGCGAACGGAATCAAATGCCTTCCAGAAGTCTACAAAGCAACAATAAACTTTTGCCGAGCGGTGGCGTGCCTCCTCGATGATAGCCCTGAGAGTGAATATGTGATCAATAGTCTGGTGAGCAAGGCGAAACCCTGCTTGCCCCCTAGCTCTAAGGCGTCTTAGTTCCAACTCCTCGGAAAGTTGCATATGGAGGACAATAGCATAAAGTTTGGAGAAAGTGTGACCCACCATAATGGTCCTGTAGTTATTGGGATTTGAACTAGGGCCCGACTTGTGGATCGTGGATGGTATGATGGGACCAAGTTGGCGGAAAACCTGAGCACACAACATGATTAAAGAGGTCAGCCAAATAGCTGCCAAGAACCCCCACCCCATACTTGAAAAATTCTGCTGGAACCCCTCTTCGTCTGCTGATCTGCTTCTATTCATCATTCTGATAGCCTCTTTGATTTTCCTGGAGGTAAATAGGTGACAAGAGGAAGGGGGCTTATCAACTTGAATATGAGGTTGGCCAGGGATATCATAAAGATTGGAAGTGTGGGAGAGCATGGCTCTAGGGCTAAGATTTGCGTGAAGAGAAGTGCGAGGGAAAATGTTGTGCCAAATTTTTTAAAGTAGTACTGTAGAGGGATGCCAATGAGCCCGTCTGACCGGGAGATATAAAGGCATTTTTTGCGGCGGAGAAGACATTAGTAAGAGGTTTTCAGGGTGGGATAAGAGGGGTGGGCCAGGTAGAAAGCATGCGTAATTGGCGGTGGAGGGATTTGCACTCGTCGTCATACCACTTATTCATGGGGCAAGCCTTTTGGCGGTGGGAAGTGGAGGGGGAACGAGTAGAGCTAGGAAAAGAAAGTAAGGCAACCTCCCAAATGGAGGACAGTCGAGAGTACTTGGCAACGACACTATCCATGGAAAAGAATAGGGACTCCGAAGGAAGAAGGGCCCGAATGTGGGAGGAGAAGGTGTCGTAGTCCTCATTGTCGAATCGGAAGGTGGTGTGAGGGGGACCAAGATAGGAATTGACGAGAGGAGGGGGTTGTCAAACTAGAGGGAAAGGGAAATAAGAGCATGATCGGAAAGGGGGATGGATGAAATAGAAAAATGGTGAGGAGGGATAAGGAGTCCTGGCTCGAAAGGACATAATCAACAACACTCGCACCACTACCATGAGGCCGGAAATCAAGAGATGTGATTCTCGGAAAGCGTGTTATCCCGTAAAGGATCACTAAATCCTGTGATTCACCAAGCTGCAAGAGGTGCCTGCCATAGGTTGTGAGGGGTCCTAAATCATCCTCCGAAGTCCTTTGCAGACCAACAAACTCTCGATCAAGTGCCCGAGTGCGGAGAAAATCTTTCTGAGTCGTATAGAGGGGACTTGAAGGGTTCTAGTGCGGGCATTGAAATCACCCAACAGGAAGATATCACCAACTGCTGAGTAATGAGCAATGCTATCATGCAAGTCAATGAAAGGGTCACCATCAACCCCATTGTGGATGGCATAAGGGGAGGAGGCCTAGGAAAATAACATATTGCGATGTAGATGTCCTTTGAACAATGAGCTACTCCTTGCAGACGGACCCAAAGAAACCTCTGAACTCATCTCTAGCAACTAAATAGTTTATGCTCTGCGGGGAATCTCTGTATAGACATGCGACACCACTTGACCCTCTGACACCACCTGAGTTCCTAGTTTCCTGCCGACATGCGGAGTACCACTGACACCCTGTGATACCAGGGAGAGGCCGCACAGGATTTCATGAGTCTTTGTGATGAAGAAGATGGTAATGCGGGTCCAATAACATCCTGAACGAGTCCCGGATAGGACCAAAAGACCCGCTCCGCTTCCAACACCTAACAGTCATGCCTGTGCTCTGTTGCCCCTCCCTCAAACCCCGTCATTTGGAAGTCCCAGGGTGGGACCCCCACCCAGTAGGGAAGGTGTCTCTAATAACAACTCGGAGATTCCAAATAACTGCCCATTTACCCGCCTTCCTTGCTGCCATAACCTTTTCTCTGCTGTTTGAGTTTAGCCTCTTGGGATTTGGTAAGATCCTCGTCAAGGATGATCTTGTTAGGAAGTGAGAAGAGTAGCTTTTTGGCTCAGAGAGCCCTCATCATGTCTGCTGCTGACCGGAATCAAATGAAGAGGGTTGATTCGTACCCAAGCCAGGCACGGTCCAGATTAATATCGTGGATACCAAGGGTCTCTTTGATGAAAGAGTTCCCAACTGTCAAGGGGTCCTGTGATGGTTGGGGAGGGGGGAGCCCCCTAACCTTAAGGTTCAGCTCGTGATCCCGTTTGGTACGTTCTTCTACTAGTTGAATTTGGAGAGAAATGCTTCACAAACAATCTTTCTGCAATAATAGAATTCACACATATGATTATCAAATGGCCAAGCAACCTCCTTTTATAACAATAAGGGGTGCTACATTTCAAATGATGGCTGACCCAATTAAAAGTACTTTTTAATTATCTAATTTGTATTTAGAGCCTACATGCTCAAAATACTTTATTTTCTAACTAAATAAGTTCTTCTATTGGAGTGCTTGGCTTCCCAATAGGAATACATGATAATAATGAAAATATCTACTTAGAAAATGTCATCCAAGTCTTCCCCTTGCTTCCTTCCTTAAACCCACAGGGAGGAAAAATGGGTTAAGGTCTTCAAATCCGCTAGTCTCCAAAAAGGGACATGATATGATTGCTAGTAATTTATAATAATTTTGGAGACTATCTAATAGCTGTTTATGAGGTGTTTAAGGGTGCAAAAGCAAGGTTGAACCTCCAAAAGAGGTCGCTGCCCTAGGAGAGAGTTTTTGGCAACTTATGAGGGTTTCACACATTCAATTTCAGTCACTAACAGCCTGCTCATAAATCTGAAAATTGTATTTTGTGCTCAGGTTTGCATAGTTTCCTAAGAGTCCCCAAGAAGGGACATCATACTTTGTTTCCAGTTTTGTGAAACACCAATGTGTTATTTACTCTTTCTCTTCCATTCAAGATTCTTTCATGATTTTGTCACATCAATTAGATGATCTAATTTTTGTCAACAACTATTGGAATCGATGAAGATGCCACATATGTTATTATCTAGTTCAAGTCATGTAGTTCACTGAATCTCATTGGTACAACTCAAAATTTGGGGTCCTTAATAGGACAATATTCTTTTAAAATCTCCCATAAGTTCATAAAATATATATTTTTAATCTAATACAAAACCCCGTTATAGCGTGCAAAATTATCAAATAAAATCCCTAAGATTTGGTAAACAGAAAGATATTAAATATGAAATATGGCATCTGCTAGGGATTTTTCTATTTGATTTTTTCTAGCTTATGTCTGTCATTTGTGTAAATATTCGTGATGATTTGCTGTAGCTAGTATTTGAAACATCTGTGTTTGATCTTGATTTGAAACAAATATTCGGAATGGATAAAATAAGTGTCTGAGTCTGATTCGAAATAGGAAGGAAATGGAATAGGTGTTTATTTTACTGCACTTGAAGCTTGAAGGTATCAATTACAGTAGTTGTCACACTTGGAGACTTGCAGTAACGGTTTGTGTAGTTTTGCCAGATTGCTGTTGCTCTGGACATTACTTTTTGGCTTAGCCTCCAAATATTATGATCCACTTTGTATATTAGGGAAGAGGATGAGTAATCGGGAGGGGTCCAATTGTTGTGATATTAGTTGAGACCCTAATCTCTATTTAATGTTTTGTTTATACTTGTTTACTTTTTCAAGAATGAACTTTTTATTTTATTTTATGTCATATCATTAATAAGGTAAGCAGAGAAAAAAATAGGAGCATTTACATAAATGTAGTATACTTTAAGAATATGATTGAAGATCATATTTCCAAAAAGTGTGCATTAAATTATAATGTGTATATAACTTCTACAGAAGATTACATCTTTCTTCTATATCTTAATATCCAAACAACCTTCACTTTTCACCTAACTTGTACATTTTAAGTTCCAAAAATCAATATAAACAAGCATTTATGTACATCTACTACATATGTGATATTCAAAGAGGGAATATTTTCTCCAAATTTAGAGCACTAAAACTGCCATATTAGGTGCATTTACTACACTCCATTGCAATTTTGTACCTGCAAAATGAAAGGTTTGCAACTGGCAAGCCTCACGATAATCTAAAAGACATGTTAACATAGCTTAAGTCTTAAACATTCTAAAAAAGTATTTTTTTAATTTTTAATTAAACAAAGCTACATTATTTTGCATTATTCTAACAGTACTCATTTTACCCATTTTTTAACATTAGCTGTAAATTACGGAACATGTTTTTTTTTTTAAAATTTATAGCGTGACTCAAGTTACAAGGCTCAACAAAATTAGTTTCAGTTAGAGTCCAAAAGTTCATACCTACAGCCAGTATTGGGGAAACCCAAAATCCTATTTCAGAGATGTTTTGATTTGACACTGTTCTGATGCAACACCCACAATATAGCTTGTGTATAACACAAAATAGTCAAAAGCAAATAAGTTAAAATTTGAACACCACCACATTTGCATTTTATAGGCAAGGAGAGACATCCTTAGGGCATCCAACAAAGATTTGAATATTCTCAGCTCCTATCGGACTTGAAGGTCTCCCAGTGAAGATTTGCACATTGCAGATGGATTCAGTGGCACTAGCAATATCTGTTCGTCAGATAGGGCAATAATACATAACATTTCCTGCCTTTTGTCATCTGTTTCTGTAATAGAAAAAGATACCTGGACCTGAAATTATTTGGTGGTTGTATTGGGCTTGGTTTTTGTATTGGGCACTGCAATTCAGAATTCAGAATTCTTTGGGGTTTGTGTGTGCATTCTGTGGTTGTGTTGGGCTTGGAATCATTCATTTCCAGCCGTGTTTGTAAAAGATATTGTTGCTGTCATATTTCTATTTCCAGCTGTTTGAAAAATACAAAATTCTCTTGTTCCAGTGTTCATTTGTTTCATGTTTGTTCCAGCCATCAAGTAAAAATATTTTGAAGAGTTTCCTATAATTCTTTCCAGCCATTTGGCATGTATGCTGCCCTAGAAAACAAAAATCAAATTGTTGTTAGGGTTTGGATTAATTTTTCAGTTTGCTGGTTGAGTTTGATAAATTTTCAGGTTGCTGTCATAAATTCCAGCAATGTTCCATTAGGGTTTTGGGGAAAATCCAAATTCCTCAAATTTGAGCCCGAAAGGGACATTACATCAGGAGTTTGTGGATCTAGGGAATTTACCCTTATGAGGGTCACAAGACAATCTGATGGAGTGTTGTGGTAGTACCTCATTATGGAGGGTTGTCCAAGAATTCAGAGATTCTGTAATTTAGGAGTTCAGGGAGGTGGAATCTAGGAACTCGGGAATTTAGCTCAGAAATTGGGAACTCAGGAATTTAGCTCCAGAACTACACCTTTACGAGGGTCAGCTACGCAACTTGTCGAGTTCTATCTAGTCCGAGAACTGTTCAAAACAAAAGTTTTGAAGATTGTAATTCTATCTTCTTTTTGTAGTGTAAGCCTTAAGAGGGGGTATTAAAATATAAGGCTTATAATTTAGTAGTTAGTTAATATTAGTTATGTATTAGCTAATAAACGGTTGTAACCATGTCAACCATTTTGTAACCATCTCTCTCATAATAAAATGATAGACACTATAATATGCGTGAATTCTAGTTTCTCTTCATTTCTTCTTTGTGCACATTTTCTAACACATGGATGGACCGCGGACTATAGGCAAAGGTAACAGTTCCATCACCCTAGGAAAAACTTCAAACAAAGAGATGGAGTCGAAACAAAAGACATTAGATCAAGGGGTTTCTTCGAGATGAAAAAATGAGTCAACTCCAAAACGAGATGCATAACATGCAATTCAATATGGCCAACAAAGGAGGTGGAGACAACACCAAAGGCGATTTGAGAAATAATACTAAAAATAGATCACCTTGGGAAAAGCATTGAATAAATGATGATCGACAACAAAGTATGGAAAACCAACCTCCATTCACTAATGCCACACCCAATAATAGTTAACCAATCCAACCCCAAATACAATGTAACCCCATCCTCGGATTGCGCGCATTCGAGGCCTCAAAACATGTTGTCGAAAGTGGAAATGTGTACGATGGAAAGATCTAATCACCTAGATCAACCAAATGAAATATTTATTTGATTTACATCAAATCCTCATGCGGAAAGAAGTTTGTAATGACATTTCTATTGTAATGTCCCCTTTTCAGGGCATTACTAATATATCTGTTCATCTCTTTTATCTCGCATTGTAACCCTCGCATGCCTGGCCGCTACAAGTGGGAGTCTCTAGTTAGTCAAAAATGTGCACATAGGTTAGTTACTCTTTATTATTTAATTAGAAAATAATAAAGTGCACATTAAGTGAGTCTTTTAATATTTTAATTAAGTTTTATTTGTTTTCCCTCCAAAAGGGAAAAGGTCGGCCATTTGAATGTTGCACCCCTTATGTTATAAAAGGAGGTTGCATGGCCATTTTTGGGCATGTTGATTTGATCATTTATGTCTCTCCATGCTTGGAGAAATGGGATGTATGCCCTAGCTCTCATTGTGCTCTCTCTCTCTCATTCGACTTGGAATTGAAGCAAATCTGATTTTGATAAGGATCCATTTGTGTGTGTGTCGAATTGCTTGGAAAAGAATTCCTTGCCCTAGTGAATTTATTTATGGTGCAATTCTGATTATTATTGCATGATTTGGAGCATATTTGTTGGTTTTCAAATCTGCTATGTTTTGCAATTAATTTCATAATTTTTGGAGATGATTTGATGCCCTAAATGTGTTGGGCGACCTACTTTTATGGAAAAATTAGGGTTTTGTGTCTCTATATGCGAAAACTAATTTTGGAATGTTATTCTTCATATTTTTGTGGCCCAAAATCCAAAGTTTGAAGGTTTTTGCTTGATTGGTCAAGCGAATTTTTTTAAAAAGTCATAGCAGTGATCAGGGTTGGATTATTAATTGTTTCTGACACATTTTGATGCTTAAAAATTGTGATTTCAGTTCAGATCTGTTCTTGGCATTTTTGTGCATCAAAACAAACTTTTGGAGGGTGAAAACAATTGAGGGAAGTGCTGGTTATTAATTTATTAATTTCTGCTAACCCTAGCGCCCAGATTTGGAAGTTTAGATGTTATTTTGAAGGGGTTTAAGTGCTCAGAAAAATATGATCTTTAGTTCATTGGAAAACTCTAAAATTCTAGTTTATTATGCACTTGGTTTCATGCAAAAATATGGAGTAGTGATTGAGTTATGAATTTTTGAAGTTTTTAGTTATTGGCAACTGTTTCAAATTAATTCACTACTTGTAATAAAAATTAGAATTGAGAAGAATAAAAATCTGATTGTCTCCACCAATCTAGCTCACCACCTTGACCACTTCCAACCCCATTTGGGTTGTAATTGGTTGACATTGGGCTATTTTAGGTTGATTCAAAAGGATCTAATCCTTCTTGGTTCGATTTGGGTTGAAGTTGTAATTTTCTATTTGTCCAAAAAGGGGACATCACAGTGGTATCGAGCATCTTTCCTCTACTCTTGTGGGGTTTGTGTTTGCAGATTTGGATACATAGTGTATGAATCATGGGGTTAACAAGTGAAGGAGAAATGAAAATGCAGTTTTACAGATTGGGGAGATGGCTTGATCCTCCACACCTTTCAAGAGATGTGTTGCTTAGCATTTTGGAGGAAGTTGCAAATTGTTTGTCCATGGTAAAACAATCGGATTATGGCTCCATGTTTTCAGCGATGGACTCTTTGGTGACTCATTTGGCTAGATCCGAACTGTTGAGGCATGATGAGGTGGATGTGAGGCTCATGGTCATCACTTGCATTAGTGAGGTGATAAGGATAACAACCCCAAATTTTCCATACAATGACACCACCATGGAAGAAGTCTTTGAGCTCATGATAGGAAGCTTTCAAAAGCTTTGGGACACCACAAACCCTTACTTTGATAAGAGGGTTAAGATCTTGGAGAACATGGCAAAGGTAAGAACTTGTATACCAATGTTAGATCTTGATTGTGATGATCTCATTCTACATGTTCGATGTATTTTTGCTGTCATAAATGATAGTCATTCAGAAAATGTAATGGATGCAATGCAAACTATCATGTCTTTGGTTTTGAATGAATATGAGGATCCCCCACTTCAATCGCCATCCATACTTGGGAAGGTATGAGTCAAAAGGAGTCATGTATTGCTCATACTTTAGCCAAAGGTGTTTTGGATCAATGTTCAAGCAAGGTGAAGGCATATATGTTAGCAAGGTCTCCTATGAAGCAAGAAGGATCAACTCTCCAAGGTATGAGTCCTTTGGTATTTGATGATAAATTTTGATATCTAATGCTTGCATGGAACTTGGTGATTGCAAGGAAAAATCAGATCTGATAGAAGGGCAAGTTGATAGGAAATATATATTTCAGATTGGATGTTTTTCCCTCAAAGTGGCTCACTCATATACTTCAATACTTCGCTATTATTTCAATTATATTGTGCTATGTTGTTGTGATTAAACTTTAGTGGTGTTGTAATTTCATTACATAACAGATTTATGCATATTGAAATAGTAGAAGAGACATCAATAGAAAAGAGGTTATAAGACGAGACATCTTTGTTGTAACTTGATGTCATGTTTATACATCACTATAAGATCTTAGGTATGTAACATTTTTATGTGGGGATGCACCCCTCATCCTAGAGGTGTTGTGAATGTTTAGGACGTCTTGGTGGCGAGGAAAATTGTACCCATGAGGTACCAAAATCAGCAAGAAATGGGGACCTCCCCTTAACTCCAGGATGTTTCAAAGACGTCCTTTTTTAGGGGAAGTCGTAATGTCCCCAATTTTTTTAATTTATAGATTTAAGTGTTTGTACAAATATCTAAAAATACCTGTCTAAAAAACACCATATGTGTCAATCTATATCTTGGATTTTTCACATAGTTTTATTCATTGAAGGGTTACACATTGATTAACAACTCCATCACCTTCTTTGCAGATTTCCCGCTATCTTGTGATTGATGACCTCAATCTAGCTACATAGTTGTGTTGGGCTCAAATAATATTTTTCCTTGTTAAAATATGGGCTCCAAACTCCACCAATTGTCCAATATATAGTGATTTTTCGAACGCCTTCTCCAAGCAAGTAAACAAAAATTAAAACTGTCCAATGACAATCAAATTGACAGCAAATCTAAGGTTGTCCATTTTTATTGACATCTCACTCTATTACACTAGATCGTACATGCCCCGTTGGCTGCCATTGTAGGTTATGCCTATTAGTGTAATTAATTTTTAATATTTTATGTAGTGTTAAATATTTTAATAGTCATTTCCCTGCTGTCCCCAAAATCTGAGAATTTATTTTCTGCCCCAGAAACCCTACCCCTCCGTCACTTAGACTTAGGTAACTTTTGTATGTAAACATCAATACCTAAGCACTTTATTAAATTCCAAATATATCTAATAACTCTATCCTAAATATTATAAAATAACTATAATCAACTAATTCTAAATGGACTTTATATTTCCAATAGGCTGAAATTCTTACTACTGTGACTGTTAAGTAACTTCTTCAGTGGCTTGATGACTTAATTCTATGAAGAGAATCTCCACTGACTTCACTCCTTACTACTAGAATGACAAGTAAGTCTTTCACTAGATCAATTGAGGTCTTCTCTCTCTTGAGGAAGGAAGGGAGGAGACTGGGGCCTTCTAGATGAGGAGAGAAATTATTATCAAGAGGAAAAACGGTGTTGGTATTAGTGACACACTTCTGAACATCAGTTCAAGGTAAGGTGGGCAGTGATCAAGAAATATGGCCCAAAGAGTTTTAAGTTGTAGAAGGCCATGCTACAAGGAATGCTGTAAGAGAGGACTTTACTTACATCATAACTTTACAAAAGACTCATCTTGGGGCTATGAAGGTGTGGGGAGGAGAGTGAGTCATACATAATAGCATGCCTATTTTGTCTAGTGAATCTGTTGTTGATATTAATAACTTGAATTTGCTATTGCAACAAAATATTAAAATAGTGGGTTCTTCCCAAAAGAACTAATGCAATAACACACACACACAAAACAAAAAAAAAAAATTAAAAAATTGAATGCCTCCCTTTTCTTGGCTACAATATAAATTCCTTGGGTAGATAAGTTATGATGATATTTGAGCTTTTATATTTTTCACATGTTAGATGAAACAAGGGGCAACACTTTTGATAATTGAATTATTGACGTATTCTGGAACTATGCGTTAGATTCTATCCATATTCATTGTTTGGTTTGTGTGTTCATCTTAATTCAAAGAAGTTGTTTTAAGTAATCTTAACTTACTTTTTGACATTGGTTACTATTCAGGTTTCCCATGGAGCTATTCAGTTCACTGCATATGAGGAAGTTCGCAAGCGTGTAATTATATCCAGAAACAAACAACGGAAGGATGAAAATATTGATGGAGACGAAGCATTGGTAACATTCACATTCATATTCTGCCTTAAGAATTTTGGTTATATGCAAACAAAAATTGACAAGGTTATGATGGAATCCCAATAAAGATTATTGAAAATTTCTTGAATACGACATCTATATGCATAAAGATGCAAATAAACAATATTTGACAATCGGAAGTCAAGATCCTCAATTGTATGCTATGAGGAAAATTAAATGACACATTGAATAGGTAATTCTATCATGTTTGAGCTTTATGCACCCAAAATGAGGTATTCCTGTCTATGAGTTTAATAGAAAATTTACATTGAATTTTTTGCATAATGGTAGAATTTTCATAGAAAACAATGTTTTATTCCCCTCCCCCTCTTACCCCCCTCCCCCGCTCTTACCCCCCAATTGGTTGATGAAAATGTGCGCCTAAGAACATGAAATGGGCATTGGTGCTTCAGAAGCAACAATGGGAATGCCTACACAGTCTGGGACCTTGGCTCCTTTGGGGTACCTCCAGAGACAGTTGGTTCTGATCTTAAGTACTCTAATGCTATCACTAATCTTACCTAAGCTAACAACTGCAGGGGAAAAGGAGAATGATAACATGAAATAAAACATGATGCACCGAAGAAGAAAGGGGATTACTCTCTTGGACACGGTGCTTTGAAACTGAGCAAATATAATTCACACACTATATCTCACAAAGAACATAAGGGAAGGAGGCAAAACACAACTGTTAAAGGAAGATATAAGCCGCAGTGAACCTCATATGAAAACAGTATGCACAATATGTTACTGAATGAGAATGAGGCACATAACACATTACAAAGGTCTGAGACACAAAGGAATATCAGAAACTCAAAACAACAGAATAGCTTTACACTTGAGGGAGAAGAACCATTTACAATACAATGCAATTTCTATTTATAGAGGCAGAGAAGAAATAGATAAGAAAGAGAGGGAAAATCTGATCTTTGAATGCCAAAATCCTGCCCAATTGTAGTTGCAGACATTAAATGATCAGATTTGATCTTTACCTGCTCAATCTTTGTTGAAAGATCTCCTGCAACTTGCAAAAAAGGGTAGCCTTAATGAAAAACAGGTCTTTCGTGGTTAAATGAGGTGTTGGGCTCAAGAAGTTAATTCCATCGAGCTCTGCATTTGATTAGTCCTTTGCATTCCATGGAAAATTGGCAGCAGGACACTTGGTAGCTCATTGCCTCCAAAAGAAGGCATACCATGCCCTAAAACAGATTTGATTTGAACATACTACGCCTACAGCTCCACAACAAATTTGATTTTGTTTGATATGACCCCTTGGAGAAAAACATATGGCTGTCTGATTTTGTTGTTGTATTGCATAGATGATAGTGGTTGGGTCATCAAATTTAAGATTAAAGTCCTTTCCGCCATTTGTTTCCTTCTGATTGGCCGCTTGGTGCCCCATGGCAAGCTCTTGTGCTTCCTCACTATTTTCTGTCATGACTTCCACTTTAACTTTTCTTTTGGGCTCAAACATTGCAGTTTCTCCGATTTGTGCCACATGGCAGCAATTGGTGTTCCCGGGCTCCGGGCTATCTTCTATCTTTCCTTTTTCTCAAATTTATAACTCCTCGGAATTTGGCTTCATGGATGTGTGCCATGTGGCATGCATCCATTCTTTCACTCTCGAGACTTTCCTTTGGCTTGTATCTGCTTCTTCTTTGATGTTCCCGGGCAGTGGTTTTACGGGTCTAGGCTATTATGGCCTCAAACTTATTTCCTCTCTGTTTCTTGCGGATTTTGGCTTACGGATTTATGCCATGGGGCACTTATCCATGCACCCAGATACTTTGCTGACCTTCAATCTTTCTGTCTTACCTGAACTTTTTTCAGAACTTGGCTTCATGGGATTGCGCCATGTGGCAACAATCTGTACTTTCAAATTCTACACATTTTCTTGCCTGGGCCAATTTCTGAATTTCTTTGGAAGGCGAGTCTATGGGATCTCGACAAATGTCTCAATTTTGTATACCATCAATCCTTTCTTCATGCCTCAACCATTTTAAAACTTTGTCTAAAAGTTAGACTAAGTATCGTGGAGCCTTGTGCTCCACTATACATAGAAAGCATCTTTCTATTTAAACCCTTATGCTCTTCTTTCCTTGGCCAATGTGGGATAGTTGCCGAAAGGTTGTCATATATGAAGCTCCAAATGTGACTGTATCAAAAGGGAGAACCAGGCGGTTAAAAAGCGTCCTCCATGGCTTTAATAAGTCTCAGGGCCAACTATAAACTTGATGCAAACTCCAAAGTAGAGTGGGATGTCAAATTGATAAAACTTGATGAAAAGAAAATATCCCTTGATTCGAAAACCCTTCAAAAACTGTGTATACTGTCAAAAGCTCTGCAGATTGAAAAGCATCCAAAAGAGACTGTGAAAGCATTTAAATAAATTGTGAGAAAACAAGAAGAATGCAATCCACTTGATCAAAATGAGTTGGAAGCTCATTTTGGCAACATTACATGTGACTCACACAGGTCATTTGCAGGCTAAATGAAAAGACTAGAAGCCTTAGCCCTTTCCTATGCCGCAACTAAACTCTTAGCTAAGACTCTTACTGGAGATGCTTTGGACTGGTATCACACTTTACCCCCTAACTCCATAGTGGAGTTAGAATCTCTAGTAACAACTTTAGTTAATGAGTTTCAATATCATGACTTACTTGAAAATAACATTAATGCTTTTATCAACTGCAAACAACATGAAAATGAATCAGCTCAAATGTTCATCAAGCATTGGAAAACTCTATCTACTAAGGCAGAACACAATATGCCGAATGATAGCCTTTTCCAACTCTTCCTTTGAGCCTTAGAACCTCGCCTTCAGTACAAGGTTAGGTCCTTTTCTCCTACCTCCCTGGATGAGGCTTTTGAACAAGCCAAAAAATAAGATTATCTCATGAGGGATTTTGAGAAGGCTCCTCCTAGGAATCAAGCAACTAAATAGATACAAATCCTTCAGAAATCAAACAACAAGAATGCCACTGTTAATGGGGTCTCAGATACCCTTCCTCTCATGGCTTCTGCAAATAGAAATGTCTTTGTTATTGACCAAAAACTAATAACAATAAGAGCCAACCTGCCCATTATCAGCCATTAACTAAGGATGAGTTGAGAAAGTGTATGCCTAAACCATTTAGTTAGATCCTAGATCCTTCTCAACCCATTCCATAATGGCATGATGAGAACAAATTCTGTTGGTGGCATGCCAATTGGGGCCATTCTCATGAGAATTGTTGTGCCCTTCGCATGACTGCCATCACTTTCTTTTTAGGCCCTCAATTTGACCATGAGGCTATCTCTAGAGAGCGCTTGACTGAAGCAGTCAAGGCTCGTGACGCTCAAAGACAAAAGGATCATCATAATGCCCTTAATCAAGCTAATGAACAATGGCTATGAATGATGTGAGGCGTGTGATTGCATATATAGAGCCTGAATACCCTCCATCGTGGTTTTCTGAGCCTAAGACTCGCATGAGTCATTTACCCTTGTGTGTTCTAGAATCAGACTCCTAAAGCCAAAACTGCACCTTTACAGACGCCATTGGCCCTGTAACAAAGTTGTTATAGAGCCGAAGGTGTCTAAAATTGCTTATCCAACCACGAGAGGCCTTCGGCCGGAGACTTATGGCGTCGAGCATAAACAAACAACCATTTCGAGTGTCTCAGAATCACTCCTTCCGAGCTTGTTTCTAGGGATTCCAAACATTCTTAGCACTGCTGCTTAATTCCCAACCACGATGAGTGGGATCCTTTGGAGGCACTATCTCGATTCCTATTCCAATTCCCTTTCTAGATCTCATGCGCACGTCACCTCACCATCATGAGCGTCTCACGACTGTGTTGTTTGACATTAATATACCTTTCCCTCCTACATTGGGGTAGTCTCCTACTCCACATGGTTCGAAAGAAAGCATCTAGGCGTCGGTGTGAGGAACTTTTCATTTGTACAGATCAAACCACCAATGTCCAAACTTGCATCCATTTTCCCGTAGCAACCATAATTCCAGGACAAACTCTTGCTACAGGGCAATCCTCCACTCTTTATCTTTGTACAAATTGGTCAAAACATAGTCAAGCGCGCTCTCATTGATGAGGGTGGAACTTGTGTGGCTTCCTTAGACTTCATTAAAGCCTTAGGATATTTAATAGATAATCTCAAAACTATGTGTACTACTTATTAAGGGTATGATCGTCGGAAAATGCCACCCATGGGTTGTATTTGGTTTACTATCACTATCCCTCCCAGGACAATGCGTGTGAAGGTTATGGTATTCAACTTTCAGTTATCTTACAACATCCTCCTTAGTTGAACTTAGACACACCGCATGTGTGCGATCGCCTCTTTATGCATATCAATGTGTAAAGTTTGCACACCAAGAGGTAATCTATAAAATCCAAGGCGACCCAAATCCCTGGAATTATGATACTCTCCAAAAAAAGGAGACGTATAAATTCCCAACCTGTTCAAGAGCTATCGCCAATCCCATTCTGTGAATATTAACGCTTTAACTACCTCGTTGAGTCTCTTCACGGTAATGTCAGGTCATCCAGAGTTGGTCGGGTGCACGCCTCCCAACCTCTTGGATTCTGATGATGATAAACTTGATGAGATTACCATTAGGATCAACACTTTTGACCTACTAGATCTTGTCATCTCACAACTTCCTCTTAACTTGCAATGTCGCAAGGGAGCCGTCTATTCCCACTTACCTTTTCACGAACACCTCAACCTCCACCATAACAAAAAGTTCAACGTGAAACCACTTTATTGATTCTTGCATGATACACACTTCTACCCTTGACTAGGTTGATGGTTACGTTTTGTACGATCCCCATTTGGCTAGTTATGCCCAAATTCGGGACAGAGAGGTCCAAAGTTACCAAAGATCTCCTAGCGCACACTCAGCTTGTGATGTGAATGTTATTCTTGTGCAAGAAGACTCCTCACGTTCGCTCAAGCTTTGTCCCAAGTAGGCCGATGCCTTGAGCCTCGGGTAGCTCCGCCGACCTCATCCTTTTCTCATGATACTACTAGATCACGTAACATACCTCCTCTAAAGGAAGGGGAGCGTATATCTAGTTTCGACTATGAAGCCGATGACCTTATGGATGACAAAGCACCAGATGTGCCGACATCATCCATACCGACCCATATCTCTCATTCGCATCCTTCTCTACCCCTTGCCATTATGACACCTCCACCTTCTGGGTAGAGCTATACTGCACATGGCATGAGGATCCGGGGCATGATGTGTCTGATTGTAGAGCCTATAGAAAGCATATGAAAAAGCTTGAATATGAGGTTATACGAGATTAAGCTCGAAAGGCTACACGGCCTTCGGCCTCAGCTCCATTATATTGCTCACATCATGGTTATTGCTCGCATATTGACATAGACTGTCGGGTTATGCGCGGAAAGCACCCGGTTCTTGAGTCCTCTTTGCAAGGAAGCGGCGTAGAGCCGACTCTTCTTGGAGCCGTCCACCTTCCCCTAGACCATCCATATCACAACCTACATGTGGGCCCCCACCTTGCTTTAACCTCGCCTCGCTCCACTCCCCGATGAATATACGGTGTGGCACTCTCGGTTGGAGACCTTGATGACACCTTGTTTGCCACACAATCCAAGTTCATCGCGGGTAGCATTACCCAACATGTTATCGAGGACCTCATGACTCGTGCGTGTAGTCATATCTTGAACCAAGTAGATGATATCATTACCGATACTCTACGATCATTTGGCCCTCATGGCTAAACATCCTCTTAAAAAATAAATATTTTGGCTATTCTTTCTTCGGCTTGGCTCTTGCCTGCGCTTGGGCTCTCACCCCCCTTGGGTTTTTCGCACCTTCAAACGCTACTATCCTTGCTTGGGCTCTTTGCCCCGCTTGGGATTACTTTCAATCTCTTTCGCACTAACATCTCCTACCGTTAGAGTGTTGCGGTCTTGATTCCCCCTCTTTGGCTTCAATTCACCGAGACTTTCCTTAAGCGGATTTATGTAGAGATGTGATAGAGCAAGATGTGTTTTGAGAGATTGTGATGCATTTTGTTGACGTATAAACTGATTCGATATATATAATATAATCGGTTTATACATCGACAAAATACGTCACAATCTCCCAAAACACATCTGCTTAATTATCACATTTGTACATACAACCACCAAAAACAATAGAATCGTCCCATCATTGTGAGACAATATTGCTACGGTAGTGCCCATCACCACCTTCCACATGGCGGAATCTCTCATGTATGCCATCTTGTGCTCACACCGAGCATCCCCTCATCATATGAGTTCTCTGCATGTGGCCCATACGGCCAAGGCTCTCCTCTCTGCTATATCCATGGTGAGATCGCAATACATGTGAGCTCCCTCTATTAGTAGTCCCAATATCCCGTGCACATCCTATAGTGTCACAGTCATCTCCACTGCTCTCGCCCGCCTTTTGCAGGCACCGGAAGGTGTTAACCCCCAGGCTCCCATGCTGCTAAGAACATCTGTAGCAAATCCAGACTCAATGGTATCCTGGGCATCTGCACGATGCCCACAAATCCCCATCTGTGCAATGCTTGTGTTGTCTCTGCATCTATCAATTCGACAATCATAAAATTCAGCCATGCTATATCCACCACTCGCCAGAGGCGGATCCTCCGATCCTCCTGAAATCATAAATCAACAAGATTCAGACATTAGACTCATCAAAATAAATTGAAAATTTAAAATCATAATAATCTACATGCTTCATAAATATTTGATACGTCATTGGCCCTTTGGCATACGCCATCGGCCCCTGTCAAAAATTTCAACGTATCTCGACCCCATTGGCCCTACTTTTTCGGGGGTTGATGGCGTCTAAGTTCGCATGCGATCACGACTTTTAAAAATTAAAAATTAAAAATCTACTAAACGACAAAGCAAAACGTTAATCTCTCCCAAATCCACTTGCATTTTGTCCTACCCTACATAATGATGTAAGTTTTGCTAAAAAATGCGCCTATTACTTTCGCATTTCCCAAAATTCAAATTGCTTAATAATCTGCGTAGGGAAATTAATGCATCAACTTACTTGTGATTGAGCACCACCGCATGCTCCTCCTCATTGATCTCGGCCTCCTTGTACTCGTGCCATCTCGCCTCGATAATTTCCAAATTTGGAATTCCAGAGCTTAGTTCTCTTAATTCCAAAAATAGTAATAAGCAAATAACCTCAAAAATCCTATATAAACTTCATAATTTCTATTTTTTCACTGCAATGGTCCTTAATCTTTCAAATCCTATCATTTTAGTTCTCATCTCCTAAAAATATGTCATTGGTTGCGTTGGGATCGTGATCTCCTCCCGTTCTTTTTGACATATTACACGTCTTTTGGCCAAAAATCCCACCTTTTCGACCTTTACATCTTAATTCCAAATCCACAAGATCCACCGAGGAGCACAAAACTGAGAGTTCATCCCTCCTCCCAGGACATTAGCACCCCATATCTTCCACAAATTTCCAGATCCCGGGCTCAACTACCTCTAACACATTACTAGCTTCTTTTAGTCGGCCTTGGATATTAGTTGAGGGGGTCTCCTCTCTTGCCTCCTCTTCCTTCCTCTTCTTCCTCCACATGTTCGGGTTTTGTTGGTTTATGTAGGCTTTTTCCCATGGCCTCTCTTTTTGTTCTTCTTTTCCTTCTTTTTCTAGTTGTTGTCAGGGGACCTTTTGGTCCTTTGCTGGACTCTTGTGCGCTTTCTTTGTATGGGTGCGCATCCCATTGACCTACTTTTGTGGTCATTAGTTGGACATTTAATATATTTATCGTATCTTATCTTATCTTATCTATTGATGTTCCCGTAGTGTTTCCTTTCGTTTTGCTTCTCCACGGTTCATCCACCTTGGAGCACACAGAGTTCATCCCTCCTCCTGGACATTAGCACCCCATATCTTCCACACCCCGAATACTGTGCTTGAAGACATTACTAGCTTCTTTTAGTGGCCTTGGATATTAGCGTGAGGGTCTCCTCCCTTGCCTCCTCTTCCTTCCTCGGAGTTTTGTTGGTTTCTCCAGGCTTTTCCGGGCCTCTCTTTTTGCCGTTCTTCTTTCTCCTTCTTTTTCTAGTTGTTTATGGGGACCTTTTGGTCCTCTCGGCCGGACTCTTGTTCGCTTTCTTTGTATGGGTGCGGTCCCATCGACCTACTTTTGTGGTCATTCGTTGGACATTTAATATATTTATCTTATCCTATCTTATCTATTGATGTTCTGTAGTGTTTCCTTTCAATTTTGCTTCTCCAGGTTCTAAGAAGTATGGTTTGCTTTGTATGTGACAGGACGACTGACACTATCAAGTATGCATTGGTGGGTATATTTCATTTTAGCTAGTCCTTTCTTTATTTCAACACGTACTTTCAGTTTCGATGTTATGTATCGTTCTTTCCGTTGACTACTCCATGTTTTGCTATTGCGACATGTCGTAATAAACGGTTAGGGCATATGTATACACCTAAAATTTTACGCTTTCTATTTTTGTACCTATTACTAACAATTCTCTTTTTAGGTTAGAGGTCGTTGATGCATCTAGCTCTGGAATAGGTACCTTAAGGGGCTCATTCTGAGATAGGGTATGGTTATTCACGTAACCATTGGGTTAGGTATCATACATGGAGAGAGAAGCTTTTAGTCCCATTTATGTATTTCTTTTGCTCATATTCCTCTTATTTTTCCTCTTATCTTCTTGTTTTCCTCATTCTTCCGACATCTTGCTAAATCATGACCCCATTTCTTTCATTTTTCATTATCCTTGCTTCTCATGTCTCCTTGCACATTCCCCTTTGCTTTTCCCCCTTGCAGCGTCATCTCCTGCCGGGCGATTGAATCGGTGCAATTCAAAATCCACTGCCGACCTTCTCGCCCACAAGGCGATGGCGTCGGTATAAATACCCCAACTCTCATTTGCACATTAGGACATCACATATTTTCATACAGAACTCGCTATTAGCTTTGCTCTCGTTCGCTAACTTGCGGCTCTCTCGCTTTAGCTTCTGATTTCTTACATCTTGACTCTTGGCTTGGAGATTCTTCTTGCTTGGATTGGTTTGCTTGCACTTTTGGGTCAACTATAGTGAGCTAGGACTAGATTGTTTCCCCTTCTCCACCTGAAAGTTGTTCTCTCTTGGTGTATGGTCCTTTGGGAGATAGATGCATCAACGATGCCCCCAATGTAAGTGCTCTAACTCACTTTGTCATTTTGTATAGAGTAGTTCCTACATTCGATACATGCTTTATGTTAGCTTAGTATTTTATGGACATGCTTAGGTTAGCGTATTGCATTTTAGTTCCTTATTTCATGTTACATGCTTTCCTTAGGTTAGCATAATCTTTGCATGTTTTTTTTCTCTTTCATTTCCCCCATAGTGTCGATACCTCCATAGGGTTCCTTCCTCTTCTTCAACCTAAGGCCTTGGAAACCTTAGTTTGTCCTAGTGTAAGGGTTACTTCCCTTGGGGTATGCGATCATAGCGGTCCCTGTACCCCCTTTAATTCTATCTATTTGTGTGTCGGTCTTGGTGTGTTCTTTACTCGTTGCCTCAAATACCCTGGTTGAATGGATGATAAGAGTGCACGGTGTCTAGACACATTTTTCCCGTCATACAAATAATGTCTCGTAAACTCGAGTTTGTTCATATCTTCTTTTCCCATTAAGTTAAAAGCCTCTTGAGTTTCCTCATCCAATCCTTTGAGAAATATTGTTTTCAAAAGAGTAATGTCTAGACTTGTGCCACACCTCCTATGAAGGAAAATAAATCAATCAAGATAATCTTCTACACTTTCATCTTCCTTTTTTTGGATCCTAAAGAGTTCCTCCCTATAGTCTCTAACCCTACAGTAATCTTGGTACTTGTCCAAAAAAATTGTTTCCATCTCTTCCCAAGTATGGATAGAGTTGGGGGCTAGTCCCATGAACCATCTCATTGTTGTATCTTTCAAGGTTGAGGGAAACAACTTCAGTTTTTGAGTGTCAGAGGTATAATCATAGGTCTAGCATAACACTTTGAATTCAAATAAAAATTGATCAGGATCTTCTGAGACTAAACCCCTAAACGTAGGTAAGATTGAAGGGGATATATTTTTCATAGGGCCTTGGTCATTGGGGTCCAATTCTATGGGATAAGTGAATGTTGTTCTGGTGGTGGATCACCATTGTTCCCTCCATTAGGATTTTCTACTCTGACGCCATCCTCTCTTGTTGCTCAACCGGTTCCACTGGTAAATTTTAAGGGGGCTTATTCAGGTTTATTCTTACAAATCTACCTCTATGATCTCTAGGTCTAAACATAAACTTCTAACATGCTAAATAACAATTCCCTAACTATAAGTGCTTATTTGATCATCTTGTTCCACATACTCCAAAAGCACATAAAAGATACTTGTCATCACTACAAGACCTTTATATTTAAAAGAAAGAATGGAAAAAGAAATTCTAAATGGAAACTTATTAGATTCTGAGAAAGCATTAAAGCTAGTACCTTAATCTTTGATAACACCTTCAAATCCCTAAAGAACGGCGCCAAAAAGTGACGAGACTCACACTTTAATCATTCAATATTTTGTCAATACTAGGGCAATGTCCAAGGCTATTTGCAACAAATAACAGTTTGAAATGTATTAAGCATGCAACTTATTCATTTAAGAAATAAACAATTGTTATCACTAAGAATCTATCCTAACTTATTAAAACTGATAAAAGAAAAACAAAGGACAAATACTTCTAACTCTATAACTATAAGGAACTAAAATGCGCATAAGTAAAATCACAGTTTAAATGGTCAAAACACGGAATGCTTGAAATTAAACAAACCGAAATAAATGTACAAGAAATAAACAACACTTCCATTCACATTGGGGAGGAGTGGTCCTTGTTGTTCAGAATGTCCCATTTTTAAAATTAATGTTGAATGTGGACTTCTTGCCACTCTCTTCTCATGGCCAAGAAGAATAAGTGAACAAAGGAAGTAATTGAACTTCATTTCAGTTTTCTTTTATTATTTTTAATGTTTTTATTTGGTGTTTTGCTCTTTAAGGTAGGTCAACCGGGTTTGAGACCCCAACAAGAGATTAGAAGATAACGCGAAGCTTAAAGAGGTCGGTCTTCACCTATTTTGCCTTTGACGCCAACCAAGGGGTGTAAAAGGATTGTATGACCTCATTTGCAAATCATCTTTGGCACATATACACTTATACTTGGTTTGTTGGGCTGATTGCTCAATACCTTTCCACTTGAGGACGAAAACCCTCTTGTGTGGCATCCAAGGAGGAAAAAATGCTTGTGGTTTGGTGGAGAAGGAAAACTCTCCATAATGGTGAATTGAAGACATCTACTGAAGATGCTTTTGCTGATTGGGATCTAGGGCGTCAAGAAGAAGACCTACAAGAGCTTTGATATATTTTTGGAGCCCCTCTCCTAGGGAGTGACTAGGGTTTGGTTGTGATTTGGTGCTTTCTAGGGCACATAACTCATATATTCTTTGATATTATGATTTATCATAATTTATAAGGATGGAATCCATAATTTGGTTATTTTTGGAGGAGTTTATCTATCATTTTCAGCCCTTGTTTGTGGCTTCTCTACTGCTGTCATAAATTTAATTACAAGAAGGTATCATTTCTTGTTTTCTTCATTTCTTTGATGCAAATTGGATAGATATTTGTTGTTGTATTTTAAATAATTTTGTAGAAGTATTTTTCAGTTGTTGTGCATGGTTATATGGTGAATTTAATGTCCTTATACAATCATTGCTAGGGTTTCAAGGAATATCAAAGCCGCTGTTATAAAAAAACCAGCAATTACTTCACTTGGGGTTTGTGTGATTTCCTTGAATTACAGTTTTAGCCCTAGAAAGGGACATTACAGCCGTTGCATCAAAGCACCAATTTTCCCAGCGTGAGGGTTGACGCAAGAAGGAAACAAGGGTTTCATTCAGAAGGAATAGATAAATGGCGAACATACATTTTGATGATACTAGGCTTGAGAGGTTTGCCCTAGGGAAAGAAATATTGGCGAATAGGATGACACAGTTGATCCAGCCATGCAAAACCACAATGGAGAAGGAAGTTCTTCGGGAATTCATAGCGTGAGGCAACCCTTAGGGTCTAGTTTTGAGCTGTTGCTTGACCATTTCGGCCTACCTTCCTTGTCTACCTTCCTCCCTAGGGAAGAAGCCATTCCAAAGTTTGAAACGCGGCATTCGGGGAGCCATAACATTGCTACCATCTATGAGGAGTACATGGCTCTTTCGGGTGAGATTCGTGATGCCATGACACTCATCGAGTTCATAGGGTTGAAGAATGGTAGAGTGGGAATGGGACCAAGGTCCAAACCCCGAGTTATACCCAAGGAAAATGGGAAAGATGTTCCAACCCTAGAGGGAAAGAATCCCTCCATCATGATCAAGGATGATGAAGAACAATCGAAGTTGTTGGGCATTGAGAGGGAGCAGCCCATTGAATCCCTAGAGCACCCATCACTCTTCCCAAGGATGAGCCCTTGACTGATTTTCAGAACAACAATATGAAGGGCCAAGGGTTTGATGAAATCTTGAAGCACAAGCCTAGAGAAGAGAAGGAAATCGTGAAGCATAAGTTGGAAGGTATAAATCCTTTGATATTTAATGATGATTCATTGATTTCTAATGATGGCATGTTACACAAAAATTAGATTTACAAGATGGTGAAGAGAAGTTGAAGGTCGAAGCACAATTGCCAAAGGATAAGGAGGATGATCAACTCATTAGGACCTTCTGTAGACAAGCAATGAAAGAAAAAAATTGGCGATGTTCAAGATTTCGGCAATATTCATGATGTGGTTCCTTACATGTATTAACAATATTAGAATGCTTCAACAAATTCTCATAAGGCGAAGAAAGATGGACACTCGGAAGACAACCGAAGTTACGAAGATAATTTAGATTTGTTGCTTTCTACCATGCCATTTCAGATTTATGGTCATGGGCAATTTGTTGAAAAGGATGACCATGGGGCAAGTTTGAGGCTCCATAGTAAATCACGGCAAATGGTTAATCATTATTGTGCTAAGAATGGAGAAAAATCAGAATTGCAAGGGGTTAATGGGGCAAAAATTCTGGGTGACCTTATTGGGAGGCATGCCCATGGAATAAGGGCCTCTCTTGATGCTTGTGGTAATCTTCAGCTCGCTGAAAATTTCATGGAAGCAACCTATGGTAAGCAATTTCATCATCTTCTTAGCAAGGATTTGCTACATCACCTTCATGCTATGTCTTTGCAATATTTTGGTTGTCATAAGAAATATTCTAACAACTTTGTGAGGATGAAGGGTACCAAATGGGAAGAGGATTCTACTTTAGCCCTAAGAAGGGAACTCTTTGTGGGCAGCCCTAGACATGACCATCATATTCCAAATTTGTTGATTCCTCCTATGTCGCTGCCATATTTGTATCATGGAGGGCAGCAGGATCAATTTGATAAGAGGAAGAACATATTGAGGGACAAAGGGCACATAGATTCTTCCTTGCAAATTCCATTTGCTTGTACATAGAAGTTTGGGATCCGGGAGATCTTTTGAAGAGTGTTGCTACAAACTTGAGGACTGCTGTTACCTACATCCTTATGGCAGCCATAAGGGAATTGGTTACCACAAGGAAAAGGCATTTCTCACCCACGGTGAAGGATGAAGTGTTCACATCAGGTGTAAGATGGTCTCCAACTACCACCATTCCAATTTTGCATCGGAAAATACAATACTTCAGCCATGGTAAGATACTCTTTTTGAATTCATATTTTGGATGGATAGTACTCTCCTTGGACAGCTGTAGGTTGACATTTATGATGAAGTTCTTTGGCTTGAACATGATGTGTGAAAGGGATTTCAAGTATTGCAGCTGTTGCACCTTTCTTATGTTATTAATATCCAAGGATTTTGAGTTGGGAATGTTGCTAACAAATACATACAACCACAAGTTGACTAATTTGAGGAATTCCAAAGTCATATATGGCTGTTACACTCATCCGCCAACTCTCATAGGATCTGATCCAAGCCAATTTTTGAAGAGAATTCAGTGGGGCAGCTGGGAGGCAACATTTGGAATCCAAAATCAGCAAGGTAACTACAGTCAAAAAGAGGTGAGCGTAAGTTTTGGTATGAATTGTCAGAATAGCCCCTTTAGGGACAAATAGAAATCTGCAGCACTCTCAACACCAATCGAACTAAGAAGGATGAGATCCTCTTAATTCAACCTCAAATAACCCAATGTCAGCGTAATTACAACCCAAATGGGGTTGGAATTAGCCAAGGTGAGTGGGTTAGATGGGAGAACCAATTGGAAACCCAATCTTTTCCAGTTCAGATTTTTATTGCAATAGATATTAAATAAAAATGGCACCTAGACAGCTGAAACTTCAAAATTCAAATCTTATTCAATACTCAATGTTTTTGTATGAAATCAAGTGCATAATAAACTAGAAATTTAGGGCTTTCCAATGCACTATCAAACAGATTTTTCTGAGCATTAAAACTTCACCAAAACAAACCCGAAAATCTCAGTCCAAGTCGCTAGGGTTAGAGAAAAATAAATAAATAATTTCCAGCACTTCTCTAGCCTCCAAACACTCCAAAATAACTGCCCCTTGCTCATAAATAATCACTAACACACAACAAATTTTAGATCTAGCTCTTATGGCATCAAAATATGATAAAACAAGCTCCAATCCAAGTCGTTATGGCAAAAATAATTGCAGCAGTAACAGCAGTAACAAAAACACCCCAAACCCTTCAATAACATGCAGATTTAAGCCCCAAATAAATGCGCCAATCCTCTAAACCAAGTCGCCAATGCTTAGAATGGATAAATAATGCATAGATTCACTCAACACTAATTGCAAGAAGGCTCACACTCTCCAAAATAGGGTGGTGTTGAAGAAACACCTTTGTTATGAGATCTCATGGGCATACATCCCTCTTCAAGCATGAAGATATTTTGATAAAAACGTCAACATGCCCCCAAGGGGTCGCCACCATCTTCTTATATAGCTTTTGCATTTCAAATCTCCAAGTTTCCCTCCTCTTTTTGGCGCAAATCTCTATGTAGGAGAGTTACTTTTAAAATGGTCCTCTTTCCTGGAAAGTCACACTCCAATTAAAACATTAATTTCCTCTTTTTAATATTTTAAATAAAAACATAAGAGGAGAATTAATTATTTAATTTAAAAATAAAAGGAGTAATGACATTTTCCCAATTTTTATCCTTTAATCCATGGGAAGGGTGGATTAAAGGTCTCCAATATTTTATTAATTAATGTCCCAAAATAGGGGACATTACAATTGTTCACACCTTATGTTGGAATTCAAGAAGGCAATACTTCATGGTAGAGTGGATGGAGTTCCAAACATGGCTACCACGAAGGAGGAAGAGGTATATTCTCGAGCACTCAATGCCTAGAGTCAAGCAAGGGTCTTGAGTTAAGGGCCAATATGTCTGCTGATTTCAATTGTAGACCTGTTGTTCTTAATTTTTCAGCTTATGTAAGACAATTTTCAGTCCCTACATTACTCATGAAATTGCCTTTTCCATAAGATTTCAGTTTGGTAGTTGTTATGCCATGGTCATATGGCTGAACGTGCAAAAATCAGATTTGGGACTGCCATTAGCAATCATGAACAGCTGTAAACCTGCATTTTCGAAGGGAATTCCATCATGGGTTGATGTGGAAAGAAGGTTACCGATGCGCAGGAGCATCCACCAAGAGGAGAAATATCAACAAAGTAGGGTACATTAACTCCTTAGGGGGTTAAAGTAGGTTTATAGAGGCAATTTGAGGTCTTTGGAGGCTATCAAATTTCAAATTTTGGTTTGTAAGTGTTTTCCCTCCAAAAGTCCAATTTGAATTTCTTAAGGAGGTAATTTCAACTTTTTCAATTTTGGCTTTGTTAATGACTTTATAGGAGTTTAGGATGATTTAGATATGTATGTACTTTGTCTACACCCTTTCTTGTGAAGTCCTAGGTTATCTTCTTTGTGTTTGTTTTGAAGACTCGGGTTGTAGTTCTTGACTCAAGCATCTAATTTGAATTAATAGGTCATGGTCTAGTTAACTCAACAACTACGAAGTAGTTAGGGCAGGGTAAATTCAAAGGGAAAGTAGTTTTGAAGGTGAGACACGCGAGGATCAATTCGGAGAGGAGGAAAATGTAAGAAGAACACCTCGTTTCCATGAGAAAAGGATTGTATTTGTGAAAAACAATCAAGGGCAAGTTTTGAATAAGACACTAATTAATCGTGAAAGCAATGAAATTCTTGTTCCATGTGATTGTTGAATGTGAATGAAGGATGTTGTAGTTGGTTTTAGAGTTTGGAGACTTGAAAAACGTGTATAAGTGCCAAAAAGTATGCACAAACCTGTTTTAGGTTAGATAAATCTGTTTTTGAGAGTTTGATTTCTCTGTTTCATGAAATTGCTAGAGTTTTACTTGAAGATTCGTGCTTAGGAAGGTGGAAGAGGTTGACCTGAACCTCTCATTTTATGATCTTAGGGCTTAACACTTGATTAATCCGTTTAAAAATTGAATTTTCTCCCTTACTGGTTTAAGCAAAACCCTAGTTAGGGTTTAAGTGAAAAATCTTTGGTTGAAGGGTTTACAAGTAGAGTTTGGGGCCAAAATTTGCAAGATACCATCCGAGGCACATGTGCTCATAGTTTTTGAAGGTTTGGATGCTTAACCTATCCTCTGTTGCTCGGATTTTATGACAATTTGCAGCTTAGGTATGATTGTCCTGAACCAAACCTAATTGCCAAAACTAAATTAGCAAACTAGTGGTTTAGATATGGAGTTTGAAGATGAAACTTTTCCTGAAGCCTAATAGGGAAAAAGGGTATCGGAAAAGCCCTTTAGTTTGTTTAGGAACCCTCTAAATAAAAAATTATGCTCTAAAAACTCTTGGGACAAGGCTACTTGGAAGGAGAATTGGTGTGAAAGAGCAAGGTGGAGAAAAGACTTTACCTTTGGGGTAGAGACCTAAAATTTTGCATGAAGCTTGGGAGCCCAAAAGGGTGTTGAAAACAATTTTAACTTTGTCTTGGGTCATTGTAGTTCATTCCCAACTACAAGCCTTGGATGATGACCTTCTTAAGGAGTAAACAAGGTAGTCTAGGAAGAGTTAATGAAATTTGATGTTTGCTTTGTTTTCCATCACTTTGAATGTTGTCATAGCATGAAAAGGACAGGTGAACAAGGTTGTTGAAGTTCAAAACCTAGTTAAGGCTCCAAAGAACATATTTTCATAGTTTGAGTGGCCATATAGGCTCAAGAAGCATTTATACTTTGCAAGGTGAAAGGACAGTTTTGAGTCATTTGTTTGTAATAAATTTTGTATTAATAGTTGTTGAAAATTCTTGCATCGATTACAATTGAAAGGAAGAAACAAATCTGATTTGATAGCTCCAATTTGGAAAAAATTCCATGTGAATAGTGTGGTGAATTGTTTTTAGTCCTCGACAATCTGATTTGCATCTTGTAATAAGAGAGATGGCTAGTCAAGCTGATTATTCATCCATTTCTTACTTTATGATGGAAACTACTTCACTTTGCAGGGATTTTGGTACAACTGAGTATGCAAAGAAAGGAGATGTCTTTGTTGTTTTCAAAGTAGAAGATGAAGAAAAATTTAATGAAGAAAGGGCGATAGAGGTATGATTTTGTTTGGGTTGAAGCTCCATTTATCGTGCACAAGATCTAGATTATGGGAGTACTTTATAACATGTTCCTTTATCTTATAATGATGATGCGTGGGCATATGAGTTTGCCATTTCTTGAGGAAAGCAATTTTATGAAGGAGGGACTGTAATGTCCCCTTTTTCAAATTAATGTCAAATGAGGACTTCTTGCCACTCTCTTCCCGTGGCCAAGAAGAACAAGTGAACAAGGGAAGTAATTGAACTTCATTTCAGTTTTCTTTTATTATTTTTAATGTTTTTATTTGGTGTTTCACTCCTTAAGGCAGGTCGGTTGGGGTTATGAGACCCCAACAAGAGATTAGAAGATAAAGTGAAGCTTAAAGAGGTCGGTCTTCACCTATTTGGCCTTTGGCGCCAACCAAGGGATATAAAAAGGATTGTATGACCTCATTTGCAAATCATCTTTGGCGCATATACACTTATACTTGGTTTGTTGGGCTGATTGCTCAATACCTTTCCACTTGAGGACGACAACCCTCTTGTGTGGCATCCAAGGAGGACGAAACCCTTCCTTGTGGTTTGGTGGAGAACGAAAACTCTCCATAGTGGTGAATTGAAGACATCTACTGAAGATTCTTTTGCTGATTGGGATCTAGGGCATCAAGAAGAAGACCTACAAGAGCTTTGATATATTTTTGGAGCCCCTCTCCTAGGAAGCGACTAGGGTTTGGTTGTGATTTGGTGCCTTCTAGGGCACATAACTCATATATTCTTTGATATTCTGACTTATCATAATTTATAAGGCTGGAATCCATAATTTGGTTATTTTTGGAGGAGTTTATCTATCGTTTTCAGCCCTTGTTTGTGGCTGCCTTGCTGTTGTCATAAATTTAATTACAGCAGGGTATCATCTTTGGTTTTCTCCATTTCTTTGATGCAAATTGGATGGATATTTGTTTCCATACTTGAAATAATTATTTAGAAGTATTTTTCAGTTGTTGTGCATGGTTATATGGTGAATTTAATGTCTCTGCATACGTTGCTAGGGTTTCAAGGAATATTATAGTCGCTGTTATAAAAATATAATCTACTTCACTTGGGGTTTCGTGATTTCCTTGATTTACTTGTTTGAACTCTAGAAAGGGACATTACACTCCTTCCTCCGATCCGGCTACGACGTCTTACTCACAAAAACGCAATTGATTCTAGAATCATGCCCTTTATTTATCACTAATTTTACAAAGGCACTTTCTTTATCTCTAAGAAAAATTTCGCCTTCATTCTATGATGGTAACACCTTATATATTAGGCGAAGTCGAGTTCTTCCAAGAGAACTTATTATTGTGAATTACATGCAGGAGTTAACTAAATAGATTTATGTCAGAACAACAATATAATTATTAATGTTTAAGTTCATGTGCAGTCATTCATGTAAATTGTTGGTCGAGATCATATTATGGATGGAAATGGAGTTCATGTAAACAACACTTAACTAAATCTAGAGATCTCTGGTGTTTAGAGGAACTCAAGTAATAACACTCCTCATAAAGTGGAGGATTAATAGAACAAAGACTAGTTCTTGCCAGCTTAGACTTTTATTACGAAAAGAATAACCATGTTAACTTGAATGATCTTTATGTCTAAAGAGGCGGTTGCCACCTAAGCAGACCAAGTTCCGTGATGGAATTGATGCTTTGAATAGCGGTTCCACAATTTTTGCAAATCTTTTCTTTGACTAGTTGAGTCCTACACTTAGCTATTAGAGTCCTATGCTTGACTATGAAAGTTCTTCCATTCACATTTGTTAGCACCAAAATCAACTTATATCAATCAATTCAAGAAAGCATATGAAAGATAAAAGATAACCAAGATTCATGCACAAAACATCTCTTTAAGTCAATGAAAGTATTATTTACAATAAAACTAATATCAGTTCAATACAAGGTAAGACGGGCACGATGGCAAAAATGGGGCTTGGAATGAGAATTCTAAAGGCTCATCACATGCCCACATATTATTATAGACAAAGCGCCAACATCGGATGAGGAGGAAAACTTTTGTTAGAGCTCGAGGGCAATTTGACCTAAGAGCTGAAGTTATAGAACATGAGTTTTCGACTCTTCAAGATTAAATAGAAGGGGATGCCAAAGGAGGATGCAACATCGGAAAATGGAGAGTTAAGCATCCAAATCTTCCAAGATAGCATGATAAGATAAGATAAGATAATTATATTAAATGTCCAACGAGTGACCACAAAGATAGGTTAATGGGACATGCAATATACAAAGCAAAGCGAGAACAACGAGGAAGACCCAAGAGGGTCTCAAAAAACAACAAAGAAGGAGGAGAAGAAGAAGAAGAAGAGAGCACAAGGGATGAGAGGAAGGTGGAGGAAGGGCCTCGACACCAACCCTCACGACTCACCTGTCGCCAGTCACTGAAAAGAAATTGGTGATGTGTTGTTGTGCGGTGTTGTCAATCTTGAAAGCTGTTGGATATGCCCATGTTTCGTGGAGTGTCGAGTTCTCTGGTGGACTTGGTGGTCTCAGTCGCAAAGGAGGGAGCTCTTAGCTGTGCACGAATCCGGAAATCTCTGGTCAAGGAAGAAGCTCCTCTAATCCTGACAGATCTAGCCAGGAGATCTCCACTAGGGTCATGCCCCCGCTTAGTGCCCCTCACACCCGGCGCAAATCAAAGAAAGATGTGATATGCCGAGTAGTAGCCTCCTGGAAGAGGGATGGAGGGCCTGTCACACGAGCTTAATGGCTTCCTGTAAATAGAGAGCAAGACACCTCTGATCATAATACCTAAAGAAGGTCGTGAACGTAGGATGTTCACGGAAGAGACAATGAAACCTCCCTTTGATCTCATAATAGATGGAGCATCGGAAGATGAAATGTTCCTTTGTCTCAACCTCTTGGAGGGAGCAAAGCTGGCAGATCCTCTCAGAGCGAACTAAATGGTGATCATTCTCGATCCAAAGCCCGTGGGATCGACTCAACCGCCCAAAGATATGCGAAGAGCTCACGCATCCATGACGGGGAGATATAGGTGGGCCGAATGATGAGTCCATTGCTGACTTCCAGGAAGTGGTTGGTGTAGAAGGCCATTTTCGGGCGTAGCTCCTCTCGGGGGTTGGTCCATGTAACCTAGGTGATCAAATCAAGGCATAAACAAAAAAGGCAAAAAAGTCCCCATTCTCATTCATGGTTTTTGTTAACTATTATAGACCTTGTGTTGGTTAATGATGCATTTTTAAATGTAGAGGCTTTTGGTTCCATTCTTACCACATGCCTCCTTGTTACTAAAATTCACAATTCAATTTTTTGTGCTACTGTGGAGTGATGTCAATGTAAACAAGGCTATTTTCCCACAAGTGTATAATGTTAGATGATGAGAGAGAATGAATATAAATGAGAAAGGCACACAACACACATTGAGTGTCATGGGTGATCATATTTATTATATTGAATGAGGTTACAATATAGTTGAGGAAGTTCATAACAAAACATTAGTTAGTGGATTTGTAATAGTTCATTAAACATTGTCTACTATATTTTAATACCCGTACTTAATGAATAAACCGGCGTCGGAAGCTCTTCATTCAATGGATATACAAAAATCACCTTCAATGCTCATTAGGCTTGATCTTTTGAAAACCTATTATCGAGTCTATTTGAGATTTTGTGTAAGGTACTGGCAGAATTTGGCTTCTCTCTAGATTGGATGGCATGGGTTCAAGCTTGCTTGTCCTCGGTGTCTTATTCTGTTTTGGTTAATGGTAGCCCATCCAGGATTTTTCAGCCTCTAGAGGGATTCAACAAGGTGACCCCCTTTCCCCTTTTCTCTTTATTCTCTTGGCTAAATGTTTGGGAAGACTATTTACTTAAGCTTGTCAGGATAAAAGGAAAGGAGGAATTAAACTGGCTATAGGAGCTAAACCTCTATCACATCTACAATTTGTGGATGAATCTACGTTATTGGACAAGGATACCTGTTTGGAGGCTACTCGTATGCATAAGAGTCTTCAACTGTTCACTAGAGCCATGTGACGATTGATTAATGAGGGTAAATATAACATCTTTTTCATTGCTCTCTAAAGAAGGAAATTCAGCTTCGGTATTCTTAAATTCAAAAAGGGCTCTTTGCCGCTGCAATATTTGGGAATTCCTTTGGCAGCAAAGCAGATCAAAGATTGGCAGTGGTTAATTAATAAAGCCAATAATAAATTACAGAAATGGATGAATAGGTGGCTCTCAATAGGAGGACAAATGACTTTGGTTAAAGCTGTTCTCCAAGCTTTACCAATTTATGTGTCATCTGTTTTGAATATTCCGGTTGGAATTTTGAAACAATTGGATTCCATTTGTCAAAAATTTATTTTGAGTGGGGCACAAATGAAACACAAATGGTCCTTAGTCAAGTGGGATAATCTGCTGAGAATAATCCTCCTGAGAAAATCATTCGCTTGGCCCTCGCTTCTAAAGAATCTCCTATTCTATTGGTGTTGAGAGTAGGAGAAACTATCATCAAGTGACACTGTTTTTGGATAGTCAATAATGACCCAATTGCTAATTTTTGGAATGACTCTTAGGATGGCCATCCTCTAATTATCGCCCAATATCCTAAGCTTTATCAAGTTATGGTAAGTCTCCATGAAAAGGGTTGGATAAAGGTTGCTCACTATTGCCAACCTATCATACACCATTGGGAGATGGGTAAAAGTTGGACTCCTCATAGATGGCCGATTTAGCTAGGAGAGAGCAACATGAATAGGTGGCCATGAAGATTCTTGATCAAGACAACTTTGAACTTCATGGATGGACTCAATAGCTTGGGGAAGGGCTCCACGGGGTTATATACAGGTTTCAATTTGGTTATGCTTCTCTTAGCATAGTTACTCCCCACCCCTTAAGGGTTATTTTTCTTCACCTTTGGCAAGAATCCTTGTGGCCCAAAATTAGTTTCTTTGTATGGTTATTATGAATAGAAGAATACTTACAGGTGACAGGCTTATGAAAATATGATTTTACGAACCTTTTAGGTGTGTCATGTGCTTGGTCTCCGAAGAAACTATTCCTCAACTTTTTCTTCATTGTCTATTTGTGAGTAAATTGTGGCAACATTGATCAAGCTGTTTGGGATTCCTTGGAATGGGTTGCAAGCTATTGAACAACGTTTTCGGGAGTGGAGAGAATATACTAAAGATAGTCATAATCTTGAACATGCCTTATGGAGTGGTATTACTATATTATTATGGAATCATTGGAAAGAAAGCAATAGACGACTATTTCAACAGGAGAGTAGAGACGACTCTTGGGTGTGGGAGAAGATTAAGCTGAATCCATCCAGCACAAAGTTTGGTCACTGAATCTCTCTCTCCACATTGGGATAGTCGTATAAAACAGCTTACTCTTGATATTTCCTTCACGTACTACAGTGGCTGTCTCGAAACCAAGAAAGAAAAATTAGATTGATAATAAGTGGTTTGCCCCTCCTCCAGGATATGGTAAGTTGAACACAAATGGTGCTTCTAGAGGCAATCCTGGAAAAGCAAGTATGGGTGGCATCAAAAGGCTTTCTAACGGTTATGTGGCTTTTTTCTTTTTAGAAAGTATTGGGTATACCACAAATAATTTAGCTGAAATACGCGTTATATCTAGGGGTTTGCAAGAAGCCCTAAAACTTAGGTGGCGAAAGATTCGGTTGAATCGACTCTTTGATCTTTAGTTAGAATGCTCTCCACCTCTGCTGTGAATCAAGGTAGAAATTGGCAAATGTGTAGAGAGAAGGAAAAATACATAGGACAAGTTTCGGAAATCAGCTTCAAACATATTCCATGAGAGCTCAATAGAGTGGAAGATGCTTTAGCTAATTGGACCCTTGAAAATGGGAATATATATTGTTTTGGTCCTCATTCTTTGTGGTGGTTCTCCAAGCTTCACAAGATCTTCGACAAATCTTTTAGTTAGATCTTTACCAATGATTATGTGGCCTATGCATGTTTATGTTTCTACTACCCAAGCTTGGACTATAGCTTTTATGCACGACATAGTAGAATATGTATTTCTTGATCTCTCCATAAATAAATTTGTGTTTTAAAAAAAAGCGAAGACAACATGTTTGTCCCAAAATTTTACAAATACAATAAAACCAAGGAGTTTAGTCATCAATATTTTAGGTTGCCCTTAGATATTACTTGTAAATTATGGAATAGTCATATGATGTTTTGTTCTTGTACAATGCTGTGCTTCACCATAGATAGCTACTAAAAATGACAATAAAACATGATCCGGTCATGTGGACATAAGATATGACAAGTGGTCCACCAATTGTTTGTAGAATGATTCATTGACCGGTGATGAATCATCAATGGTTGATAATTTCTACCCATCATTATTTTGTAATAAGAAATTTGGCAATGTTGATCAAAGAGAGTGTACAAGGCTCGTGGAGCCTTCTCAAGTTCCCACGGGGGACTCAATCGATGTGCAACCCAACTAAGCACACTTAGATACTTGAACATATTTAGGAAGAACTATGTAGATCTCATCTTCCGAATTACCAAAGAGAAATAATTGAAACTGAAATGTGCCCTTTTTTTCGCAACATTTGTAGGAGTCAAAACCAACTACTTGGTAGTGGGAAAAATAACCATATCCTCAATGGTAGAAGAAATAAGCATCTCCTTTTGTTGCTTAGATATTCCTCCCTATTGTGAAAAGTCTCTTGCAACAAGATGATAAAAGTGAACATGCTTTGTTGATCTTCAAGCTGGTGCCTCTGATTATGTGGCATGACCTGCCATCTCGCTGAGCTTCCGACTTATCCTAGATAGCCACGATTAACAATGTATCGAGTGAGGAAATCTATCCTTTTGTAATGTCCCTTTTTGGGGGACCTCAGAAATGACCAAAAGCTGAAGATAAACAACACTTTTCAGATTTTTAGTGAGCTGTTAGAGACTGAAATAAATGTATAAAAATCCTTAACTGCTGCCAGCCAACACCCTTCTAGGGCAGCAACTTGTTTTGGGGTTTCACACCCACTTTTATGCCTTCAAAACCCTACCAATCAACTTCACTTGAGCCTCTAAAATTATGATATGTCAATAACAATTATATAATGCAAGAAATCCAATTTTTAATTCCCTATATATGGAGATGTGAATTTCAACAAACCCTTGTTCTGCAGCGTTATTTTAAAAATTCACAACTCAACTTAGGAAGCACCAAAAATCATGAAACTCGAATCTTGGCTTTATAAAATATAGAGAATAAGATGATAATTTCAGATTTGCCAAAATGTCACCACACATACCAAATTACCACCTTAGTATAGGTCGCTCCACTTGAAATAAAATATAATTTGCACCAAAGAGACAACACATGCAAGAGAAAGATACTTTATTTCCTTTCAAACCAACTTGCACACCAAAAACCTCATGAAGGGTTTTCACCCTTCACAAGTTTCCTAACCAAGGGTTTTTGTCCTTGGAAGAGATTCTCAACCCCAAGGGTTTCGTCCTTGAGAGAGAGAGTAAAAGGGCTACACTAGCCAACTTTCACAAAAAAAAAAATCCCCTAAACATGAATCATTAATGCCCAAGTGACCTCCTTAAATAGGCATAAGGAGTGCTTAAAGCAATCATTATGCCCTAGCCGACCCACTTAAGTAATTGCATTTTAATATTAAAAAGGTTATTGGAGCCTACATGCTCACAACACCATTAATACTAAACTACTTGTTATCACCGAATCACAAAGACCCCTCTGTTTATACAAGTGCATATACTTGAACTCACTTGTGATTGGATAACATGGGTACTATCTCCAAGTTGTGGGACTTGCTAATTGAGATAGACCTCCGGAGAAAGCTGGTTCTTGCTCTAAACTACCTTACAATCTACTCTAATGCGGGGAAACTAACTATTCTAATCTAAATTTCAAGGGACCAGGAGAGAGAATGCATGAAATGAAAGCCTACACTAAAGCGGTGATACACCAGAAATCAAATGCGTGAGATGCGAAGCAAGTGCACACTAGAAGGGGTGATGACAATTCTCCACAATCTAGCAAAATGCATTCACAAAAGTACCTCGAACATACACAATGATAATGGATCCTGCGAGAACATAATAATAGAAACAATATTCTTGTAATCAAGGTTGAAGGGGCAAGAAGAATGCAAAAAACATAGCGGGAAGATATATCCACAAACTTATATTTTATTGCTTCATGATATGCACAAGATTCAATCTATTACAAGATAAGGGCTGAATCACCATGCAAGGAGTCCTGACAATAAGGGCTGCAACACATTGGCTTCACAAAGCAATTTGGCAGAGCTTTCTTCAAAAACTACCTCCTCTTACAATGAGCCCAACACTCCAATTTATAGAAAAATGAGAAGAGAGAGGGAAAAATGAAAATCCTGAAATCTGTCCTTCAACCACTTGTAAGAGGCATTAAATGGAGTAAAATGATTATATATTACTTGAAAAGGCTCCCCATACTTGTCCCATGTGCTACAACAAAGAAAGAATGATGACCATGCCTCTTAATTGCACTCCCAACTACCAAATAAAACACATTATGAACTCGCCACGTTTTATTAAAAATCTCGATCAATCTCTCATCAAATCTGGAATTTCTTGATTTACGTAAATGGGTTTGAGCCCACGATTCCAACGGTACCAATTTTGTGCGATTTCGTTGAGAAATGCAAAAGTTATGGCCTTCTGAGTGCGGGCAGCTATTTTGGAGTCTGCGGGGTTTTCATCATTTGACGGGAATGAGCATTAATTGACTGGAGCCGAATATGTTTCTTTTAATTAAATATATCTACCCTCATTAAAAATAAGAAATCCAGTTTTTGTGGCGTAGAGGACGTCATGCTCATTCCAGAAAGTCCAATTTTGTGAAAATCGAAGCTCGAAGTCAAAAGTTATGGCCGTTTGAAGTTTCACGGGTCAAATGTTGACTTTTCTTCTTTGCCTTTGGCCGATTCGGCTTTTCGCGTCTCGCACGTACTTTTGGCCCGATGTCCCAGGCACGAAAGTCTCTTGCTTGGCCGATTTGGGCTTCCTTGTTCCTGTTTGAGGTGAAGACACATGGCGAGATTCCATTCGTTGGCGGCTCTTTCGGCTTTCCGCGTCCCACGTGTACTTTTGGCCCGGATGTCCCAAACTATCTGGGACAAATATCTCCGAACTGCCTGAAATGGACCGACTTGCGCCAAACCGGCCGATCCGCGTCCCGCGCGTACTTTTGGCCTAGTTGTCCCAAACCGCGCGAAACAAGACTTAGGCAATTTTTCCCTTTTTCGGCCGATTCGGCTTTTCGCGTCCCACGCGTCCCGACGTCCCAACTGTCTTGCGGACCGCTGGACTAGGACTTAGCCGATTTTCTTCATTTTTTTGCCCCCAAGCTTGGTACAACGAACCTCAGTATGACCGAACCCTTCAGACCCGAAATGCCTTAACACAGTCCTGCAACCTTATTTTTTGCATTTCTTCCATTTTCTCAACCTGTTGGGATTTCTTCTTGGGTGGGGGAGTTAGAAAAAGGCCGAGGGGACCCCAAAAACATGATTTTGGGCCTCGAATCAATCTTACTCGCTCGGGACTGAATAATCTGATGCGTGTTATCAAAATTACCTTGAGGGGTGAATTTTGGATAACACTACTTAAATTCCTCTATTAGAGCAAAAAGACTTCCAATAGGATAGATCATAATAAATGAAAACGACTATCTAATCAATAATAAAAATATGATCCTAGTCGCGATTTCGACGAAATACGTTTTTGATCCCTCAACTCGGGTTAGTCACTCTCGATTGGATTCTATGTTCCCTTCCTTTGCATCGGTTCCCATATCTTGACCCTTAGGGATCGGGTTTGGCTGTATTTAGTTTAAGCGTCATTTGCTTTCTGCTTTGACCCTTCTCCTCTTTCATTTTTCTGTTGTGACCCTAGACGTGGTCTTTCTGCGACCACTTTATTCATTTGTTTTTGCCCACGTTTTGTTTTATTTTGTTTTGTTTTTAAAGGCACTCTCATATTTTTTGGATATGATGTCTCTCTTTTCCTTTGGCTTTTTCTATCCTTCGCCACATTTGTCCCTTAGGAGAAAACGTGTAGGTATCCCTCTTTCTGTGCATGGAGACCTTTTGTGAGGGCATGGCCATGGATAATAAGGGGGCTTATTAAATGATTTAAGGGATCAAGGGGTTCTGACTCATTTGGAATCAAACGCACTTGCCTTTAAAGAAATTTTGCGAAGGAATTCAAGACTTAATTTGCAAGGAAGGAATTTCCAAAAACCCCACTGAAAATGCCTAGATACGATACTGGAAAATGAGAATGGTTGCATGAAAGCAGTTGATGGCACGCCGGTGATAAAGCTCCAGAAAGCATATGTTCAAAGTGGCATAGAGGAGTTGGAGAATCGAGGGTTAATTGTCCGATTTCTTGGTTTTAGGCCATCATTGCAAGCATTTAAGAATGGGCAAAAAAATGTGGAAGACCCCTGGTGAGTATACTATTTCAATATATCCTAATGGTTATTTCCTTGTTTTCTTTGCCTCATCTCTAGATCGTGAATTAATATTTCAAGGAGGGACATGGTTGTTTGGAAGGGTGGGGTTGTTTATGAAACCATGGCATACAATGTTTAAAGCAAATGATTTACCATCGGTAGCACCAGTTTGGGTTAGATTATTTGGTCTTCCAGCTAAATATTTGAATCAACATGTTTTCATGGAGATCGGAAATAGTCTGGGAACTTATACGATGACGGTGGATCTCTCATTGAAGTTGGAACAAGTGATTTATGCACGTATGTGTGCTAATGGATCTAAATCAGCCATTACCACAAAAAAATTCCCTAGCAGTGGAAGAGGAGACATGGGAGCAAGTATTGGATTATGAAAACATCCCTTTTTGCTGCCGCAATTGTCGTGAATATGGTCATTTGGTTAGAGATTGTCCTTTCAAAATACCAGACACGAAGAAAACATGTAGAATTTATCAAGGGAAAAAAATAGCCAAAAAGAATCCTACAATGAAATTGGAAGCAAGTAGCCATAATCAATTTGTTACTTTTCAAAATGTACAAGAAGAAGGAAATGAGGACTTAATTGAATCCCAAGTTCCCGAAACACAACTTAATCAGCCCACTCAACAGGAACAAAACATGGATCAACAAAGGAAAGAAAATCAGAATCAGCTGGTAGTTATTCAGCAGCAACCCATTTCTGATACTATAGGAAGAAATATAAAGAGCTATCAGAGGAAGACCAAATATCAAGATAAGTTTTGGATGTAGATCAGCAGGTAGTGGTAACAGAAAATATGGACAAAGCACTGGTTCTATTCGATCATGATAAGGGCAAACAAATTGATGAGTCCTCATTAGGAGTTGCTCAGGAACAAATGAAAAAGCTAAAAGTTGATAAAAATATCAAACCAGGGCGTAAATCAAATCAAGTATCTCTTCAAAATGAGGGTAAGAAGTTGAGTAATGCTGGGATGGTACGGGATTTATCCCAATTTTTCCAAACTTCTTAATCATGAAGATAATCACTTGGAATGTAAGGGGGCTTAAAGGCAGCCCATCTAAAGTTCAGAAGATAAAAATAATGATTAACACTAATCGTCTTCTTGTGGTTTTCATTCAAGAGACTAAAGCTTCTATAGAACTTATGGCAGCCATTGCTGAGAGAATATGGCCTAAAGCTCATCATCTCGCTTTGAGTTTGCAAGGATATTTTGGAGGTATTATTACTTTATGGGATCCAAAGGTTGTTACGGTGTTGAATTCATGTGCTTTTTAGGGAGGGATTAATTCATGTGTACTCTAAGGTAAATGCCCAAAAATTTGTTCTAATAAATGTTTATGCTCCTCTGGATGTGGGTGCTAAACAAAAACAATGGAATCAGATTTCAAGTATGGCTAATCTGTTTATAGGGACCCTCTTATTGTAAGAGGAGATTTTAACACTATTCTTAATCTACAAGAAAAACAAGGTGGAAATAAACAGTTGGATTCTAGTTCTTCAATTATGACTCAACAGATCCAACCACTTCATTTAGTGGATGTTTGAACGAAAAATGGTGTTATGACATGGAATATTAGAAGACAAGGACAACAATGTATCATGGAAAGACTTGATCGATTTTTAGTTTCTGAAGAATGGTGGCTAAAAGATTTTGTTCCTAAGGAGATTTTTTTTGAATAACATTGGTTCAGACCACTGGCCTGTGTCTATTGAGATAGGAAATCTTATTGGCATTATGCGCCCTTTAGATTCCAATTGATGTGGATGCGACATGAGAATTTCATAAACTCTATCCAACAGTGGTGGGTAGAAGGAAAGCCAAGGTACGGTACTCAGATGTATTCCTTTGTTAAAAGGATGGATTATCTTAAATCCAAACTTAAGACATGGAACTAGATGAATTTGGAGATATAAAGGCTAGGAAATCAAGTATTCTAGAACAACTGGAAGAAATCAATTTTCAAATGCGCTAGAAAGGAAATACAGCTGATTTCCTTTAGAAAGAACAATTGTTAAAGGCTGAGTTGATAGAATGGGAACTTAGAGAGGAAATAATGTGGAAGCAAATTTCTAGAATCCAATGGCTAAATGAAGGAGATAAAAATTCTGCTTTCTTCCATAAATCATTATTAGATAGAAGAGTGCATAATCATATTAATTCTCTGAAGAACAAAGAAGGACAATAGATCTATTCTCTAGATGAAATGAAGCAAGAGGCTGTTATGTTTTTTATAGAATTATTCACAGCTCAACCTCTTAATTTAGAGAACCAACAAAAAGTGTTAGATGTTCTACAGGGCTGATTTCTCAAGAGGAAAACGAACAACTTATACAACCAATTACTGAACAAGATTTATATACAACTGTCTTCAGTATGGAGAAAGGAAAAACACTTGGACCAGATGGATTCCCGATTGAATTCTAGCAAACTTTTTGGGATATAATTAAGTATGATTTACTTAGTGTTGTGGAAGAGGCCAGAATATCAAAAGCTATGCTTAAGGAAATAAACAAAACATTTATCACTCTCATTCCAAAATTTGAGGATGTGGCTGAAATCTCGTAGCTATAGACCTATAACTTTATGTAATATTTTGTATAAAATTATCACAACGGTTATGGCGGAAAGATTAAAACCTCTTTGCATAAGATTATTTCCCTGGACAAGGAGTGTTTGTTCCAGGATGTTAGATTCATGATGAATTTGCTTTGGCTCAAGAAATCCTACATTATAAGGGTCTCAGAAAACACGTTATATGTTTATTAGATTGGATCTATCCAAAGCATATGATAAAGTGGACTGGAAATTTCTTTGTCAGGTCTTAGCTAAATTTGGTTTTTTTGATGATTGGATCAGATGGATAGAAGCGTGTTTAAATCCAGTCTCTTTCTTTGTGTTAGTTAATGGTACACCTACTAATATTTTTAGAGCTTCCAAGGGAATAAGACATGGAGATCCTTTGTCGCCTTTTTTATTCATAATTCTGGCGGAATGTCTAGGAAGACTAGCGAATAGAGCTTGTCAAGAAAAAATAATGCAAGGTGTGAAGCTTGCCAAATCTATAAGGCCTCTATCTCATTTGTAGTTTGTTGATGATTCTACTTTGGCTGGGAAAGCCACCCTAGTCGAAGCTAAACAATTTGCTAAAATGATTCAAGTGTTCTATTTTGCCATTGGTTAACTGATCAATGAGGAAAAATCAAGTATTATTATTTTTTCACTACTCTACACAACAAGAAAGAGAAACTTCTCAAGATCTTCCATTTCAAAAAAGGTTCTCTTCCTATCAAATATGTGGGGGTTCCTCTTGTTGTTAAACAGAGTAAAGATTGGGAGTGGCTAATAGCAAAGATAAAAGGTAAGATGCAAAAATGGACAAACAAATGGCTATCTACAACGTGAGGTAGAATGACTTTGGTTAAGACTGTCCCTTCAAGTTGTCCCATTTATGTTTTATCTATTCTCAATATCCCTAAATCAGTTTTGAAAAAATTGATGCTTTTTGCGCTGTAATTGTTTATGGAATTTTTGGTGGGATAGAATTGTTTATGGAATTTTTGGTGGGATAAGATCATAACTCGCCATGAATATTATTAGAATCTCCACACCGAACATATTTGCCAGAAATTTTGGTTGGATTCATGGGATGGCCATCCTCCTTTAATTTAGTAATTTCCTCATTTACATAATCTTATGACAAGTAATGCATCAAAAAGGATGGACAAGAGTCATGCATTACACTAAACAAGCGTCTCTACCTTGGTAAATAGGCGGTTAGATACTTCCTCATGAGTGGTCTATTCCGATTGGCGGCAAGATCAAGTTTCGATTGAACATTTGCTAAACAAATCTCCTCTCTCTTTATCTAATGAACCAGATTTAATCGGATGGGGAAATACTTCATGGGAGAATATACTGTTCATTTAGGATATTAGGCCTTAACTAAAAGAATCTCACATCCTTTCCAAGCAATGTTTAAGCGAGATATGGCAGCCAACTTTATGGCGGAAGGTCGGTTTTTTTATTTGGCCCTTGGTTCATGGTAGAATTCTAACGGTGACTTACGAAAAGAGGTTTCTATGGGCCATTTAGATGCACACTATCTTTGGAATGATGAGGAGACTAAACATCATCTTTTCTTGAATGTTCGTGGTGATACCTTTATGGAAATCTCTTGCTAATATGTTTTAGGTACATTACTATACATTTCACTCTTTTGAGCAATTGATAAAAGATTGGCAACAAGGTATACCGCAGTGAAGGACAAAATTTACTCCCAACCTATGAATATGTATCTCTTTGTTAATTTGGAATAAATGGAAGGAAAGAAATAAAATGATATTTCAGCAAGGGGTTAAAGATAGGGAGTAATTACAGCGCAAACAACTATAAATAATATATGCGAAACTATCAAGCAAAAGGTTTCCCTTCCCTCCACTCTTACTCTGGAATGGGCTAATATATGTAAGGTGCTTTCTTTGATCCATAAGCTCCACTTTACCTATCTTTAAATTGAAAAGAGAGATGATAAAAGGAAAACATGGGTTCCTCCTCCCCATGCTGAGTTGGTAAATTCAATACGGATGGGGTTTCAGGGAAATTTAGGGATTCTTTATGATAGGGGCTATTGGGTAGAACTCATGATGGAAAAGTCGCCTTTATGTTTGCTAAAAATTGGTACCATTACCAATAATATTGTGGAGGTCATATTTATTTATTGGGGATTGCAAGAGGCTATTAAGTGTGGGTGGACTCAAGTGTAGGTGGAATCTGATTCCAAGATCATTGTTAGGATGTTGACCATTACTGAGAAACAAAGGATCTCAAACTGGCAGATAGAGAAATAAATAAAATCAAAGGTTTGCAGTCAAAATTTCAAACTATGCAAATCAGACATATTCCTAGATAGAGAAATAAAGTGGCAGATGCATTGGCAAATTGGGCGTTGGATAATCATGATATAAGTTGTTGTAGTGATCCTCCTCTTTGGTGGCCTCAACGGGATCAAGAAGATATGAGAGCTATTATAAAATTAGACTATTCTCAATGATTTTTGTTATGTTTAATTTCCTTTATAATGCTCAGGATTGGACTAATAGCTTCCAAGCTTGGCATAGATGTAATTGTAAAAATATTTTTCCTTTGAAATAAAATCTTTTCTTTTAAAAAAATAATACTAAAAATATGATCCATATTTCCCCTTGCTTTTCTCCTTAGACCCACGGGAAAGAATGGGTTAACGTCTTCATAATTTAGCATCCAAAAAGCAACATGACAAAATAGCTCAAATTCCAATTCAAAAGTAAATTGTTTTTTCACAACAACCAACCAAAAATATTATAAACCCTATGTTGGCTAGATTTTACGCATGACTAAAAACCTAGGCTCATGAGATAAATCTCCCTCATTTACTGGTGAGGCTCCCCATGTAAGATGTTTATCAATCTGTAAGTATGAATCCTAATAACTATTTGCACAGGGGTTTTACTTTAATCAAAAAAACTCATGAACCATAGCGAAACAATTCTGCAAACAAGTAAGCAAAATGTTTATGAAGTATTTAAGAAGGGAAATAATGAAATTTGGGAAAGAAGAAAGGAAGATATGTAATTCACCAATAGTTTATAGAGTTGGTCTCATACATATAAATTAAATAAACAAGTAGATCTCACAATATTCAAAAGTAAAAAAAAAAACTTCTAATCGAAATCTCAGGATAACATAGTTTATCTAAAGATCCACCACATAAGAAAACTCATGAACCATAGTTAAACAATTCTACAACAAGTAAGCGAGTTGTTTATGAAGTATTTGCGAAGGGGGAAATAATGAAATTTGGGCAAGAAGAAAAGAAGATATGTAATTCGACCAATAGTTTATAGAGTTGGTCTCATACATATAGATTAAATAAAGATGCTAGATACTTATCATGAATGGCCTATTCCCGATTGGGCAGCAAGATCAAGTTTTGATTGAACATTTTGTTAAAGTATCTCTTTATCTAATGAACCAGATTTAATCGGATGGGGAAATACTTCAAAGAGGGAGAATATACCGCTTCATTTAGGATATTAGGCCTTAACTAAAAGAATCTCACATCCTTTCCAAGCAATGTTTAAGCAGATATGGCAGCCAACTTTATGGCAGAAGGTCGGTTTTTTTATTTGGCCCTTGGTTCATGGTAGAATTCTAACAGGAGACTGACTTACGAAAAGAGGTTTCTATGGGCCATTTAGATGCACACTATGTTGGAATGATGAGGAGACTAAACATCATCTTTTCTTCGAATGTTCGTGGGTGATACCTTTATGGAAATCTCTTGCTAATATGTTTTAGGTACATTACTATACATTTCACTCTTTTGAGCAATTGATAAAAGATTGGCAACAAGGTATACCAAGAAGGACAAAATTTACTCCCAACCCTATGAATATGTATCTCTTTGTTAATTTGGAATAAATGGAAGGAAAGAAATAAAATGATATTTCAGCAAGGGGTTAAAGATAGGAGTAATTCTGGCAAACAACTATAAATAATATGGCGAAACTATCAAGCAAAGGTTTCCCTTCCTCTCACTCTTACTCTTGAATGGGCTAATATATGTAAGGTGCTTTCTTTACACCCATAAGCTCCACTTTACCTATCTTTAAATTGAAAAAGAGAGATGATAAAAGGAAAACATGGGTTCCTCCTCCTATGCAAGTTGGTAAATTCAATACGGATGGGGTTTCTGGGGAAATTTAGGGATTCTTTGCATAGGGGCTATTGGTAGAACTCATGATGGAAAAGTCGCCTTTATGTTTGCTAAAAATTGGGTACCATTACCAATAATATTGTGGAGGTCATATTTATTTATTGGGGATCATAAGAGGCTATTAAGTGTGGGTGGACTCAAGTGTAGGTGGAATCGATTCAAGATCAATGTTAGGATGTTGACCATTACTTGAGAAACAAAGGATCTCAAACCGGCGATAGAGAAATAAATAAAATCAAAGGTTTGCAATCAAAATTTCAAACTATGCAAATCAGAAATATTCCTAGATAGAGAAATAAAGTGCGTATGCATTGGAAAATTGGGCGTTGGGTAATCATTATATAAGTTGTTGTAGTGATCCTCCTCTTTGGTGGTCTCAACAGGATCAAGAAGATATGAGAGCTATTGTAAAAATTATACTATTCTCAATGATTTTTGTTGTGTTTAATTTCCTTTGCAATGCTCGGATCGGACTAATAGCTTCCAAGCTTGGCATAGATGTAATCATAAAAATATTTTCCTTTGAATAAAATCTTTTCTTTTAAAAAAAAATAATACTAAAAATATGATCCATATTTCCCCTTGCTTTTCTCCTTAGACCCACGGGAAAGAATGGGTTAACGTCTTCATAATTTAGCATCCAAAAAGCAACATGACAAAATAGCTCAAATTCCAATTCAAAGTAAATTGTTTTTTACAACCAACCAAAAATATTATAAACCCTATGTTGGCTAGATTTTATGCATAACTAAAAACCTAGGTAGTCATGAGATAAATCTCCCTCATTTACCGGTGAGGCTCCTGTGTAAGATGTTTATCAATCTGGTAAGTATGAATCCTAATAACTATTTGCAAGGGTTTTACTTTAATCACAAAACTCATGAACCATAGCTAAACAATTCTGCAACAAGTAAGCAATTGTTTATGAAGTATTTGCGAAGGGAAATAATGAAATTTGGGAAAGAAGAAAGGAAGATATGTAATTCGACCAATAGTTTACAGAGTTGGTCTCATACATATAAATTAAATAAACAAGTAGATCTCACAATATTCAAAAGTAAAGGAAAAAAACTTCTAATCGAAATCTCAGATAACATAGTTTATCTAAAGATCCACACAAAAGTAAGAAAACTCATGAACCATAGTTAAACAATTCTACAACAAGTAAGCAGTTGTTTATGAAGTATTTAAGGGGGAAATAATGAAATTTGGGAAAGAAGAAAAGAAGATATGTAATTCGACCAATAGTTTATAGAGTTGGTCTCATACATATAGATTAAATAAACAAGTAGATCTCACAATATTCAAAAGTAAAGGAAAAAAAAAGCTTCTAATCTAAATCTCAGATAACACAAAGTTTATCTAAAGATCCACACAGAAGTAAGAAAAAAATGCACCATGGACACAAAGTTCTCCGGAAATCTGTCTTTATTCAATTCCTCAACTTTCACAAAAATGACATCAAGGGCTGCAGCACAAAGTCTGAAACTCAAGAATGCTTGATTAACAAATTGTGATCCTTTAACCCGTAGGCTCTTCCTCTATTTATAGTGTATAGAGGGCAATTACAAATAGAAAGTTTTTTAATGAATTGCCACATGTGGAAGCTATGAAAAAGGGAAGCAGTTGGCAATCTTCCTCTTAGAATTCCTCTTTGCATGACATGCATGATTTATAACTGAAAATAGAACCTTATATTTTATATGTCTGCCACATATTTCCAAGTAATTGACTTCTTCCAGTAACTTGAAGTAACGGCTTTTATAGCCAATTACCTAAGTTTTACAATTTTAATTGATTGCTCAATTGTTTTGTCGGAGAAAATAAGAGAAAGAAAGAGGAGAAGAAATTAGAAGAAAGCTACAACACTCTAAGTCTTGTTCTTCTTTCATACACCGCATGTTGATCCAACTCAGATTGCACTTCGCTTCATTCACTTTAGCAATGAATGATCTAAATGATATCTCTGCCTTGAATTTGAGATGCCTTTTTCTCCCATATGTTGTATCATTTCCTTTGATTCTCACCAAACTGGATCTGGAAGCAAATTGACGTGATTTTTCTTGCGGGTGTTGCCTCCGACTGTCTTGCCTCTTATCTTTGAAGTTTTTTTAGTTCTTCTTCAAGATTGCACCAGTGAAATGCTTGCCGTAAACATTTCAGACAAAACTCATCACTTTTATTTTTAATTGCATATGAGCAATTTTAAATTTTGGAAAGCACTTTGGGTGAAGACAAATACAAGTAAATTCAATGAAGGCTTCAACTGGAAGATTGGGAGCACATGCACAAGCTCCTGGAAGGAATTTTCCATGCAATGACTTCCACTTGGGCTGCGTTAGAAACAAGAGGATGAATTTTTCCGGAAGCCTTTGCAATTATGAGAGTTGGATCTATTTCTTCCTCTGATTCTGAAGATATATTCAATGTATCAGACATTGACTTCGTCTTCTTTTCACCAATATGAGCACCAATGAAGTATTCCTGCAAATAATTCAAACAAGTATGCAGTCCATAGCATGAATATCTAATTTCTTCACCGAGATCTGATTATAAAGCTCTGCTGCCCTCTATTTTTAGACTTTGCTTGCATGCCAAACAAGTTAAAAATATTATTTTATTCACCTGTGCACTCACATCAACATGCAGATAGCTAGAATAATAAAAATGAAGCCTTTCCAACCCTAGGCGCCAAAACTGGATGCTTCCTGGACAATTTAAAAAAATCATCTTTTAGGCATTTAGCTATGCCAGAATGGGTCACACTTTTTGGCTAGAAGTCATGTTAAAAATAAGAAGGCAAGGAAGTGGGAATTTTTACCCTTCCAGAAGCTCCAAAATTCCCATCTTTCACTTCGAATGATGAAAAAAACAACCTTCTAGGAAGGCTCCAAATTCCCACCTTCCTTCCACCACCAAAATTCCCATTGGCACTTAAGTGATTTAACTTTAATGATGGGAAAAAACAACCTTCTAGGAAGGCTCCAAATTCCCACCTTCCTTCCACCACCAAAATTCCCATTGGCACTTAAGTGATTTAACTTTAATGATGGGAAAAAACAACCTTCCAGGAAGGCTCCAAATTCCCACCTTCCTTCCACCACCAAAATTCCCATTGGCACTTAAAAGCCCTCCTTCCAAAAAATGTGACTTGCATGGAAGAAAGCTTCTTCCCAAAAAGTGTGACTTGCATGGAAGAAAGCTTCTTCCCAAAAAGTGTGACTTGCATGACTTATGCTTTTAAAGTTGTGCGAAAACTCATCAACAACATTTTATTTCCATTTTTGGAAAGGGTTCGGGAGATGTAGCAACAAAAACTTGCAAGTGTCATAACTTTCACTCCGTGGCTCTGTTTTAGGTGTCGTTTTCTCTAAAAGTGCATATTTTCTTAAGCTCTACGTATTGATGACAATATTTTCCATATTTTCATAAAATTCATTTTTGCACCTTTTTGGACCAAGCAACTTCTTGCAATCTCCTAAAAGAATCATGAGCTCTGATCACCTTTAGATAGATTAGTAATTAAAAATACTGGATAACTTTTCAAAACCCTGAACCGGGAAAGGTTAAGCAGGAAGAATGAATAGGCTACGGAATTCTTTGGAGAAAACAAACCAAAACACAGACAAAAAGAAATAAAACAAAACAAAAAAAGTTGAATTGATCAAAAATTTCTCCAATTAGCTGATCTGCAAAAATTCTTCCCCCTGAGTGAATGTTCTATGGTAATAATGATGGGGTGAAGTGCTTTATATAACCTAAATCCTCCAATTTTAGCTCAATCTATTTTTAAAAGAACTTTATTTATTTAATAAATAAATAAAGCGTTCTGAGACAAGGTCTGCGAAGGGATTAGTGAGCGTTGGCATGCGGATATTTGTCGAATTTGACTTTTATGACTTTCTGGGATACCTTAGAGAAATGCAAACAACTTCAGGAAAAACAAACACAAAACGACCCATTACTTGAAAAGAATGATTTTTTTTTCAAAAGGGGTAGTCCCAGATTTCAGGGTGAAATCTTGGGGACACCACCCTAGAAGCGAATTTTATTTGCACTTTTAGGGCATCAAACACCCTCCAAAGAAGCTGAAAATGGATGTATAAATTTTCCAAAATATTATTCTCAACAAATTGAACAAACACCAAGCAAAAACTCTCCAAAGTTTATGTAAATTCAGAAATTCTACACAGCGGCAATTAAATTTCTGATAGTAAAATTATAGCTCACAACAATGGCTGAAAATGGAGATTCGAAACCCCAAAAATCTCATGAAAGTGTGCAATCAACCTCTAAAATTATGAGGAATATGAATATTAACTCCAAATGAAGAAACGTGCCCTAGATGACACTCAACTCCACCTCCAAGCAAGCCGTTAACCTAGGGAAGGGGTTGTAAATCACTCTAGGATCAAACCCTTGCTGAAAATCTGCAATATCAATCCTCTTCAAGTACTTTGGAAACCCCGGGATGGAGAATTCCCAATAAATTAAAGAGTTTTCATTCTTTAATTAAGCAAGGAAGGGTTTCGTCCTCCTTGTTAGCCACACCAAAGGATTTTCGCCCTTAAGTGAAAGTGATCGAGCAATCAACCCAAAAACCATGCAAGTTATAATTTTTTTGACAAGAGATCATGCACAAATGAGCAAGGCGAACCCCTTATATAACTCATATGTGGTCCCAAGTCTCTAAAACATGATTCCCATGAGGACCAGCGTCCTTCGGAGATATGTTTCTCCTTTATCTTCAAACATGGACTCTAGAGACCGACCTCTTTATGAAAATATAAGTTTCTTTTTCTTTTCTTTTTCCCATTCCATCTCCTTTTTATTTTTTATTCTTTTTGCCGACAAAAGAAATGAGTATTAAAAATATCTTTATATTTATAATAATATTAAGTTGCCCCTAAAATGGAGAATTGACAGGGGCAAATTTAAAATATTATTAATTATTTTATTTTAGAAAATGGGACATTATAGTCCTCCCCTCCCAAATTTTCTTGCCCTCAAGCAAATGCAAGCTCACATGCCCAAGTACCATGCCCAATAGATGAAGCATGTTGTAGTGCTCAAAAAGCTTGAATTCCATGCTGGTCAAATGAAAGAGCTCTTGTAAAAACAATCTCATACACTTGTCTTCATATTCTTCTTCAAAAACAGCTCTAGCAAATTTGTTATTTGCATACTTATCTGAACTCAAAACATTTCAAACTACTGTAAGCTGATAAAAATCATATTGTAGATGGGATGTAAGTAAGTTACAATAGCCACAACATACTTGGGTTTCCACCCAAGTACCTTGGTGGTTGTCTTAAGAATTGTCTTCAGCCAAACCTTCTTTCCAACCTTTTTTTGTCAAGAGTTATCCCTTAATTTGTACCAACTTATAGCTGTCCTTAGGTGGGAACAATTGTACTATACCTGATATTTTCATGCCCATCTACATGAAAAAGGTACAACAGATACGAAAGTGGATTTTTCTTGCAAAAATCAACAACTTAGGAAATGTAGGGCTGGCAACAACCATGCAAGCACTGGAAATCCCATACTAACCATCACCAATTGAAAAGAACTCCCCATGTTTGAAGGAACTTGTAAACTCCTTTGTATGAGAGCAAAATGAGTAATCAAGTGGCTAGTGATGGTGATTACAGCTATACCAAAAATCACTCTCATTGTTGCCTCAATTGTGTCGAGTAACTCTTTTACCTTGGTTGCCATATCAACTTTTTTCTGGCATGCTTCTTGGGCTTGTAGAGACATCTCTTCGTCTTCCGCCACAATCTCATATTCATCATTACTTGCTTGGGATGATAACAAACTCAGCTGCTCTTCCTTGTTTATGCTTGTACGTGCACATGGAACAAACTCATTAAAGAAAAAACAGTTTTCTCATCATTGCTTCTTCGAATAAAACTTCTTCAACCTTTGCATTATCCAATGAACAAGGAGTTGGCTTCCTAGATAGAGCATCCACAACCACATTATTTTTCCCTGTCACATCCTAATATATACAAAAAGCTCTACCATTGATTCCCATCTTTACAAAGTTTGCTATGGTTGTATTAACATTCAGCTGAAAACCCTTAGAAATTGTTGAAGACATAATTGACCCAATTTTTTCATGTTGACCAAATTGACAATATGATGCCAAGCGAACTCCTATCTTGACAAACTTGGCTGAATTTCAATACCTTCCATGTAATGTCTCTTTTTAGGGGGCTTAGGAAATGATTATGGAGTTGAGATGTAAAACTTAAAAGTCAGATTAGTGAGCTGTTATAGATGACTGATATCAGCTTTGCAACTTGCAAATTATGCCCTTCCTAGGGTAGTGACCTCCTTGGAAAAGTTAAACCCTTCAAAGGTGGGTTAAACGTTGCTAACAAACTTCGATTCTTATGTCAAAAATAATAAAAAACCCTTAACAAACACAATCAACTGTTAGAAATCAGGATTGAGCTTGGAAATAATTACTTTTGGAGACCCTTAACCAACAAACTTCAACAAGTTTGAAAAATAGTAAATCACCTCCAATTGAGATCTTGGCTTTTAAAAATATGGAGAATAAGAAAATAAATATTGATTGATCAACTTATCATCAACACATACCAAATAGTTCTCCCAAGTGGGCTGCTCCACTTAAAATGAATAGATCATTGATCCAAAAAAGATAAATCATGCAAGAAAATGATAATTTATTGCTCTCCAAACCAACTTGCATACATAAATCCTTGTGGGAGGGTTTTCATCCTCCACAAGCCCTCAATCAAGGGTTTTTGTCCTTGAGAGAGGTAAGAAAGGTGCTTCACAAGCAAACCTTTACCAAGATATGAAAATTCACCAAAACATAATCCTCAAATGGCCAAACGACCTCCTTTTATAACAATAAGGGGTGCTACAATTCAAATGATGGCCGACCCTTTTAAAAAGTAACTTTTAATGATCTAATTTGTATTTGGAGCCTACATGCTCAAAATACTTTATTTTCTAATTAAATAAGTTCTTCTATTGGAGCGCTAGGCTTCCCAATAACAATACATGATAATAATAAAAATGACTACCTAAATAATAATAAAATGTCATCCAAGTCTTCCCCTTGCTTCCTTACTTAGGCCCGGGGGGGAATATGGGTTAAGGTCTTGAAAGATCAGCCTTCTAAAAGGGATGTGACATTCCATTATGCATGCAACAGATTCAAAGTCTTTTTACGTTGCCCAAGCATGTTTGAAGCATTACCATTTCTTACTAAAATTCAGAGTTGTAGTGGCCAACAAACATCTTGCGATAGCTACACATACCTTATCAATGTCACTAGGAGAAAATCACCTCTTCCTTGTGATTGAAATCCACTTGGTGGCTGCAAATAGATTGTGGGACAAGCTGGACATGTTGGTCATAACCGTCACAAGATTCGAGACAACTCCTACAATGATTTTGGGTTCATGATTCATATTTCCCAAGCTCATCTCAGTCGTGTTAGAAGAATGACTTACACCACAAAATTCACATTGAATCAAGTGTCTCATTAGGCATTATTGCCATGTGTGTTTTAGAGAACCAATCCTAAACAATAGCATGATACATTACTTCACCTGGGTTCATGAAAACTAAATTATTGCATGCCTAGTAGCAAGTTGATTTTATATTCCACTTAGCTGAATTTATATTTTTAGTGGATGAATTATTCATAACCTTCACATACATCCAAAAGTGGCAATCTTGAAAGTAACTCGAGTCCCACAACCATATCAAGTTGATTTATACAATCTTGACTGTAAAAATAACATCTAGTTTGTTTACCATCTTTACACCTTAAGCATCCAATTGGAATTATCTTCTTTAGGCCATTCCCTACGATCTTGTCTTTATGTGTGTTACTTAGCTCCCACGAATGTGTAATGTCCCCATTCCTACCTCCACGGTCTAGCGACTGGTTTTCCGTCTTAGCCTTGGTCATACCTAAGGGGCGAGCGGCGTAGATGGTTGTTGGGTATGGTTTTCACCTACATTTCACTTATATGTTATGTTTTGGTGTTATGCATGTACTTTATGATGACTTAAGTGAAAAAGGTGGGGTAATGTTCTATTTCTTCGTTGGGGTCACTTAAGTGGACCTTATTTTTGGCCTAGGAGAAATAAAGTCACTTTAAGTGACGATTAAAACATGACATATCTCCAAGGAGGGTCGAATTAGGGTTTTATGGGCACTTTTATGATGAAAAAGTTATAAAAGGTGGTGTTTGGGAGGAAAAAGGATCTGGGATCATTTTGCCATCTTATGTTGGAGCTTTCAGTTTGCTTCCTTGCTTGTGGAGGTGAAATTCCTCAGGAACCCTAGCTTTAGTAGTGAAAGATCTACCCCTAGCTAGTAGAGCACTCTTTGGTGGTAAAAGATCCAACCCTAGTTTGCTATTGTGGAGTTTATTCAGATCGGGTTGTCCGATTCAGAGTTTTAGAGGCTTGCTGATCCAATTTCAAGTCCAGAAAGAGAAGACAACCATATTCAGTAAGAGAGATCATCTATTTTATCAGTGGAAACTTCTTGTTATTGCATGTCATTGCATGTTACTTGCATGTCATTGCATGTTGATGCATGTTACTTGCATGTTAGTTTAATTGCAATAAAAGTGAAGATATTGGTTATTTTCTGATTTTATACCTTGCTGCCATAACTGTACTTTGCTGTCATATTTTTCTATATACTGTTGTCATAAAAATCAGATTGTTATTTGTGAAAATTTGGTTGGAAATCTTGAATATAAAATAAATCCGGAAAAGGGATGTTTGAGAATGTTCTATTGAATGAGAACATTGATCCTTCACAATGTAGTTAAAATGCGAAGAAATCCTCTATGATTGCTCATAAATTTCGTTTCAATCCAAGTGCACGAGATGGAGTGTAATGTCCCTTTCTAGGGCTGAACTACACAAACAAAGAATTCACACAAACCCCAAATGAAGTAAACTCAGATTTTTATATCAACCAACTGAAAATAGGAACAACAGTCTGATTTTTAGGACAACTTGCTAAGAGTGAAAATTCAACCAAATATCATCATAGAAACCATCCACAACATAGATAAACACTTTAAGAATATTTTAAGGCACTTTTCACCATGAAACTCATCCAAATACTCAATTGAAAAATTAATTATGAACAAAAGTGCGGCCAATATAAATGACCAAAAATGAGGTCTCCAAACCCCAACAATGACAAAATATAGAAGATCCCAGCCTTATAAATTATGATAAATTTGAATATCAAATAATAATGAAGTTTTGTGCCCTAGAAGACACTCAAATGCTCTCTAACCCTAGTCGCTCCTTAGGAGAGGGGCTCCAAATAATGTAAAAACCCTTGAAATCACTCCTCCTTGATGCCCTAGTTGCAAACCAACAAGATGGTCTTCAATAATGCCTTCACCACCACCAACTTGGAGAGTTTTCATTCTCCAATATGCCACAAGGAAGGGTTTCGTCCTCCTTGGATGCCACACTAATGGATTGTCACCCCTTAGTGGAATGGAATTAGAGCAATCATCCCTAGAACCAAGTATAAAAGTGTATATGCCAAAATTGATTATCCAAATGAGCCTATGTGACTCCTCTTATACCCCTTTGGTGGCGCCAAAGGTCTAAGGGGTGAATTACCCCTAGACTGACCTCTTAAGAGCTTTGCTTTATCTTCTATTTTCATGTTGGGAGCTCTTCAACCTAGCTGACCTCTTAAGGAGCTTGCTTTATCTTCTAACTTGCTTTTTAACTCCTCCAACCTAGCTGACTTGCCTCATAAAGGAAAACACTAAAATAAAATGTAAATACTCACGGAAAAGGACTAAAAGATAAATAAATACTTACCTTGTTCACCTTCTTCTGGCTCACGGGAAGTGGAATGGACTAAAAGTCTTCGAAATTAATTAGTTCGAAAAAGGGGACATTACAGTTCTCCCTTCCGAAATTGCTTTCCCTCAAGCAATCACAAGCTTCCATGTCCAAGAATCATCATACCAAGGTGAAGGAACATGTTGTAGCATTTCCATAGTCTAGATCCCGTGCTGTCAAATGAAAGGGTTTTTCCCCAAACAAACTTTGACACCCATTGCCCCTTTCTTCATTGAAGTCCCCTTCATCTTTAACTTCTAAAACAACAATAATAACTTCTTTTGCATACTTAGCTGCATAAAAAGCCTTCAAAACTGCTCTAATCTCTGTCATAAAGCAAAAATTAATAAATAATCAACAGCTTGACAAGCTAATCCATTTTCCAATGTGGCATCCCCATTTTTTCGTTCCATCCTTGTCAATTAAGGTGGAAGAACATTGCATATTTCAAGTACAAATGCAACTAAAATTAGGTGCAGGCTGATATAAATGATGACAACAGTATCAATGATGGTGGTTTGGTTCATGGCTGCCATGGAAATACTTCTCGTCTCACTTGGGGTAGACAACCCCTCATTCCCCAACTCTTGATTGCATTTTCACTCAACAAAAAAACTTGTAATGTCCCCAAAAGGACACTTTCTAACCCCAAAGGGATTTGAGGCACTCCCAATCACCAAATGCAGATTTATAAAAGATATCCACAAATTATAACTGCAGATCTGAATTATATGCTGAAAAATGTGACTAGGGTAGGAAAGAAAACCCTTAAAAATCAGCCATTAAATTATGAGATTTCCACTCCAATCTGACCCATTGAATTTATGAAGCCAATATATGAAGAAAAATCCAGATTTAGAGGCACAAAAGAGGCTGAGATAATTCTATAAAATCTGCAGACAGAATGCCCTTAGAAATTAATAAAAATGGTACCTTTTGAACACCAAAAATCTGAAAATGAACTGATTCGGTCTCTAAAAATTAGCTTTATTGGTAGCTCTCCAAATCAGATCAGAAATAGCCTTCAAACATATCAGATTTGCCTAGAAGTGGGTCGCTCCACATGAGATAAGGCTGAAATAATAAGGAAAACACAGCTGCAATCTTTCCTTTCAAACCCTTGGACAAAATCTGCAAATCTTCTTCTTTCAATTGCTAGAAATATGTTGCAAATTATAGCTAACCCAATGATGCACAATGAAAACCCTGGTATAGAGAATCCTCACAAAATAGAGGAAGGGTTTTCGTCCTTCTCTAGAGCTCTTGGAGGGTTTTTGTCCTCAAGAGTGAAAATGCAAGCAAATAATGCTCAACTGTAAATTTGAAATTTTTAGAATAAACAAGTCATGTCTCCCGAGGCAAGTCGACTTGCCTTTATAGAATTTGTGACCCAAATAGCCACCTTGGATAACCAATCAAATTTTCCCCTTCATTTAATATTTTTATTTGCTTTTACCTCCTAGGCAAGTCACATTTTCCCTTGGGTAATTTATTTTTGCTAAATATTGTTTGTCTTTTGTTTTCCTTTTTCTATTTTTAAGTTTAAATAATTTATTATAAGTGCTTATAATATTTTCTTTTTAATTTTTGCACTTTATAATAAAATATCATAACTTAAGTCTCCCATTTAGTTTATTCCTTAGCCGTCGAGAAGACAAAATGGGCAAAGGGTCTTCGAATGTGAAGGGGATATTAAAAAATTGGAAAGGTAAACTTGAGCATCATGCAAAACTGATCTAAACCCTAGAGTTACCTTGCCATAGTGGCCTTCGTGGTTGCCCAAAAGATGGTCTAGGCTGCCCTCTTCATGTTGTCCTAGGTTGGGTTGTACCTTCCTCAAAGCCCTCTTAAAACCTATCGGCATGGTATTCTTGGAACTCCACCTCAAAACTCCCTATTTTTTTTTCTTCCGATTCATGCACTATGATTTCTTCCTTGACCTCTTGAGGTGTTGATGTAACCGCTACCTTAGTTGGTTCTTTTTCTTCTTGTGGTTTAGGGTTTAACCCTAACATCTTCATCCATACACTTTGGTTGTTCCTTTGATGGAACCCTCAATTGTGGAGAGTGTCACTTTCCCAAGGCATGATGAGGATCCACCTGTGGCGCTTGAGATCTAGGCTCGAGCCTTGACCTACCCTTGCTGACTCCTATGAACTCTGCAAGTGAAATGACATCACAAATCTCCTTTGGAAGAGCCCTATACTCCTCATAGCTGGCCACAATGTTGTGACCCACTGAATGCCGTGTTTCCACCACTGGAATGACTTCTTCCTTTGGTAAGAACCTAGGTCACCAATCCATGTTTTCTCTCCTAAGTTAGTAGATGTATTCCTTGTCACCGTCTTGCATGAATGCCACGAGGTTGGGAGTATTGATGCTTTGATACTGTTGTAATGTCCCTTTTTGGGATGAAACTAAAAACAAGGAAATAACACAAATCCCAATTCAAAGTAAACTGATTTTTACAACCACCGACCAAAAATTTTATAAACCCTAGCAGCGAATTGTATTTGCACTTTTAGGGCATCAAACACCCTCCAAACAAGCTGAAAATGGATGTATAAATTCTCCAAAATATTATACTCAACAAATGGAACAAACACCAAGCAAAAACACTCCAAAGTATATGCAAATTTGGAAATTCTACATAGCTGCAATTAAATTTATGACAACAGAATTACAACTCACAACAATGGCTGGAAATGGAGATTCCAAACCCCAAAAATCTCATGAAAGTGTGCAATCAGCCTCTAAAATTATGAGGAATATGAATATCAACTCCAAATGAAGAAATGTGCCCTAGATGGCACCCAACTCCACCTCCAAGCAAGTCGCTACCCTAGGAGAGGGGTTGTAAATCACTCTAGGATCAAACCCTCATTGAAAATCTGCAATATCAATCCTCTTGAAGTACTTTGGAAACCCCGGAATGGAGAATCCCCAATAAATTGAAGAGTTTTCATTCTTCAATCAAGCAAGGAAGGGTTTCGTCCTCCTTGTTAGCCACACCAAAGGATTTTCGCCCTTAAGTGGAAGTGATTGAGCAATCAACCCAAAAACCATGCAAGTTATAATTTTTTTGACAAGAGATGATGCACAAATGAGCCAAGCAAACCTCTTATATAGCTCATATGTGGTGCCATGTCTCTAAAACATGATTCGCATGAGGACCGACGTCCTTGGGAGATATGTTTCTCTTTTATCTTTAAGCAAGCACTCCAAATATAAGTTTCTTTTTCTTTTCTTTTTCCCATTCCATCTCCTTTTTATATTTTTAATCCTTTTTGCTGACAAAAGAAATGAGTATTAAAATATCTTTATATTAATAATAATATTTAGTTGCCCCTAAAATGGAGAATTAACCAGGCCCAACTTAAAGTATCATTAATTATTTTATTTTAGACAAGGGGACATTTCACTTTCCAAGGCATTTCAACATCCCACACATTCTAGATTGAGTGAGGAATTTCATTCTCATGAGACATTGAGTCCTGCATATTTTGTATAGTGGATATTCTTTCCACAAACTCGCATGTAAGTTTATTGAAGTACGGTCAACAAGTTTATGAGGAATATCATCCTCTAGCACATCCCGAATGGTAGAGTCTCCCTCCATGTGTTCTTTAAGTTGATTGTTTCAGTAGTCAAGCCTATATTGGCCATCTTGCCCAATGCCTAGGGCAATTACCCATCCCTATTTTACATCCAACACACCATAGTTTTCCCCAAAGAAATTTACAACATATTGGGTTTTTTTATTAAGCGGCGAACAAGCAAGAGATTTTTATGCATGTTAGGGACATACCTAACATTTCTCACTAATAGTTTTTGAGCATTATTCAACACAATGCATACATCTCCTATCCTCTCTACTACAAGTGACTCTCCATTTGCTAATAAAAATGAGTCAGAAATTGTAGTAAATGTTACATACCAATCCCTTCAAAAATGAATCAACAACCAGTATCACTATTAGTTGAGCATGATGTCGTGAGAGCATACTGTTCTTCAGCATCCCATCCTTACAACTGTTGCCATATTTGCCTCATCCCATGGCTTTTTGTTGTGTTTGTAAAAACTATATTATCGTTTTGGCAAATCCTTTTGAGATGCCCAAACTTATGACAATAATGACATTTCACTTGGTATTTGGAAGATTCACCAGAGTGACGTCTCCACTTTTCCTTTGACTGAGCAGTCAATGCACTCTCTGATTGTCCAAAATTAGACTCAATTGCTTGTGTCTACTTGCATTCCTTTTGCAGCAAATAGGAATTGACTTGATCAAACGTCAGGGTTTGGCTTTCCGCCATCAAATGTAGAGCCTCCACAAATGTTTCATAGGAGGGTGGAAAACAATTCAAAACCAGGGCCACCAAGCTGTCATCGTCAACCATTTTATTGATGGAATTGAGTTGATCTTGGGGATCTTTCATTTGAAGAAGGTTCTGTAACAAGGACGTCCTCCATCATCCTTGCTGAAAATAGCAAATTCTTCAAGTATCAAATCCAACTCTTCTATGAAGTCATGTACTTGTTCTTCAGAATTTTCCATAACACACTAGCCTCAGTGGCATTTTGGACTTTGGGTATCATATCATCTAACACCGACAACTTCAACAACAAGAAAAAGGCCTCTTTATGATGCATGTCACAATCCATAAAGTTAGCAACAAGCCTGCCGTTAGAGCCAAGAATGATTCTATCACAATCTTGATACTCTGGCGTCGTTAAAATCTTGCGACTCAAACCATTGTAATTCTGGCCTGTCAATTTCTATGCCTCTGGTAAAAGAAGATTTTGAATAGCGGTTGTTTTTCACTCAATACTTTATCTTCTGACCGGAAATCAATGCAATAGAAAAAAACATGGTCTATATAATCTGGATACTTGAATTTTGACCCACAAATCAATCTAATAAATTAATGTACAGTCTATATACTGACTTCTGACCTGCAAATTGAATCAAGCAAAAATGTATTATTACAGCACGAAATTCACGAAAAACTTACGAAGTTTTGGTCTGTGACTGTTTTGATCTTTCACATTGAGAGGTGTGTGGTGCTGATATTTATTTTGCTGAAAGAGGTTACCATATAGTTGGGGAAGCTAACAACCAAACATTAGTTAGTCGATAACTAATAGTTCACTAAACCTTAACTAATATGCATCGATATATAAATTGAGTGATCACCATATGCAATGCATCACCATTTTGATATCAGTCTAATATAGAGATCCATCATTTGGTCTGTTATTTTTTCAGCCAGAATTTGCAGGTGTAAATCCATGTCGTTTGTACAGGTACTCTCATTTTTACATATCAGCATTTTGTTCAATGTTATATGTATATCTTTTTTCTCTTCTATTTAAGAACAAACCAAAGTAAGTGTGGCAACTGATCCTTTTAGGGGTCATCCTAACTTCTATTGGCTCTTTCGTGGAAGTATTCCACAAAGATCTATAATGCATTGAGGGTGATTTTGTATGGATGGATGCATCTGCGACCCAAGTAGGATTAGCTCCCACGATTACAGAACTGATATAAGCTTCATAATAGTTGACTTTTTCTTTGGGAAGAAGAGAATATGCCTGCTTATACCAATGCTGAGGGTGCTTAGGATCATGAACAATACACTTTTGACTCCTAGTAGTATTATGGCCAGTCTACTCAACATCATAATAATACAGAATTTGCCAATTTGGACATCGCCTCCTTAACATGACCTATCTAATGGACTGTTCTTAGCCTAAAATGAAAGAAATGTTAAGCCATTTGTGGCACAATATTTCTCCTTTAAACTGTGGCATGCTGATTCATCTCCATTTGATTAAGGGCATGAACCTGCATTTGGAGATAATAACATTTCAAGCCTGTTTATTTGTACACATGAGATTAGTGATATTTGCTAAGCAAGTCTGATCCACAGGAATTGTTGACCATGTTGGAGATGCAAACCAAGAAGTATATTTCTCTTGTAGATCTACTCTTTAACTGTTGATATCAATATGCACATAGATAATTGGTTAAAATATTCTTCTGTACATGCGATCATATGACACTGGTTTGGCATGTCGTTTATGATCATGTGAGAATGGTTTGGCATGATATGTTAACTAGTCGCATTTACAATTGTTCAGGTATAAACTAAAGTAGCCATAAATCTTGAGAGCGTGGAGACTTGGTCCTAATTCTATGTCATTTTCTGCTTCATAGGGCGTTTGGCACAAGAGTGTGCAAAGGTCCACTGGAAATTCATTATCATATGCGATGCCCTTGCTTTACATGCTTAGACTCCTTACGTTTTTGTAGTGTAAGGTCTTCAAAAAGATAGATTGAATAAACTTGTCAGTAATGCATGTGATGGAGATTGATTCAACTACAGAACAGATAGAAGGCTTCACTAATGGTTGTCTTTGCTTTGGGAAGAAGAGAATATGCCTGCTTATACCAATGCTGAGGGTGCTTAATATCATGGTCAATACACCTATGACTCCTAGTAGCATTATGGCCGTTCTTCTCAAGATCATAATAATACAGAATATACCAATTTGGACATCGCCTCCTTAACGTGACCTATCTAATGGACTGTTCTTAGCATAAAATGATAGATATGTTGAGCCATTTATGGCACAATATTTCTCCTTTAAACTGTGTGGCATGCTAATTAATCTCCATTTGAATAAGGGTATAAACTTTCTGCATATGGAAATAATAACATTTCAAGCCTGTTTATTTTTATGCATGAGATTAGTGACAATTGTTAAGCAAGTCTGATCCACAGGAATCGTCGACTATGTTGGAGATGCAAACCAAAAAGTATATTTCTCTTGTAATTATATTCTTAACTGTTGATATGTACATAGATGATTTTTTAACAATATTCTTTTGTACATGCGATCACATGAGAGTGGTTTGGCATGTCGTTTATGTTATGTCCCTTTTGGGCTAAAAATGGAGAAAAAGGGTTTACTGGTTATCACCACAAGATCTGATCTGAAAATACCTTCAAGAACACACTTATTAAACGAAAAATAGCTGAGAATATCTTAGAATGATCAACTAATACAAAATCTGCAGTCTCCCAGGGCAGCGAACTGCCTATGAGATTCAAATCCACTTTTCACTGTGTAAATCAATGTAGAATGCCATGAAATAATTTATTTTAGCCACGGCAATAATTATGCATCACAAATACATCAATTATTAAAGAAATATCTGATAAACAAAGCTGGAATTAAATGTTTATTTCAGCAGAATTTGAGCCCAAACTGAGGGCTATAAAAATAGCGAATCCTCATATAAATTCTCCAAAGTTCAGATTACGGCCTTACAAATTATGTCGAATAAGAATATCAAACCAAAATAGTGAAATCAACCCTATAACATACAAAACCCTCCACCCATGCAAGTCGCCTAGGGTAAGAAGGGGGAAAAACCAACAATAAACCACTTTGAAGCACTTTGGAAACCGCTGTATGGGATTCCCCTCAAGCTTGAGGAGTTTTTCATTCCTCAATCTTCCAACAGTGGAGATTTTCATCTGCAATGTTGAGCCACTCTAACAGTTTTGGATTTAGTGGAGAGTAGGGCACACTGTGCACAAACCCAAGATATAAATCTTTAGAATAAACATGCATAACCTTTTCAAATTATCCTTCATGTCTTTATATATCCTCAAGTGGTGCCAACATCAAAATAGAAGCCCAAAGCATAGGCCGACTTTTAAGTAATTCTATTTCTTCATTAACCTCTATGTGGGTCTCCAATCAAGGCCGACACATATGGATTAAAGGTCTTTGAATCAAATAAGAGGCCTGCATGCCCAACTCGCCATTTAAAGTATTTAAAAATACTCTTACACCATTACATCAAGTAGAATTCATCATACATTGAACCAATATTGACTCAAACAAAGACATGATGGGAACTAGAAGAAATATGAATGCAATTCTCATTATGTGACATGTCCCATTTAGGGGACATTACAGTTTATGATTGTACGAGAATGGTTTGGCATGATATGTTCACTAGTCGCATTTACAAGTGTTTAGGTATAAATTCAAGAAGCCACAAATCTCAAGAGCATGGAGGCTTGGTCCTCATTCTTTGTTATTTTTCTTCTTCATAGGGCATTTGGCACAAGAGTGCGCGAAGGTCCATTGGAAATTCATTATCATACGCGATGCCCTTGCTTTATATGCTTAGACTTTTGATGTTTTTGTAGTGTAAGGTCTTCAAAAGAGAAAGATTGAATAAACTTTTCAGTAATGCATGTGATGGAGACTGATTGTACAGGACCTTGGTTTTGGGCATGCTTACCTAATATTCTCTGCATAGGAAGCAAAGCTTGCATTAGCTTTGCTACCCATATAACTACCAGATCTAGATATCAGACCATAAGCATATATTTGAAGGATTTAATTTATAACTTTCATGGCAGAGTTCTTGGTTAAAGTTCTTAAGCCTGCTATTTTTATCCAACTATTTTTTTGTATGAGTTTATGTACTTCTGAGCAAGAATGATTCTCTCATGCATGCACACGTCTATTATTCAAACAGAGTGCAGTTTTCTTTAATAAATGGGAAATTTGAATTTCATTTGCGCAGACATCTGCAGATTATGTTGCCATGGGAGCATTTTCAAAGATTGTTGCTGCTCTATCGACATATCCATATCAGGTGAGATTGGAGATCTTATAGTGTAACTCAACATTGGGGACCTATATTGTGTAACTCAATATTCTTTGATGCTTTTTGTATAGACAGTAAGGACTTTCTTAAGTTCACCATAGCTTTATAAAACTTACCTTATGGTTGGAAAATATATTTCTTTTCCTATCCATCATTTCACTTGTCTGTCATGCAACATATAGTTAGGCTTTTGAATACACAAGATCGGGCATTATGCATTATAAGGCCAACCCGAAATATATTATCAGCTTGTATAATGGATTTTTTTTTAGTTTATCATCATATGATAAAATTAGATTGTACTGCTACATAGACACTCTATTTTGAAACCCTTGTTATAGTGTACACTTTTCTTGTTTGCTTGCATTTCTTTCAAAGCTAATCATAGAATGGTAGGAAATCAGTCATCATTGGTTATAGCTTTTCAGTTGGAATCCATTTTTAATTGGGGATATAGAATTCTCTGCACAGCCATTTTATTTTTTATTTGAATAATTTGCTGGATGATCAACTAGCTAGAATTTTAGTAGCACCAGTTTTATTGAGTTGTATCTTTTTCTTTGAGTGCAACCTCTTGAGTAAAATTGTGTATACTGTGTTTATTGGCTACAGGTTATTCGAGCGCGTGTACAGGTGCATCATTATCTCAAATTTTCTAGCTGTTTCTTGATTGTGGGATGATTTACAAAAGTATAATGGAGACCCTTGATATTCAGTTTCTGTGGCATATTTTTGACTTTGTTGATCTATGATACTTTCTGCTCTAGCATATATCTTGAAAGGAACTATCTATCTAATAGGTGCAAGGGATATGCTTTCCTCCATTTGTATATTAAGAATATGATCTTCAATCCAGTTTTCTTTCATTGTGTCTTCCTTTAATTCTAACATCCAGTGCACAACATTGGTCTGTGGTGAGGTTACTTTATAAATTCCTTTCTTCAGGGTTTTATGATTCCCGCCCCTTTTGCAGCATGTCATTATGTGTTGAGTATTTCTTCAGTTGTACCGTTTGGGATTGCCCCATTTTCAAAGGTTTGTAGGATAATACTTAGTAAAAGAAGTTGTGGTGAATTGAGGGTCTTACTTTAATCTTTTTTATGGATTAATCCAGCAACGACAATTCCGAGGGTGTGCCAAAGTATAGAGACAGCTATCATGCTTTTATGGAAACATTGAGGTGAGTATTTGAACTTCTTGATTCTCTGAATATGGGTGTAATAACCCATATTTTTAGATTGTATCTTCATACTCTGCTCTATTAATTTGTGCATCATATAAAATCATCAAATAGTGATCCTATTAAAATAGGGGGATGCACAACTTATGGACCCCTTTTGGTGTTGTAGATTTGAAGGGATACGTGGACTGTACAAAGGCATTGTTCCAAATCTATTGAAAAATGTTCCAGCTTCTTCGATTACTTTTTAGTTTATGAAACTGTCCTTAAGCTCTTCAAGTGATTGGACACAAAATACTTTGAAGTTCTTAACTGTAGGTGAATTTTTCCAATATAAACGTTTGTATAGGACATGCATGCATTACTCTATTGCCCATATGTATTATTTATTATTTATTTATGAATAGCAAGGAAAGAATCTTAATAAGAATGATTAAATTTGACTATAATTTGACAACTACATACCCAATAAAAGCATAACTTAAATATACGTGTGATTTAAATTGGGAAAATACCCTTCACATTTTGCTATCATAGCCATAAGATCTTGAATACACTGAAATAAGATGAAAAGACAACATTTGGGTTCTAATTTATTTTTATTTGATTAAATTATATCACATTTTGGTATGTTAGGCTGCTATTTAGTGAAAGTGTACGATTTCTATTCCCTTATTGGAAGTTTCCCAATAGTGTTTCTCATGGCGACTTCATGTTGTCATACTCTTCTTTACACAGTTGAACCCATGCAACCTGCTATTTTTTACTATGCAAATTTTGTAGTTTAAAGTATATGTATCCAATTGCTTTTACTCCATAACTTCTCAAAAGAATTTGTATTTAGCCCCATATTGAATACCCTCATCCTCTATTTGGATTTGATGCATTAGTTTTGTCCGCTTTAATGGAATCAGTGACTTGATCACACTTGGGGATGTTTATATTGGATGTTAGTTTAGATTAGTCCTCAAGCATCAAATACAGACAAGATAAATTGTAAAGAATAGTTGTTTTTCTGAAGAATTTTCTTAAGATATAATCATTTTCAAATGTTGATCACATGGTTTATAACCGGCTAGTTTTGTTGAAGAAGAATGAGCCGTTGGAGCCAATGGCAATTCACACCATAAATACATCCTTTTGTTGAACACATGTATCAGTGGAAGGTTGAAACATTGTATGTGTGCTTTTGTTTCTGATGCAGTTGTTGTCAAGGTTCCCAAATGAAGGGATGCCTTACACCATCAACCTCTGTCAAAGTAGATCTCATTGAAGCAAGACATGAATTACAACTCTTAAACAATAAACAATGACACATTTTGCTATTAACACAAGGAAAGAGATTACAAACTCAGGCACATTATTATTGCACTCAAATTACAGTCTACAACAAAATTGTAAGAGTTCTGATAAGAATTCCAACATCCTAGACCTATCATAAACTTGCAAACTTTGATAAGCTTCTATAGAACCAAAATGGCTTAATTTGGTAGTTAAACATAGATGCCTCCAGACAAGCTATCAATGAACTATCGGATAGGTGAGCTTCCTCATAATAAGCTTCCTCTTATAGAATTTGTGGGTGCTCGGTCGGAGCAAAAGATACAAATGCGAGGAAAGATCCCTAAGGGATCTTTAAGTGTTTTGGTTTGCCGTTGATTTTCTCAGAATGTTTCCCTTTATCATATCAGACTTTGAATCAGATGGTTTGGTTATTCCCTAGCTATGCATGACAGGTCAAGGCTTGAGTGTACCCTCTACAATTGTTTTAATGTTTACAAGTGTTCCAAGAAAGTGCAAATCCAATCATTTGAACGATTGGGAGTGGTCTTGTCGAGACATAGTACACGACAACTTCTTTTGGTGTCTAATGGCGTGAAAATGACATTCACGACTGAAGGCAAGCATTGGTGGCTTTGGTCAAGCATACATGATTTGTGCAAGCAATGCATGTCTTTATTGCACAAGGTATGTGCAACTATACTATGCAAGGTGGCTTGGAATCTTATGTGCAAGTGTTGTGCAATAAAGTTTAATGGTTCGTGACTTGGGACAAGCTTATGTAGCTAAGTTTGGTCTTTCGTTGGTTGTTTAGTGTTGCATGACTATGGGTAAGCTTGTTTGACTTTTGTAATGTTGCACAAATTGGGTAAACTTACACAACCTTTGAAATGTTGGGCAACTTCAACAATGTTATGTGGTTTGATGTATTATGCAACTTGGATAAAATTTCATGGCTTCTATGGAATGAATAAGGCAATGGGTCTTTGCATGACATATTTAGGAGTGACATGACATTGTGCAAATCTTTATTTGTTAACTCTTAAGTGTTTGGGGGATACAAGCTTGCTTATGGACCTAGATGCACATGTATCATACACGTCGGGTAAGAAGAAACTTTGGCCCCTACTTGAGCAATATTTTGAAGGTTTGATATGGAATGACCAAGTCTTGCGATATTTGCTTTCATAAGCCAAGATACATCTTTGATTCCTTTGTCTCTTCATTTTACTAAATGTTCTTTGTGTTCCTTTTTGTGTGTCATTTTTGCAATACGGTCCATGATGCATTCTATTTCTTTGTACCTTTGCTTTGGTAGTTGGGGCCTACGGTCTTCTTTTGTGGGGCTATCCTCTCCACTTGTTTGTCCCTCATAATACAAGTATAGATTTGTTATGTTGAAAATAGGTGAAATATCTATCCCTTTTGGAAGCTTCAACTCATGCATTCTCTCTACGAATTTCCTTTGGACTTTGCATGGTCCCATCTTCTTCCACTTGAGTTTACATTGTGTTCCTTGTGAGAACCTTTCTTGCGTGAACTAGATCTGCAATCTCAAACTCTAAGTGTCTCCTTTAAATTTGTGTGTTCCTTGTATTGAGCATTTCTCTTCTCCAATTGTTTGTACATTTAATCATGCACTCCCTTTATGTATTATGTGAAGTCCTCTACTTACACACTTTTCCCTTTTGCGATAACTCCCTCGATTTTGTAATATCTCTTGGAAATGTTTGATACACAATTTGGAAAAGTGACTTCTTATTGGTCTTTTTGATAGAGTTGTTATATCCAAACCGTCTGCGAAGAACTAAATCATGTGTTCCTACCTTCTCTCCTATTAAACATTGCAACAAATTGGTAAGGCTTCTATTGACAACTTTTGGTTAACCATTCATATGTGGGTGATACACATAAATAAACCGAACCTTCATGTTGAGTTTCTTCCACAACATGTGCCAAAAACGACCCACAAGCTTGGTATCTCTATCTCGATACAATGGTGTGTGACAATCTATGCAATCTCACAATTTCCTTGAAAAAGCGATTAGCAATGTGTGGCATCGGTCTTCTTACAAGCAATAAAATTAGCCATTTTGAGAATATATCTATCACAACAAAGATAGAATCACGATCTCTCGTGTTCTCAGGGAAATCCCAAAACAAAATCGATACTTCGATGCTCCCATGGTTTCTCAAGTACTAGAAATGGTCGATATAACCCTACATTTTGACTTTACTCTTTTGTCAATTTACATACTTTGCATTTATGCACATTTGTGCACATCTATAGCCATCCATAATTGATAATGCCTCTCCTAATTGCACCAAGGTCTTATCTATTCCAAAGTGCCACGACATTCTTCAAAGAATGCTTCTTTAAGATCAATTCTCCCTCACTAATCCTTGAGTTACACACAATAATGTGCCTTTGAACAATAATCCTTGTATGAAACACTCTTAACCATGGTGTTGGTCTAGTTTCATCTAGGGTTTAACTATGCTTTCAATGAAGTTTTTGCCTATGTTGGTAAAATCAATCAAGCTTATGCTTGAAGGTCTCATCAAAAGCACATTTGAGGTGCCATAAAAGACCTCATTTTAGAGAGGATTGCGGGGGTTAGATGTTAGTCGTGTAACTAACTATGCAAATAAGAGACATCTTAAAACACATAATAAACCCCCATTGTATTCATATATGATGCAAGCTTACATATATTATATGCATTAACCCACACCAAACCCTTGTACAAAGCAAAGAAACCACACTTGTAAACTCCAAAATACCTAAATTGCAAAAATCTACTAGAAAAATCCCGAAAGTACTTTTTTGAATTACAATGTGACCCCTATTTATAATTTGTAGATAATCAATATATTCTTGTGAATATACTTTCCCGATTGGAGTGTAATCGGCATCTGACAACTAGCTTAGCACTTTGCTCGAACATTTGCGTTCTCGGATAATCCAAAAATCTTTGACTTTTGCACTATTACATGTTCCAATTGGAGTGTTTCACGAATCTAGTCAACTTGTGCTTGTGTCTTATTCATGTTTTGTAGTTGCCTAATCATTTGTGTTTGTTTTCTCTAAAACCTTTTGTCAACATCTCCCCACACTACAATAATTTTTGTCTTCAAATAAGGTACAACACTCCCTATGTTTGCAAAACTTGAGAATGTCTTTGAACATGGTTTTGGCTATTTGTCCCCGCAAAACTCAAGAATGTCCTTGAACAAGGTTTTACGCTACCTTATGCAAAAATGTTTTGCCAAAATCGAGATGGAGTTAGATTCCTTTTTATTATGACATTTAAGGTCTTTGGCTTACAACAAAGCTTTGAGTACAAAAGACTCCACAAAAAATCTATTTGAGCAAAGTTGTTTCCTCTAAAAATTTTGCCCCAAATTTAAGGTAAATACCGCTCTTGCATCCAATGTCTTATTAATCTCCTTATCCTTTGTTCATAAGTTCGGGTTCATCTAGTAAGGCTTCTTCTTCCTAGGTTTTGTGTTGTCTCCTAACTTAATGTGCATTTTCCCCAAGCTTGGATATAACCCCTTTGTTTCCTTGTATCGTTGGGAAAAACGTCATGGTGTTCCTTAACAAGCTCTACAAGTCTATTAAATTCTTCATCGCCCCAATAATCACTACCCACCTTGCCACTGCAGTCCTCTTTCATGATAATATAAACTTCTTTATTTCATAGAGGTTGAATGTAGTATCTTGTGGGTCTTTATGGAGAACCTCCACCTCGTTCATCCTTGGTTACTGTACTTGCACTACTTTGGTAATCTCTTTTGTTTCTTCCACTGGTGGACACTATTTCATATTGTGGATGGACCTCCAAATTTGAATCATCTACTTGGTCTTCCACAAAGGTTTTGCCCACATAATAATCCTCATCATCACAAATGTTGTGAAACCTAACTTCCTATAACATCTATGTGAAAAATTATCCTTTATAAGTGTTAAGGACACAACCAAAGCTTTGTTTCTTAGTCTTAAAAACAAGCATTTTCACTAATTCCTCCTTAAAAACATCCAATGAAGAGTCTTTCCTTTGCCTCGCTCCACAAATACCAAGCTTTCATTCAGGTCATTAACGTGTCATACAACTTATTAACCCAAAGCCAGAGAAGTAGGAAGCATTCACTCAAAGTCCGTACCCTTTCACATTCACAAAGTTGTTCCTATAAACTCATCTCTTGCATAAACTAGCGACTTAGTCATTGCATGACTCACTGAAATAGCTCTCGCAAGACCTATAGATTTCGCAACTTTGAACACACTCTACTAGGTTTACTTTGCTAAAACCCATCTTCCCATGCAAATTCCATTTATTTGCTTTCATCTTTGCTCAATCTCCACCTTACTTCACAAATGCTACCTTATTTAAGAAACTCCGAACTTCACAAAAGTATAATGCACATGTTTTAGCATCTAATCATGTTGAGGTGCGTGCTCCTCTTGATCTTGTGATCTATGTCCACAATAGTTCCCAACCTCCTACCTTTTCTCCCGCGATGTCTAAAGATCTCTCTATGTAAATCCTCCTTCCAAAGGAGTGTTTTCCGCCATAACATAGGTTTTTCCTATACTTGACCCCTTCCTCTAGGGTTTTGGTAGCTTCCACAAGATCCTTCCCATGCCTTCTTGAGTCCTCAATGACGATCTCAACAAACTCTTTCTCTCTATTGCACACAAGAACTCTCTCAACATGGAGGTACATCATTTCTTCAACAACCCACAAATATCCAACACCGCCTTCAACACTTCCATCTCCTTACCGCTGTGTCACAAATTTAGCCTTGTCATCTCTACGGTTTGCGAATGTAAAATCTCCTAAGGTTCCCTTGAACACTTGCAATCTAGGTCGATCCTCCCAACCAAGCAACAACTAACATATAAAAGCCATTATAACCAATACAACAAGCTCCTAACAACGGAACCAAAATGTTTGTCTAGTTTCATTCATGGTTTAATTTCTACATTTGAATCGAGACTCTATATGTGCTAGCATAATTAGTCAAGCTTACACTTGAAGGTCTCACCCCAAGCACACTTGAGTGTCATAAAAAGACCTCATTTTAGAGAGAATTTCAAGGGTCAAATGTTAGTCACATAATTAACTACATAAACAGTAGGCAAATAAAGCACACAAGAAACCCCCATTATATTCATATACAATGCAATATTATAGATATTTCATGTGTTAGCATGCATCAAACCCTTATATAAGCAACAACCTACACCTGTAAACTACAAATTGTCCAACGTGCAAAAGCATACAAGGAGAATCCTTGAAATTCCTCTCAATTTATAATGTGACCCCTTATTTATAGTTGTGGATCATTAGTATATTTTGAGAAGATACTTTCTGGTAAAGTCTAAGTGGCATCAATTGACAAGCACTCATTGAACATATGTGATCCTAGATCATTTGCAAATCCTTGACTCTTACCCCGCCACTTGTTCCAACTTTTTGTTTAAGAAATTGAGTTGACTTGTACCTATGTCTTACTCATGCTCGGAGTTGCTTAATCATTTTGTGTTTGTTTTCTCCAAAACCTCTAATAAACATATGATGCGTAGTCAATGCTCATTGGTTTTGTGCATGCTTCCAAGAAATCTCTATCCTTTTTGTAAAGCTCCTTCATTGCTTTGAGCCCTATTACTTCCACTTGCATCCAAGTTGATAAGACACATCTCTTGTTCTATACATTTGCAACTCTATTGGATTTATTGCTTTTGTAATGAGTAACTCTACATGAATAATTTCTCCACTTATTCAAAGCTTGCACATTGGCATAAAAATCTAGGTCATAAATTGAATATCATCTCCTTTTGTTATTCAATTTCTCGCTAAAATATGTGATGGTTCTCCTTCTTGACTCGTCGTAGCTCCAATTGTGATTCCAACAACATCATAAACAACCTTGAATACCTTATTGAAATCAAGCAAGGCCAAGATTTCTAGCTTGTTATGTAAGCTTTACCTTTAGCTTCTAAAATGCATACTCTGCATCATTTGTCAATTAAATCTCCTTGTCATTTTTGATCACCTCTCGTGACCGGCCTGCAAATCTCACTAAATCCTATGATGATTTTCCTATAGAATCTCTCAAGTCCATGGAAGCTTTGGGCCTCCGTGATACTCGTGATACTCTTGGGTGATGACCAAAGCACTATAGCTCGCACCTTTTTAGGATCCATCTTTAGCCCTTCTTGCTATATGAAAAATTCCAATATATCTCCTTTCGCATGAAACTACATTGCTTCAACTTCACTAGTAGCTTCTCTTCTTACAAATGCTCTTTTAGTGGCTTCAACACCTTGATCATTAGTTGGATAAACATGATCGATGTGTTGGATAGCCTAAATAACACGACTAACCACTCATATAATCCATCTTGTATTTTAAAAGAAAAATTTTACTCATCTCCTTTGGTGATTCTAATAAGATGGTTGTAGACACCAAAATTGGCACAAAAACATTATTTCATGATGTTTTTACTGAACGTTAATACATGAGTCATGAATGATGAAACTAGATTTTAGTGGTGCGAGTCCTTACGCTTTTCTTATATTGCTTGATAGTGTGCTATTTTTTTACTTATTTGACTCTTGTATATGCTTTTGTGTTATGTTTTAGAGATCTTTGGTAACTCATTATTTGACTTTGGTCCAAGACTATATAATTAGGTTTGGACCAGTATTACATACGACATGAAATGTATATATGGTCTTGACCCTTTCTAGTTTTGGGTCTCTTTCCCCTTTTGGGCTCCTTTGTTACTTGTTTATGTTTTTGGTCTTATGTTTTGGGTCGGCCTTGCATGCCACTAAGATTCAAATTTCAAAGTAAAGGACTTACATATAAGCTTTACTCTAAGCATTTACTATCTAACAAGTGCTACCTATCTACCACCTCTTGAGCAAGGTGAAGTAAGAATACTATTTCATATTGTATGATGAGTGAAAAATAGGTGCCCAATTGGATTCTAAAATGTAGGGATTTGATCTAAGTTGAGACACATGATATAAATACAAAGTTGCTTGAGGAGTGCTAGTGTCATAATTCTATTGGATAAGATAACTCGTAAGTTTCCAAGTTCTATATCTAAGATAACGATAAGTATCCTACTAGGAATTAGAATAAGAGTAACCAAGGAGTGGATAATGACAAGGGGCATAATATAGTAACAAAATGCAATAGATCAAAACAAACATACATCTACTCTAGTTTATAGCAATGGATGACCAACATGCAACATATATGTGTAAGATAAAAGAATAAAGAGGGTTAGAAATATATACCTATAACACGTGTGTTATTGGTGATGGATAATCCTTCCCATAGACAACAACACCGAGATATAATATCTATGGGCGGAGAAGGGGTAAACTCAACAATAATATCTCCAATCCTAACTCACTTTGGTGACCTAAAATGCACAAAGGTAAGATCTAAGACCCCAAGTCAACAATAAGTGCAAAAAAGTGAGTAAGATGTGCGCTCATGTATAGTAAGTGTAAGTGTTTGGTGGTGGCTTATCAAAAGACAATATCGACCATGGAAAATGACATCAATCAGGAAAATCCAAAATCTGAAACCATCACTAATGGGCGATGGTGTCGTCCCTTGGGGGGGAACCTAAGGTCAAGAGGTGACAAACATGGGGAATGGAGGTCATAAGGTAAATGGGGATATATGAAGAAGGTCCAAGTTGAATTAAAGAAGGGATTATAGTGATCATAGGCAAAAACAAGTAGACATAGTGAGACAAATAAACATAATGAGTGTTGTTGGAGCTCAAAATTGCACCCTGGATATGATCATGAATGACCAAAAATTATGAGGCAACATGAGACCTGTCTCTCGGTTGTGGGATCTCTGACGAACCGAGACCTCCAGAGAAGGCCGACTTCCTCTAGTTACTTCTGCCGCTAAACTAATCTTAGGAATTGAAATGCAACTATCTAGCTCTACTCTAACATTCCAAGGGACCAGGGTGAGAAGGAGATGCATAAAACAAAATCCTAAACTAGAGAAGGCGATAGCACCCGAAAACAAGGGGAGATACTTTGTAAGAGAGAAAACAATGTTGAAGAGGGCGAAAATGATAGCCACTTTGTTCAAGACAACGTTTAAATTCCCACTTTCACGATACACAATAGATATAGACTTTGAAACATCACGCACAACATATCCCCAAATGAATGAAAAGGCAAAGAAACACAATGAAACACTAGCGAAGGCAAATACGAACCACAAAACCAATAATTTTATTACTTAAAGATTATGCACATATCATTACAATGAAGGAGGTGAAAACACATTATAGAGTTGCAATCCAAGGAATGCGACTCAAGAACACTTGCACAACACAGAATGATGCCCTCGTATTCCCAAAGTATGCAACATTACAACTAAGCATCATTTTTCAATATATAGAAAAGTGGGAGAAGAAGAAGAAAATTAGAGGAAATTTGAATTCCTCCTTCCACCCACCGACCATTTTATTAAATTTTCTAAAAAGATCTTAGCACCTTTGAAAGACCACTTCCCCACCATTTTCCTTGTTGAAGAAGGAATGACGCCCATATTGCATTAAATTTTGGTGGTTGCGTTGCTGGAGCATTCCTTTCACATGTTGTAGACACTTTTCTCTTTTCCATCCACCTGCTTTCATTTTCATTAAGAAATACAAGTTTATTTACATAGAGGAGGTTGAGATTTCTCCATGACATAAGATTTACAAAGATCAGATCATTAGATCAAAAGTTATATCCAATTTTAGTTGCCGTGGAAAACTATTATTTACCTTTGATCCATGCTTTTTTGTTTAAGTTTTGTGCAACTTTTGACCTTTGCGGCTTTCTCAAATGTGTCGCGGCCATTTAGATTTGTGCGGCTCTCTCTTCTTCTCCGCAATTTGCTTCCAAGCTTTGTTTTTATCGCGTGACATCACTCCTTGTCTTGCGGCTTTGTCTAAACTTCGGCAACATTTCACCTTTGGCCATGACTTTTCCTTTTCATCCGCGATTTTCTTAAATTCTTCCACAATCCTCATTCCTCGATCCCGACAATCCAAGTTGTTCAATTTTTATAAGGTGCAAAATGGACAACATGAGCTTTAGTAACTCAGTAGGGAACATCTACCTATTAGATGAATAAACTAGTAGCCTCAAGCATCCATTGGGCATGGAGTCAGCCTTTGACAATTTGAGAATTGATCTATGCTTGAACTTGGATTCCTAAATTTGATGTAGTTGCTTTGCATCTGATTTTTTGAGATGATTACAACTGATCCTTGATATCTTGAACTTCTTCCTTCAACGACCTAAAAATATGATGGAAATTGTGCACAAGAACACTTTAAGCAATAAGACATGTAAAACACTTAGGGAAAGAAACCTATACTACCAATAATGCAATGTGCTAAAACACTTGGAGGAATTGAAAACCTAAACTACTATGTACAAGATGTAATGAAATATCTTAATGAGAGGGTTTGAGGTAAATCCCATTGACTGGGATTTGAAATACATTCCCATCAAGATTAGATAACTCAAATGAATTAGCTTCCTTACAAGCAGGTGATGATGTATGGTCCACTCTAGATTGCATCAAATTTGGAGTGTCTCCTTGGTTTAGCTCGATCCGCGTCCCATTTTAAGACTAGATCTCCAACCACTCAATGTCCGATCTCTAACTTTCTGTCAAACCACCGGTTTAGTGGACTTTTGATGTTGCTCCATGTTGATCATGGTGGCATTCCTATACTCTTCAAGCTCCATCAACTCCGTCATTCTAATCTCCCTTTGATCTACGCCTTCAAATTCAAATTCCAGCCTTGAGCTAATTCAAGTGAAGGTAACTCTAGTGAAAAAGGAAGCCTAGGCTTGTAAGGGGAAGTGCCAATTGCTTTCTTCATTGTAATCATCCGAGCCCACAAGAATTTACCTTTGTGTGCCACATTTTTGATTGATTTCCATTTCCCTCTTCATGATCCTAATCGATTCTTATGAGGAGACTCCATCCATTACCTTGGGGGTAGTAATTGGAAGAAGTCTTAAGATAAATCCTAAGTCTAAGATTCCAATCAAAAAATTTGGATCCCAAGTAAGATTTTGCATTATCAGAAATGATAGTATGTGAAACTTCAAATCTTGTAACAATTTCCTCAAAAAGTCCATAGCTGATTTAGTAGCCTCCTTTAATGGTGTGCCCCTGTCCATCTGGTGAAATAATCTATGACAATTAAAACCCATTAATGACCAGATTAATCTCACCATGAAGTCAAGACCTCATTGTGTAAATGGTTGATATACTTGAATTGGATGAAGTGGAAGAGCCGTCAGGTCATTTTCTTACCAGTGAATAGAGCACATTCCTTACACTTTCTCACCCATCTGTGAGCATCTAGAACAATATAGGCCAAAAATATCCCACTTTTATGATTTTCATGGTTGTGGCTCTAATAGAAAAATGTCCATCCGAGAAATCATCGTGAAACGTGATAAGAACATTGTTACATTGCTTACCTTCAATGCACATGAGCAACACTCCATCAATATGTCTTTTGAACAAAATTCCATCAATTATAGCATAGGAATAGACCACAACCTCAAATGTCTTCTTTTTCTCTATTGATCAAGGATATGTACAAGTAGACAAGAACCTAGTCATATCAGCAATCCAAATGTGATCATTGAACACATTTCTTTCATCCCTCTGCATTCAATATTATTTGAAGGCTCCTCATTCACGAGGGAGGTTTCTTGGTGATCATGAGCATCTAGAGCCAACTTCTTTGCAAATTCCTATCCTCTCACCAACTTTGTGGCTTTGATGGTCACATCATATTCCATAATTTTAGTCACCCATCCAAATCGTTTCTTGCTGATTTCTACTCCCATAATGAAGTCTTTGATGCTGGAATGTGATACTAAAATTTTAATGTGGTTAGCGAAAATCATACTCTTGAATTTTTAATCTCTCATGATGGCAAACACATTTTTCAATGTGTGCATGGTTGAGCTCATGATTCTTTAGTTTTTTGTTTGATCAAGAAGGCCATTGGTTGCTCCAGTCCACGATCATTTTTTTTTTTGAGTTAAAATTGCGGCTATATTAGATTCATCCTCGTAGGCATATAGAATTAAATCTTTGGTATAGTCAAGGTTGATCAATGTAGGAGCAGGGACAATCTCTTGTTTCATCTTATCAAACCTATTTTCACCCTCTTGATCCACTTGAAAATTGAATCCTTTCTAAGCATAAGAGCAATAGGCTTTACCAAACCTACAAAGTTAGGAATGAAGCGCCTAACAAAGTTGATTTTCCCAAGTAATGACTGCAAAGCCTTCTTGTGAGATGGCAAAGAAAGAGCCAAGATGGCTGAAATTCTTTGTGGATCAATGGTCATACCTTCCTTTGAAACAATGTACCTTAAAAGCTTACCCACAGGGGTCCACAAAGTTACATTTCTTTGTATTAAGGGACACACCAAATCCCTGCATCTCTCAAATACTTTCTTGAGGTGCTTCATATGGTTCATGCTTTGCTTGGAGAAGACAATAATGTCATCAAGGTAAACCAAGATGAATTCATTGATATACCCCATAAAAGCAATATCCATCACTCTTTTGAAGGTAACGCCTACATTTTCCAAGCCAAAGGGCATTTTATGGTATGTATACATTCCCCATTTGGCAACTCTGTTCCTTAACTTTGATTTGATTAAAACTTGAGTATCCATCACAAATTGTCTATAGGATCTACTCCATGAAAGGTAAATCCCTTTAGAGATGCTTTATTCAAATCTCGAAAATATACACAAATTATGATTTCTCCATTTTTCTTCCTTACCGTGACCAGATTTTCCACCCAAGTAGAACACTTGATAGGAAAAATTATCTTGACCTTAATGATTTTGGATAGTTCCTTTCTCATGAGGGGATCAATCTTGGGGTTAACTGGCCTCTACTTCTGCATAGTTGGTTTGACATTGGGATTTAGATAATTAGAATGCTGAACTATTTTTGGATTAAATTCTTTTAAATCTTCATAATCCCACGAAAATATATCATTTGAACTTTTTAAACGGGGAGACACAAGTGTGTTTTCATCCTCATCACATACCTTTCCAAGAAGAATTTTTATTTGGAGCGATTGTAATCGGTTGACAATCTTCTTGTTTTTCCGCCATGTTTTTCTCCACACCTCTGAATTCATCATCTGGACTGAAAATCTATTCCAAAGTGACCAATCCCTCTGGCAATTTTTTTGTTTTCAACTGAATGATCTAATAACCATAGAAATCTTGCAAATCAGATTGTATTTTTAGAATTCGACCTCATTTTGTATAAATTGGACAATTTGTTGATTATTGTCAAAAACTTTCCAGCTGGTTTGATTATTTGGAATTGAAGGCCTAACCACCATCTTGATATGTTGTGCGTTTCCCTTGATCAAATCCTCAGTAGGTGAGAATTGAGAACCAAGATCTGCCATTTGATCTGATTCCTTGTTCAACTTTCTAGGCACAACTTGTAGGTTGAGGGTGTCAAATCTCTCTAGTGGATCCCAGACTCTATGTTTTTATGCCTTTAACAACTTTTCTTCGTTGCACATTTCCCTGTGACTTGGTGATTGACCAATTCAGTATCTCTAAAAATATGCAATTTTTTTATTTTCCTATTTTTCAGTGATCAAAACACCATGTACTAACGCTTCATACTATACCAAGTTGTTAGAGCATGCAAATTGCAATATATGAGAAAAGAATAACTTCTCATTCAATGGAGAGATTAGCACAACACATGCCCTAGCTCTGTTTTTGCTTCTAGAACCATTAAAAAACATCCGCCATAATTCATAAGCATTTTCTTTTTGCTACTTGAATGATGTGGGTATAACAAATTCTTCTTGGAGAATGTAATAGGTGTCGAGACCAGTCTTAAAGGTTTTGAGCTCTTCATCATAAGGATCAAATTTATGATCTCTCTCATCCCATTCATCTAGTAACAAATCAGGCATGGAAGGAGAGATAGGTTGTTCATCGAAGTTGAACCTTGTTCTTTTTCTTCTTGTATTAGAAAATTTTATTGGATGGGGTTAGGATCATATGACTCAATATGGTAGGAAAAGATGGGCTCAACTTGTATTGTAAATCTTGTACCATATATGGTTCTTAGAAGCATGTGAGTCCAATATGAAGACAAATAGCCGCCAACCTTGGCAGTGAAATCTCTAGACAAGCAAATGGAAAACATGGGAGGAAAGTCAATGACTGAAATGTCATGGGTTATGGTGAGGCTTGGGCAAGCATGAAGTGTTAACTCGAGATTTTTATTACTCCCAATACACCCATAGTTGACCCATCGAGTTACAAAACTCCCTTAGACACATGACTGTATTTGAGACCCAGAATATTAGCAATTTTCTTGGGCATTATAGAGGTACTAGCCCTTGAATCAATCATACAGTAATGCACCAGGTGTTTTCCCACAATTAATGACATGTTGATCTGTAAACCCTTCAACTTTGGAATTATCCATAGAATCACAAATTAACGTTGTTGTTCTACTTTCTATTAGAAAATTATAGAGATAGTGAATTAATTTTTCTTGTGCTCAGAATCAACAATTACAGGAAAGGAAAGAATATAAACTCATAAACACCAACAAATTTTATCCTGGAAACCTCTAGAGGAGGAAAAACTAGTCGGGAAGGGAAATTGCTCTTTCTTCCCACTTTTATTGGCCAATTCAAACAATAAGTACAAAAATTACAATAAGTATGAAAGAGAAGTAGATAATATCTCACACTTCCTCCCAATTACTTGTTTGCTTTGTCTCAACACTCCTTTCTTCTACAAAACACAATTCTAACACTAAGAACTTCTTGCTCACTTGCTTTCATGCTTCATGATCCTATTCTCTTCTACAAACATGTATTTATAGCCTTTCTCATGTCCTCCCATGCACTGGAGAATGGGAAAGGTCATGGAGGAGAAGAGACACAAACAACCTTTCAAATTATGAGGTTGTTCGTTTCATGTTTTTATTTTCTGTCTGAAAGAGTCAAGACCGTCGCCCAATGCAGACCGATGGTCTTAGGACTGCCGCCCTAGTTGGGTGGCGATTCTATAACTGTCTCTCTGCATAGAGCGGCGGTCATGTTACTATAAAGACAAAACCTCCGTGTATTTATTTTCCTTCTTCGTGCTGACTGATCTGATGAAGTAGAGTCATTTGGATCCCTATGGATCACACCTCCCCTTCTTAGGAGGCTTTTGGTCCCACAAAAGCTTAGTGGGGGAGTAGATGAGGAAATAATTCCCTCACTTTCTCCTTCGAGTACCACCGGGCCTACCTTGGTGTCTTTCCTTTTAGTCCAATCTACCAAGACTCTGCGGACCTCTCCTAGTCTCTCTGACCTTCTGCTGTAGCACTACATCCTCCTCGATTCACCTCGTGAGTTGAAGACGCAATCATCAATGGAAGGTAACAACTGTAGTCCATCTTCATCTAGCATGGATGGCTCATATAGGTGCAAGTTCTCATAGTTTACTACAGAGTACATCCTCATAAATGACGGTAAATCAAGTCGAAAGGCATTTTCTCCAACCTACTCCAATATGGTGAAGGGCCCATATCATAGTGGCTTGAGCTTCCATGCTTGACCTTGTAGTCTCTCCTTTCTCAAGTAAAGCCAAACTCTATCTCCAACATGAAGCTTATGTTCCCTCCTATGCTGATCGTGCCTAGCTTTGTACTTGGCTTGAGATTTCTCTAGTTGTTCTTTGACTTTGAGATGGATTTTCCAGATCCTCTCAATGAATTTGTTTTCTCTAGTCACCTCTATGTCTCGTGTCTCCTCCTCATCCTGCTTTGCCCAACTGTTATGTCTAGCGGATTTGTAGGTAGATATCCCAAGCATGCTTCAAATGGTGACTTCATAGTGGATGTGTGTACTACCCAATTATAGGAATGCTGAATGTAGGCTAAGGACTCATCCCAAGTCCTTGGGTATTTGTTGTTATACCCTCTGATCAATTGTACCAAAGTCCTGTTCACCACCTTTGTCTGTCCATCTATCTGTGGATGGAAAGTTGTGCTCCTCTGTAACCTGGTATCCATCTTGTCCCATAAATTAGTCCAAAACTTCCCCAAGAACCTGGAATCCCTGTTAGAAACAATAGACTTTGGCAAACCAAAATGCACCCATACATTAGCAAAGAAAATATCTGTTTGCCTCATGTGCTTTTATTATCTTTTTACATGCCATAAGAATACACATCTTATTGAATCTATCAACAACAACATAGAGATAGTCATGGCCATGTTTAGAAATAGGTAATCCTCCTACAAAATCCATTGAAATGTCCTCCCACGGACGAGTAGTTATTGACAAAGGCATATACAAACCCTCCTTCCTAGTCTTAGATTTGCTGGTACAACAAAGTTTACATCCACGTATAAATTTTGATACTTCTTGCATATTGGGTCAATACACATACCTTTGCAAGTGGGCTAGGGTCTTACCAACACCGAAATGTCCTGCTAATTTTGAGGTATGTGCTTCCCTTATCAATAGAAGTCTTTCTTCTTTAGGAACACAAAGCTTCCCCCATCAATAGAGAAACTTGTCCTTGAGATAACAATCTCCAATCCTTGTCCTTTTAGTCCCTTGGGACTGTAACTACTGAAATGTCACCCCAAAGTCTTTGTCTTGGGAATATGCCTCTCTATAAGCTTCCTTCATAAAGGGCTCGATCTGAGAGATAGTGTCCAAACAGGATAACTTCTCTTGTGTGGGTTGCCTAGACAACATGTCTGCCACCAAGTTCATACTACCCTTCTTGTATTTGATCACTAGATGGAACTACTAAAGGAACCCCATCTATTTTTAGTGCCTTGCGTACTGCAATTTAGACTGTGCTTGCAAATATTGAAGAGGTTTGTGGTTAGTGTGCACAATAGTTTCTTTACCCAAAAAATAATGCTTCCATTTTTAAATTTTTGGACTCGTGCATACATTTCCTTATCATATACTTGAATATCCTTTAACTGCTGAAGTGAAAGTTTCGAGAATGAAAGCATACATGTTTACCTCCTTGAAGCAACACTTTGCACCCATAGCGTAATCACCGACATCTGTCTCTACTTCAAAAGGCTCTTTGCCGCAGACTAGGAAGAGCAAGTACTGCAACATGACTAATCTTGTATTTAAATAGCTCAAAGGATTTGTCTTGTTCTTTACCCTAGTCAAAACCCTTACTCTTTGTTGCCACTTTGTGTGTAGAGGTGTTGCATCGCGAGAGAAACCCAAAATGAAATTCCACATGTACTATGCTTCTCCCAAAAAAATCCTAGTCTTTGTGGCTGCTTTGTTGGTGTTGGCCAATTAGTGATGGCTTCCACCTTTTATGGATCCACTCGTAGCTCTCCTCCTCCAACCACGTGCCCAAGATAGACAAGTGTCTATTTGGCAAATTCACATTTCTTCATATTACAAAGCAATTGTTTCTCCTGAGAACTTGCAAGACTTGTTGTAAATGAGTTAGATGTTCTTCCCATGTGGCACTAAAAATGAGGATATCATCTAAATATACAATGACACATGAATCTATGAAATCCCACAATACATCATTCATCAATCTCTTAAATGTAGTGGGTGCATTGCATAACCCAAAAGGAAGTACTAACCATTCATGCAAACCCTGGTTTGTCTTGAAGGCAATATTCCATAGATCCTCCTCCTTCATTCTGACTTGGTGATAACTTGACCTGAGATCCAACTTTGTGAAAAATTTGGCATGCTTTGAAGTTGGTCCAAGAGATCATCTATGTGGGGAATTGGATATCTGTTCTTTGTGGTGATCTTTTTCAAAGCGCGATAGTCTATGCACATTCTCCAAGAACCATCCTTCTTTGGCACCATCAAAATAGGTGAACCGCATGGTGAGATGCTCGAGACGTATCACTCTTTGGCCTAGTAGTTCTTGGAGTTTTTCTTTGCTTGATACTCTCAAACAAGGATTTCTATACAACTCAATGTTCATAGAGGGGATTCTAGCAATAGCTGAATCTCATTCTCTATTTCTGTTTTGGTGGTAACCCACTGGAGCCTGAAATACTTCCTGAAAAGAATGAATAATACTATCCAAATCATGATTTCCATAGTTATAAATATCTGAAACTTCTACCCCATCTTGTTTATCCTTTAACAAAAGTAAACAAAACTGATTATGATTTTTTTGAATAAGTCATTTTGCTTGGTTAGCACTCACCATAGTAACTTGTGTCTTACGTTGGTGTGTCTAGATGTTGTAGCTGATCCCATCCTTGACCCATCTATACCGGTTTTCCCTTCTCATAAATATAGCATCCCTAATATACAAGTAAGGACTCTCGAATACAACATCAAAAGCATCAAGTGGAATAATGTCATCTTCCAAAACATCAATATACTGGGAATTTATTCCAAACTTGACCTTACATCTTCTTGTTACATGAATTTCAACACCCTTCTTCACCCAACCCAAAAGATAAGGGTGTGGATGCTCATAAGTCTCAAGACCAAGCTTCTTTACAACTGCTTCAGAAATCAAGTTAGACTGAGAACCGGTATCAACCAAAGATTTACCTTAGTTTTCTTGATCTGGATTTTAATCTAGAATAGTCTACTCATCTCCTCTTCCTAGCTGTCCATGTTGGTGGTGTGCATCCAATCCTTTCATCTACATCAGAGTCATCTTTGATTTCCACCTCCCCTTCTGTTTTTATAGCTGTCATGGACTTCTTTGAGTCCTTGGTTCGATTCTTTAGGTGTAACTCCGGATGCAACTTCCAACATGTAGCGTCAGTATGACCATTGATATCACAGTTCTTGTAAACATTCTTGGGATCTTTACAAGTATTTAAAGTAGTGGCAGCTTGTTTACCTTTCCCTTTCCACTTACCCTTGTTACTTATTTTTCCATACTCTTTTTTACTTATTTGTCATTGCTGCTTTACCCTTGGCTCTGCTTCTCCTTGCTTCTTTTCATCATCTATGTAGTATGCCTGCACACATGCCTCATTGAGATCTTTGGGATTTGTGGAGATGACTTTTCTTCGAAGGTGAGTGTGAAGTCCTCCCAAGTACTTAATCAAAATATCCTCATCCTCCAAGTCCATGTTTAGCAACATGACCTACCTCCTACCCTCCGTAGTATAGTCTTGCATAATTTTACCACTTGCCTTGTCTAAAATACTGCCATTTAATCATTTGGTCAATCTTGTGGCCAATAGTATAGAAGTTAGCTCTAAGTAATTATTTAAATTCTTGCCAAGATTTCACAATAGGATGCTTCTTCTTTTCACAAGTGGTTATATGGGTTTCCCACCAAACCAGTGTGTCCCTCCATTTTGAGACATGCAAAGGTGATCCTTTGTGCCTCAATGACATTATGGATGCTAAATTAGACTTCTAACTATTTTAACCATTTATCAAGCAACTCTGCATCTACTTGTCCTTCAAATCTTTTAATCTCAACTTTCGTCTTAAATTTAAAAGGAGTATGATCAGATTTTACCTTTTCTCTTGCGTTTGAAGTCTCTTCTTCATGTTCTTCCCCATAATATTCCTCATGGTGGCTCCTCCCTATGACAAAATTTTTCAACTAAGCCTTGAACCACTGAGTCCATGGATTCTTGCTTGATAGAAGTTATCTTCTACAAATATGCAAGTTCTTCTTTCCTTCTAAACATCCTATCCATCATGGTCTCCAACATCTCGATTCTATGGACCAAGTTCTCTTCCTCCATTTGTCCCCAAATTATTTGTTTCCACTTTCTTGTAGAAATTTCTGGATCGCAAGGTAAATCCTCTTCACCTTTAGATCTCGTCACTTTGTCATATAAATCCAAGAATGAATACCAATTTCCTAGATACTTGTTAGCTCTGATACCAAAATGATTTGTAAACCCTTCAACTTTGGAATTATCCACATGATCACAAATTAACGTTGTTGTTTGTACTTTCAATTAGAAAATGAAAAAGATAGCTAGTGAATGATTTTTGCTTGTGCTTAGAATCAACAATTACAGGAAAGTAAAGAATATAAACTCACAAACACCAACAAGTTTTATCACTGAAACTTCCGGAGGAGAAAAAACCGAGTTGGGAAGGGAAATTACTCTTTCTTCCTACTTTTATTTTCCAATTCAAACAATAAGTACAAAAATTACAATAAGTATGAAAGAGAAGAAGATAATATCTCACACTTCCTCCCAATTACTTGCTTTATCTATCTCAACAGTCCTTTCTTCTACAAAACACAATTCTAGCAATAAGAAATTCTTGCTCGAGTTTATTTCATGCTTCGATGATCCTATTCTCTTCTACAAACATGTATTTATAGCCTTTCTCATGTCCTCCCATGCACTAGAGAATGGGAAAGGTCATGGAGGAGAAGAGACAAGGAAAACCTTTCAAAGTCTGAGGATTTTTGTTTCATGTTTTTATTTTCTGTCTGAAAGAGCCAGGATCACCGCCTGCGACTGCACCACGCGGTCTTAGGACCACCGCCTTGGTTAGACAGCCGGTTATGTAACCCCGCTTTGCACGAGTGGTGGTCTTGTTATTATAAATACAAAACCTCTGTGTATTTATTTTCCTTCTTCTTGCTGACTGATATGATGAAGTAGATTCATTTTGGATCCCTATGGATCACATGTAAAAAGGTGGGGTTTTGATAATTTTACTTACTTGGTCTTCCTTTAATTGACATACATGAACCACGACATGAGTTTTTTGCACTACACCGTATCCACCTAAGGTAATTTCTTGAGGTCTTCACACAAGAGGTCCTGTTGTGATGGAATAACCAATGCATCCCACATTGTTACATTGATGTTGTTTTTATTCAATTTTTCAACAATGTTAAATGGAAGACTCATGTATTTCTACATCTGTGACATGTTATTGTGCTTCTTCTATTGTTACGGCATTTGAATAAGTGACTTTGATTGAACAACAATCTCCTTGTCTAAGATATATTTTCCAGGCATTGTAGGTGGCTTGTTCTTGTCCAATTCAATTTCTTTCTCCTTAGCCATAGTATTGCTTTGATTCGTGGAAGATGAAGGTTTTGACTCTAACAACCTTTTTTTATATCTTGTATTATCAACAACAGTGACTTGAGGTCTTTTAGAGCTACCCTCCATTTGATCGACCACACAAAAGTCCTCCGCTCCAAAGAAAATGAGATTGAGATCGGTATTAGTCTCTTGGACTACTTCGCATTTGAACTAGGTTCTTTTAGAAGTGGTTCTTGCTGACTGGAAGAACCTTGAACCATGTACGCCTTAAGATGCATTGCCCTTTCACAACCCAATTGATTATGTGACATATTGCATGGAAAACACCATTCAATTTCTTGAACCATATTATTTTGTACCATTTCTATTTTTGTTGCTTTCTCCTTTGTGCTGTTTTGGCAAAAAAGTTATTGTTTAATATGTAAAATCCTATGGAGTTTGGATCTGTTTTGGGGCGGGTTGTTGTCAATTTTTTTGAATTTTCCTTCATGGCTCTCTATTTGTTTTTTGTCTAAAATTGGATTCATTTTGTATGGGGTTTTTTGGTCCCTGGTTTAAAACCAAACTCTTTTATCTTATCTAAAAAATTATTTTGTACTGGAACCAATGCTTGACTTGAGCTAGGAGTAGGAAGTGCTTGTGGAGGAGGAATTATTGTCAATGGAAAATGAGCATTTTGGCCCTGCCATCTATTATATTTTTGACTTTGTGCATATATTTGATTAGATTTCTTTTTCCTATATGGTTGATATCCCTAATTTGAGGATTTCCCCTAGTTTTGATAATTTCTTTAGGATTGGGCTTGCTTTGCTTTTCTAGGGATATAAATTTATTGGTCAAATTTCATATTAAAGCTTTCATATCTTCATCTTCCTTTTGTTATACGAGAGTCCAAGATGTGGAAGAAACATGTTGTGACCTTTGTTCTAGGATAGGAGCAATAGAAGGTTGAGTAACTTGAGGCAATTCAAGATATAAGGGCATGGGTGGCCTAGGGGCTAATTTCCCGGCTTTTATTAAACTATTCTCAGCCCTAATTACTAGTGCATAGACTCTGGTAAGGTTATCCCTCCTATAGATTAGATCATAAAATCTATATCAAAATTTAAATATTTATGAAAATAGATAAATGTACCTTCAACAACCGGTTTGACAGGATTGGAATTTTGTCCCATGTTCTTTGGAATATGAAGTTGAAGTCTACCATCTACTCATTTAGTGCTCATTTAATTGTATTAAACTTATCCAAAAGGGATAAATTATATGCCCTCTCTCCAAAATGAATGCATAGGACTATGCATAGCACATTCCAATTTTGAATTGACCTTGCTGTCAAAACTTATGAAATACTTCAAAGATTTTTCCCTTGAAAGAAGAAACTAAAAGTTTGACCACTACATCCATCTCAACAATTTCATGAATTGCACATACATTTGCTATATCGTAGATATGATCAACTAGGGTGGTATTATTCTCTCTTGTGAAGAATGGGATATTTTTCAATGCTTCTACTGGGATGGGATTATGTGCATTCAGGGTAAGTGGACTACTGCCCGTGAAGTTAAAAAATGGATTGGGTGGTTGTTGAGCCATTTTGATAGGTCTGAGAACTCTCGTGGACTGAAAGAAGGGCCAACCAAGAGGAGGTGTTGAAAGAGTTCTATTTAGTGGAAATAGAGATATATGAACTTATCTTCCTCTTCTCCCTCTTCCTGGAGATAGCTACAAGTATTCAAATGTTCCTTCTTCTCTTTTTCTAGATTGATTTTGATTCCTTATCATGAACTTGAGCCACCAAGATCTTTGCTGAAACTAGTTGATTTTTTGAGTGGAGTCACTAGATGTGTTTCTGCGAGCCTCCAAAGGCTAGTAATTTACCAAGATACACATCCAAAATTGATAAAGCTAAGAGATATTAATTTCTCTATCCCACAAGACTCCCAAAACAAAGTTAGCGCTCAAAATTGCACCATGGATATGATCATGAATGACCAAGAATTATGAGGAAACATGGGACTGTCTCTTAGTTGTGGTACTTGCGAACTGAGACAAATGTCCGAAGAAGGTGGCTTCCTCTACTTCTACTTCTAAATTACTCTTAGGAATTGAAATGCAACTATCTAGCTCTACTCTAACATTCCAAAGGACCAAGGTGAGAAGGAGATGCATAAAATAGAAATCCTAAACTAGAGAAGTGATAACACCAAAAACAAGGTGAGAGATACTTTAGCAATAGCAAAAGGAAATAAAATGGTGTTGAAGAGGGTAGAAATGATAGCCACAACTCAAGACATCATTTAAATTCCCAATTTCATGATGCACACTAGATATAGACTCTAAAACAACACACATAACATACCCACAAATTAATGAAAAGGAAAATAAAGACAATGAAACACTAGCTAAAGCAGATACAAGCCACAAAACTAGTAATTTTATTGCTTTAATATTATGCACATATCATTACAACGAAGACAGAGGAGAAAACGCATTACAAAGTCGTAATCCAAAATCAGTAACTCAATAACTCTTACGCAACATAGAATGGTGCCCTCATATTCCCAAAGTGTCCAACATTACAATTGAGCATCATCTTTCAATATATAAAAAAGTGGGAGAAGAAGTAGAAGAAAATTGGAGGGAAATTTGAATTCCTCCTTCCACCCACCGAACATTTTATATTTTTTTTTGAAAAATATCTCGAGCACCTCTAAAAGACCATTTCCCATGTCATTTTCCTTGTCGAAGAAGTAACAACACCCATACTTGCATTAAATTTTGGTTGTTGTGCCATATGGTGTAGTCCTTTTTAAGATGGAGACAATTTTCTCATTTCGCCCACTTACTTTCATTTGCATTAAGAAATATAGATTTATTTACATAGAGGAGGTTGAGATTTTTCTAACGATATAAGATTTATAAAGATCGGATCATTGAATTGAAATTTATATCCACTTTTAGTTCCCCACGTAAAAATATTATTTTCCTTTGATATGTGGCTTTCTTTAAATTTTGTGTGGTTTTTGACCTCCGCAACTTTCTCAAATGTGTCGCGGCCATTTAGATTTACACAACTCTCCATTTTTCTCCACGGTTTTCTTCCAAGCTCATGCTTTTGATCCGCGGATTTTTTTTTGTGTATCGCAGCTTGCTAAAATCTCAGTGGCATCATTCCTTGTCCCATGGCTTTGTCTAGACTTTGGTGACATTTCACCTTTGGCCACAACTTTTCCTTTTCATCCATCGCTTATTTAAATTCTTTCGTAGTCCTCATTCCTTAGTCTGCAGAAATCCATGTTGTTCAATTTTTGCAAGGGTGCAAAAATGGACAAGTGTAATGTGTGAGAAAAGGGAAGAGATGATTCAAATGTAGCATGACTAATGCATAGTAGAGACATCTCTCAAATGATGTGGTCTAGCCCACATTACAAAATCTGATCATAACCCAATCTAGATAGGACCCTTAAGGCACCCACTTAGGAGGAGAACTCATCAACAACCCATTATCCATATTTAGCTCCTCGGGAAAAATATTGGATCAGCCATGACCCCGCACAAAATAATAAGAGAAAACACGTTTAAATCCTACTTAACTGGTTCAGCAGAGACTCTACAATGGAATGGCGGGGCTGCGAAGGATCAAACGACCACTGTACAAGTAAGAAAGAGAAGAAACAAATCTATCAAGTGAACTCTGTTTCTCAAATTCATCGAGAAAGGTTACAGTGGGATCGGAAATGAAGGAGCAGTGTCGCAGAGAAGCCAAGAGCAAGAATGAAAAAAAGCGGTGAAGTTTCAAGCTCTTCAGGCTCAAAACCGTTCAGGAAAGAATCCAAAATTGACTAAGTAGGGAAGAGCCAACAGAGGAAGCCACGTGTCCTAATGGCGCTCCTCCAAAGATGAATCTAAAGAGAGACCCAAACAAGCACGGTGCCTCCAGTTACACAAAGAGGGGAAGAGTTAGTTAAATAGTCAATGCATTAACCAGGCCAGGGGAGCCTGCCAAGTGTCTTAATGACACTGATTCAAGGTTCAAATAGAGAAAATGTTTCCAAATGAGCGCCATCTTGATGCGTGTCCTAGAGGAAAGTGGTGAAATGGAGGCGGGGAAAATGGTTAAACAGAGTCAAAAGGTGGAGCTTCAGGGCCGTGGGGGTTTTCTGAGTTTTGTGTTTTGTGAAAAGGGGAAAAGGTAAATTATAGACCCGCAAACCTGATTTTTTCTCTAATCTAGCTGCCATGTGTCCCATATCAAAAGGGGACCCATTTTTCAAGTTGTTTTCCCACCCTCTTTTATGGACCCAATACAAACTTCAAAGGGGTATATATTTTGATTCAAGGCTTGAAATATTGTGAATTTGACACCATTGGAAGTGTCTCGATCTCGTCTATGCCATGGGATTCTGAAACTTTAATTTTTGGGAGGTTAGGTGGGAGAAAAATGGAGAAATGTCTTCAAGCCTTCAATGCAAGATCCATCAGTCTCAACAACTAGATCGGATTCGATCTATTTCTGCCGTTTCCTCTTCTTTCAAGGCACCGAACCAAGAATCGATGCAGTAAAGATGGATTTGGGGAAGATTTATCAGAAGCATTAACAATAGTGGTTGAGCTTCGACCTACATTTCCCGCTTCTCTCTCTCTCTCTTTCTTCTCTCTGATCGAATCTATAAATACGAGGGTAGGATTCATTGTAAAAGGTTGTTGTTCATTCTTCTTCCCTGCCCCCCTCTCTTTTTCTTCTCTAGGGTCAAATGTGGAGTTTAAGCGTCCTCCCTTGGCTTTTTAATGGCATTTTATTGCCTCTTGCCCGTTAATGGTGTACTTGTGTGAACTCCTGGAGAAATAATTTTTTTTTCATAATGTGTCTTGTCCATCCTTTGCTCATTTTGTTGTCTCTTCTTTCCTCTCACCATTGTAGGGTATACTTTGTGCATATCTCTCGACATCCATTACAAGTTTTTGGGAGCTATGTTTAAGGGGTTTGAAATGGTGTTCTGTGCAAACTTTATCCTTGGTCTATGATGCATCCGTCCATCCTCTCCATTGCTTGCCTCTCTCCATTTCAGGCAGTTAGGATTGTGATCAGTAATTCCCTTTTCTTGGTGCTATCACCTCTCGAAGTGTAGGATTTATTTATTTTCATGCTCTCTTTCTCTCTCTCTCTCTCTCTTGGTCCCTTGGAATTGTTAGATAGGAGTAGATAGTCACATTTCCTTCCTTAGAAGTAGTTTAGTGCTAGGATTAGGAAGAGGAACCAGCCTTCTCTGGAGGATCATTCCCATCACCAAGTACCACAACTTGGGGAATGATCCAATGTTATGCAATCACACCAAATGACCCTGCCTTAGAAAAGCAGATCCATAGCTCATTTGGGGGTGCTGTGATTTCACACAAATAGTTTTGGCATGCCCGGTGGGACAAGTCTAAAGCACCTTACGACTTCACTTCATCAGGTTCGACGTGCTCTTGGTGAAGGTTTTAGCCTTTGGAGGCACTTTCAAGCACATTTGGTGACTCCATTTGGTCAACAACCCATCCTCTGAGTTGTAGACCTTCTTCCCATCCATTTCCACCCATTATTTCTTCCATCTCCTTCATCTTCTTCAATCCCATGAAGTTGTGCAATCATGAATTCATTCCCACCATGGAATTCACATCTACAATAACAACAAGACATTCCACCTCCAACGCATTTTCAAACTCCTCCGAATCAGCATTATAATTAGATCCAGAACCATTATGCTTACCCATATGAGCAGAGTCAAAATCAGTTTGGCCATGGAGCTTATCAAGAACAAGGGGACACATATAATGGCGATAGTTACGTAGAGAATGCTGGTTTGCTGGAAAAGATCCAAAAGATGGAGGCTAGCATGGTGCAATCAAGGGCAACAACTCAAATGAAAGCTTTCAGAATTGGTTGCAGGGCACCTTGTCCATGGGAAGGCCCTTTTCCAAGACATTACAACCCTCAAGAGAAGCTTGACTTCATGATTGAAGTGTTGCCTCAACTTACATAGTGGATTGAGGACATTAGGGCTTATGAGCAAAGTGCGGGACAACCTTCTCAATGGGTAAGTCAATCACCAGCTCCCTGCCTTTCATTTTCTCTCCCTCAATCTTTATCATTTCAGCAGAGGCAAGAGTCAAGCCCCTCACTTGCTGCCCCAAGTGTTGATTTCATTTCTCCATCTCCTAGTCTTCCACCTCATCTCAGTTCTTCTATCCTTTTCCCTTCCAAATAGTCATCCCCTCCAAACAAACCAGAAGTTCCACTTCTCGCCCCACCACAATTAATCGCAAATCTGGTTGAACCCTAACCTAACACTCCTCTTAATTTCCCAAGTCCATGTTGGGAAGATACTCAAGAATCCAAATTAAGGACATCAAGAAGAGGATCCCAATAGAAAAGAAATAACAAAAATCTATTGAGTTGGGATGCTAAATTTGGGTTTACAAAGATCCCCTTGATGGTCAAGCCAATAGAGGAGGTCAAGGTTGAAGAGCCAGTGGTGGTTGAGTTTGAATTTGCAGTAGAGGAGGAGGACCATATAGTTTCAGAGGCCCCAAGTGTGGAGTAGGATACGAAGAACCTTCAGTTCTTCCTCCCACTTCATCCCCTTCAAGCTTTGATGTTGAAGAAGATTTTGATCTTTCAAACTTCATGTTTGAGAGTGAAGGGAGCCATGGTGATCAAGTTGCAGATCAAGAAGGCACCATGGAGGAGGTAGAGCACATGCAACAGGACAACAAGGAGGAAAACTTCTGTCCGGACTTGGAAGATTACTTTAATGAAGAGGATCCTAAGGAGATAACATCATTTTTTCCTCTATCTTCAACCTTCCAAGCACATGAACCTGCTTGCCATAAAGGAGAACATCCAAGTGCAACAACCTGCATTCTATAATGGCCCTCTGGAACCAAGGTTGGAAGATCTTGATCTTCCATGTTCTTCAAAGGAGGAGGAAGAGAAAAGGCAGGAGGGCGTCATCATATCTCTCACACCATCCACCCAGGAAGGCCCACAAGAAGACTCCATTTTGGAGTTGAAACTCATAACAAGGGGCACATTTAAAGGATCAAACCGTGCCCAATCAGGTACTTGGCTTCATTGGAGCTAAAGGAGAATCCAGAACAAGTCATGCCTACTTCAAGGCACGAGGATGAATACCAAAGCACCAAGGGTCATCATCAATACCTCCAGGATTTGAATGCAAGTCAAATTGAGGAGGTATTTTCCATTAATGTTGATACCTTGATGATTTGGGTGGAGGACCAACTTATTGTTAGTTTTTCACTCATATAGGTAGCTATATTTAGTGTTAAACCATTTGCATGGCTGCCCCTCTTGAGAAAAGGAAGCTACTTCTCCCTGCCATAGCAGGGATTTGTTTAACATTATTTCTCTCTCGGCTAGTGTAGGAGTAGGAGCAGATTTGTTTTCAGCAAAAGAAGTGTTTATGCACACTCTGCATGTCTCACTTGAGGCATGTATGATTTGGTATTTGTATATAAGTTTTGTCTATTTTTCTCCGAGGGTGCATAAGGCCAGGCTCTTCAATATTCATGGCAAGAAGACTCATATCGGTCTATAACAGTTGCTAGCCCCAAAAGAAAACAAATGCAGAGCAATTAAATTCGTTTCAAAACAATCCATTTTAGAGACAGGATGGAAGCCCTGTGTCAAAACAATTTTCTACTTTTAGAATCTCCATTTCCAAGGTTTTCTTATGAAAATTGAGAGTGTAGACGCACCGGGTAGGATTAGGGTCGACAAAACATAGAAAAGGCTTACAAATCGGGCTCATGGGGCTTAGGGATCAAGTCTTTGAAGTTTAGATCGGTTTCATGTTTATCGTGCATACTCCATGCCCAATGAATGCTTCATGGCCACTGGTCTCTTCATCTAGCGGTAGATGTCCCCGTAAGTTGCCAAATTGTTATCCATATTTAGCCCCTCGGGTAAAATATTGGATCATCCACGACCCCGTATGGAAAGAATAAGATAAAACATGTTTAAATCATGCGAATCGGTCATGCAGAGAGACTCTACAATGGAATGGTGGGGCCTACGAAGGATCAAACAACCCCGTAGTAAGAAAGAGAGGAAACAACTCACAGTGAACCCGTGCCTTAAATTCATTAGAAAGGTTACGGTGGCCTCGAAAATGAAGGAGCAATGTCATAAAGAAGCCAGAGCAAGAAGGAAAAGAAGCGGTGAAATTTCCGGTCTTTGGGCTCAAAACCATTCAGGAAAGAATACAGAATCGACTAAGTATGGAAGAGCCAGCAAAGGAAGCCATGTGTCCTAATGGTGCTCCTCCAAAGATGAAGCCAAAGAGAGAGACCCAAAAAGCTTGGTGCCTCCATGTGTTATATCAAGAGGGGTAGAGTTAGTTGAATAGTCAATGCATTAGCCGGTCGGCGAGCTCACCAAGTGTCTTAATGACACTGATTCAAGGTTAAAATAGAGTAAAGGTTTCCAAATGAGTGCCATACTAACGCATGTCCTAGAGGAAAGCGATGAAACGGAGGTAGGGAAAATGGTCAAACAGAGTCAAAAGGCGAGCTTCGGGGCCGCGGAGGTTTTCTCGAGTTTTGCATTTTGCGAAAAGGGGAAAAAGGTAAATTACTGGACTCCAAAACCTGATTTTTCCTCTAATCTAGCCGCCACGTGTCCCATATCAAAAGGGGACCCATTTTTCAATTTGTTTTCCCGCCTCCTTGTAGACACCAAAATCATGTCGTAATCACCTTGGTCCCCTACCGCAGCCCTATAATCACTTCCTCATCCTCAACACCTTATAACCTACCTCCTGCACCCCACAAATTTTAATTTAATTACTTTAATTAAATTAATGCCATTTACCTCCATATATATTAATTTAATTAATTTAATTAAGTTAATGACCTTTCATCCACACACATATTAATTTAATTATTTACATTAAATTAATTCACCACCCTCACACACCTATTTAATAAAATTACCTTTATTAAATGCACTTCACCTAACCACCCCCATCATTTGACCCATTAACCTAAACCCTAAACCAATATCCTAAATAAAACCTAACATTAGACCCATCCCCTCACCTCACATTAAAAGCCTCCTAAGGTTGGTTTTCATCCCGAGAAAAAGAAGAGACCCTTATCAAATGGCGGAACAACTTCCTAGAAAATTTTGAACAAACCCGAGATATCTCACCCAAACTAATGTTGGTTTACCCTAAACCGATGTCGGTTCCCCTAAACCGATGTTGGTTATACCGGATGGACCAAACAACCTATATAGACCCATCTAAACCTTTGTAATCGGGTTGAACCTTGGGCATTGGATTTCCTTATCACGAATTCGATCTTTTCGATGCAACAAAAAAGCAAGGATTAATTTGTGATCAGCCAAGACAACCAGTTCACTGGGACAATAGTGAAGCCTCTTCCCAACACCTTCCAACACCGCCACTCTTCCACTGGGCTTCAGATCAGTAGCTCACCAGAAAGTAAGTGTTTCCCTCTCATCTATTTCAATTTTTTATTAACGTCGGTATTACTCCTGACAAAGGATCTTATCCCTTTTACCATTTCTTCATTCCTCCTATCCAGTTTCAGCCACCCTCCTTACCCAACCATTGTAATACCTTGCCCAACCACCTACTTGACTACCTCACCAACCCCAAACCTTCACAACATACCTATACCTCCTCTGTGATCACCCAACACCTTCTACTAACTTCATTCTTGCCCAAAAACCTTTAAAACCTGGACTGTGAGAGTCCACCACCCCCGACCTAATCGTCACCGGTTACATTCCAACCATCATCGGTTTTATAAAATCATGGTCGGTCTCTGTGTCGCTTGATCTCTACCAAAATTACAACCTGTTCCTCCCCTATACCTACCTGAACACCTATTTGACCTTCAAATCTGTATCTAACCTAGCCTGTTAGCTCATATTCACCTATAACCAACCTACTTGACCTCTGGATCTCCTTCTAGCCTAGCCTGTTAGATTAGATCTAGCCTATTACATTTGTATGAGATGCCTAAATCATATTAAACTACAGTAGGACAATATTTAATTTATTACAACATTGAATTGTTTTAAACAAGGAATCTGATATCCATCTAGGAAGTATCACACTTCTAGGATCTAGAATATGCTAGGCAGCCCACTACGTATATCGTTTAACTCTATTTTGTGGTCTTGTTTTGATTCTTAAACAAGTAGTTCCTCCTAGCCAAAAGGAAGGTCTCACGATCACTTTGATTCAAGATTCGATACATGCACATACAACCTTCAACCATCTCAACTAGGTATTCCTCTTACCACATTTACCGTATCTATTTCATCAAATACTTCTCGTAAAAACTAAGAAATCGGTGAAACATTTTGGCACGCCTGGTGGGATCCATTTGGGGTTCCTTGCATCTTCTTCATTCCTAGGTGAAAAATTGTGTGCATTTTTTTCCTTCTAATAGCATTCACATTAAGACTTTCTCCTTGTAATATTCTCTTCTTTCTATTTTCTTCGAAAGACACATTTCTTTTGGTGTATTTAAAAAGAACCTTCTTATTCTTGTTTTTGCATTTTAGTGAAAGAGCATCCCTCTTCCTATTCATCTATTGTTGTCATCGAATATCATACTTTCGATTTGGGTTTAAAACAAGTGCATTCCATTCTAATTTGTTGCATTAGCTCACATTAATTGAGGGCAACCTATACACTGGAAGTCATGACCAACTGATGGTTGACAAACGAATCATAGAAAATCACTTCTATCCTTTTCTCTTTCTCTGAGTCTTACCAAACCACACAAAAATTCAAAATACATACATTCTTAAACAACATCCTACTTGGAAGAAGCTATAGGTGATCACATGATCACGGTATGCAAAGGCACTTAGCTCACCGCTCTGTCGAGTCATACTTTGAGAGTGAAGCCCACCCCGCCATAAATTCCTAAAACCTCACCCTTTAGAATTATTTAATTGTAGGAAGCCTTCCTCACCAATAAATTCTAGTATTCTGTTCATAAATAGTCCATACAAATAGCATAAGCTAAACAAACATAATAGAATAGGCACTCTAGGAACGTTCTTTCTTAGTGTTCTGCTTGATTTACGTTTTGAGGTGAGAGCTTTCAATCATTCTTTTTCTTTCCTTGCACACTCCCAATCATAGTCGGTGTATTATGACTTCGTCTTGAGTGTGCCTGGACCACATCTACATCATCCTTAGACTTCTAGGTTTGATTCAACACCAAAATTTTAAATCACAACCATTTTTCTTATTCTCTGTTTCAATTTCACAGTAATCGCTACGGTTATCTTTAACTGACATCGGTTTAACCCAACCGGCGTCGGTCTGAAGTCTTCTTGGATACCTATCCAAAAGACACCTATTTCACTTTCTGAGCTATAAAAGGCTCCTATCACCTTCCATATTGTTGTTACTTCAATCACAGTCACCTTACGTCTCATCCTGTGTGAAAATTGTCAGTCTGGGACCATCATTTAATAGAATGTGGTTTTTCACAGTAACCAGCACCGGTTAAGCATAACTAGCATCGGTTTACTAAAACTAGCATCAGTCACCATGTGCTGTTTTTTACAGCACCAAACCAACCTAATTCACTTACCGTTGACTATTTTCCTAGTTTTGTTGTGTTCTGTGCCATTCAGACATAACATAGTCTTACTAAAATCAGTTCCTATCCACATGGTGCTAACCCATAGTCAAGAAAGCGCCCTTGTATTTCATACTAGTCGACTACCACTTCCACCTAGCCCTTCACCACCTAGCCCTTCATCACCTAGTCCTTCACCACCTTCCATCTCATCATCCATGGATCCTAATCAACCTATCACCATTCCTACAGGTGACACGGAGTTTGCACAACTCCTGGATCGAATCCCATTGCTTTGAGCCACTACCTCACCCATGCCTCTACTCGAGATGCCTTAGGTCAATTGATCTATGACATGCCCGTATCCTTATCTCCATCCCTAATGATCACTTCTACCTCAAATCCACCTCCTACCATGGTGACCTCACCCGTTTTATCCCCAGTTGTGTCATAGCTAGGTCCCACGCCAGCTTTGACTACCGCATCCACTACCTCTATAACACCCGCAGTCTCCACCATACCTTCATCCACCACCCAAAACATAACATCATCCACACCTGTTGTCTCATATATACTAGTCGCAACGCTACCACCCTTTGTGTCGATAACCTCTACCCCATTTCAAAATGTTGTCCTTTCTATTCCCCAATCTTTACCTCCCATCTCTACCAGGGTCACTATGAGTGTCCCACCCTCACATACCTACTACCAACCACCTCTTGTTTCATCGGTCATTTAGTCCAGGTATATACCCTCTATGTCTATGTCTCTCAATTCCCACCTCCTTATTCGACACCACCATATTCTGGCATGTCATATTCTTCATATGTCCCACAAAAACCTCCTTTCACTCCGGGGTACCCAATCTTCACAACCTAACAATGACTTTATCAAGTTAATGATGGACAAGATGCAGACATTAGAAGCATCTGTTTCTGGCTCCCATAATTCTCTCACCTATGATGAGATTTGTAATGAGCCTATTCACCCATCCATTCCCATTCACCCATATCCCGTACACTGGGAGATGCCTAAGTTTAACCGCTTTAACAATAAGGAAGACCCACAACAACATTTGTGATCTTTCAAACATGGGTGTTACTTAATTGCCCATGATGATGCTCTGCTTTTACGAACCTTTCCCATGTCCCTAACTGGTCCAACATTGACTGGTATAGTGGATTACCTAGACATTCCATCTTCTCATTTAACCAAATAGCCCAAGCCTTCTTGGATCATTTTTCGATTAACGTCATCAAGAAGGTTACCATGACCGATCTTTATTCCATGCGTCAATATGACGATGAATCTATCACAGATTTTGTCACTCGTTGGCGTAGCCTAATCAACCAACTCACTTTCCAATTACCACAAACTGAACTCATAGATCTCTTCACACGAGCCTGTGCTAGACATATCTCACCTACCTTACAGTGTAAACCTTCCACACATTTGATGAGGCTTTCACCATGGCATGTAAGCTTGAAATTCATGCCATCAAAGAGAAGAAGATACAATTACGAAACAAGAACTCCTTGTTTAAATCACACGATACTTCCTCTTCCTCAAACCTCAGATGAGTTATTCCAAAGCCAAGGGAACTGCCAACGTAGTGGTACTTAAGGTTGGCCCTGCCCATCCATCCAATCATGCTAAACCTTCATCCAATTTGTCACCGGTCCAAGCCTTCCAATTCAAATGCGAACAAAAGAAATACACCTCAATTGGGGAACCATATTCATCTATTTTAGAAAAGCTTATTAAAGCTAATGCCATCACCCTTCCTCCTATCAAACCACATACTGGTTTTGACCCATCTCACCCCATACTAAGTTGGTATAAGGAAAATGACTATTGTAACTATCACCATGTAAATGGTCATAGTGACAGCAATTGTATCACCTTTAAAAACATTGTTCAAGGAATGCTCGAGAGTGGCGAGTTAGTCCTGGATAACCCTAATGCACCTGCCAATCAAGACCTTCATATTTTCAAGAAACCATTCCCTAACCATTCCCCATCTAATGATCAAACTGGTAATGCCTCACACAATGAAAGTAATACACATGAGGTACATGTTATCTTTACCGACTTACCACTTGTTTCCCAAATATCTCCTATCCCTCCATCGAGGAAATCCTAGCCCGAAGTCCTCTACCCGCACAGGGACCTACTTTATCCATTCCTCTACCCATAGAGGAATGCCCTTCACCTCCCCATACACCTGCGGGGGAGTCTCTCATTAACACCGATATCATTTCCCCTTCAAGTTCTCTACCTAGTGAACCACTACCAATTGTACCTCCTCACCCATGAGGAGTACCCATCGTCTTCTCCACTTCCCACCTATTTTTCGGGATCCACTAGATTTGTCATTACTACCCAAGATCATACGGACCTACTTTCGGATCTCTTACCTACAGAGGTCAAGCCAGTAAATTCCCTATTTCTCAGGCACATTTTACGGGAATACCCACTCGCTCCACATCTACCTCATCTACCACAGTGCCATTCTCACGTTTGGATGATTGCCTGGACTATGTTGATAGGTATCTACTTTAGGGTTGTCTCTTGCTCCCGGTCTCGACCCAAATGCAATCATCTTCCACTGACACTTCTACCATTTATCCAAAGATATTTCAACAACCCAAACCGCACATGAACATAACTCTCGATACGTCTTCTATTGCATCATCCTCATCTATACCCGCCTCTCTACCTACTAGCCAACATGTTCCAACATCATCTCTTGTATCTAAACCCACTAGTGTTCTAGGGGTCACACCCACATCAAACCTTGCACATCCTCCTGTCAGGATACACTTGACCACATCTTCCCATATACCTATTGAATCAATCACTCAACCTAAACGAAAAACCCAACCTTCTAATCCGCACACACCGACCTCACCAACTACACCTTTATCACCTTCACCCCTACCATCCATCTTGGGACCTCACCCCTCTACCTTAACAAAATCTACTCTCTCCAGGGGTAAACCTAAAATTCCCTTGACCCCTTCACCAACACCTTACATCCTTCATCACCATCTATAACTTCTTTGCCTCCTATACCACCATTACCTTCTCTACCTCCTTTACTACCCATGAAATTTTCTTCCACCACCTCTGTACCTCCCTCTCGACCTCGACCAACATCTACCGTAGCACCTCAGTTGTCCCCTTGGGTCACTCGTCCTCTCCCACCATCTGCCTTTCCATCTACATCATGTGCTCCCCCTACACCTCTACCTAAGAAAAAACACCAACAATCGAAAAAACCATTAATTTCCAAAGAGGTGGTTAAACCTACCCCTCTTTCTACTGCGCACCTACACCAAAGAAATTACAACCAAAATCCAAGACTGCATTACCTCAACTACCACCACAACCACCCAATCTTCCAACCAAACCTACTTTTACTTCACATTGTGATCCACTGGTGGGATCATATGCCACCATCTTGGCTAACATCCTCGAAAGCTTTGCTATCACTCTCCCCCTCTTAGACCTTATGACATCCTTAAACCTAAACTGGAAGGGTTTGACAATACTAAAATTTGTGCTTACCATTGTGTGCCATAACATGATGTTGAGAACTGTAAGGGTCTAAAGGCTGCCCTCATTCAATTATGTCCTTCTGACCCCAATTTTGATGACGATGACCTCCTGGATGATGAACCTATTTCACCCTCATCACCTCTTTCATATATTCCTCCTACACCTATACCACAACCTCCATCCTCACAGCTCATAGAGCCACCCCCAAAATTTGAGATTAACATGGTTCGCATCAGAGAACTTTCCATGCCTCCACCTAAATTTCATTGCGCCCAACTCACCACATAGGGTTTTTCCTCTAGTAGGTTTTTACCCGTCATGTCATGACACCACTTACCCTACACCTTCTCCATTTGCTAACTTCCCTCAAATCAACATGGTACATGTCACTACACATGTGTAGAAAGGAAAAGAAAAGGTAACTGACCCACCAACCAATCCTATACGCAACATACCATCTGCACCCATACCTAAAATAACTATCCATGGCCCCACATACCCCATTTCTAATGGAATCACACATCGTACCATACTCAAATAACTACACCAATCTCCCCTCAAAATTTCCTTATACGATCTCATCCAAACCTTGAAGTCACATCGTTAAGCTCTCATGGAGGTCCTTCAATCTATTGAGGTTTTACCTAATGACCCCACACCTGTAGCATCAATTATCACACCTCATCATGTTGCCTCACTCACCAAATTACCTTCTACCTTAGCACCTCCACTTATTCATCAAGTGGCTATCCTTAGTTTCTCGATGACGAAATTGTCCCCCACCAAACTGATGACCCAGATCCTACACTTTTCATCTCCATCCATGTCGATAATATACGCATCCGACGTGTTATGATCGATGGGGGCATGCTAGCATTAACATCATCTCCTCTCATGCATTCAAACAAATGCACATACCTAACAACTACATGCATAAACATCTAGTCATGTTACATTCATTCAATGACGCTATTACCTCTACACTTGGCACTATCATCCTCCACGTTTGTGTGGGTCCCCGTACTATTCTGAGTTGTTCTATGTGTTGGAAGGGGAGTTTCAATACAATTTGTTACTCGGAGAGACCCTGGATTCGTGCCATGGGTTGTGTTCCTTCTACTTTGCACCGATGTGTAAAGTTCGAACATGAAGGACATTCCTATACCATTCCAGCTGACCCATCACCTTTCAAAACCTACAACATGCTTTACCGGCCCAATGATGTCCTTGTACCTATTAAGGCATCTACCTCCCTACCTACATCTTCTTCACACATGACCCCATCCACCAGTGTTATTGCAACCTCACCTTCACCCAAATCTTCTATTCCCACCACTTGTCACTTCTACCAGTCACACATTAGCTTCCCAACTAACCGACACCTCCACCGATCTAACTTCTAACACTTCCTCCATTCCAGCCACTAATATATCAACCATTGATCCCTTGGAAGGTGTTTTTCAATGCCTCACTATGGGGGAGTATTTCCTGTATAATGTCAATACATTCCTTACTCCACAAGAGTATGGAAACCTTCACCAACATCCTCACTATGATCACCACATAGGCGAGCATCTCCTTTATGGTCCTCCCCACCTCCGTACCCATCTTACCTATGGGGGACTTGACATTTCCACTTACACACCCAAACCACCATCACAAACCCAACCTTTTTGGCTGACCTTCAGTCGCTTACCAACCGCCGCTTTGCTCACACTTTCCTACACCACTGTGCCTGGAAGGGTTTTGGCTTTGGCCTTTACGAACAAGGTCATCACACCATTATTTCATGTACCATGCATAAACACAATGATCGTAGTGGAATCGGTTTTACCAACTACCTGCCAAAAAGCCCCGTATTGAACTCATTGAAGACATTGACCCCTCTCCACCTTCTTCACCTACCCCACCTTCACCACCTTCACCAACGGAGTCGATGGATCCTGAATCTATCCCTCCTACATTTTTTTTTTCATAAATACCATTTCCTTAGGGCCTTTGACCTATCACCGCGATGGCGAGGCTCCTTCCTCTCTTCCTTTCTTGTATCCTGACATGATAGGGGATGATACTCCTTCTATTAATGTCATTCAATGTCAGGATGATGAGTCCATACTCACCTACCTTGGTGCTAAAGACTCTTATATTCACCGGTCGTTACCTTCTGAGATGCAAACAATGTTGAATGAATCGACTATCAAAGTCAACATCCACACTCAGGATGACCCCCACATTCTCAAGATTGGCCAATCTCTGGATGCTGCTGAACAGGAAGCCCTAACTTCTTTTCTTAAAAATCATAGCCACACTTTCACTTGGTCCTATGCTGACATGCCTAGTATTGATCCCACTATCGTGGTCCACAATATTGTAACCATTCCCGATGCCAAACCCGTAAAACAAAAGTTGAGGAAAATGCACCCTCACATTGCTCTTCTTGTCAAAGAAGAACTTCAACACCTTCTCTTAGTTTCCTTCATCTTACCCATCGATTACCCCCAATGGATTTCTAACATCATCCCTGTCACTAAGGTGATAAGGGGACTTCACATTTGCACCGATTTCCATGATCTCAACCTTTCTTTCCCAAAAGATGATTTTCCTCTGCCTAGTATTGACCAGTTGTTGACTTTATCGCTGGCCATGAGATGCTATCACTTATGGATGGTTTCTCGGTTATAACCAAATCTTGCTCGCCCAGAGGATCAACACAAAACTACATTCATTACCCCTTGGGGGACCTTCTGCTATCGAGTCATGCCTTTTGGCCTTAAAAATGCTAGTGCCACATATCAGCGGGCTATGACCTACATCTTCCATGATATCATGCATTGCATATTGGAAGATTACGTGGATGATCTCTTGGCCAAATCTAAATGTTGGGCTGATCATCTCACTATCCTCGAAACCATCTTTGACCACCTCATTAAATATTGTGTCCGCCTTCACTAAAAAGTGCGTCTTCGTGGTTCTCTCAGGAAAGCTCTTGGGATTTATCATTTCCTTACATGGTATAGAAGTTGACCTTGCTAAAGTCAAGGCCATTTTGGAAATGCCTCCACCCACTACCCTTAAACAACTTCATAGCCTGCAAGGTAAACTACAATCTATTTGTCGATTCATTTCCCAACTCTCCGACCATTGTCAACCATTTCATCACCTCCTCAAAAAGCATGTCTCTTTCAAATGGGATGACGACTACCAAAAATCTTTTGAGGCCTTAAAACAATATCTTCTCCAACCACCCGTGCTCATCCCACCTAAAGATGACCAACCCTTCTACCTATACATCTTAGCTACCGATCACTCTCTAGGGGCCATGCTCGCTCATCGTGATGAACAACATAGGGAGTAGGTGGTTTATTACATAATTCGTACCCTTCTGGACTATGAAACCCGATACACCCACCCTGAAAAACTTTGCTTAGCCTTATTTTTTGTTGCCACCAAACTTCACCATTACCTACTCAACCACAAAACCTATGTTGTGACCAACATTGACCCCTTACACTTCATGTATGCTAAACCTTACCAAAATCAACGTGCCACATGTTGGCTCATGCTCCTTGCTGACCTAGACCTAGAATTCATCCACCAAAAATATATCAAGGGCCAGGCCATTGCTGACTAGCTCGCTGATGTGCCTCTTTCTGGGAATCAACCTTCAAATTTTGATTTCCCTAACGAATCCATTGCTAACCTCTCTTTGGATGATGACCCTTACCAAATGACCTTATTCTTTGACGGTTCCAAATGTCAAGCATGTGGGGGTGGTGTAGGCATTATCCTCATTCCTCTTGATGGTGAACCCATGCCCTTATCATTCAAACTCGACTTTGAATGCACTAACAATATCACTGAATACAAAGCACTCGTATTGGGTCTCATGACTGCCTATGCCTTAGATGTTAGATCCATTAATATATTTGGTGATTATCAACTGGTAGTAAACCAAGTCAATGGTGTTTATCAATGTCATAATGAAATACTTCAAGAGTACAAATGTTACGTCGGCATCATGTTGACTACCTTTGATCACTATAAAATTCAAACCATTTTGCGATCCACCAATAAATTCACGGATACCATGGCCTAGCCTCGCTTCCCAAATACCTGCTTCACCTACCAACTCAGACATCTTTGTTACCATAAAATGCATACCGAGACCTTCTTATAAATCTTGTTGTGTTAACCTCATCCGAACTGCCTCACTAAACACACAAGACCTTTGGTATAAGTAGCTTGCAGACTATCTTTCCCTTTCTATATTGCCTCCTGACCTCACACGTAATGGAAAAACACCTTTCTCAAAAGGGCCTCTCATTATGTCATCATGGGAGGCCTTCTCTATAAATGTGACTTTGATGGCATTCTCTTACGATGCCTCACCAGCTCTGAAATCCCCTATACCATTAAAGAAGTTCACGATGGCATATGCGGGGTCACTTCAATGGCCTCTATTTTAAACATGCATTCTTTGCCTAGGCTATTATTGGCCGACCCTCAATCATGATTTTTGTGACTACGTTAAGTGTTGTGTAAAATTCCAACAACATGCCAACCTTCATCACACACCTAGTCATGCCTTACAGGTCGCTTGTGACCTTTGGCCCTTCTCTCAATGGGGTTTGGATCTTGTCGAGAGATCAATCCTCACTCTTCCCTAAGACATCAATGGATCATCACCACTACTGAATATTACACCAAATGGGTTGAATTTGTACCCCTCATCTCCACTAAAGCTAAGAAAATATGTGAGTTCATCAATCATCACATTATTTGTCACTTCGGTGTTCCACATCGTATTATCACTGATAATGGAAAACAATTCAAAAACAAAACTCTACAAAAACTTTGTGACAATTTCGGTATCCAACTTAGCTTCTCCTCACCATATTACCCACAAACCAATGGCCAAGCCAAATCCACCAACAAAACCCTAAAAAAATTCTCATGAAGGTGGTTAACGATATTGGGAAGGATTGGCATATGCACATTCCTTTCACTCTTTGGGCATACCGTACTAGTATTTGCACCTCCACCGCTGCCACTCCCTTTTCTTTGGTCTACGGTACCGAGGTTTTTTTCCTCTTGAAGTCCAGATCCCATCTCTCTCGTATCTCCTTCAAGATATGCTTACTGATGATGACTTTCGCCAAGACCATTTAACACAACTTGAGTTATTAGATGAACGTCGTCTTCATGCCCTTGACCATCTTCAAGTCTACCAAAAATGCATTAAGCGTGCCTATGAAAACATGTCCATGAACACACCTTCAAGGTCGGTGATCTCGTCCTCAAGGAAAATCAACACGTAACCAAAGTAGAAAAAAAAAACGGGGCAAATTTGCTCCTAATTGGCTTGGACCATACATCGTGACCCATGACTATGGATCAGGTGCTTATCACTTGTCTTCACTTGATGGTAAGCCCAACCTGAGCCCCTCAATGCCTTGCATCTTTGACCATTCTACTATTGACTTCTAGTCCTACATCACTATTTATCTAGTTCATGCTTTGTCCCTTGAGCGCCATTTACCTTTTTCTTTTCCACACCTCATCTCCAACGACTAAACAAGGATCATGTGATTACCCGTCACCTTTTTTCCTTTTCTTAAATATGTGCACCATGGCTATTCACATGGCATGATTCTCATGGATAATTTTCATCTTCTTTTAGATGAGATCCCATGGTCATTCACCTTTCCTTTTCAACAAGAACCAAATGCTTTGTTATAGTCTTGTCCATGACTTAAAAACCAAAAAAAGACATGAATCCCTCAGAAGGACATCTTCCAATATAGGGGATCAACTCCTTGAGTCAAACTTCCAATATAAAAGATGAATCCCTCAAAAGGACATCTTCCGCCTTCAATTGTCACTATAAGTAGACTGCTCCCTCGAAGGACAGCTATAAAAAGCTCACAACTCTCTACATAGTCTTTCCAAAAAGAGGACTATTTTCTCAAAATCATAATTCAGAAGCTTCCCGCATCGATCAGCTTCACGAAGACCTCAAGGAGCCATATATTCATCCCATATAGACTTCCCGCATCGATCAGTCTATCTCAAAAGTCAAAAAGAAAAAAAAAAAAGAAAAACAATTTTTCATCATGGACTTTGCCTATTGTGATCTTGGCTCTATTTCCTAAGGAATTCCTTTTCCCATTTTATGACCCAATTACCTTCACCTCCTTACCCATTATCTCTTCACCTCATACTTGCCTCAAGGGACCTACTGAACCTATGACATTTGGTGATTCTGTGACTATTCTTCACCTTTAGAGTAATCAATCATGCAATGTCTTTAGGGTCTTATGTTCACTAGCCTATCTGTAGATGTGTTTCATACATTTTGATCCTTGCCAATCGGGTGGCTTTCTTGCCCCCTCCTATCTTTTCTCTTCTTCATTACCTTTTGATCTTCCTATATAGGACTAGACCCTCGACACCTGCCTTTTGGGGTTTTCTTCTCACACCTCAATCAACCTCAAATCACCCATACCTATCTACCTATATTCCACCTAACCTAATCGACCTTGACCTAATCATACCCATGGCCTAGAATCAACACTACCTATCGACCTAAAATCACCCATACCTATTTACCTATATTCCACCTAACCTAATCGACCTTGACCTAATCATACCCATGGCCTGGAATCACCCATACCTATTTACCTATTCAACCTTGACCTAATCATACCTAATCATACCTGCCTGACCTCGAATCTAACCTAACTATTAGCCTACCTACCTATTCTCCTATTTTCTCATATTCTTTCCTAGCTTATGGGAGAACTACATCGGTCTGAGGTCCCTTTTTTTCGGGACTATGTAGGCAACACTTCCAGGGCATGGGGCCCTGGAGGGTTAGCTCGACCACTCTTTACCCTAACCATTTTCCCCACCTTTACTTGATTCCTAGTCATATCAAAAACCTCGACATCTAAACCATATACCACATAACTTTTACCACTTATATTATTTCACATTTTCATACATAACCAACATTTTCCACATTTTACACTATCTCATGCCTTTATATTGCCATTTTTCATCAAAATACTGAAATGAACATCCATGCCAAAAACCAACCTAACTCAACCATGCCTAAACCAACCTGACTTGATCCATGCCTATCACCCGACTCAATCCATGCCTATCCCTAACTCCATCCATGCCTAACAACCTCACTCGATCCATGCCTATCACCTAACCTAACCAATCCATGCCTAAACCAACTTGACTCAACCATGCCTATCAACCTGACTCGATCCATGCCTAAACTGACCTGACTCCATCATGCCTAGCTCACCTAATTTCACATCCATATTTCATTTAACACAATCCATAACACCGATATCTTATAAACACATTAACACATCACCAAATACCATGAATCTCATCATATAAATCAATAACTATATATCTCAAAATACATGCCTAGATCATCTATTTTCCATCCATATCATAAGAAAGTAAAACTCATAATCATCACAACAACATCACCTCGAATATCATCTATCTCCTCATATATACATGTGTGTATCAATACAATGTCCACCCATATCTCATAAAATGTGTATCTCTAAAATAATCAACATCGGCTCACATGCCACTATCCAATACAAAATCTCTTCACTGCACAAAGCCGATCTCATCTATAATACATGCAAAAATGACTCGCTTCGGCTCAGGAAAGTCCACAACAATAAATTCAATCATCTTCCCATTTGATGTCGGGAAGGCTCCCACATGTGCCGTGTGTCTCTCCTGACCCCTCTCGCCACACCTCGTCTAGTGCTCGACACTTCCCACCTCACCTCCCTTGATGGCCCCTCACTTGGGATTGGCCTCTCACTGCCACCTCTCCGGTGGGATCACCCCCTACGTACTCTCCACACTATGAGTGTGGGATCTAGTCTTCTCACTTTAGAGGTTTCTGTGATCTATACTTGACATAGAAGGGCACATCTATCCTGGCAGCTAAACAAATGATCCTCCTCCGATACCATGCCTCTCTAGGGCATCTCACGAACCTAGCTATGGGCATTGTTTGTGGAGGTGCCATGGGTCCTACTACCTATATAGGTACCTCCTATAATGGGACCCTATCCTCGAACTCCTGCTGAGACCTCAGGACTGTCTTTGATGTACTATAGCTCAGTCGGCCCTAGAGTTTGTGCCTATGCCTATACTCAGCCTATAGGGTAGTAATATGTGCATGTGTCTGTCTCAGCCTGGCCTTATAGACCGTCACTCGCTCTCCACTCTTAATAATACGCATCTAAAGCATGCACTGTGCTGCTATGTAGAGCATCCATCTCCCCTCCATCTCCACCTACCTCCTCTCCATCTCCATCCCTCCCTTCTTCCACTTGCATGGTACCATGTCCACTCACACACCTACAGCTTGCACTCACATAGCTATCTCGGGCTTGTAAGATGGTAACTGTGCCTCTGAACTCCCTATAAGTTCCCCTGCATGATCCCAAGCTACATCACCAAAGTAGCCACCTACCCCTGTAGGGTGCCCCTGTCTTATGATGGCAACTAAGTTTCTCTACCCTAGTCTCGATGGTATGGCTCTCAACCAGTGCCTCCCACCCTGCGCTGCAATGCCCATCTGCCCAACACCTCCAACATCATCAATTGTCATATCATCATCTGGCTCGTTCCTCCTGGGCATTCATCCTCTCTGTGGGTCATGGTGGAGACATAGGTCTCTCACATCATCTCTCTCACCTGATCTTGAGGGAATGGAGGCGATACACCTGGACTAATCCAAACTAGTGTCTAACCACTATATGGGTATCTGCTCTCATGCTCTTCCACTCTCTCTCCCCTCTATCCACGGATGTATCTCACGCCCAATCCCATCTAGCTCCGTGGCCATCTGTTTGTATGAGGAGAAGCCCACCCATAATGACCTCCAAATGATGTGCACCAGTGACAACTCTCCAACAACCTCCTATAATAAGCTACATCATGAGTAGCTCGCGCACTCGGACCCTCATCTATAGCTCGTCTCGGGCCTGCATCCCACAAAAGCAATATATTAGTACACCTTCCCAATTTACCTTATTTTTACCCCACATTTTGACTTACTCTCTTTCCCCACCCCCATCCCATTGACCTAATTCTCACCCAAACCTACCCAAACCCATCTACCCAAACCTATCTACCCTACCTATCTACCCAATCCATCTACCTATCGAACCTATTTACCCTACCTATCTACCTTACCTAGCTACTTGAACCTATCTACCCTAACCCTCATTGACACCTACCCAAACCCATCCACCCTAAACTATCTACTCTACCCTCACCCTCAAACCACTCTCAACCCTTACCTACTACCCTACCCTCACCCTATTTTCTCACCCTACACCTTTCCCCTCTCACTTACTTCTTTCTCACCATAAACCCTTCCCCTCTTACCTAACTTCTTTCCCACCCTACCCTTACTCTCTTCCCTTTTTTATCCCAATTTACACTTAGGATTAACCGACCTCGGTTATCCCCTGACCGACCATGGTCTCCCTTTAACTCCGATCACTGATTTCTTGTGACCAATACCGGTCTCTACCATGGCCGACGTCGACCACCAAGTCGACCAACGCGTTGGTTCTTTGTCACACCGCCCGCCCAATTTCCAACCCTACTTTTTCCCTTCCTAGACATTCTACCCACCCAAATCCCTCTTTACACCCTTAATTATTCCTACATTACCCTTTTTTTCATTCCCCCTACTCTTCATTATTATCTTTTCCCTCTCTTTTTCCCATTTTGAAATTCTTTCCCCCAAACCCCCATTTTTAATATTTTCTACATTTTACATTAAATTCACTCAAAAATCAAAACCAAAGGTTCAAATCCTACCTGATCTCACTTGCCGCCGTCGTGGTGGAACCTTCGGCCTCCGTGCCGCTCCTCTCGATCCCTCTTCAACCTCCGCCATCCTCAAATGACCTCCAACTCTCTCCACCAATCACCTTGCTTGATCCGATCTCATGGCCCCACCTCTCACTCAACCAATCTCGCCTACATGGCTCACCAACCAAGCTCTCTGCCATACTCTTTTGTCCTCTTCCTCTTTTCTCTCTTCTTGTCCTTTTCTCCTTTTCCAAATGCACAAATGAATTTTTAAAATGCGGGTTTTTCACTTTTTATAACCTACCCGACTCAACCGATGTTGGTTCACCCTTGACCGCCACCGCCTTGATGCCCTAGCTCACCGTTGATGGTTCCTCTCACCATCCTCGGTTAATATTGACCTTGTTGGTTACCTTGCCTACTCCTTGCCCTCACATTGACCTCATTTTCCTTACCTCCCCTTTCTTTTTCCTCCCCTACACCTACCTGGACCACTTTACCTTCTTCTTTGGCCCTCCACCTTCTTTAACCTCACCTCATTCACCGATTGGCATTTCCTTATTTTACCCCTACCTCGGCCTTACTTGTGCTGTGACCTATCTACTTGGACCCAAAAAACTGTTTGTGACCTTTGAACCATGTGTTCACTATACCTTGTGACACTATTGTTACCTGTGTTGTTTGACCTAATGACCTTACCTAGCCTATTGTCGTGACCGTTTATCCTGACCCTACCTTTGGTGTACCGGAACATACCTAAACGTTCTTGCACCTAACCTACGTTGTGTTTCCTGACCATATCCTATACCTTGGATACTAGAATCACTTCAACCTTGTTTGGATAAACCTATCGACCTTAGACGATGTAGAGTTTGCAAGCTCTTCAACTTGGTACCATGTCATAGTTTATACATGTGCATGCATTCAACTGCCACTACCTTTGACCTTGGCCCGTTTACCCATTTACCTATATGCCCGATTTTCCCTTTACCCCATTCCCCATTTCTCACTATTCTTCTTCACATCCACTTTTATCAAACCACTCACCAATTCGCCTCTACACCTCATCAGTTCTTTGGTTTGAGGGGGATCACCCTCATTCCCACTTGGGGCAACCACACTCTATTCTTGTTCACGTCGCTTACCAATACAAGCTACGCAACAAGAAGGGGCAAAATGTAGACACCGAAATTGTGTCGTAATCACCTTGGTCCCCTACTGCAGCCCTATAATCACTTCCTCATCCTCAACACCTTATCACCTACCTCCTGCACCCCACACATTTTAATTTAATTACTTTAATTAAATTAATGCCATTTACCTCCATATATATTAATTTAATTATTTTAATTAAGTTAATGACCTTTCATCCACACACATATTAATTTAATTATTTACATTAAATTAATTCACCACCCTCACACACCTATTTAATAAAATTGCCTTTATTAAATGCACTTCACCTAACCACCCCCATCATTTGACCCATTAACCTAAACCCTAAACCAATATCCTAAATAAAACCTAACATTAGACCCATCCCCTCACCTCACATTAAAAGCCTCCTAAGGTCGGTTTTCGTCCCGAGAAAAGAAGAGACCCTTATCAAATGGCATAACAACTTCCCAGGCAAATTTTGAACAAACACGAGATATCTCACCCAAACTAACATCGGTTTACCCTAAACCGATGTCGGTTCCCTAAACCAATGCTGGTTATACCGGGATGGACCAAACAACCTATATAGACCCATCTAAACCTTTGTAATCGGGGTTGAACCTTGGGCATTGGATTTCCTTATCGCGAATTCGATCTTTTCAGACAGCAGTAAAGCAAGGATTAATTTTTGATCAGCCAAGACAACTAGGTTCACTGGGACAACAGTGAAGCCTCTTCCCAACACCTTCCAACACCGCCACTCTTACACTGGGCTTTAGACTAGTAGCTCACCAGAAAAGTAAGTATTTCCGTCTCATCTATTACTTTTTTTTTATTAATGTCGGTATTACTCTTCATAAAGGATCTTATCCCTTTTACCATTTATTCATTCCTCATATCCAGTTTCAGCCACCCTTATTACCCAACCACCTACTTGACTCGACTCACCAACCCCAAACCTTCGCAACATACCTATACCTCCTCTGTGATCACCCCACACCTTCTAAAACTTCATTATTGCCCAAAAACATTTAAAACCCAGATTGTGAGAGTCCACCACCCCGACCTAACCGCGTCATCGGTTCTCCCTAACGATCATGGTTACATTCCAACCATCATCAGTTTTATAAAACTGTGGTCGGTCTCTATGTTGCACGATCTCTCTTAGAATTACGACTTGTTCCTCCCCTATACCTACTTGAACACCTATTTGACCTTTAGATCTGTATCTAACCTAACATGTTAGCTCAGATTCACCTATAACAAACCTACTTGACCTGTGGATCTCCTTCTAGCCTATCCTGTTAGATTAGATCTAGCCTATTACATTTGTATGAGATGCCTAAATCATATTAAACTACAATAAGACAATATTTACTTTATTACAACATTGAATTGTTTTAAACGGTGGGTGATGACCATCTAGGAAGTATCGCATTTTCAGGATCTAGAATATGCGAGGTAGTCCACTACTTATATCATTTAACTCTCTTTTGTGGTCTTGTTTTGATTCTTAAACAAGTAGTTCCTCCTAGCCAAAAGGAAGGTCTCACGATCAATTTGATTCAAGATTCAGATACGCATGCATACAACCTTCAACCATCTCAAACCAAGTATTCATCTTACCACCTTTACCTTATCTATTTTGTCAAGTACTTCTCAAAAAACTAACAAATAAGGTGAAACACTCCTGTATGGACCCGATACAAACTTCGAAGGGGCATATCTATCGACTCGGGCTCGAAATATTATGAATCTAACACTTTGTTGGAAGCGTCTCGACCTCATCTATGCCATGGGATTCTGAAACTTTAATTTTTGGGAGGTTAGGAGGGAGAAAAATGGAGAAACATCTTTGGGCCTTCAATGCAGGATCCATCAGTCTCAACAACCAAATTGGATTCGATCTATTTCCGTTGTTTCCTCTTCTTTCAAGGCGCCAAACCAAGAATCGATGTAATAAAGACGGATTCAAGGGCGATTTATCGAAGCATTAAAAATAGTGGTTGAGATTCGACTTGTGTTTCTCCACTTCTCTCTCTCTCTCTCTCTCTCTCTCTATGATCGAATCTATAAATACAAGGGTAGGATTCATTATATAAGGTTGTTCATTCTTCTTCCTTGTCCCCCTCTATATTTCTTCTCCAGGGTTGAATGTGGAGTTTAAGCCTGCTCCCTTGGCTTTGTAATGGCATTTTCTTACCTCTTGCCCATTCATGGTGTATTGTGTGAACTCCTGGATCAATAAAATCTATTTTTGTGATGTGTTTTGTCCATCCTTTTCTCATTTTGTTGTCTCTTCTTGCCTCTCACCATTGCAGGGTATACTATGCATATCTCTGATGTCCATTGCAGGTTTTGGGGAGATGTGTTTAAGGGGTTTGAAATGGTGTTCTATGTGAACTTTATCCTTGGTTTGTGATGCATCCGTCCATCCTCTCCATTGCTCGTCTCTCTCCATTTTAGGCGGTTGGGATTGTGATCGTAGTTCCCTTTTCTCGGTGCTTCATCACCTATGTAGTGTAGGATTTCTTTATTTTCATGTTCTCTCTCTCTCTCTCTCTCTCTCTCTCTCTCTCTCCCTTGGTCCCTTAGAATTGTTAGATTAGGAGTAAATAGTCACATTTCCTTTCTTAGAAGTAGTTTAGTGCTAGGATTAGGAAGAGGAACCAACCTTCTCTGGAGGATCATTCCCATCACCAAGTCCCACGACTTGGGAAATGATCCAATGTTATCTGATCACACCAAATGACCCTGCCTTAGAAAAGCATATCTATAGGTCATTTGGGGGTGTTGTGATTTCGTACTAACACAACCCTTGTATAAAATAAATGGTTATTAAGTGTAAAAATATGGTGTATACATATGACCCAACTGAAGATCATTGTGTCTTACAATAATGAAACATGAAATGGTCATTAGAGAAACATGTACGCAATACATAAAATCGATTTTTTTTTTTTTTGAAAGGAAAGCAATAATGAACTCCACTAAATGAAATATACCTACCACATACTTACATATTGGTGTTACTTGAATTTCTTTTGTTGGGCACAATAGTGGTTGGAACCTTGAAAAACAAAACTAAAAAGAAATACTAGAAAATAATTAGTAAATTAAGACAAATCACCAAGCTAGGAGCCCATGGAAGAATATTCCAAATGACCAAAATGAGGATTTTTAGATGAATTTGGTAGGAATAAGTGCAATATGTCGAAAATGAGCAGCTTTCCGCCATGAGTATAATGCAATGTATTAAATATTTTATGGTTTTTGTTTGAAAGATATCAAGGTTTGAAGATTAAATGGAAGTTGCATCAAAACCAATTTTAAGAATGGATATAAATAGTAAAAGGAGGAATGCATTTATCAATTTTCTAATTTGGTATTAAGAGCTACAAAGCTTTGATATAGTATTATTGACCTTAAGCCTTGATGTTATCATGAAGGTTAAGTAGTTCATTCCTTTGTAAGGGATATATTAGATAGTAAGGATTCAAAATAAATCATAACATTTACTAGAAGAGAAGAACACACAATATTGGAACAAGTCACTTTCTTTATATTAGCTTCTCAAAACATATTATAAATCATAGTTGTCTTTCTCACACACTTCTCTTCTAGTCTATTATCTAATCTCTTGGTATCTCTCTATCATTACCTCTCTCTATGTTTATCTCTATTCATCTTACTACTCTTTTTTATGTCTCTACTTCTATTAGATTGATTTACAATAAATATGTACTCTATACAATACCCAATAGTCACTTCTTTTGATGGTGACTATGTTTCTTCAATTTGGTTTCTTTCTTCATCATGTGACTTTTCCTTCATTTTGTGGCTTCGTTTAGTCTTTTGTAATTTTTCCAATATTTGGTAGATTCCCAATGATATGCAGATTTTCTCATTACTTCGTGGATCTTCCTTTTCCATGGCTTCTCTTAGTTTTCAGCGGATGTTTTTGTGTCTTGTGATGTTTTATACATTTTCGTGGGTTTCTTCTCTATCAATGTCTTAGTGCATAATCCAATAAAGAACCATGTCAACAAGTATAAGGTAGGGAATAAGGTGGTTTAGACAAGACATGCAACATTATGAATCCCAAGGTAAGTGCTATTTTTAAATTGGGAATGGGTAGTGAAGAGAAAATTTGAAAAAGGTATGCTAGGGAAAATTTAGCTAGGGAAATTTACCGCAAAGATAGTCAAAATGTAGATAAGGTTGAGGTCTAGGCACGTTTGGCAGCATTTTGATTGTGGGAGTAATTAGGTTAGGTTTTTGAAGTTAATGTTAGAAAAAGTTGTGGTACCTTGAGAAGAGACACCATCAACCATGTTAGGATGAGTTGTCATAGCATGGATGATGACATTTAGATTGGAGGATATTTTCTAGGATGGTTGATGGCAATTTGTTATAGGTCCAATGATCTAATGGAATGTGAATTTTTTCTCTAGGGAACATTTTAAGCCAATAGGGTTGATGTAGTATAAAAACTAAAAATATGTTTTGAGATGTATTTTTGAGATATGATGGGTACTTGTTGGTTGTTATGTTACAACCGCCAAAAAAATATGAATATGAAGATAAGTGGGTGTTTCATGTTACTAGAGTTGTTGCATGGGCTATCCACACAAGACATTACACAATTACATGACCTCAATTTTGGAGGCATTATACAAATGGTGCATATCACATTAGATCCAAATTTGATATAGATGTTTTTCGGCCATTAGAATTTTTAGTCCAACACCTTTAGGTGGAGATCTAGTGATCGGACTATAGAGGTTACAATTACACCGCATGATGTTCATACAATTCTTTGGTTACCTTTTCAGGAGTCTAGATGTTTTGTGATGTAGTGACAAGGAATGTTGAGATGATATAACTAGTATGATGGGCCATGAGAAGTGAGGAGTATCATCCAGATCATCGATGGTTCATTTGAGTGTGTTATTTTTTTATACATATTTCGGATATTCGGAAGACTATTATTAGTATAGTTGTGGCGAGGATATTGTGCCACAAATAATATGAATTAGTACCCTTGTTTATGTTAGTAACATATAAGGATGCATTAGAGAAGTGGATACAATTTATCTTGGTGACAACCACATGGGTATAGCTAGTGCATGATTTGTATAATATTTGGGTGAAGTATAAAAGGGTAATGGGGCTCGTCATATTATTGGTATCCTATATTTATGAGTAGTTCTTAATGTATAGGCCTACAATGACAATATTACGGTTAGCATGGGGTACTCCAAGGACTCTATAGTGTGATAGGGGTCCAGTAGTTAGGCCAACTACCGTTATGGAAAATTGATATAGGTGAGAAAGGAATAGGTAGTGTGGGAACCATATATATGGAGGATGGATAAATGGCATAGTTGGCCAATTATGATGGTAGCTGAAGGGATCTTTGATATTATAAGTCATTATGTGTGGTGGATGGAGACACACAAAATTGATAAAGTGTCCTTACAGTTTAGGTGCCTAGCTCATGTGGTATCCCTAACTCTTCTACAATATCGTTCACAATAGAGAGAGAGAGAGAGAGAGAGAGAGAGAGAGAGAGAGAGAGAGAGAGAGAGGGACTAGTGGTATTAGTGTCATCATTATAGCCACGCCGAGATAGGAATGCTCCATAACTAGATTGTAGATAAAAGTGATAGAGGGAAGTAAGAGGTACAAAGGGTCTTTATGTGATAGAGGTGAGGGACAACCCAAAGAGATAGGTTTTTGAAGGGGAGGAGAGGGAAGAGAGACTTAGAGGATATAACTTTGAGTGGTGGTAATGTAGGAAAGGAGGGTATATTTATTAGATACATGAGCCTATATAGCAGCTTATATGATAGGGCATCTAGGGTAGAGATTCGAGGCTCTAAGGAGATCACCGATGATATTGGTGCCCTAAGATATGTTGGTACACTTGGTAGGAGCCATCCATCTAAGATATGAAGAGGAAGATGTAGTTTTTGAAAGCTAGATAAATAGATCCGTCAGTGGAGCATTCTAATGATCTAGGTGAGCCTATAAGTTATATTTTTGATAACATAGATTGTGATGTTTGCATAGATGTTGAAGGGATTGTTAATGAAGTATATGATTTATATATGTTTGTAGATTGGAACACATATGAGTTGTGCTCAATGATTAAGGGTGCACGTCATGAGGTTTTGGATGGTGTCCTAGACATGACAGATACAACCATAATGGTAGATCTAGTGTCGGTGATATTCGAGGCTCATCTATTGCATATAGAATTATAGGAGAGGTATCTTGTGAGATTCACATTGCTAACAATTCTCTAGTGGTGATGAGTGCAAAGAAACATGACATCCTTTATGCAAACCCTTTTTGAGGAACAAGTCGTGTTGGTGTGAGAGAAGGTGGTGAAACTATTAGGTGCATATGAAGTGCATGTGCACCAAGAAACTAATAGAGCCCACATTGCATAGTTAGAGATTCACATGGCTACAATATATGAATAATCATTGTTTTGGTGTTATCGGTGTATTTATGGTGATGTATGATATTTTTTTACTTTTATGATCTTCCATTTTCTTATGTGTGTACAAATGTAGGAACATTTATGACTAAGAGAAATTGAAATGATAAAAGGTTTAAAATCAATACTATAGGTTAAGTGTGGAAAATAGAATAGGATATGGACCAATGGTAGGGACAACCTAAGTGATAAGAGATAAAATCAAGTGATATGAGGATAAAATGATGACAAAAGTATCCAAAGTAGGAAGACATGGCTGTAGAAATACAAGAAAGAGAGATAAACCCAAGTGGAAGAGATATTACCAAAGTATTCTAGATAAGAAGCAATGATTGTAGAAACCCACGGAAGAGAGATATTACCAAAGTATCTAAGACTGGAAGAAATGTCCATATGAACTAAATTAGGAGAGAAAAACCCAATTGGGAGATAACAAGTGATAATAAAATAGAATAATGTGCCTCAATTACAACATGCAAATGATTATCATGCATCATTGATGATGTTATGTATTTTGTGGAAAATTTGAAAGTGGGTATGAATCATGAGGTCCTTGATGTTTTTATTGATGATGTTAATGCCACGATGAACTTATAATAATGTAGGAAAGAGTTAATTATTGATCCCATTAGAGATCCATGTGAGGACATCACAAAAATATCATCAAGGGAGGGATGAGGGGGAATTATGAGTCCGAAAAGAACTAGATGATGGCATAAAAGGGCATGATAAAGGGGATTGGGTTTGACACTTGTGTGAATGAGGATATGGTTCTTAGGCTTAGTGCTTACAAGAGAGAACCTGAAAAATATCATCTATATGTGAGAAAAAATAATGGTGATAACAAAAGAGTGGTGTTGTATAAGAGGATTATGTGGCTTTCTTTTGTTCACCTTACATGAATTCTAGTTCAAGTTTGTTTATATGTCATTGATAGACTCTACAATTTGAAGCATCATGTCCACAATCCTCATGACATGTACATTATGGTTTAGCCGTAGGTGAGCTAGGAACCATAATGGAGAGAAGAGTTGGTGGTGATGTTGTAGAAATTATATTTGTAGAGAATGTGAGATATCATAAGAGGTTTTGTAGAGGGGCTATATGAGGAATCGGGTAGTATTTCAAGCATGAGATCAATGATTACAAGAGTGTTGTTCATGAGCTCATCCTTAAAGTATGAATAGGTATCATCATCATCCATAAGATCATCTACATTTTTTTATCAAAGGTAGTATGAGTTTCATGTGAGGAGAAATTAGTAGTGTTAATACTATGATTAAAAGTAGATCATATTGATTCTTGATAGTAAAGTATTTCCACATTCTTAGCCTAGGCATAACCTATTAAGAAGGGGTTGTATAGAGAATATCCATCATCGTAATTAGTAGTAGTAACATTGATAACACAAGAATCAAGAATAGTCTTTGGTTGAATGAGATTATCTACACGAGGAATCACGGTGTGAGTAATAAGATAGGGATATAGCTAGCATCCTTAGTACATGATAAATGTCACAAAGTGGGAGGTAATTAGGAGATAATAACATTAGGAAGATTGGTGGTGTTGATCCTAAGGTTGATTTCATTGATACCATCATAATATTCATTAAGAAGGTTGGGCGAGTATGACCGACAACCTCAAGATGACCACTATATCCATGATGGGAATCCACATGATGGTTGAAATGTTGATATTCCAAAAAATGGATGGTAGGAAGTTCTTAAAAGGTGGGAATTTTGAATATCCCATGTTTTTGAAGAGGAAAATCAACAATGTTCTAAGGGTTGGTGTCACCTCGTGCTTTATAAATATATCGTAGGTGCACAAAATTAACACATTGGAAAGATGTAATGAACTTGTATAATTCATATTATGAGCAACAATATAACACCAAATAACACAATATTTTAGAATAATGATCTCAATATGTAATTATAATAGCTTCTCCTCTTCGAGGGGCAACCTCAAACCATAAAATAGACTCAAATGATCTAATGATGAATCATTTACTACCTACAATCCCCTATATATACTATTCCTATGCTATGGCCATCACCAAGGCTGACCTATTAAGCATGAGAAATTATAAATGATATGGTAAGCCACAAGTCGGCTACTCATATCCTAATACAAGCAATAGGTTAAGGGCATAGCATGCCCTTCCCCTTCAAACCAACATTGTCCTCAACATTGAATAATCCTAGATGTTGCTACAGAAAACCTTCATCCTCCCAGGTTGCATCTTCTATGCTCAGATTCTTCCACTTGATCAAATATTCCTTAATGTCTCTGGTTCTTAGCCTCTTAGTATGTGTTTGCAGAATCTTCTCGGTTTAAAAGCGATTCTTCCTTCCTCATCAAGTTCTGGTAACTTTGTCTAGGCTTCAAATTTCTATCCAATAACCTTCTTCAAGAAGGAAACATGGAATATTGGGTGTATGTGTGAAGATGGAGGCAACTCTAGTTTATAAGCAACACTGCCAATTTTCTGTAGAACTTGATAAGGGCCATAATATTTAGGAGCAAGTTTGTTTTCCTTTTTTGTTGCTTTAGGGACATCTGATTGTAAGGATGGAGACATACAAAAACCTAGTCACCAATTTAAAAATGTCTTTCACTACGGTGTTGATTTATTTATTGTTTCATCATGTTTTGTGCCAATGCTAAATTCTCCTTCAAACTAGCCAAAACTTGTTGTTGATGTTGAATGTGTTACTCAACATCTCTAACCTTTTTTTTGCACCTGAAAGAAGAAGTGATAGAAGGTGGATGGTAACCATATAATGCTAAAAATGGGGTCATTTGAGAATAGGTATGAAAATACGTGTTATACCACCATTCTGCAAGTAGTAGCTATTTAATCCAAATTTTTCTTACTTATCGATACAAAACAATGTAGATACCCCTCTAAGAATTTATTGACCACTTCAATTTTACCATCAGTTTGAGGATGATAAGATGAAATGTGAGCTAGCTTTGAGTACCCAAACATGAAAATAATTCCATCAAAAATTACTTGTGAAAATAGGATCACGGTCACTTACAATTATCTTTGGGGTTCCATGTAGCCTTTGAATTGTCTCCAAAAATAGCTATGAATGTATCTTTGGCGTGAAATGGATGTGATAGGGCAAAAAAATGGGCATATTTTTGAGCCTATCCACAATCACCAAAATAACATTCTTACCCTCTCGAACAAGGAAATCCAGGTGATGAAATCCATGGAGACCTCCTCCCATCTCTCGGCTAGGAATTGGTAAGGGTTACAATAGACTGGTGTCTTAATTGTTTCCCCTTTATTATGTTAGCACACTAAACACTTTGATACAAAATTTTATACATCCTACTTGAGTCCTTACCAAAATAATTATCTTTTTATTCTATGATATGTCTTCAAAAAGCCGCAGTGTCCTCTAATAGGTGAAGCATTTAGCTCTGCAAGAATCTTATGCTTCAACTCGGAATCTTTACTCAAGTATAACTTGTCCTTGTACCATAGAGCATTACCTTTCCACTCAAATTTGTTAGATTTTATAGAGCATTTATTGATATTCTGTTTTAGAGATTGTGTATCCTTGTCTTGATCTAATTCTAATCGGCTTCATCCACCCAATCGGCCATCAACATGGACATTCCACATAGTAAGGCATCTGCGGATGTATACCTTCTGGAAAATGCATCAACGACTACATTTTCCCTACCTTTTTGTATATGATTTCAAAATTATAACCCAACATTTTTTTACCCCTTTTTTGTTCCTCGATGATAACCTTTGCTCCAAAAAGTATTTGAGACTATCATCATCATTTTTACCTTGAAGTGTCTACCCATGAGATAGGGCCTCCATTTCTTGACCGCATTAAGAATAGCCATCATTTCTTTCTCATATACAAGTTTGAGTAGATATTTTTATTTGAATTGGTGACTCTCAAATGAAATTGGTTTTCCTTCTGCATTAGAACCTGCTCCCAATCCTGATCCTGAAGTGTCACATTCAAAAATTAAGGTTTTTGAGAAGTTGGGAGTAGCCAAAACTGGGGTGCTGCACATAGCTTCCTTTGGCTGCTCAAAGGATTTAGTGGCTACATCTATCCAATGGAAGGCATCCTTCTTTAACAATGCAGTGGATGGGGTTGTTATTCTACCATATCCTCACAAAATCTTTTGTAGTACCCTGTTAGTCCTAGGAAACCATGAATATTTTTGAGAGTTCTTGGCCTTGGCCATTCCACCATAGCTTTGATCTTCTGAGGATCAACTTTGACACATTCATGGGATACAATGTGACCCAAGTACTCTACCTCTTGTACAAAAAAAGAACATTTGGATAGCTTTGCATAGAGATTATGTGTCTATAAAACTTCCAACACTTTATTTACATGTTGTAAGTGTTCTTCCCTTGTCTTCTTCAAATCAATATGTCATCAAAGAAAACTAATACAAATTTCCTTTAAAATGGCCCAAAAATAGTGTTCATCAAGATTTGAAAGGTTGAGGGAGCATTTTTAAGACCAAAAGGCATTACCAAAAACTCATAATGGCCCTCAAGAGTCCTAAAATCCATTTTATGAACATATTCCTCTCTTATTCTAATTTGATGGTACCCCAAACGAAGATCTAATTTTGTGAAATAAATAACACCATGTAATTCATCAAGTAAATCATCAATTAATGGAATATGAAACTTATATTTGATGGTGTACTTGTTTAGTTCTCGTAATCTGGACACATCCTCCATGTTTCATCCTTGTTATGTACCATGACCACCGATGAAGAATATGCACTCGGCTCTGCTGATGATACCTTCCTTGAACATTTCTGTACCATTTTCTCGATCTCACTTTTCGGGAATATGGGTATCAGTATGATCTGATGTTAGGTGTTTGGCTCCAGGAATCAAATGAATGGCATGATCATGATCCCTAACGGTGCTAGTCCCTTTGGAATTGCATCAAAAATGCAGATGAGTGAGCATCAACAATCTTCGAACCTTGAGTGTTTGAGGAGTACTAATACACGACAATGCATGGAAAAAAATTATAGGTTAGTGATCCTCTACTTCATTTTCTCTTGGTTCCTCAGCCTCTCCTATAATTTCAGCTTCCTCATCATCCTCATTACATCCATCAATATAAAAACTTATTCTCAACACATTTGTGTCCCGACCATATTTGTCAGCATCACAGATTAAAACATAATCCTTTTTCTCTCTTTTCTTCCATTTGTTGAGGAATCAATCTAATTGGCCAGTGAATGAAGGGAAGAGATACTACGATCTCTGTGTTAATGAAAGGTTGCCTCCTACTAAAAATAACTTTTTCTTCTTCTCGATGTGTCATGATAATAGAATCAAAAATCCTAAGTGGATTAAACATATGTAACTCATGCTCGATGTGGTCCTTAAGACCCCTAAGAAATAGGTCATTCGATTCTCTTCTGGAATATTCTCGACTGTAAGGATAGGTTCTAGAATCGATGCACATAATCTTTAACTCGATCCTATTTTCCATAAATTTTCTAATTGACTAAAGTAGTTCTCTGAAACACTGGAATTATAGTGCAATTGCAGCTCCTCGGTAAAAATTGTCCAAGTGACACTGAGACCATTCTTCTGCCGCTAAGCACATAACCATCGATACCAAATAAATTGGTCTGGTTCAAGATACAGGGATGCCAATGTCACCTTTTTCCTAATGGTGTTTGATGTAACTCAAAGAATTTCTCCATTTGATTTATCCAATTCAGGGATCCTTACCATCAAATTTGCACATATCCACTTTTGGCATCATGTTCCGTGGTTACGAATAAGTTGGATTCTAATTGGGATGGAAAAGTGATCCAACATGGTTATTTTGTCCATGATTTTGAACTGAAGATCCTCCTTGGTTGATATGGGGTGGATTTGGGCCATACTATTTACCCTTTACATGTTGCATGATATCATCCAACTCGCTAATTTATTTGGTCTATGTCTCCTTTAGAGGTCATCTCGGATTGTACATTTCATGACTCATACTCAAATTGGCTCACCCTATGATCAATCGAGGTAAAACCTAGTGCCGAGGAATTTGTATTTATCCCTTCTGAATCCAATTCTTCAATCACTACCCCATATTTATCCTGGGGTTTTACCTCGGAGTAACCGTATTTGTTTTTTCTCTTGTGGAAGGCCTGCCATGATTTCAAACCTTAGGGTTTAGGGTTTCGATATGAATTCGAAGAAAAAGAAAAACACAAAGAAGATACTAATACAATTTTTTTGAGAGATTTCTAAAAATGTAAAGAACTTGAAAACATTCCACAATTTGCACCCTAGGGAGCAATTTGATGAAAAAACCTAAATTTGTGATAACTTTTGCAAAATAAATACCAAAATTCTAAAATTCTCAGGGAACCTTACTTGAAATGTTTCACAACTTTGGTTATAATATCTCCCCCCAATTCACTTTGGTTCACAATATATGGTGGAAACAAAAAAATAGGGTTTTTGCCCTAATTTTGGCCCAGATCACAGCTCTAATACCACTTATAATGAACTTCTTGTATAATTCAGATTATGAGTAGTAATATAACACCAAATAACACAATATTTCAGAATAATGATCTCAATATGCAATTAGAATAGCTTTGCCACTTCGAGGGGGCAACCTCTAAACCATAAAATAGACTCAAATGCTCCAATGATGAATCATCTACTACCTACAATCCCTATATATACTATTCCTATGCTATGGCCATCACCAAGGCTGACCTACTAAGCATGAGAAAGTACAAATTATATAATAAAATGATATGGTAAGCCACAAGTCAGCTACTCATATCCTAATACAAGTAATAGGTTAAGGGCGTAGCAAAAGAGGATGACATGACCGCACACATGTGATGAGTCCATGGTCAACCTAGGATAATATTATAAGACATGGGTATGTTTAAGACCTTGAATTTAAAATTAAAAATGTGAGGATGCACAATGATGGGGAGATAAATGTAGCCTATATAGAGCATCTTTCTATGATTGTAGCCTTACCACGTGTTCCTAGTGAGTTGGAGATAGTCGATAGAGTAATTGAGTTTCTTAATGAAGTTAAGGAAGAAAAAAATATGATCAAACCTTCATCTATGAGGGAGATTTTGACTTTGGTGTGAGAAATCTAGATTGAGATAAAGAGATGAGGGTCGTTTTCAACAAATATAAGCTCACCAGGGATCATAGAATTAAGAGGTAAACAAATGCAAGAGGAATGATCGGTGGAGAGATTGGAAAATTTTGAAAAATCCTCTTATTGACACATGCTTCTCTCTTCCAAACCATGCAGGAAGGATTATGCCCGAAAGTGGGTGAAAAAGAATCTACATGGCAAAGAGTGTTGATATAAAATGCATACAATGTTGTGTTTAGGTACGCATGAGTTCCAAGAATGGATTTTGAATTAAAGACAAGATAGTTCCACAAGAGGCTCCCAATATTTAGGATTGGACTTTATGTGATCTAAACTTTGGGAAGGTAGATTTGAACAATATATGAAGAAGGGGAACTAATAAGCTATATATTTTGATTTTATGGTGTTATTTTGATGAAATCGGTAGTGGTAGAGATGTTTGCACAATGGCCAATGAAATTAAAAATGCCAATGGGATCAACCATGCAGATTGATAGTGGTAGATGGTTTGTAGAGAATGTAGTGATGTTAACGAAAATATTGACTTTGTGTAGGAGTGTTTTCATAGGGGTGAATGACATTTACCTAAATTGTGGATTTGGGTATAAAGGATTATTTGTGAGTTTTTTTATCATGAAGAGAATGGGTTGATGACCCTATAGGATTTATCCTAGACTAAGGAAGGGTAAACGTTCTTGGTACAAGAGATAATATGTTTGGTACCATCCATATGAATCGGATTGTTTGTGGAGGAACTAGTAGAGGGATATGAGGTATTAATAACATTGACAACCACATTATTAGCCATAATAGGAACAAAGCTAGTTTTTTTAGATTTGGAGTGTTAAGGAAGTGGTCCATTGTAGATATTAGAATGTTCATTAGCATGATGAACTATTTTAGGTTGATCACACTATTGTTTTTGTTTCGTTCCTTAAAAATTCATGTATCCTTTCTCAAGTGATGACCTTGTGATAAAATTTGTTACCAAGGAGGAAGGTATAGGAAAAGGATCAAAGGGCATGACAATTAACATAGGAACAAACCTGATTGACATGCCAAAAACAAAATTTTATGTTATCATGCCGTTGAGGAATAAGTCAAAAATGATCTATGGTCATGGTGAATGGTTGGGGTAGACATGACCACAACTCTTCATTCAATAGAGGTTTGTGATAGCCAATTGGAGAGGGGGTATAAATTTTCTTTATAATTTGGTGACAAATTGATCAATGTTATGGATAGTCCTATTAGAATAAACATCCCAGGAAAAGCCTCCTCGATTACATCATCAATAGAATTCTTGTTTTTGGGATGTATGAAGGATTAAATGTTATTGGGAGGTTGATTTTGGAGAAGGAATTTTGAGATCTCTCATGAGATAATATTGGCATTTGGCCTACTTGAATACTTATTACAAAGAGGTAGGAGAAAAGGATATAACCTTGTATTGAATGAGAGACTAAAGTGCTCTAAGAAATAGTTGAAAACAACTTCCATTGGGCATGTTATTATTAACCACATTGGATAAGGTTTTCCAAGATTTAATGAAAGCTTGTGAAGATTCATCATCCTTTTTTTTTTTCAATAAATGAAAACATTGACGAATTATCAAGATGATGATGGTATTGAAATTCATTGACTAAGGTTGTCACTAAAATTTCTAGATTGATAATGGAGTTAGCTAGGAGGGTATGGTAAAAGTCAAAGGAATCTCTCGTAAGTGTCTTAGATAAGAGTTTGGTAGCACCTTAGGAATTATTTTTGACCCACTTGTTGTGGATATTTTCAAATTCCTTAATATGGAGAATGGGGTTGGTAGAACCATCACAATTGAAGGATGCAATGATGCCTCAAATGTATGTAGAAGTGATATAGGAGGCGATAGGACCCCATTAAGTGGATTGAAGGGTCTTGTTATGGATGGGAGGTTACGAAATGGGAGTTATAGTGATTTAAATAGAAGGGAATGGGGTTAGCATTAATTTTTCATGTCCTAAGAGACCATTTGAGGTAGACTAGTGAGTGGAGCTGGATTAGTTTAAAGTTGCAAAAATTAATTTGTAATCGTAGTCTTTTGTTGAATTAGGTGATCAATGAGTTTTATAATAAGTTTGGTAGAAGAAATATTTAGAGGGACATTTATGTTATTATTTGGATCAATTTTTTTTCCATTTGGAGGAGGCTTAATATAGTTGATATCTACATCCATCTTCTGAGAAAGATAATCTTCAATGCACTTTTATATCATTTCAGGTGACTCTCCAACATATTTAGGATTTTTTTGTAAATGTGTTACATAACAAGAATATAATCAAATTCTTGGAAAATTTAGGTTCCCCTTCTTTTTTAGTTTTGAAGATGGAGATTCAAATGTTGGATTTAGTCTATATATTTGGAGGTGGAGGCTTTGATTTCCCAACATTATCTCATATCGAAAGACAATTAGTATAATGAGAAATTAATTTATGAAGGCGACTATCACACAATATGGATTAGAAGAGGATGTAGTGTAATCATTAAGCAAATAATCCATAGTTAAGAAAAGGTGCTTAAAATATGCTTTATGGAAATGTCTTTTTGATGTGATCAACCATGCAAGAATCTTGCACATGGGTCAATGGTGTCTAAAGAGATCAATTGTAAAAATATGAGAATTCATAATAGGTTCACTGATGTAAAATTTTTACATAGAGGTTGATGACATATGGAAATATTGATCGAAGTTTAGAAAATATAGACCATACAAACTGGGTTCTACATAGGGGTCAATGACGTCTAGAAAGAAGGAAAAATTAAAAAAGAGTATTTTTGACCTAATTAAGGGGTTACATGTTCAATTCATGTCTAGTTCACCAAAGTGTATGATGAGCAAAAATAGGTTCCTAGTGGGTTCAATTTTAGGGATCCGATCTAAGTTCGGACACATGATATAGATACAAGGGTTCCTAAGGAGAAATAATGTCATAATTATAGATGATAATGACCTTAACCCTAGGATAGCTATAGGTTTCCAAGACCTATATCTAAGATAATGATACGTATCCTACCAAGATTCAAAATAAGAGTAATTGAGGGGTGGATGAATCCAAAGGGGTATAATATAATAATACAATGTAATATATGAAAGAAAACATTCATCTACTCTAGTATGTAATAATGAATGGCCAACATACAACATACATGTGTAAGATAAAAGAAAAAATAGGGTTAAAAATAGTTGCATATAACATGTGTGTGATTTCTAATGTATAATACTCCCTAGAGACAACACCAATGAGAGAGAATAAATATTTATGTAGAAGGGAAAAGATCAACAAGAAGACATCCAATCCTAACCCACTATGGTGACCCAAAATGTAAAAAGGTAAGCTCCAAGACTCAAAGCACAAAATAAGTGTGAAATAGTGTGAAAATGTGCAAGTAAGAAGGGAAATCATGTATGGTAAAAGTAAGTTTTTGGTGGTGGTTTATCAAAATAAAGGAGTATATATATCCGATGCCATTGCCCATAGATGATGGTGTTGGATATGAAAAATTCAAAATTGACACCATCATCCATGAGGGGAACCCTAAGGTCAAGAAGTGAAAATCATGGGGAATGGATGCCATGAGGTAACATGAGATAATTGATGAAGATCCAAGGTGAAAAAAATAGGGATTATAATATGAAGTAGGTAAGAAAAGTAGACATACTTAGACAAATGGACATAATGGGTGTAATGTGTGAACAAAGGAAGAAACAAGGTAAAAGTAGGGTGAATAAGGTGTAATACCAATATATCTCAAATTATGTGGTATAGCTCACATGACCAAGTCCGATCATACCCCAATCTAGAAATTCCGTTAATGCATCTGCTTAGAAGTAGAATACATCAAATCATATAAAAATAAATGGTAAGTAAGCATCAAAATAATGATATATACATATAATATACAAAAAAAGAGCCATAAGTCTTATTTCTACATTTTAATACAAGGGTTTCTTATTGGGATAAATTTTTATAGCCTGTTATCATGGATGAAGCATAAGAGAAAGGCTAGATCAAAGGTTTTAGTTGTATACACACTTGCACAAATTACTAAGATAACTACACCGAGTCTATAATGTAATGTAAAAATCAGCGAGTCACGCACAGAGGTGATCTTAGAGGTTTTTATGAATCAATAACTTAATTTTTTAAGTTATTTCCTAATGTGTTATTGAGGTTCTTTGTAGAAATCTAGGGTTATTTGTAAGTACACGCATATCCTTCGTGGTTACAACGAAACCAAAGATACCAAAGTGTGACTCAAGAGAAAGTGATGGAAAAGAAGAAAACTAATATTTGCACCTTTTACTTGTTCAAAACCATACAAATAAAGTATGTAGATGAGTACCGTCCTACCCCTTCACATTCAAGAAAACAAAAAGGATATAGGCAAATTCCAAGATCTGAAAAATTTCAAATTAACCAAAAAAAAAATGAGTTCAACTTGAATAATATAAGTCATCTTTCAAGCCCTAGTTGTACTTCTATTTGATTTATCAATATAACATGCTTACAATTATCCAGTTTCCATTGTGCAAATCTAATTATATGCAATATGAATTGATTTATTTTTCTATAACATTTATTAAAGTCTATTAAAAAAATAAGATAAATCCCGCTAAATTAATGTAGGATTGATACATTTTGGTGAAGCCACTTTTGTTTGAAACCTTTTCCTAGCATAGGGTTTAGATTGTCTATTTTAGCTAGGAATTTTTTATTACAAAACCTTAATGTCCATAGGGTTTCTCATTAAGTTATTAAGTGAGCACCATTGTTGGTAGGAGTTGATTATACTTTGTATAGTTATGGCTTGTGCTAGTTCCTTGTTGTACAAATTCCTAAGTGCTGCAATCCCTTTAACATGTATATGCTTCTTATGGATTTTCACGTAAGGATCTATCCCCACCATACCATCCTCTCTTCGTCACACCATTTTTATGAATGATGTAGCACATCATTACAATGATACACAATATGAAATTATTCCTGTAAGCCCACAATAATATCCCCGCTATGTAGTTACCAATGTGTCTCCTAAAAATAAACTCACTCACTTCAGCTTTCCTTGATGTTATCAATAATAATACATATAGTAACACATAAACTACGTTATAAATACCTTTTACCTATTTTGTCTTATATTTTCTCAAGCTTGTGAAAACATAATTGATTATCAATTATGTAATTAACCTAATCCATGTTCTAATGATGGTATGTTTGAGTATGATAATGGTGGTATGGATGGTTGGTCTAGTGATTTTGATGATGGTCCTTCCATTTACCTCAACCTGATACATAATATTATTCTAATAATGTGGAAAATACTAGTGCACTAATACCTACTAAGTCGGTAAAGTATTGTTTATGTTGTTTTCCTCTAGACACAACTTATTATACAAGTGATATATCTTCTAATGATGATAATATTTCACATGATTATATTATTCCTTTGATTTATAAATTAATTGATGATTCATCATACTCATCTTATCATGACATAGAAATTTATAATGTTAATGAATACACAAGTGAATATTTTTCTATAGCTAATGATGTAAATGCTAAGTTTATTTATTCCAAGTAATAATGATGTTTCTATTTGTGTCTTAATTCTTCCTAATGAATTCAAAAGTGGTATTCATATTTGTGTCTCTTCTATTCCTCTTATAACCAACAATGTGGAATATGTTATTAGGAATTTGATGCCTCTCAAAGTAGATACTATTACTATAGATATTCCTATTATTTATTATCTTAAAATTGATGCTCTTCCTTCTACTAATGTTATTGTAATTAGACAAGATACTCTTAATGAATTTGTCTCTTTAGATCCATCTTGTGAAGACAAACCTATAGGTACTAATAGTCTACCTTTGCTAAATACTAATGTAACTAGTCATGATAAGATCAATCATACTATTCTTAAACGAATAATGTTCCTATGGTTACTATTAATGGTAAAGTACAACACCTCAATGAACGAATTTACATATATGTTATTACTTACCAAGAAGTGATTTATCTAATGAAATCAGAGGTGATTTGTAACACATAGTACATACTTTAAACCTAGAAAATAAAGTCGATTATGTTCGAGTGACTTTAATTCCATTTGTATAAATTCAATACCACATAAGATATTCCTGTAAGCTTTCCAAATATATTTTTTCAATCCTCAATTTCATTTATCTAATGGGAAATTTATCCTTATCTTCACCTCAAACATTACAAATTGATGCATTATTATAAAAATGATAGGATATTACTAAAATATTTCCCACAAATCCTCACAAGTGATAAGCCATACCTATTTAATCATCTCTCTAATTGATTCATGCACACCTTTTTAGAGTTTGAAGAATCCTTTGTTATCTATTTACTTAATAATAGTCCCTAGGGTTACTTATGATCACATTCCTTCATTACATCAAGGAAAATATGAAAACGTTTCCGATTACATTTTACGCATCAAAACTAGTATGAAACAAATAATCTATAAGATTATGGATTTAGAAATGTAATATGTTTTTTCATCGCCTTATTTTTCCTCTTAAACACAATCTTCTTAATGACACATTTGAAGCTTTCTGTATATTTGATTCCATGTTATAAATTTAGATTACAAAATTGCTACCCGACATATCCATAAACCTTAAAATGACACTACTCCTCCATCCATGGGGCACAATGCTTATGTTTTTAATGTTCCATCTTCTACTTCAAGACAAGTGAAGGTTTTATATCATGAAAATATTTCATATCACATTAAAAATAGACCCAGAGGCTCATACATGGATTTTTTCATCTCTCCTAAGAAAAATCCATTAGAAAAATGCCATATAAATGTATACACAATATTTTTATCACTATATTTAATAAACATTTGATTCAATTACCATATACTTGATCAACGTACTTTGTATCAACTTGAATGAAAAAAATTATGCACTTTTAACAACTTTCATTACATTAATGGGTATCATGAAAATAATTTTCATATACTAGATAAAAAAACTTAATTGGATCAAGGAGAAAGTAATATAAATTTTAATTCATGATTCTCTAATAGATCTCCTTCCCCTCCACCATGACATCAATCTAAGGAGACTACAACTACCCATGCTGGTATTAATTGATATATACTAGTTTCTCAGCCTCCTCAAAATGATATATTTAAAAGAAAATCCCTTGCTACTTGAGAAACAAAAAAAAAGGTTATATATGAATAGTTCATAAAAGAGAAAAAGTGGGTGGTACAGAATAATCAAGTTAACACTACATCTACCTCTCTTGTTGATAATTACCTCTACACAAACAAGTAATAAACCACAAATAATTAACAATAAAACATCTTTAGAGAATTGAATCACCACACATTTTATTCAGTTAGTTTATTCATTACAAGACATTATTGCACTTAATCATGATACTTTATTAATAGTCACTTGAAATTTAATCAAAAAGAATTTATTAATGAAAAATACCTTCTTGAATACTTGGGGGCATTTGAAGGTCTCCTTACTTATTTTTTAAGAATATGTTTCCTCACCATATATATGCTCACAAATATATTGGTAAAGGTAATAATTCCCATGACTGATAATGATAATATATCGCAGATCACTCCAACTCAATATGTTCATCATATACTCGCACATATCCACATTAATATTAAATCAATCACATCATATATAAGAATAGCTATTATTATAATGCTAATTAAATCACATATAATGATAAACATAAATCAATACTTATATCAACATAATTTAACTATATTAGGTACAATATGAAAATAATATTTGTTATTAATTAAATATAAACGACACAATTTTTTTATCAAACATCCATGTCTCATATCAAAATCATGGTACAATAAGGGAAAATATATTTACAATCCTCTATGCCTCATCATTAGAAAAATCCTCCTCGCTAGACAAATCCATAGGATCTTAAAAAATCAATTCCTCCCTATATCTCTATGACCACATGAACATGATCATGATCTATACTTTCATTTCCGCTCTCATTAAATTCCAATATATACCATGGCTTGGGCATATTATGATTTTAAGCTTGCCACTGAATCCTAAGAAATATCAATCTAAGGTGGAGGTTGTGGCCTTCATGTTAGCTTTGCACAAATTCCATCCTGCTCCTCTATAATATTGTATAGGTGGTTTCCTCCACAACTAGAAGATAAAATTAGTATGTGAAATCACCCACCACATCATCTACATGATTATTATGCATTTGATCAAAACATCACTCAAAATGTTATGAGTCAAAGTGTGCATTAACGTATATATGATTGTCTTCCTACTAGATCTCATGTACTAGTAAATCACAACAATACATTAGAAATAAATAGACAATCATCAAATTAAAATATCTATATATTAATTAGACAAATAAAAATTACTTACATTATGCAATTTCCATTTTAGTAGCTTCATCTATAGGGTAATCTCTTCTTGGATCCCCATAACCTCCTATAGGAGGGTATTACTTAGTAACCTCATCTTGTTCGCAGAAATACACCTTTTGCACCTCTTAATACCAAAGTGAACAATAGGAAACATCGGGTATCATCCCACCATTATATGTATGTTTTTTTTTGTAGCTCATATCATCCATAACACTCAAATCCACTCTGGGCCCACTTCATATGTAAATGGGTAGTAACTCAACTAGGGTCTATCATGGATGACTACCATCTCTCACTACTACATGTGTAGATCTTGTCAATAAATAGGGACCTCAAAGAACATCCTATATCAATCCAAATTGGTGCGTAATGGGATCACAATGATATCAATCCTCCTATCCATGAAATTGATCCTCTAGCCAAATAATTCTCCAAATCTTCCATACCTCTACAATGTCCTCTTCCTAATCCCATAAAGTCTCCATATAACCCTCCCAGGGTTTGTTTGTCCAATAGAGATTTGTATGGTATAATATTTAGGAATTTACTCCATTGTAGTACCCATCACCCTATGAAAATATCAAGATAGGACCAATTATCCCATGTTACTACAATCATCCACATAATAAATATATGTTTGTTGTTCAATATGCGTAAGGTCACTTTGCTACCACACCACCTCCATGAGCCTCTAATATAAATCTATATAAATTTATGTAAATGTGGGGAACATATAATGACCCCAAGCATATCTAATCCCATCATCCTCTATAGGATGAAAAATATTCCACATCATTTATGAGATGGATATGCCACCTCTTTCCATTTCCAAAAAGAGGCCAACAATACAATAATAAATTTTTGCACGCGCAAAATCCTTGTAATAACAATGGAACTCGCACATATAAATAGCTCTACAATATGACTTGGTCCCAACAAAAATCTATGTGACCTTCACATTTGATATAGAACATCTTCAAGTAATATATATAATATCTCCCCTACTATCGGTGATCTAATTATCTAATAAACTTACTCAAATGTAACAATTATCTCCCTTGTGGGGAATTAAAATATACATTTATCGACATTCCATCACACACAATTTTGTAATTAAATGCATGTTTGGGGGAACCTCCCATAATTTAGGAACATTTTGTAAGCTAGCTCTATCCAATGTATCCCAACCCTTCTCCTCTAGGCCTAAGATGATAAATATCTTCATATGTCACCCTTCACGGAACTCTCTAGCATGAACATATATTTTTAATAAAAATCTAGTAAACACAACACATATTAGCAATCTAATATCAAACAACAATAATAATATGTCAAAAATTATTCCATCTCACACAACAATAGACATGAAATTTATATTGTACCATATTCTATTCAAAATCATACCAATTTTGTCAAGGCCATGTGGAGCAAGGTCAAAACTATACTAATCTATATGGTTTTATCCTTTCAGGTGACACTAGACCATTTGCTCTTATTTAGCCTATTCTACTTAAATTTTGATAAAATACAAATTTTTTAAAAATACAAACAAATATAATAGTATTTAATATAAAATAGAAAAGTGAGATTACTTACCAAATCACTTTCTTTCGTGACTAAATGATGTCATCCCCCTAATAAATCAAAAGCACAAAACATCTCTAGTATGTGGCATTATTACTAAAAGAAACAATAGTTATCAATAATCATTCAAATAAAAATATTTTTTACTTTTCAAATTACTATTTCTAGTAAATAACATTTGTGTCTTATTACTATTACGAAAATCATGCTTATAATACTCATTTACTACCTTGCATGGTTGATCCTGTTAGTATAGGATTTATTTTCCTCACTTTATTTGTATTATCCTACTTGGGATATTCCACCTCACTTGGATTTTCCCTACACTTATGGGATATGCTTGCTTAGGTGTACACTTGACTACACTATTCTAGGTGTTGGTTACCACTTGACTACACTATTCTAGGTGTTGGTTACCACTTGAATACACCATTCTAGGTGTTGGTTACCACTATTCTAGGTGGAGATTACCATGATTCTAGGAGGAGGTAACACATTCACCTCCTATATCTACATCTTTTCATTATTCTATTTTATCGTATTGAGTTGGAGCTATTTATGTGTTATTGCAATTATCTCTCTTGTATTTTCGTAATTTTCACTCTTGTATGTTTGCATTGTTTTATCTTGGAATAATTAATGTCTCGCATCATTCACCTTTGCATTCTTCTAACTAGTATATCTGTGGCGCTTCTCCGATATGGTATCGGCCGAGCTAGTATTGATCTTGTTTGGTTATTATTATGCAAATTTAATTTCATTTGAGATCATTATTTGGGTGTTTTTGGTGCTAGTTTTTCTTGGTTTGTGGGTATATAGCCTATTTATAGGATTATGAGGTTTACATGCCACATAGTGCATATACAGTTTTGGAGATTGCTTTTTTTTGCAGGCCCTAAATCATTATTGCAGGATCCACAAAATTTTATCTAGATCTAGGTGATTTCAGACTTGTGAAGGGAATTTTCACCTATGGTAGTACTTAACTTGCATGTTCGGACTTGCAAACAACATTTTTCTAATCAAGAGGAATTTTCAGACCCGTAACAAAGTTTTCAACAACCCATATACACATTGAAGATCCAAATTGAGTTGTTTTTTAAGTCCCATGACAAAGTTGTTTGCTACACACCAATTTGTATAAATTTAAGAGCCGCAGTGTAGATCTCGTGGCCAGCCCCTATAACCCCCAATGTATTTTGGTCTTAGGCCATGCCTAAAATTTGAAAGGATTAGCCTTGGGTTCATAAAAACCCTCCTCCTTTTTCTAAAATTATATTTTAGTTAAAAAGTGCATTTCAAGTTTAGTGTAAATTCATTTAAAATAGGGCTTATTTACGGGAAATAATTATTGTAAAACTTTTGATTGGTAGCTCAATATCGAGTGCCATTTTTACAAAATTTAAATATTTTTCATTTCCCAAAGCATTGGACCTATTTATTTTGTAAAATTCACTAAGTTATAAAGTGCCAAAATTATGGGGGCTTCTTGATATAGTTTTCGGGGGGTGTACAAAGTGTTTCCTCTCTTGTTTGGAAATTATTTCTTTCCAAACATTTCTTTATTTTATGAAAAAAATACCATAAAATTTCTTTCTATAATAATGGATCTAAGTTCAATTGAGCCACTTACACATTTTAACTACCGTGAATGGAAATAAAAAATCTCTTTTGGACTAAGGAGTAAGGGTTATATAGTATCAAAATGGCGTTAGAACTAGAGCTTAGTAAAAATGTAGGAAAATTTAAGTGGTTTAATAAGTGTGATGAAGCTTTTGGTATTTTGTTTTTTTCAATGTCTCTGAACTCTTCTTTCACATAGGGTCATCCGAATCTCCGAACGAGGTGTAGAAAACCTTAGAAACCTTGTTTTGAAAAGTTGACACTATGAGGGCTCATGAGCTAGAAATAGAACTTATCAACTTAATTCCTAGCAACTTTGACACCTTGGAAGATTTCTTTACCAAGATCAAGTCTTTAAGATTGTATTTTAAAGAATGGGGAACATAAAAAAGGATGCACAACTAGTTCTTTTCGGTGTTTTCCAAACTAGGTCTTAACTACTCTATCTTTGTCTCTACGTTTTATGCCACCAAGAGGGCTCTATTATACAAAATTACCCTCGGGTTATTTTTGGCTTTAACAAGTTTAAAAATGGAATTATCAATTTTTAAAGGTGTAGGACGGTTAAATAGTCAGTAAAATCACCCTTTCCCAAATACTCTGTCCATTAGCATTCAAAACTGAGGGTTTTGAAAGTTATGAAACAATGGTCAAAGGGTTAGTATTGTGTGGAAAATATTAAAAGTTGCGGTACAAAGGAAAGAATATGGACACATGGAATAGATAAAAGGATTCAAAAATACCACATGGCGGCATTATAGCAGTCCCAAGGCGAGATCCATTCCGTGGACCTCAAGTCGCGGAATGAGCCACAACTCATATTCCATTAGGTCCGGGCATGTCAATGAGGTCAAAGGGGATATGTGACACAATTCAAAGCCAAAAAATTTCTTAGTCTCTAGGACTTATAAATTGGGATGTGAAAATCTACGTGGATCTAATTCATCGACTATTATTTCCACAAGACTGATAAATCGCAAAGCTAAAGGAAATTTTGACAATCTTGAAGGGATGGAGCCTTCCTATTGTTTCAATTTTCATAGCTATCAGTAAAAAGAGAAAGGAAGACTAATAATGTGAAGTGTGTGGATATTTCTCATTGGCTCGCATTTTGCAATCGGTTGTCGACGAGGATATCAAAGGACAAACACACAACGTACATGGAGCCTTCTCATTGGCTCATACTTCGTAATGGACAAAAAAGGGATTTGAAAGGGTGAATTACGAATGTGTTTGGATGCTTCTTACTATCTTGTATTTCTAAGAGACTAATAAGGTCTAAGGACAGTCGACACCACATAGAAAAATGACATGATCTTATTGGTCCGTATTTCATAAAATCGACTGTTCACTAAAGAAAGGAAAAATAGAAAAGTAAATACCAATCCCATGAACCAATGGGAGGTGGAAACATGGAAAAATAAAAATTAATGCACATGTGGCCAAAGGGTAATCCTTGAGCTAATCAAAGGATGCCACTTATCACATTTATGTTCATTTTGACATAAAAATACTTGAATGATGATATCTTTCAATCACTCGCTCTCAATTGCACAAAATCAATATCATTCGAAATATATCCTAAAGAATTTTAATTTAGCATCATGAGAATAAAATTTTGGTGGGTCTAAATGGGCAAAATAGAGAAAAAAATGGTTCAGGCTACGTATGATTACAAGCATGATCATTTAATCATGGAAATAACACGTTTTATTGAGCTCCAAGCTTCTGTTAACATATCAAAGCCAACCAAGTGTCAATCATCCTATGTAGAGCAATCATTTGGATCTTCTAGAAGGTTGGGACCACTAAAAATGTGCTCTAAAAATTATCTCTCCATCCCTCTCTTCTCTCTTAAATTGATAAATGTAAATGTTAAGGCATGGGTTTTGGGGTGGAATGTTTTGAAAAGAGAAGGAAATCAGAAAATTTTCTTTGTAGCCTTTTATGAGTTGCATGGATCTGGTTTCACTCTTACGGAGAATATCATTTCCTTTCTTATGCAATTGTAATGAATTATGCATCCAATTAATAAATATATCCATGTTTTGTGGATTTTTCTTCCCTAGCTTGTGTTATATATATTTTTCCTTCTATTATAATTACAGTGCGTGTCTATATCTTGTTATTCTTGCTGAAATTTAGATCTATTGTGATCCATGGAAATGATGCTTGGGAAAATGTAGTTAGAGAATATGTCAGTTGTGTTTGACCTTCCCCTGTCATTATTCATCTCATTTTCACTCACTTGAATGTTTTCCCATCCCTTTTCTTGGTGCAATCACCTCGTAGTTTAGGATTTCCATTTTCATGTAATCTCTCTTTGGTCCCTTGGAAGCTTAGGATAGAAGTAGATAGAAGAATTTCCCTTCTAGGAGTAGTTTAGCAGTAAGATAAGGTAGAGGAATCCAAACTTCTCTAGAGGTTTGTCTCAACAGTAATGTCCCACACTTAGAGACAATCCCATGTTACCTAAAAACACTAGTTTCTCATTCAATAATTCATGATCAAATCAAGGGGTGCCATTGTTTAGTGATAATAGTTTGTGGCATGCCTGGTGGGATGAGTATTAAAAGCTTATATTTCATAGGTGTGCAACCAAGTCCCTTTTGAAGGTGTTCCATTACACCTCCTTATTTGCAGCTTCATTTTTCCAAGATTGGGTGTGTATCTTGGTGAATTTCATCCTTGAAAAGCTTTGCATCAACACATTTGGTAACTCCAAGCATTCTATTTACTAGTTTAGTAGTCTAAGAGCCTAAGTTTCATGAGAAGGATCCAAACAAGGTATAGAACAAGAGAGGAAGAATCCCTTGAGTTTCTATAACTATCACCTAGGAGGAGAAAAGGAGGCGAGTAGTTCGAGTTCACCTTCACCACCAAATAGGACTCTCTCCACTCCACCTCTTGATAGACCCTTCTTATAATCTACTAGAATTTTGAGACCTCTCATGGTATCACCACAGAGAAATCTACCATTTTACAATTTTCACGGGTGGAAGCCCTCTTATTCTCAATGCACAACATGAAATTCTAATGGCTGCACTCAAGAGAATTCCATATTTCACTGGTGAAAATCAAGTCACCCTTCTGAGCATATTTAGGACATTGCTAATGTTTTTGCTTTGCATTAGGTTACACATAAAGATGTAACAATTAGGATACTAACATATTAATTCAAGGGTAAGGCACTTCAGTGGTATAGAATCCTGAGACCTAGATCCATTCCTAGTTTGGATGAGCTTGGCACAACCTTGTGTAATTATTTTGAAGAAAAATCAAATCACCTGTCCCTGGTGGAGTAGCTTACAACAACAAAGAGAACACCTAATGAGAAGATGACTGATTTCAACACAATATTTCAAAGGACTTGGGACCAGATTCCTCAAGTGGTAAGACCTACACCTTAGCATGATTTTCTTTATTATCTAAAGGCCTTAAATAGTGATATTTCAGTCATGATTCAATCCATGGGGGTAGGACATTACCAACTACATATAATATTGTCATTAAAGATGATAATAGTATAATTCAAGATGGGAAACTTTCTCCTAGGCCTCCAATTCCTTTATACCCTAAAATTGAGAATCCCAACTCTAATCAAACACCTGAATTAACACCTATCCCAACCCTATGAAATCAAAGCTCTAGTGAAGCCTCCACTTCTTATAAAACCTCAAATGAACTACAAGAGGTAATGAAACAACTACAAATTTTTGGGAATGATTTGGTATCACTTAAGAGGTAACAAGCCCATAATTCTAGACCTTACCAACCTCCATGTAAACCAAATAAACCTTCATATCAATCAAATAAACCTCATGTCAAAACTGCAAATAAGAATCAAAGCTAATTTCCTTATGCTCGACCTTTTTAACCATATAATTCAAATACATTCATTCTTTGCTTGGTGGTTGATTTTTCAAATTGGATTTTCCCTCCTTCTCCTCTTCTCTATTCCATTCATCTATAAATGTAAGGGTATTCTCATTGTAAAGGATTGGAATATTTCAGTTTGTATAGGTATCACCTTCCATTTTGAGTTATAAACCTTTAGATCTAGTCTTTTCATGTGGATATTGGCCTCAGACACCATTGTAATAGATCGTACATACATTTAAAGTAATAGAAGCATTATTTTTGGCTATCTTATGAATTAACTTTTTATATTCTTCTTTCTTAAATTTTACTTATGTTTTGTGCCTGTTGTGCTATTTTACATCCTTTGTATTTCATTTTCGATTGTGTTCCATGAAAACAATTGTGTAGTTGTGTTATGGTCTCGATATACACATATATAGTATTCCACGCACATTTTCCCTTGCATTCACTCAAAGATGATCATGTTCATACCCCTTATTTCTAGTGCTATCACCTTCTTTAGATTAGCTTTCCCTTTTTTCATATCCTTTTATCCAAGGTACCTTGGCCTGTTTAGCTTAGGATTTCTATTTCAGCATTAGGAGTAGCATTAGTAATAGAAATAGGTAGAGGAATCGACCTTTTCTGGAGGTCTGTCTAAAGCACACAAGGTTTCACAACTTGGAGATAGTCCCATTATTTCCTCAATGACCTAGTTCAATCTGATGTGGGACGGGTGCAAGTTTGAGCTCCACAGTACCCCAAAATTTCTAAGTGAAATCTTGGGAACACCATCACATTATGAAGAAAGGGTACTTATTTTTGTATGTGACATGACCTCACCTAGTTTTGTTTTGCTATTTATTGAACTGTGTTGTGTCATATGTTTTCCTACTCTAAGAGTGAAATGTCTAGTTTGAGGAAAGCGTGTCTTATACCCACAAGGTCAAGATGAATGACATGTGATTACTTGAGGACTATAGTAGTGTTCCAAAATAGGTGAATTGGATGATAAGTTGATTTTGAAGCCCAAAATGAGATCTTAAAACTTGATGAGTTCATATACGAGGATATGTAGGTGAAATATTGATTAGAGGTATGTTATTTAGACCATGCCATGAGCTCTTCTAGTTCTCGTAATATAGCAAAAGTGTGAAAAGTATATGATGGTCCAAGACAAGAATTTTTAGATAGAAAATACATTCAAGGTACTATCTTGGGTTGTTTGAATCTTCTCTTGAATATGAAGTGTTAGTTGATATGCCCCTACTCCGAGAATGGTATTTATAGATGGAAGATAATGTACCTAGTCTCTGCATAGTCAAGAAGGATGGCATTTATCATGTGAAAATATTTGTATGCAAGGATTAAGACCTAGTGGTGAATGATGGTTGGCATGAGTTATTATTTAGGATTGATGATACGAGATCCCGTAAAGAGTGGTATAGGAACAATATTGTATGCTTCTTGAGGTTTCATGGATTCATGACAGGTGCATAAGGTTGAAGGGGAAATTAAGTTCCCTCCACACTTGATTTGTGAAGAAAAGTAAGTGACATGACTTATACAGTTAATCTCTTACATATTAGTTGGCCTCAATACACTATGACAGAGCATGATGAATTGTGAAGAGGAGTAATGACATGCTATAGGTTTGTACATGGAATTTTATGTCTAAAGGAGTGTATCTGATAGAGTATGTGAAATATTAGATTGTTTACAAGGCTATGAATACCTAGATCACAAATTTCAAAATTGATGGAGGTAAATGATTTAATACAAGGATAATTTAATTGGTATTCCCTAAAATGTTGTGCTACAGATCTATATATAGACATTTAGGTTTTTAAAGGAGTCTTAAACAAATATATGGGAAAAGAGGATTAAAATGCAAGGATAATACTATATTAGGTTGAGGCTATATGCATCGTGATGAGTTTACAAAGCTTAAAAAAGATTATGACTTGTGTTGAGTGATCATTCCACCTTACCAAAGTATTGTAGAAGGTTTTGTATTACAAAAATGAGCTACCAATCGATGTGGTCTTCTAAGGTAGGGGAGCTAGTTTTGATCTCAATCAAGTATGAAAAGTGTAAAAGAAGCTAGATTGGTAGTTTTTTTAATCATTTTTTTCCTACCTCAAAAGGGATAAAGTCATGTTTTCAAAAAAAATATAGTAGCATGGAGAGAAGGCTATGGATATTGAGAAAGAGTTTCATGGCAGAGGAGTTATTGTTGATATATCTACATAACATAAAATCAAGGTAAGTGCTCTAATTATTGTGTTTTGAGTTAGCTATGGGTAGTATGAATCTAGGGGGAGCTATAAGGTGGTATGTTATGTTGTGTATGGGCCTCTATAGAATTCAAAAGTTGGTCTAAATTGTACCAAAGATCTATTTTAGGGATCTTAGACCTCAAGGTTGTTTGAAACCATTGTATGATAGAGAAAACAAGTTTGTGAGATTTATCAATAGAGATGGATCAATGAAGAGATAAGAATGGTTTTTTTAGGTTTTTTTGTGCTCATAAGGCTTGTTGGCATGATTTTACACACTTGTCTAGGGGGAGCTAAAGTGACCAAGTGCTCTATGAAGACAAAAATAGAATTTAAGGAAGGTAAGACAAATTTGTATGCTTGTATGATAAAATAGGGTGATGTTTTCACTCAAAAATGACTCCAAAATATGATAAATAATATGGAGATTGTATGATCTTATGTATGCTTTTTCATTAATGTAAAAAGGGGAGAATAACTAGGTGGTTTTCCATCAATGAAAAAGGGGGATATTGTTGGCATGAGTGAGTTTGAGGTTTTCATTGATGTAAAATCTCATTAATGAAAAATAGTATGATGGAGGAGTGCTAGATAACTTTTTTATGATGTTGACATGGTCAATCAGGTTGTGACATGGTGGCAAGTGTGGAAACAATGAAAATGGCTTGGCCTAGTAGGCCTAATCAGGTGACCTAGCTAGCCTAGGTGATGGAACATGATGATTTGAGTTGCATAGTGACTTGATGATTATGGTAAAGGAATGGATGTCATGATAGGAGTGTGTTGAGACAATCACACGAGTTTCAAAGTTTAGGTACAAGTTGTGGACTCAGTTGTATGTGCTCATCTAGACCGAATCTAGGTGCTTGGAGGCCAAATGAATCATCAAAGTGAGGTATAGATCCATGTGATCTCATCGAATAATGTAGGTTAGTGAGACATGATTTATCAATGTTTTTAGGGCCTTTTAGAGAGGTTTCATGTTGAGGTATAGAGTTATTCAACTCTATTTTGGCTTAGAACATGAAAAACCCTAAGGAATAGTCATGCAAGTCATGGTGGTTGAGAAGATGAAGATATATTTGAGTAAATATGATCATTGGATATGTTATGAGAGTGTTTTTATGTTGTGGGAAAATTTTTAGGTTTTCATGATCATAATTTTGCAAGTTATGAAGATTAGACTAAAACAGTAGTCCTTAAGAGTGCATTTTCCGGCTTGAAGTGAGATAAATGCTTATGGTTGGAACATTTAGGTATTTTATGGGGAGATGGTTATTTCAGGGATGTTGGGTCATGGATTTGAGAATATCTCAAAGTTAGAATGAGGTCAAATGATGCACAAAAATTATGAACAATCGTTAAGAAGGTAAGTCACTTTTTAAGAGTGATGGAGAAGATATTATTAGTAGGTAATTATAATGGATTGGTTCTTCAAATGTGATTATTGGAGGTTTTATAGGAATCCTCTATATTTCCAATGAGGTATGTTAGATCTTGTGACAATATGTGAGTCCCTCTCAAAAAGCATGTTTCTGAATATTTTCAATTGAAAATAATGAATAAATCACCATATATGAAATCTTGGTAGTTTTACCACATTTCCATGATATTTATAAATCATATTTTAGGTCCTAGAGGGAAAAGTGTGCCCTATCTTCGAAGACTCATTTTTGGGCCTCAAAGGGTTGTTTAGTAGTGTTGGCAAATGGAAGTGCTTGAGCACTTGTGAGCTTGATGATGGAGTCTAATGGCCTTAGAGGTGTTTTATACATCTAATGTAATAGGTTTCATTTTTTTTTTCATCTCTAATTTTTCACTGAGGTGGAATGGTTTAGGTCACAAGTTGACCTAGTTTGACTGGTTCAGTACATGTATTCTTTAGCTAGAAGATTGATGTAAAATAATCATGTTTTATCTTATTTGATGTTGGACATACATTTGAGAGTGGATTTGGATGCGGTTTGTTCCTATTTAATTCATTTATAGGTCTTGAAAGTGTCAAAAAGGGTGTAAACTATTTGAGTTTCTAAAATTTATTTATGAGAAGTTCAAGTTTTCTGAAGAGTAAAAGAGGTGTGGTTTTCATCTATGGATGTTTTATGAGGTAGATCATGCATTTGCATGTTCTACTGGTTAGTGGATTTCCAATGATTGGTTACATGGAATAGTTTGTGTTCTTGTGTGATCTTGAGATTCATAGGTGAAGATTGGTTCATAGAAGTGGCTGTTTAAAGTAGGAAACAATCCTACTTGAGGTTGTTATGAAGAAAACAAATGGTGAAGAATATTGTGAGCTCATGGATAATGTTTATATGATTTTTTTGAAATGTATGAAGCCTTTGAAGGATTGAAAGATAAAGATGAAGTGTTTTAAGGTCTTTGATGAGCTTGGTGATGGGGTTTTAGGCCTTTTTGGGCTTGTCTTGTGTCTTGGTACATGGCCAACCTACATGGTTCGATGTTATGAGTTTATATGAGTGTGGTGTTATATTTTTATGTTCGTATGATAAAAATATTGGGTCAATACCTACCTATGTTATGTTTTTGAGTTGATTCTTATATTAAGTGAATGTTTTGGTTCATTTTTGAACTAGTTGAAAGAGCGGGGAAATGCTAGCTAGGTGAGAAAGTGGAAGAATTTTAAGGGAATCAAGATAGAGCTAAGAGATTTTGTGACAGTCCAAGGAATGTTAAAGATCATGTGTGTAATGTTTTGAGTCCAAATCAATCCATGAAAGATCAAGTTTAAGCGAGTTAGGAGAAAGAGGGTTTACATGTGTGTGTGTGTTAAATTAGTGATCTCCATTAGTTATGGAAGAAACATTACATTAGAGATATTCATCTAAAGGTGGTTGAGTTTGTGCTTTATCACCTTTGGGGGTTGTAGCCTCTTGTAGAGTTGGTTCTTCACTAAACTAGGGGTTCATTCTCCTTGTAGGGTTGGTGCTCTTTATGAAGTTGGTGCTTCAATAAAAACTTTTTATTTGAGTAATATGATAAAACGTTAGTGGGTTTTCTTCCCATTGACGATTTCCCACTTATATCTTGTGTTATTATGTACTCTTTCATGATTATGCTCTTGTGGATGATTGTTGCATATTGTTAAGATATCTTTAATGAATGGTTGAATGTTAAACGTGTATGCAAGTTAACCTAAAACTATTTAAAGGGTTTAAAGGAATGATTCACCCCCCTAGTTCATTGTGGTTCCAACATGATTCATTTTTCTATGAGGCATGACAAGGATTTTTCTAGGATTTTTGAGGTGGAGGCATGATTTTTCCCATGATGCAATATCACATAATTTTGAGTTTTGTGGAGGTCATATGTGGGTTTCCATATCTATCCCGGAGAGGGGGATGAGATGCAAATGATGAATTAAGAGAGTTGGATGTTGGGGTGGAGGATGAAGATGGTAGAGGTAGTGTATTTTGAGAGGATGTGCCGATAGTTCATCCCGGTATATGATGCACCACGGAACCCAATTTTTATAGGAGGGTTGAGGGGGATATAGAGTTTCCCACCGCACACATGTGGTATATTTAAGAGATGGCTGAGGATGAAGTGGCATCTATAGATATAGATGATGTCGGGTGAAACCTAAATATGTGACATGGTAGTAGTGGTATATGGTGGAACAATGGGAGAGGATGGCGAGGGCATGGGCTGAGTGAGTAGAGGAGAATGTGGTGATGGAGGAGGATAGTGAGTGATAGACCATGGACGTGTAAAGATAGAGTTGTTGAGATTGAGATAGTTGCTTTGAGTGATAGGGATGCTTGAGTGGCTACCTTAGAGGGTGAGGTGGTTAGGTTAATCGGGGTGTTGGGGGAGAGGGATAAGTAGGTGACTTCTTTGGAGATGGAGTATAGCCAAGCTTGATGGGATTAAGACCATTACCTTTGAAAACTATAGCTATTAAGGCAGTCATTTGGTGTGAGTGGGAGTACGCTAGAAGTTTTGGGGCTAGTAGGGTCTAAAGTGAGAGTGTTGGTGGGAGCAAGAGTGGACAGAGGGGTGGGTGGAACATTCTCGGAGGTCATATGGGACCACCTAGGATGGTGACCATGGTTCAGTACCAATACTTACATAAGAAGATGAGATACTATGAGGGGTCATATGGGAGAGGCTTCTATAGGTGCCTTACTATACACAATGTGTTGCGATCCAATGGAAAACATCTTAGTGAGGTATTACACCAAGCATAAGGATTATTAGTAGGTATAGGAGGTAGCCTGATGGTGGAGCAAGAGGATTGGGTGTATCAAATGTATATTTTACAATGTAATTTTTGTATTGGGCATGAAGCATAATCATTTATATCTATCGATTTTGATGTGTGTGTGTGTGTGTGTGTGTGTGTGTGTGTGTGTGTGTGTGTGTGTGTGTGTGTGTGTGTGTGTGTGTGTGTGTGTGTGTGTGTGTGTGTGTGTGTGTGTGTGTGTGTGTGTGTGTGTGTGTGTGTGTGTGTGTGTGTGTGTGTGTGTGTGTGTGTGCATGCGTGTGATGTTTTTGGATTTAGGATTTGTAAAATGTGTTTTGAGGATTTTGATGTGATATTTGATATGAATTTATGTATATAGTACATATATGTTACTTATTATGGTATAATTGTGATTATTTATCTTATTCATTGTGATGGTTTTTAAACATTGATTTATATAATGAGCATTGAGATATGTTTCATTTATTTGATTAAATATTTGTATATGGTGGTGATTTAGATATAAGTGTACTTACTGAACTTTAAGTCTTTGAAACATATAATTAACAATAGGTATTCCATTTTAAAGTTGTGTGATGGATTTATAATGTGATGAGATACATTATTTAATTTCTATACATGTTCAAGAGTTGTACGTATCTTATTCAAGGAAGTGGGTCATTCTTAGAGGTTCTAGGATGTACCCACTTTTATTTTGATAGTGCACAAGCTGATCGATACAAGAAACTTCCATATTCTAAGGAAATTCAATAAATTCATAAATATTTCATGGGATGATAAAGGATTTTGAAAATGTTTAGAAGGTTGATCAAATCGAGAATCTTTCAATTTGTCACCACACACACACACACACACACACACACACACACACACACACACACACACACACACACACACACACACATCCTGGTATCCATCCTTTGACAGGGTGGTCTAAAATAATGTTTTGAGTTTGATGGAGATGTCTAGTATATTTTTGTTAGTTTTCCTTCGAGGAACAATATATAATATGTTTTTTTAAGAACAATGGACTGAGGGGGGTTGAATCATTCCTACAAAACTTTAACTTCTTTTACCATGTCAAGAATTCAACATTAAATTAACCATTCATCATTCATAACCACATATGAGCTTATTAGTATGCTAGGGCATGTAGGCAAAATAATTTTAAGAAAATATTTGGGAAACCCTTAAGGGGAATAAACCCCACTAAAACCATTTCCTATATTATACAAAGTAAATAATTGTAAGAATATTACACATTCTATAAGATTTGTTTAGTGAGGCAACCACCCCACAGGAGCGCTAAACCCTAAACCTTTGTTGATATTAATCACAAAAAATGAATCCTATGAATATTACTCATCATAATATATTTTGAAAATGAATGACCATATTTCTCTCACAATGGATTGTGATCTAATTTCAGCTCCAAACTCATTAAACCATCTTCAAAATCCTCTCTCCTTTAACTCACTCAAAATTTTCCTTTCATGGATGATTATGTAATTTTACTTTGCATTACTGATCCTCAATCCTCTTCAGGTCTTCAACACTATTATAATCTCTTTCCATGACCCATTATCATTCTCCTTCAATGCCTTCTAGGTTTCTCATAACCCCATAATCACAACTAGTCACAAATTACTACACACACTAGCTTATATACCCAACACTAGCTTATAACACCTCTGGGTTGGCCATGACCAAGTAATTCAGTCATCCCAACACAAAACATAATATAAATAATATCAAATGACCCAATTAGGTTGTCATTGGGGGTCAATACATCTCCAACAAGCTCCAAAACGTATAAGAAAGCTCAAAACAATCATTCCTCAAGCACCACCAAGGTATTATAACATATTTTTCATGGATTCATAGTCTCCAAAAAGTTAGGGACATCATCCAACAACCTTCATAAATCCAAAGAAATTCTACATCAGCTCCAAACATCATTAAGTATGCCAAGAAGTAGACAAACCCTACTAGGTCTTCAATGCCCATAAATTCAATTCTAGAAAACAAATGAGTTCAAATAATAAAACTCATAATCAAGGATCAATTCATATACCATTGGAAATGTCTTTGAATTTAATTTCTAGAAAAACTCACTTTTTCAATTAACTCATAGTGGAAGACCTCTAAACAACTCAAACTCTGCAACGTCTCTAAACTACCTTCAAGAACCCCAAAACCAGGTCTTCAAAACAAAGTTGGTTCATGTAAAAAACACCTCATAAATACAAAAAACATATACCATTAAAAAATTATCTACCTATAATTTCCAGAACAACTTACTTTATCTTATAACTCATAGTGTAAGGCCTTCAACCAAGCCAATCTCTAAAACTACTCATTTAGGCTTCTAGGGCTCAAGAAAAATTATTGAGATAAACATGCAAAAAAACATTAAAATAAAATTCCAAGCTCAAGTAATACCTATAACAAATCAATTACACTTTTACCAACACGTACAAGCACTAAAAACATATTCCATGTGGAGAAATCTTACCCAACACACCTGTTCCTTCACACCTTCTTGAGAAGCCAACTAGGGCTTACTAGGCCATTAGGGTTTCAATTGAAAACCAATTCATCATATCAAAAAATAAATTAGATACATCAAATCAGGTGTCACGAATCAATCTATGACCAAAAACATCAGCTCCAACATGTAAAATAATAAAATTCACTTCAAACCTGAAGACTAACGTTTTAACCCTTAAGGCCAAAATCGATAGTGCAACTTTGATCACTTTTAAATTCCATTTTATCCATTATACCTACCTGAAAATTTTCATGGATGTTTATAAAATATCTCAAGGATTATAGAAAAATTTATTATTTATTCAAGAACCTCCATCTTAGCCCTAAAACTACAAAAACCCACAAAACTAGGGTTTATCTCTCTCTTCCTAAAATAGCTGGAACATGAAAAATTTACAAAAATGAGATCTGAGGAATCCTCTTCAACCTTGATTCATCACTTTTTCTTACCAAGACATTTTGAGACAATACAATGCACTTCTCTCAAGTCACTCTGCTATGAGAGTTTAACTAGGGTTTCAAACCTCTTTAGATTCTTAACGATCATTCATAAAACCCGACTACCAAATCACCTCATTATTTTTTCAAAAAAATTTTTAACTCAATGGAAAATAAAACCATAAAACCTTTTGGTCCCATTCAAAGTGTGTTTGATTTGGTGAGCATCTGAAGTTTCTAGTTTGAGCTGGTTTTTCCTTCTTCTCAACTAGATTTTACCAAAATTAACATAACATGTAATTTCTTCAACATATTGACCTTAAATTTGTCATGAAGCATCATGACACCATCCTATAACTTTCCCAACTCAACACCTAGCTCAAATATGCTTCAAACTCTCTAGCCACAATTACTTACTTGTACTTAGTTTATCTTCATCTTCTTACTTCCCAAGGACCATGAAACATCATAAAACAACTGAGAACATACCTAAAACTCACCATAAATGTCATATAAACCATCACCATGATTTACCATGGATTTATTACTCCAAATCTCAAGCCATCATACCAAACCACATTCTCTAAGATTAGGAATATACTTATAATTACCTAACTCACTCCATACAACTCATGAACTAGCCATGACAACTTCATACAAATGCTTGACCTCATGACACCCTTCAACCAACTCGGGCGGACTCATATTGTGACCATGCCTACTACACCATGCTCCGTAAAACCATGGAAACTCACAAAACTTACACACTACCAATGCAATGCACCACCATGACACCTCATGGAGAAATCATATGACACCATGACATCCTTTTCCATAAATGAATTTTGACATCAATGACAACTACTAGATATAATGGCCAACAATCTCCCACTTTGTCATTAATGACAACCACCTTCAGAAACATTAATGGAAACCAAAAAGACAAAACACCTACATGACTCCTTTCAATGTTTTTGATGCTTCTATCCCACTTTTACATCTATGAAAAAGGAACAATGAAAACGAGACATGGAAAAATACAACAAACAATGGAAATAATGCTCAATGTACACTTACTTTCTTGACTTGACTCCCTCTTGAGTGTACCTTCTCTTTTCTTGTCTTCATCAGCAACAAAATATGAACCATGAACCTAATAAGATAATTCAAATAGCTCCCCCAAACTGATATCCTCAAAATTTACCTTCATTCATGTTCCACATCATCCTCTATGTCTATGCTATGCCAAAAACACCATTTTTCCTCCAAGTATTACCATACCATATTTTAGGACCAATATCCCTAGAGAAAATGTTCAATCAAAAATGACAAACTTCACCTTGCTCTAGACTCAATCAAAACATCTGAAAACATCACCTTATTTCTCTCCCTATCGAGATATTATCATCCTTTCATTATCAATTCAAAATTCAAACACATACCTTGTATTGAATGCTATGAAAGTAGGAAAATTAAAATGTCACAGATTTGAACCCATATTTTAGTATTTACTTCCCATGTTTCACCATATTACAACAACATATGACCTTGAATTATCATCCCTAGATTTTGGATCTCTTCCTTTTGGAGTTTCAAATAGATACAATCAATCACATCAAGTCATGAACTCAACTCATTCATCCTTATTAAGCTATCTAAACTTTGTCTCACATAGATCACTACAATTTTCTTTAATGATCCTTCAGATTAATTGTACAAAATCTACTTACCTACAATCTATGGTATCAAAAATTCAACCTGATCAATCAAGGGACTTGACTCCCCTAGAGCATATATTTGAAATTCTTGGATACCTTCTTGCACTCTAATCGATAAACATTTTATGACTATACCAACTTCATTTTTGATTTGAAAACCTTCTAGAGATAGGGCATAACTCCCTTGGGATCAACCTGCATATAATGCTCAAACATAGATAAAAGAAGACAACTTACATACTTGTCTTCATGAGGATACTTTTTTGAGTCCAAAACAAACATTTAAATATTTTCTTCAACCACAACCTTATAGAGACCAATATTACAACCTTGAATTCTCCAACCTTTCAACAAGTATTTTCAATGAATATTTGAGATTTCCAATACCTGTGTTTGACTATATGACTATGAACATAATTCCTACAACTCAACTTCATTACCTAACTCAGAATACAAGCCATAATTCATGATCATTTTGTAACAAATGAATCACCATACTATCTAGAAATTTCAAGAAGTCCCTTAACATCGGTACAACCTTTCTTAATAATCACCATACATCCTGAAACAACTTAGTTTGTCAATTCATATTAAACTTGGAATAAACACATACTTTCCCATATTTTGGTCTTTACAGATTTCAAACATGGTTTGAAGACACATAACTACATTCATTAATCAGTTTTATCATCTTATAATGAATGAAACCATCATATACTACCTTGACGACTTATCCTTCAAATTTTTGCACATGAATTATTAAAAATTAGATCATAGTTAACACACAGACAAATGAACTAAGACATAACTTACCTCATACTCAAATCATATTGATTGTATAATGAATTTATGATTCCCTTAACTCATGCCACACAAACATATCCTTGACTTTGACTCACTTGCACAAACTTTACAGACCCTTAAGTCTCTATTCAAGCCCCTTATAGCTTTGCACATCATCTTGACACCTTTAACCACCTTGTACAAATGTCTTCAAACATCTTAGACCTGAGATACCTTGTTTCATTCTCATTATTCTAAAATTACCCTCTCAACGATGTATTGTGCCTCCTATATCAAACTATCATTTGTAGATACCATTTTTTTGTCTTTTAAAATATTTAATGTTATCTTCTCACCATTCTCATGTTGATAGAGTTCTTAAATGCACACAATCAACTTCTTGAACACATTCAAAAATCTTGGCTTTTTATACATTAAGTGAAATCTCATATTAATAAGAGAATAGTATATGTTAATTTGATTTCAATTATATGGATGAAAGTATTTGAGCCTATTAGTAGCACAAACACCATGCATAAAATTTGAAAGACTTACTTAATTAGATTCTATAGAACCAATACTTGTTATCAAATACATATAATTTTGATTTCTATCTTGATCATCAATTTGAATTTGAACACAAAGATCATGCACTTCATGACAACATCATATCACCTTTTAATTTTCCTTATCTCTTTGATGATCTTTGCATAGTCTTCATGAAATTTCATCAAGAATCAAAACCTTCACACTTGAAATATCATATCCTACAGTCCTTGGAGAAAACACATATGAAAACATTATTATCCTCTTCAACTTGTTATATAATCTTTAAGGCTTCTTGATTACCATAAGATATAATTCCCCCTAAGAGTACACCCTTTCATGAAGATACTTTCATAAAAACAGATAACAATCCAATATCTCTTGAAAAACCTTGTTCATTTAAGACCACCACTTTGATGTTTCATAGATTCCCTCAAGATTTTACTACAACTTATAGCTACTAGTATTTGAGAGATAGATACAAACTTCGACAAGCACTCTTATAGTCCTAAAGACATTTTGACTTCACATCCTTTGATCACTAGGAACATAACATTCCTTAAGACTACCCAACCTTTTTCTACATCTTGTAACACATTTCATACTCAAAACTTGTTCCAAAAACTTATTCCAAGGCTTAAATACACCTTAACAAGACTCATGACAATCATACCTTACTTGATAACACATTTGAGAGATTAAAAACCTTTTCATGAACTCGGATGGACTAAGACAGAATAATAAAACCATATGTGTTGGTAACAACTAGAAACTTAGCTAATAATACTTAATTTAATTCACATGATGCTAGAACTTACAAAAATTCATAGACCATTTGAATATATAGGCAGTATTCAAACATACTTGGATAAATTAGAACATAAAAAAATTAGATGCGTGATTATTCCTTTGCATAATAGACACTTCCTTTGACAAATCATCAAGAACTAAGACATGACTGCAGCTTCATGATTTTATTTGAATTTATTTTAGATCTTGAACACCCATACACCTTCTAGATAAATAAGGGTTTGTACCTTGACCGTACCTTAGGCCTTAAACCAAATTATACTTGCATAGATCTTTAGCATACTCCTTGAGTTACTGATCTTCATTACTCTTTTTCCACTTGTCAATAGACCTATGAACACTTTTCTTGAATAAGAATTCATATCCATAGAAATAAATCCCATACCTTTCTTGAAAGAGTGAAATATAATCATCTAGATGAACTTTTGAGAAACCCAAGCGCACCTTGACCTACTACTGGTAACACACTATCTTAGGTCCTATAAATATCCTCATACTCACATTATCTTGTCATTCCTCAGTCATACTGAGAAACACCTCATGAATATGAAATTATTTGACTCCATCATGATACACAACAACATCAACCTTTATATTGATAGATCCAAGAAAATCAGGGACAACCTCAAGCTCAAATCCTAGGGCATCATCATCACCTTTAATTTCAAACATACTAAAATGAATTTGATATCTAATCAACTCAATTTCAAAACCCTTTTGACCTCTTCATGTATTGTCTCCAAAGATATGGATTCAAGACACACTTATTCTACCTTTATATGTTTAAACACATCTACTTCATCTTCAAGTTCAGCTACTAGGTCTTTTTCATCATCTTCTTTAGACAACCTCCAAAATCAACACAATGATTTGTTTTGAAAAATTCATCATTATTCTCATCAGCTAGATTGGAAATGGGAGTTAAAATAATAAATAATATTCTACCAAATATCAAACACTAAGGGTTTTAAGCATGCTCTCATCCTAATAAGAGGATTGACTTCAACTTGAGCCTGACTATCTATCATAATTATGCTTCAAAAGAATCTCCTTCATGTTTTCAAACTTTCTTCTCAAGGACCTGCTATGATACCAATGGAATAAGAAGGGAGGTCAATCGGTCCTACAAAAATTTAACTTCTTTTACCATGTCAATCATTCAACATTTAATTAATCATTCATTATACATAACCATATGGAAGATTATTATATGTGCATTAACTATTCAAAAGATCATGATATAAGAGAGAGATAACACAAGACACCAAATATAAGTGAGAAAACCTCAAGGGGAAGAAAAACACACTGGAACCATTTCTTATATTATACAAATAAGGGACTTGTAAAAAAATACACTTCTTGGGAGATTTAATTAGTGAGGCACCCACCCCACAAGGAACACCAACCCTTAAAATTTTGTTGATATTACTCACAAAAAGAAATCCTATGAATATTACTCATCATAATAGATTTTGAAAATGAATGATCACACAATATATATTGCTCTCACAACTTATTGTGATCTAAGTTCAGCTCCAAACTTATCAAACCCTCTTCAAACTCCTCTCTCCTTCAACTCGCTCAAATCTATCCTCTTGTGGCTGATTAGGTCATTTTACTTTACATTATTGATCCTAAATCATATTTAGGTATTGAAAACTCTTCTAAGATCATTCCATAACACATTAACATTATCCTTCAATCCCTTCTAGGTCGCTCATAACCCCATAATCACAATTAGTCACAAATGACTACACACACTAGCTTATATACCCAACACTATCTTATAAAGCACCCATGGTCGGCCACTACCTAGTAGATCGGTCATCTAAACATAAAAATAACAAAAAAATCATATAAATAATCTCAAATGACCCAAGTAGGTCGAGAAGGGGTCAAGACATCTCCAAAAGCTCCAAGATGCATAAGCAAGCTCAAAACAATCACTCCAAGCTCTAATGAATTCTTAAGCACCTCCAAGGTCTTATAACATATTTTCATGGATACATCAAATATAAAAAATTTAGGGCCATCCTCAAACAACATTCAATAATCCCAAGAACTTCTTCATTATCTCTAAACATCATGAAGTATGCCATGAAGCAAGCAAACCCTACTAGGTCTTCAATGCCCAGAAATTTGGTCCTAGAAAACAAATGATTTCATATAGAAAAAAATTCATCAAGGGTCAATTCGTATACCATTGGAAATATATTTGAATATAATTTCCATAACAACTCACTTTTTCATTCAAATCACAAGTGGAAGACCTCCAAACAACTCAAACTTTACAACTTCTCCAAACTGGCTTTAAGACCCCAAAACCAGGTCTTCAAAACATAGTTGTTTCATGCATCAAAACAAATAATAAAGATAAAAATTATATACCATTGTAATTTTATCTAATTATAATTTCTAGAATAACTAACTTTATTTTCCAACTCATAGCGTAAGGCCTTCAACCAATCCAATCTCTAAAACTCGCTCATTCATGCTTATAGGGCTCAAGAACTAATCTTAAGAGAAGCAAGAAAAAACACCTACAAATAAAATTCCAAGATAAAAAATACCTAGAACACATCAAGGAAATTTTTCCTAACATTTAAAATCACTAAGAAGCATATTGCATGTGGAGAAATCTTACCCAACACATATGTTCCTTCACACTTTCTTGAGAAGACAACTAGGGATTACTAGGCCATTAGGGTTTCAACTGAAAAAAAATCATCATATAAAACCAAGATCTTAAACACATCATATCAGGTTTCACTCAGCCATCCATGAGAAAAATCATCATCTCTAATATGTAAAATGTTCAAACTCGCTTCAAATTCGAACACTAGCATTTTAGCCCTTAAGGCCAAAATCAGTGAGTGCGACTTCGAGCACCAAAGTATCTTCAATTTTTTCCATTGTACCTACCTAATATTTTTGTGATGTGTATAACATCTCTAAAGTATTTTGGAATAATTTATTTTTATTCGAGAACCTCCATCTCATCCCCGAAACTCAGTAAAATCCATAAAACTAGGGTTTTCTCTCTCTTCTTGAAATAGTTACAACATGAAACTTATGCCAAAATGATCTCAAGAATCCTATTCAAATATAATTCATAATTTTTTATTTCCAAGACATTATGGAGACCATACAATGCACTTCTCTTAAGCCACTTTTGCTATGAAGGGTTTAACTAGGGCTTCAAACCACTTTAACTTGTTAACGATTGTTGATAAAAACCTAACGACCAAGTCACCTCACTATTTTTTCTAAACACTCTTAGCTCAATGAAAAATAAACTCCAAAAAGTTTTGGGTCCCATGAAAAGTGTGTGTGAGTGGGTGAGCATATGAATTTTCCATTTTTTGAGTTGGTTTTTGTTTCTTTTCAACTCGGTTTTACCAAATTCAACATAACGTGCAATTTATTCAACATAGTGACCTGAAATTTGTCATGAAACATCATGAAAACATCCTATAACTATCACAACTCACCACCTAGCTCAAATGTTCTTGAAAATATCTAGCCACAATAACTTACATGTGTTTAGTTTGTCTTCATATTCTTGTTTCCCAAGGACCATGAAGCGAGATGAGAACAAAACTAAAACTCATCATACATGTCATATACACCATCACCATGTTCCTAAAATGCTTAAAAATCTTGTAAATATCCATGATTTAATCAAATAAAAAACAAAAAATTGCACAATAAAAAAGAATAAAACCAGAGATATTGTAATTCATTCAGGGACAAATTCCCAATGGAGAGATTACATATAAATACTTCAACGACCTCCTATAAGTAAGGAGTCAAGGCTAATCTATAATTCCTCTAAATATCCAAAATATCTCTCAACCATGAGTTATGCATTACAACTATTTTGCACACTCATATTATTTTATAAATATTAAAAACTATTACTACCAGATAACCTAATCCACTCCTAAGTGTTCACACTATGAACAATCTTTCAGATCAGCCCCTTAGTGTGAACATGGGGAAAGCTATCTCCTGTACTGCTCATGATCTATAACAAAATGAAGGTTTTCAATGAGTACCAACAACTCAAACAATATAAAGTTTTCAAAGAGAACCTCTAACTCAGAAAATGGTTTTTAGTGGAACCAACCACTACATAACAACATACATTATTTTTCTCACATAATTGTTTTTAACTTAGAGGGATTATAAAACAAAAATTATGCTCATGCAGGAGCTTTAAATAGGAATGTTACTTCTGTTCATTATTACAACATAAAGTAAACACACCACACAACAAAAATAAAAGGTCACCAATACCATGAAGCAATCTCTTTGTTGGTGACTAACAAGAGATGCCAATTTGCCTCCATCCTCCATCAGGCACTACTTAGTATAGGTAGTCATCTTCATCCTCCTATTCAGGTTCATATTCTTCTTCATTCTTTGACTCTTCTTTAACAACTGCATTAGCTTCATCCATTTTCAGCTTTCCTTTTATGATGTCCTTGGCACAAGTAATACAGAAAGAAGATTTATGTCCTTTTTTCTTACAATAAAAGCATTCTAATTCCTCTTTGTTTTTGAAAAAATTAGTATGCTTCCTTTTAATATAAAGAGCAGTTTCTTCCTCAATATCTTCTTTTGTTCTTTTTTCTTCAGCTAGTAATGTAGAAATCATACCTTCAAGTGAATGAGAAGGCATTTGACCAAGAGTAAAAACTACATTACTGTATTTTGGAGGTAAACTATTTAATAAAATAGATTTTGCATCTTCATCATCTACCTAAGCACTTACTTCCATCAGCTTGTCTTAGAAGAGATCTAAGATCATTAATATGACTTGACATAGTTGCACCCTCATTCATTTTCAACTTGAATAACTACAACTTAAGTGATAATTTAACATTCACAACCTTTGCACCAAATTTCTGACTTAGCAAATCCCATATATCTTTAGAATTTTTTTCTAAGTCTATATAATGAAACTCAATATCTGATAAAGCAATCCCAATAATGGATTTTTCTTTGTCATCCCTGGTTTTCCATTCAAGCAATTTTGCAACATCTGTTGGTTCTGGTTCTTTTCCACACACATTCGCCAAAGGTTCTTGTTCATTAATTGCATTTGTATTTTCACATTCCATGTGTGAAAATTTAATCCATTTACTTTATCTAATGGAATTTCCATAATAGGTGTCGAACTAAGTCGAAAATGCACCCTTACAATAAAATGATCGAAAAAATACACATTTTTTTAAAAATGGCACATTAATTTGAGTTACCAGCTGAAAGTTATGGCAATTTTAAGTTATAACTCCAACATCTTCCTGGACCCTTTCCAAATTTGGAATTTTTTTTTCTATAATTCTATTTTTTCATCTGCATCCAAAAAGGAAAGAAACACAATACCTCTATCACTACGGATCCGGATATTGCAAGAAGTCACGTCACAACCAAGTATGGATTCACTTGAGTGAAGCGTCACCATTGTTGGTAGATAAACACGCAGGTCGCAGATTTGATTCCAATGAAACACATAGGTCACAAATTTGATTCCAATGAAAAATTAGGTCGCAGATTTGATTCTAATGAAACAAATTTGTTCTAGATCTAAATGCCTCACAAAATCCTATAGGTTATCATTGCAGTCTAACCCACTCTGATACCAAATATTACAAATATCCATGATTTAATTAAAAACAAAACATTGCACAGAAAAAATAATAAAACCATAGATATTGTAATTCATTCAGGACAAATTCCCAATGGAGAGATTACATATAAACAAATCAATGAACTCCTATAAGTAAGGAGTCAAAGATAATCTCTAAGTCCTCTCAATATCCCAAATATCTCTCAACTATGAGTTGTGAATTACAACTGTTTTGCACACTCACATATTATTTTATAAATATTAAAAAATATTAATACCAAATAACCCAATCCAATCCTAAGTGTTCACACTATGAACAATCTTTCTATAACAAACCATGATTGTTATACTCCAAATATCAAGCCATCATACCAAACCACATTCTCTATGACTAGGAAAATGCCTAGAACAATTTGACTCAATCCATAAAATTTGTGATTTGAGCATGATGACTTCATCTGAACACTTAGAGACTCTTGACACATCATATGGAACTTACTTGACCTCATGACACCCTTCAACCAACATAGGAAGACTTGTACTATGACCATGCCTACTACACCATACTCCATAACATCATTGCAACTCACCAAACTTAGACACTACAAATTAAATACACCATCACAACACCTCATGGAGACTCATATGGCACCATGAAACCCTTTTCCATCAATGAAAAATACTAGACACAATGACCAACAATTTTCATCCCATAGTAATATTCATTATTTTTGTTGAGTGTGGGCCTAAGAGGTTGTTTGAGGAAGGTGGGTTCGGTATATAAGATAACATGTGTATCCATAACATACCATTTGATGGATAGGGTGAAGTGGGGGAGTAATGATCATGAGGTCACTTACTTGAAAAAGAGACTTTTCTATATGAAATATGTTATGATAAGGGTCGTGGTGCCCATATTTAAGGTCATATTAGGTGTATAGTGATGGAAGACCACATAATTCCAAATCATTACATAGGGGTTTTAAGTGGTTAGTTTGAGAGTGAAATATCTTAGCTACACTAAGGTCTTGTATGTAGATATGTTAATAGTATAAGGGTCACAAGTTTAAGGTATTGAGAGGATCATTTTTAGGTTTACCATCAAGAGAGGTTATTCGATAGACTTTTGATCCATACTTTTGAGTGATGATGTATGGTCCAAGTCACTTTGAGAAATGTTTTCATGTTTATTCTTTTCCATATTTTTTGACGTGTTGATTTTATTTAAGGAAAATATTACCAATATTAAATTCATGTTCCTTGAGATGTTTATTATATATTTTGAATTCATTCTTGATATATGTTGATATGTTCGAGTACATCTATTCAGTTTTTGTCTAACAATTAATATTTTATAGGCATTATTGACGATATTATTCCTCATAGATGAAATCTATAAGAGAAATGCATAAGGATGGAATCTGGACTATGATTTGGATAAAAATTAGTTTCATAGACTAGGAGAAAGGATTAGAACTGATAGGAGTTCAAATGCTAGTTCAATAATCCTATAGTGCAAAGGGGATTTAAAGGTGCCAATATTTATCACTAGATCGATAGATTTGGTAAGGATTTTATTGAGGGTTTTATTAGTTGTTTTTGGTTGGCCATTGGCTTTTGAATAATATGGTGTGAAGAAACAAAGTTTGATATTGTAAGTGTAATAGAGTTTTTGAACTTTCTTATTTTTGAATGATTTATCATTATCTGTGATGATTTTATGAGGGATACCAAAGTATAAAATAATTTGATGATGGATGAAATTAATGATCTTATCTACTTTAGTGGAGATAAGAGAGATGGCTTCCAACCATTTTTTGAAATATTGAGTGGTTGTGATGATGGAGTAATTTCTTTGGGAAGATCAAGGGTTAATAAGGCCAATGAGGTCAAGTCCCCATTGTGAAAAACACCATAGATCTTGAGATGGTTGAATGAAATGAATGTGGATGTGTGTAATACTAGAGTGTTGTTGAAATTTTATGCAATTCTTGACATGGTCACAAAAATCTTGGTTAATTATAGGCTAATTTTATCCCATTCGTAATATTATTTTACCAATGACCAAGTCATTGAAGTGTCTATCACATGTTCCATCGTGGACTTCTTTAATAGCTCGATGAGCCTCTAAAGGTTTAAGACATCTGAGGAGAAGGCCATCAAATCATGTTTTGTACAGATGCCTCCATAGTATGACATAGCAGGATATATGTTGTTTAAAGGAACTATTACCATTTTTGGATAGATACAAAGGTATTTTTATTTCAAAAATATAGTTGTATGTATGAGTATACCAAGTGGTGAATTGGCTATATTATATATGATTGATAGTGGGAAGATCATTGTTATACTATGGTTGATCCATTTTGTGTACAATGATGAAGAGTTTGGAATAATCTGGGATATATGAATAAGGGATGTGAGAGAAGCAATAATATCGTGAAGTTATTAAATGAGCATTGATGAGCCCAAGAAATAGCCCATTTTATACAAGATTTGACATTCTTTTTCCTTGCATATATAAAGTGGATCTAAGTGTAATATCTGAACTTATGGTTTATTTAGGATGAAATAGAGAGTATATATCATGGTTATTTCTTTAGAATTCATTGTTATCTTTCTGTTAGCTATTTCTAATGATTATTGGGAAAAATATGTCAATTTGTGCATATGCAGTTCATACTTTGCTATAATTGTGGAATAAGGAATTTTGAGCATTAAACACCAGCTACAACTAGCCTTGGAAGATATTCAAAATATCTCATATCATCTCCAGATATTTTTATTTCATCATTAAATTAGCTTCAAGTGTTCTATCTCAACTCACTTCAGAGTATATTAGCTCACTTGGAGTGTCTCAGATCACTTGAGTATCTTAGGTAGCTCACCGGGCTTTGGAGTATCTCAACTCACTTTGAAGTGTTCTGTCTCATCTTGCTTCAAATTTTCTAAGCTCACTTTGGAGTATCTTATCTCACTTCAGAGTGTCTCAGATCACTTCGGTGTATCTTAGATTTCTTCAAAGTGTCTCATCTCACTTGGGAGTGTTCTGTCTCATCTCGTAACTCGCTTTGGAGTACCTTAGCTCGCTTCGAAGTGTCTCAACTCAGTTCAGATTTTCACAACTCACTTTGAAGTCTCTTTGGAATCACTTTGGAGTTGATTATAGTAGACTCAAAGCTGGATATTAGAGCTATGAGGATGAATACTAAAATTTTAGAGATGGATATGATTCCAAGGGTGGTATTGTGATCTATTTTTTGAATTCATTCTAAAAATAGATATTTCTATAAGTGTTTTATTATTTGTAAAATAAAGAAGAATCAATATTCATTTTGATTCTCAACAATAAAATATGAGAGTCATATTGTTAGTTAGAGTTAGATAAGCTCTCTCCATATTTTGTGGAGATTGATGCTTTTTGGATAGATTGCAATCTTAGTTGATAAAGATGTATTCCTTAAAATAAGGAGGTGGTTGGAAGCATGAAATTATAAATGCAACCTCCCACACCTTTAAATGTAATCACTATTTTTTTGATCAATTCTAAGACTCCATTTTGTCTATTTGTAAATAATTTTGATTAAAATCCGCTTCCTAGGAATAAGCTAGCCACTCATTCCAAGTAAGATAGGCATGTATAATTATGTTTATTTTTCCATTCTATAATTATTATTTTTTTGTGTTTTTCTTTATACAATGTAATTATTTTTGTAATGTATAGTTTGTTGTAAACTTGATGGAATATTTTTGTGTTTTTCCTTTCTTTTCAATTCAACAATTTCTTCTTATGCAACCGTGTTTTCATTTTAATCAAGCATGTTTTTAATTCCTGCAAGTTCTATATTTAATTTCCTGTAATGTGTGTTTCAATTTCATGCAAGTGTGTTTTAATTTATGCAAGTGTGTTTCAATTCCTACAAGTGTGTTTTTAATTTCTGCAAGTGTGGATTTGGTAGAAGGGACCATCAAAAATATTTCTTTCTCCTTTTGCATACAACCTTCAGACACCACCCCTAGATTGACATTATTTAATGAATAGGATTGATGACCCTCATCATTTTGGTGCCTTTTCCTAGGGAACACGATGTTATTAGGAGATTCATAATTTTCTAAGAGAATTGTCTAGTGGCAATAGATAAACAAGTTCCTAGTGAGAGGGAATGTCTCTTAGAAAATTTTGTGACAGGAGATACTTTGTGATGGTTTCTTTAGGATTTACTTTTCTCAGTAAATAGATTAGGTTTATTTTCTAGAAAATACATTAGAATTTATATTCATGCAAATAAATTAGAATTTATTTTTCTACAAATATAATTTAGAACAAAACCCCCATCCCATACTAACCCCATTGTGTAGAATATTTAATCATTAACATCATTATGAATAAAGGATTACATTTTGATGTAGGTTGGATTAGAAATTTGATGGAAGATCATGAAATTGCAATGATCAAGATACAAACATTATTTTTCATAATAAAAGAATAAGAAAAGAAAACTACCACTAATCTGCTAATTTCGAGATAAATTTGCAACAAAGTTCCTATAATTGATTCGAGTTCAAGAAATGATGGGTATTAAATCCTTCAAGTAAGAAAATTCACTTTCTAGAAATCACTAGAATAGATATGTTGGAGAAAGTAATTATTTTAAATTTGGAGATAACACGTTGGGATAAAAAGAATTGAATTGCATCGAAAGAAGACACCCTGCAATATGACATTGCAACATGAAATTCTTTTATACCATCAATCGAAAGAGGTATGTTTGACGCCTTTGTTAATGTTTTTGTAATTTTCCGAGAGTTATTAGATTGGTTTGAAGCTATTTTCCAAACTATTAAAAATAATATCGCAGCCAATCATATAGTTAGATTTTTGAATTGTATGATAACAATAATCATGGAATATTTACATGTAACTTGGTTAAAAAAATAATTTGTAGAAAATAATCCCTTCATGCGAATCATTTATTAGATGTGCTCAATTTTTTTAAAAATCAAATGATATTATACACAATAGGAAAACGTGTAGACACTATAAATAGATGAGAAATAATATGAAAAAAATGTAAGAATCATGGAAGAAATAAATTAGAAATATTGCATGAAAAATGTTAGCAAATAAAATACTTAAAATAATGCTCTATTAAATGCAAAGCAAGCTCTAAAATTGGTCAAATATTTTGCATGGCAAATAAGAAACTTCAAAATATTTCATGAATAAATAAATTACATCTCAAATATTGATGGTAAGTCCTATGTGTCACTTTATAGTCGTTGATTTTATTGTGTCTATATTTAGAATAAATCACTACTTCTCAACACCCACAATTGAGGAATTGTTTTTCCTACATTGGTGGATCATAATTCATGACATGTTATTTTTTATAGTTATTTGCTAAGTTTATCCAACAATGTTTGAAATTATTTATAAACTTAAGTAATAATACCGTATGTAAATATAATTATATCTTGTTTACATAAAAGCGCCAATGTTCTCTGAAAACAATTTACTTAGGAATTCTAAAAATATGGTCTCTATTATAGTAGTTGATTTTGTTTTCTATGTTTGTTGTTAATTTGCATGGGAAGTTAGAGTCTTTCTAAAAAAACAACGACAATCCCAAATAATCGACTTACATCCCAGAAAGACTGACATGCAAACTAGAACAAAAAAAATTACATATATGATATGAGACTATGTAATTAATAATTTCTTAGTTATGTTGATGACATAATTAATAGGAATTCAACGTTTTCATCAAGCTTTTCAAGATAACATGAAATCAGAAAAACATCTTCAACGATAAGTAATTTTGTGGTTACAAAAGTGGTAATTTGGGCTTGGCGTCGAGGGGTGCTACCCCTCGACCCCACCATGTATCATGACAAGGAGTGTGCAAGGGAAATACCCATTTACTCCATTGAGGGCTTCCACCCCTAGACCCCAACTTTTGATTTCCTATCAAAAAGAAGATAATGAAGAGCTTGCAGAAAATAGTAGTGTTGATTTCTTAACTCTCCTGCTGAAATTTTCTCAAGTATCATTTTTATTATTAATTATTGGGAAAGAAAATCTAATACCAATATTCTTAGTTGGTTTTGCAAGAAGATGAGTTATTTAACAAATTGGTTGTTGCTATCGTACAAAAAAATGCTAGAAAACATAGAGTTTGGAGTTGCAAAAACCATGCAGATCTTATTTGTAGCTCAAGGAAAACAATGGCCTTCAAAATTTAAATATTCAGGTATGTTTTCCAACTCTTTATTACATTATATTAAATTTTTAGCATTAATAATTTATAACAACCAACATTAACATCCATATCTTCTAGATTTCACCTTCCTTGTACAAAAATAGTTAATTTTTCTACATGGTCCATGAATAAAAGAATTGATGAAATTTGATTCCATTCCACCCCATCCATATTCAAGAATTAGTTGAAACCATACACATCATCATAATAAGAGAACTTATCTGAGGGAGTTCTTATTTTTCACAATAACATTCCATTATTAATAATACTAATTCCTAACCATCAACCATTCTAAAGTAGGCTGAAATAATTTCTTCCATCTGTATGTTGTTGATAATTCTTTTATATGGTTGATATTATGCTTGGAAAGGTTTTTTTTTTTAGGATAATCCCATGATAAGGAATGCTGTTAGAAATCATAATGGATAAATTTATGTCCATAACTTCATCAAGTAGAGGGCACCTTATCTTGAGCTAGCACTGGAAAAAACAAGAAGCAATATCAGCATACATCGGACTAAGGACAAAGAAATATCAACAATTTTGCTACATTTGGAAGCAATATGAGGATGTATTCAACTTATTGCTAATATTTCCCATGTCATCATTTCTCAAAACACACACATATATAATATAAATAAAATAAGAAAAAAGCAAAAAAAAAAATGAAAACCCTCAGGCATTGTTGGTGGTCTTGGTTTAAAACTGACTCACCAAATGGACTAAATACTTTGGAAAAATGAGCCTTGATTAGAAAACTAGATTACTCGCTGATCAAGGGAAAATTAAAAAAATGGAAAAATTGAAAACCAACAAATGACAGATTTTCCAAATAAGCAATAAAGTATCTGGTTGTTCTTTCGTGTTCTTATTTCTTGGCATAACAGGACTGCAATTTTATCAATAATTTTCCCAATATTTCTCACTTTTGTTGACATGGAAGAGGCAACGGAGACTGAAGTATACCAAGGTATTTTAATCTTCTATTTTATTTTTAAATTTACTTGTAAGTTTTGTTATTACATAAGGATCCACTTTTACATCACATGCATGAGATTCAAGATGAAAAATAAAGAAAAATAATTGGTCATGTTTTGGTATATAATTTTGATGATGAAAATCATTCTTTCAAAGCCTATGTTAGAAAAGTTCAAAACAACAAGATGTGTTATGAGAATCCTTTCTATATGGATTCATTTTCTAAAAAAAAAAGAAGGGAAGAGAAAGGAAACAAAAGTGAATGTTGTTTTTCAGAAAATTGAAAATTATTAGCATAGCAAGAGGCTCTCCACACAAAAACCTATTCTCACAAAATAAATCAAAGAGTAGTAGTAAAAATTTCAAACAATAATTTACTCTAAAAAAGAGTAGCGAAGAAATTCCACACAAGAACCTATGCTAAAATCTATCAATAAAGATAATAGGAAAAACTCCACAAAAGAACCTGCTTATAAATCAATGCAAAAAGATTAACAAGTAGGAGGGATCCACACAAGAAATTTTCCTTCAAAATAAGAAAGCATAATTGTAAAGGAGGATAATGGCATGCATGAGACTAGGCATGGGGAGATGATGAGCCTAAGAAATATCCCATTTTATACAAGATTTGACATTCTTTTTCCTTGCATATATACAATGGATCTAAGTGTAATCTCTAAAATTATGGTTTATTTAAGATGAAATAAAGAGTATATATCATGGTTATTTATTTATAATTCATTGTTATCTTTTTGTTAGCTATTTCTAATTATTATTAGGAAAAAGATGTCAATTTGTGCATATGCAGTTCATAGTTTTCTATAACTGTGGAATAAGGAATTTTGAGCATTAAGCACCAACTACAACCAGCCTTGGAAGATCTTTAAAAGATCTCATATCACCTCTAAATATTGTTATTTCACCATTACATTATCTTTAGAGTGTTCTGTCTTATCTCACTTCAAAGTATCTTAGCTCGCTTCAAAGTGTTTTAGCTCGCTTCAGAGCATCTTAGCTCACTTCAAGTGTCTCATCTCACTTCTCATATCTCGTTCACTTCAGAGTGCTGTCTCAACTAGATTTAGATTATTTTAGCTCATTTCGTGAGTGTCTCATCTCACTTCGGATTATTTTAGCTCACTTATGAGTGTCTTAGCTCACTTCGAGTATCTAAGATTGCTTGAGTGTTGTCTCATCTCGTTTTGGAGTATATTAGCTCACTTGAAGTATCTAACTTGCTTCATATTTTCTTTGTATTTATTTAGAGTTGATTATCATAGCTTTAGAATTGGATATTAGAGCTATGAGGATGAATAATAAAATTGCAGAGATGAGCATAATTCCAAGGGTGGTATTGTGATCTATTTTTAGAAGTCATTCTAAAAATGGATATTTCTATAATTGTTTTATTATTTGTAAAATAAATAATAATCAATATTCATTTTTATTCTCAAAAATGAAATATGAGAGTCAGATTGTTGGTTAGGTTTAGATAAGATCTCTCTATATTTGGTGGAGATTGATGTTTTTGGATAGATTGCAATCTTAGTTAATAAAGATGTATTCCTTAAAATAAGGAGTTGGTTGGAAGCATGAAATTATAAATGCAACCTCCCACACCTTTGAATGTAATCACCATTTTTATAATCAATTTCAAGACTCCATTATGTCCATTTGTAAATATTTTTGATTAAAATCCTCTTTCTAGGAATGAGCTGGCCACTCATTCCAAGGAAGATGAACATGTATATTTATGTTTATTTTTCCATTATGTAATTATTATTTTTGTGTATTTATTTGTACAATGTAATTATTTTTGTAATGTACATCTTTTTGTAAACATGCAGATTTTTTTCTATTTTTCCTTTCATTTCAATTTAGCAATTTCTTCTTATGCAAGTGTGTTTTTAATTCCTGCAAGTGTAATATTTAATTCCCTACAATGAGTGTTAAATTTCATGATTTTTTATTTTATTTCTACAAGTGTGTTTACATTCCTACAAATTTGTTTTTAATTTCTACAAGTGTGGATTTGGTAGAAGGGACCATCAACAAATATTTCTTTCTCCTTTTGCATACAACCTTCGTAAACCACCTGATTGATATTCTTTAATGAAGAAGATTGACGACCCACATCAAGCGTGGAGTATTTTGGATTCGTAATGGTCAAATAGATTCAAAAGATCGTTGATGATAGATTTATATTTTTGTAATATTGCGTTTTTACATTGATAAATCCCTTTGATTTAAATGATGACAAGTTGAGAATCATTGTAGAAGTCAAGGATTTATAAGCCAATAAATGCGGTGGTTTAGAGACCTATGATGAGGGATTTGTATTTTACCATGTTATTTGTGCACTCAAAGTTTAATTTGAAGGATAGAGGAATATGATTTCCTTAGGAGGTATTATGAATATTCTGATACCCCTTATTGTCTGCATTTAGACACCTTGAAAAATAAGGTCATTTTAAGAGGAGTGTTGTAATGATCGATGGTGTCAATAGATTAATCGGAAACTATTCACAAGGGATTTTTTTTCTCGAAATGAGGGATTCTGTGAGCTGATTAGAAACTACTTGCCCCTTGATGTATTTTTGAGAGATAAATTCAAGATTAAACTCTATCATGAGCATGATCCATACGATTAAACGATCATTATGATATGTTTTATATTACATGGATTTCGTGAGGATTGGTGCTTGTAACTACATAAGTTTTGTGATTAAGGAGATAATGACAAATTTTGGAAGTTGATAAGTAAAAGGAACAACACAAATTTTCTACTTATAAATATAGGATTTCATAATCATAAAGGGTACAGATTATGTAATAAACAAAATTCTACCTAATTTACTCATCTCGATGTAAAGCATGGTTCTTGATCAATAGTAGAGATATACATATAGAAATTCTCCCCCACACATGGAGGTATAAGCACTAGTGGTGATAATTTCTATTGTTTGAGGGCGTCAAAGGATTGTTAGAAATCATCATCCCACTTAAAATGGATATCCTTTATAAGAATGTGGTGGAAGGGTTGAAACTCATCTCGATAATCGAGAAATGAAGCAACAAATAGATTGAAGCTTCCCTTGGAGGCTACGATTTTTTTTAAGATTACATGGAGGGGGAATTTCAATTATGGCTTTGAATTTGGTGAGGTTGACTTTGATTCCTTTGATATATACTATATATCCCAAGATTTTTTCTATGGGGACTCCGAATACACATTTTGTAGGGTTAAGTTAAATGAAAAACTATATGAGACGGGAAAATATTACACCGAGAAAAACAAGGTGATATTTTTGGTGTTTATATTTACCTAAGAGGTCATCTACGTAGTCTTGTACAGCTTTTATGGATGATGTTGTGAAAGATATATGTCATGGTGCATTGATAAGTTGTTCATGTGTTTTTTAGACCAAAGGGAATTACCCTATAGAAAAGGTTCCCCACAAAGTGATAAAGGATTTCTTATGTTGATCCTCTAGTGTGATGAGGATTTGATTATAACCATAGAAACCATCCATAAGAGACAACATTGCATGTCTTGTCATTATATCGACAAGATAATTAATGTTAGGTAGGGTAAAATCATCCTTTGGACAAGTGAGGTTAAGGTCTCAAAAGTCTATACAGATATGTAATTTACTGTGAGGTCTTGGTTACCGATATGATATTGGAAACCCATTGAGGATAATCATTGGGTAGTATGAAATTAGATGAAAGAAGACAACAAGGTCTTATTTGATTAACAACATAATGTGGAGATGCATCTTGTGAATCTTTTTCTTCACCGATTTAGCATCAATGATGGTAACAATATTATGGATAATAATATTAGGATCAATACTAGGAATATCACTATAGTACCATCCGAACGATTGGCTATGATGGAATAAGAATATGTTGAAATCATAAAGTTGTTGTGGGTCTAAATTTTGACCGAGATTGACTATGTGTGGTTCTTGTAGTGTTCCTATGTTAACATTGAAAAATGATTCATTGAGAAGTGTAGATGTATTGGGAGGTATGGCTTGTTGGAGATAGTGATCTTTAACACCCATATAGGTTAGGATGGCCTTGTTGTCACATAATGGAGGATATAGATAGTGGGAGAATCCTCCTCTGTTATGTTATTAAGTAGCAATGACGGGGACTTGTTATTTCATTTAGCTTGGTAAGTCGCTGGTCCTTGTGTGATAACATTGCTTAAAAAATGTTGGGAGAAATAGATATGGTATTATAATTTTCAAAAGTTATGTCGATGATAGTGAAAATTATGGCTTAGTTTTGGCATTGGTGGTGATGGGTTTGAAGAGGGAACATTGAAGCCAAGCCCATGTTTTTCATAAGGTTTTCTCAAATATTCAAAAGGTAAATCATGTGGGCCATTTTTGTATCTACCTATACCAAAATCCTTCCATGCGCAATGGTGAAGCTAAGTTCGAGAAAGCTAAGGCTTACTTAAGACTAAGCAGTATGAATTGAAACATTTGGCATGTGGTTGACTATCGAGATGTAAAGAGGGGCGATTGATGCCTCTATAAAAAGTCATGTAAAAATAAAAGGAGGACCAACGGAAGTAATATTTCTAATGTTAGGTTTATATATGGGTTTTTTTATCGTATCCCATACAATTTTAGTGTAGGGAGTGTATTGAGGGCTAGGAGTCGAGACTCCTAGTGAGAAACATTGTATCATGTTATAAAATGATTGATCATTTGGAACTTTGTACACGTGAGGATATAAGAACTAATTGATCCTTGATTTGAAGAGGTGATGCTTTATAAGGAAGTAACACGCCATTTTTCCTATAGGTCATATGAAAGGATTTAAATGGATTGGGATCGGTATGAACCATAATGGTTTTACCCTCATGTTCATATTTCAAAAAATGGTGTAAGGTGGATGGAACATAACACATAACGCAGATCTATGGACATCCTAATAATATGTTGTATTGGAATTAAGCTTATACAAGGTAGAAGAGTTAATGGAGGATTTTCACGCCTATTTTGATAGGAAATATTATTGTGCCTAAGATGGGGGATACAATATTGTTGAAGGCACATAGGACAACAAATGATTAAGCTACAATAATTTTAGGAGGCTAGAGTTGTTTGAAAGTGTGGGATGATATTACGTTGATGTTAACGTCATTATTGATCATGACTCTTTTAACAAGAGTATCATTGATTTTAGCAAAGTGATGAGCAAGGGGATGTCATGGTCCTTAATTTGTGGTGATGGGATCTTAGAGTTGTCAAACACGATGGATGTAAATATTTTAAGGAACCAAAGAGGTTAGCAAATGGTGGGGCTCATCTAATGGCACTAAGTTCGATTAAACAACTTTTATAATGGATTTCTGATGTTGAGGGGAGTTCTAGATGAGATTATAAAGAATCATCTTAACAGGTGCTTGATTTAACTGTTTTGAGAATGGTATTTTTTATAGATGTCATAGATTAAGTATGAGGGGCTACAAGGATGGAAATATTGGCTTTAAGGGATGATACATTAGGTAATTCAAGGAGAGCCACGAGAGATGGAGACTTCGGTATTTTTGATCTTGGTATTTTATGTCTTGGATGTAGGATCTCGTGGATATGTGGATAGCGTTGATTTGGAAGAAGGGGATTTAGTAGATGAGGCTATATTTTTAATAGATAGGTCACTATGTGATGTTTTAAGATTGTCAAGTCTAAGGGTATTAGGGGTAGGATTTACTTGGTGTTTTGATTATTTTACTTTCAGATTGATAGGTGGATTAAGATGGTTTTTACTTGTTTGGAGGATACCTTTATTATATTGATTCTAAATCACTAATTGTAGGGATTTGCAATTCTCAAGTGGTGCCATGATGTTATGTGATACACAAAAATTACATCATATTTTTACTAGGTAGGTTTCCACCCCCTGGGATTATAGGGCTTAATCGGTGGTAGTGATATGATTGATGATTGAAAAGACTCTCAAGCATTGTGGTATAATACCTTAATGGAGCTTGTTGAGATGATGACCGTTAGTTAAAATATGATTTATTTTATAAGTTAATCTAAATAGAAACAAAATGAAATATTAAAATGTTGAATCTAGATATTTTATTTTATTGTTTGAATGTATTGAAATAATTAAAATAAGAGGGATATGATACTAACCTCAGTTTGACTTACCTTATTGTGTCTTTGGACTAAAATATAATGATGTGTAGACTAGGAAAGATGTGATAGGATGGCCTCAAAAATGGTATAAGTTGAGTATTTGACAAGACTAGGGTACCTTAAAGGATATTGGGGTACCCTTAGGTTCCTGGTATGTGATTTAGGTGTTTTAGTTTGTAGAAAAAAGTTTAGGACTGAGTTTGGCAAAGCCATAAGATCTTCACAATATCTTCATCTCTATCACACGGGTGTCACAATACCTTTTCTTGTGTCACTGTAAATGCAATGTGAAGATCCACCTATAAAACCCTATTCAAAGCATCAATTCCTAAGAAATAAAAATGCATATGAATAGGTCAGACTAACCTTAGCTTCCATAATGGTGGAATTACGACTAAGCATTGCACTACATTCCATACCCCATGTAGTTTTGTGTGTGTGTGCAATTTTATGCCTAGGATTCCCTAGCGCTAATGACGTAGAAGTAGGGGAAAATAACTAGATGTAAAAATGTAAATGGTGGATGGAATAGAAAGAATAAAACCCTTTCCCACTATGCTTGTGTGATGCAGATGTAAAAGATGCCCAAATGCAATCCCTTGCCTTAGTAGATAAATGCCCTTGATAGTAAGATGTCCACCCTAATATAGTAAGTATGTTATGTTTATATAGGGATCTCTTATTCAAATTTTGACACTAATGACCCAAAACACCAACTACAACCTAGGGAAATGCACAGGGTAAAAATAAAGACCGACCTCGAACAAAAAAATTAGGACCACAAATTATGAAAACAAGGGCACTGCAATCACAAAATGGGGCACCCCACCCTAGTATAGGACTAGAGATAACAATCATGTAAATTAAAAACATTGAGACTTGCTAAAAGATGACTGAAATTACATGACAGATGACAACTATACTAGACAAATAAAAATGATGACCACTAACTGATAATAGGACTAAAGGATGGGTCATTAGTGAATATTTTTAGTACAAAATATCCATCTATGAAATAATATACTTGGCAATATAAATGTAATAGTAAGTGCATGATTTTGTGTCTACATTTTCCTCCACTTTATGTTGGTGAGTGGAAAGCTCAATAACATAAAGTAGATAGAGATGCGTACTTGAGAAAAAGTCGGAGAAGCCCATGTTGTAGAAGAATGCACATATGTGTAGTAGAAGTGTGACGATAAAACTATAAAAGCGTGCCGAACCATGGATCAAGTGGGTTGATCCATGTAACGTAATGAAAAACATAAATTTTAAGATGACGTGTGCTAAATGAAAGTTATGATTAGGATTTATAATGATTTTGAACATAGTTTTTATGATGATTAGGTAGGTAGAGAGTGATCAGTTCCCAACCCGAACACTTTGTATACAAATGAATAATCGGAGGATTTGGGTGTCTTACCACCAGAGGAAGAGTGTAGGGAGAAAAGTGTGTTATTCTCCAATCTTTAACTACATCCTCAAGATCTAGCCATTGCAGATGGACTCATATCAAACTTTGAGATTTTTGGATCCAAACGATTTTGATTAAACAATTGAACCATATAGGAGTAATAGAGGAAAGGAACTCTTTCCCTCACTCCACGGGTGAAACCAAAATGTGAAAGCTTCTAATTTGGGTCATCTGGAAATGAATGTGATATGAAAGGGTGACTTCCAAGTTAGGTCGTCTGGAAGAAAACACGAGATGAAAGAGGTGGCTTCTAAGTTGGTTCATCTGGAAGTGAGCGCGAACATGTATGATGGCTTCCAGGTTAGGTTGTCTGGAAACAAGCGTAGAATATAGAATAAATTCCCAAGTTATGTCATCATGGGAAAGAGTGGTGAATATAACTCCCAATTGGGAGACCACTTGTAGATTTGAACTATATGATTTTTTATTTGAACGCATTGATTTTGATTGGTTGATTAATTGTTTTGATTTGTTACTCATGGAGATGTTTTTCTTAGGTTTCCCCCAGGTTGGGTCATTAGGGGAATTCAATAGAAATCATTGATATGTCACATGAAAATACTTTTAATTACTTGTTTCCCCAAGTTAGGTCATTAGGGGGAGGAATGATGAAATTTCACATTAGTAAAATTTGTATGCTTGTTGCTCCCAAGTTTGGTCATTAGAGGGAGGATTATTAGTAAGTTTCATATTTGTAATGTTTGAACACATTGTGATGTGAGGGGGTTTATAGGGGGACCCCCAATAATATTCCCCCTTTTAGCGAAAGGGCGGTGAATGAAAAGAACGAACGTTGAGCCGAAAGTAATAAGAAGAGGTGAAAACATGTATGTATTAAATGGGAGGCAATGATGAAGAGATAGAATATAGTCCAAATGCATGTAGTACAATGATAGGAATATTTATAAAAATAATGTCACAAATGAGGTGTAAATTGGAGTAAAAACACTCAAGATATGAGTGAAATGGTGTAGATTTTATTAGTTGTGGTAATAAGCGTGAAGTAAGAACCATAGTAAAAGTAGTGATGAAAAGTAAATATAAATAGTAAGGTAAAAAAGTATTTTATAATTTCATTTGTCTTTTGTGTGAGTGTGATATTGTACATGGGAGTGATTGAAGATGCCTCAAGTGAGAGCATTATGTCCTAGTCGGTTTAAGAGAGTGGAGACTTCCGTAGTGTCGCGTAAAATGCGAGTTGGTAAATGCATTATTTTTGCAAAATGTATGGTGTAATAGGCATTGTAGTTGAATTTTTAAAATTTTGAGGTTTTTCATTTTGTTGGCATTTTTGACTTGGACAAGAGTGGTGAGGGTGTTAGTTGACCTGGACCGGAGTTCTCAAAACTGGGCGCTAGTGTCCTGCTCTGGGCACCCTAATCCTGCATTTGGGTTCCCTTGTCCAAAATGTGTGTATTGAGTGGATAATTATGAAAAACATGTGTCTAGTATGTTGAATAAGTGTGTTTGGTTGTGTAGTGTGTTCTAACACCGCGTTTGTTGTTGTTTGGTGGTGTGCAGAGGGATATCCATTCATGGGAGTTCTATGGTGGCCATCATTTGAGCACATTGCTTGGATTGGGTTTGTTAGATGATGAGTGGGATGTGATGGACCGCACCATCCTAAGACATATAACATGGATGGGGAAATGCCTCATAATATGCCCATGTTGACTACATTGTGTGATCTTGATGATGTGCGATACATGCACATTTTGGTTTCCTACAGGGGAGATGACTATTACATTGGAGGATTTATATCACATATTTTGATTTCTAGTTGTTGGGAAGAGAGTATGAGTGATGGTAGTGTAGGATACATAGTGACAGATTTGAGGAGATACTTTGTGGGGACTCAAGAACTTATTGAGGCCCATATCGTTAGGATGTTATATTACGCTTGAGGTTTCCACTCTTGCAGAGGTTTATTACAGTGGTGATTTCTTCATGTTTAGCCATGGAGGGAGGAGGTGTCAACATCTTGTATAAGACTTATAACATATGTTAGAAGATATAGGAGAAGAGTATGAGAGATACGTGGGCATGATGTGTGTTGGCCCATTTATATAGATACTTGTATTGGTTTACGTAGAATGAGCATGGTGGATGGATAATATCCACCATACCGATGCATGTGTGGACATATAAGCACATATCTATATTGAGACTGATTATAGGGCCATAAGGAGAGTGGGCTTAGCCCGAGATATATGCTCGATGCTAGGTGGAAATTCGTAGTTGGAATATGGATAAAGATACCTTCAGGGAACTTATAGATAGGATGGGGCCCGAGTCGGTTATATGGAGGCCATACCATGATTATGGGGATGGCTCGAGGATGCTATAGAGTTGCGATGTATCCGGAGGACTATGTGGCTAGAGGACCACTTCCCAGGTGTGGTAGATATTTTTAAAGTTGAGAGGGTGTCACGACAGTTTGTGATGGCTCAAGATGTTCCTCCAAAGCCATATATATGTTTGAGGGCTATCAGAGCACCTAAGCGGACTAGTACTAGGCTAGGGCCCACATCGGAGCAGCTAGTTCAATCAAGGTTGGATTATGTGGATCCATCGATAGCGGGTATTGATGAGGATGATGTGGGTTGTCTTGAGGAGTATCATGTGTGGTGGGAAGTGCATTGGTGGGTATTATTATACCCTGTATTCGCAAGTCGTATGGAGCTACCACATGGAGGAGGAGGGGAGGGAGGTTTCCCGACCACGTAGGAGTAGTCGTGGTAAAGCGTAAGTATTTTTATATGCCTATTTGGAGTTTTATTAGATTTTCTACATTGTTATATACGTTCTTAGCTAATGTGTGGTTTTATGTTATGTTTTTAGGGGATGTGTATTGGTCATTGATAGTAGACACATTTATTCATACTTTGACATGAAATGTGCCGAATGATGTGTTAGGTGGAGGGATGCTAGAGCATGTTGATGAGATTACAGGAGAGTATGCCCATATCTTTGAGTAAGTGGTGATAATAGTGACAACATGTAAAGTTATTCTAAGTGAGAGGGACGAGACACATGAGGAGACCTGATGTGTCCAAGAGGTGGTAGGTGGTGCTCCCTTGGCCTAGGACATGTTTGCACAGTATGTGGACTTGCATCGTTAGTTTTCAGAATAGGATATAGAGAAGGTAGATAAATTCTGAGGCCACAAAATATGGTGTCACATTGGTAGAGAGGCATCTATTTCTAAGGCTCTCGGAGTACATGATATTGATAGTGATGATGAGGTCTGATTGGGATTATTATATATGATGTGGGGGCCTTGCCCCCCAGTTGTGAGAAATGTTTTGTGATGATGATTGTACTAGTGATGCATATATGGAAACCTATTTTTGATATATGTTAAATTTATGTTGGAATGTTTTGCCATTGTGATGTAATTGATGTTGTATGATTCTATAGTTATTTTCCTAGCATATGTATTATTTGTATGTGATGAGTATAAATTCGTATGATGATGTTCGTAGTGGTAGAAAAAAATGTGTATGGTAAATGATGATAATGTATATAATCGATGTAATGTGATTAATGAAATGTTTATTTAATAAAATGTGTAGCACGTAGGTAATGTAATTATTATAGTAGACTAGATGTGAAAATAGGAAAAATTTATGATATTGAAATGAATGTACCCTAATGAATGTGTGAGAATGGAATGTAGTCGTAGTAATTTAGGGTGATAAAAATAAGAGGGGGATTAAGGTTAACAATGCCCCCTAGCATGTGAATGGATAGGCTCATGTGATTAAGACCCCTCAGAGTCTGCAGTATGAGCGGCGTAAGCAACAGTGCATCATCAAGAAATGATTGAGAATGCTAGATGAAATGATGAATCATGTGATGAAATGTTCTCAAAACTAATCCCTCAACATTCATGTAAGAAACATAAGAACAAAAGTGTGTCATTGGGGGTAAGGTGATAATAATCACCTACCAAAGACCAAGATGATGTGTGGTGGTGGAAGCATGTGGAATGGATGCAATATGAGTGTATGAACCAAATGGAATGTCATGTGGAGTAACCACGGGATATGTAGAGGATGACGGAAATCCATGAGACATAGCAGTATGAAGTGGTGGATAACATGGATGTGGTGGATAACATGGAAATGATGGATGAGGTGGAGAACATGCATGTGATGGTGGTGAATGACCAAATGAATTGAGTACCCGAGAGAGAAAAATTAAGTGGTATATTCCTATGATGATGGGGTAAAGGAGATAGTGAGTGATCATGAGAGGCAAAGGAGATGATATCGATCTGCTAGTTTTTGTATTCTCTCATGTAGGGAAAGAAAATCACTGTCTCGATGGCTAGTGATGCGATGATAATTACAATAGTGTTGGTCATGCAAACATTGTAAGTGGTGTGGGGGATGATGCTGGTTGGAGGGTAACTAAATTAATCACTCATTGAGTAATATGCGTAGCACATCATGTGGTCGAGCATGAGGGGATAAATATAAAGGCTCTCATGATGGAGGTGGAGTAGTGGAAGTAGGAACTTGCTATGAAACCGAGAGAAGGATGGAGTGGTGGTGAAGGAGTGGGTGGAGCTTGTTTGGATTCTCAATTAGAGGTGTGAGTGGAAGACTAGAGGAGGGAATGGTCGAGAAACATGCGTAGGTTCAATGATATGTAAGGACAAAATATATTTTTCTAGGTCAATAAATTTATAGCATAAGAGAATGAATGACTCACAAGTATCATATTGTAACCTTTGCTTAAGTGGAGGAATGAGGCCACAACAAAAAATAAATTTCTTTTCTAAGTCACTAGGTTGGAATATGAGTTGGTGTATACAGGCATTAAACCATAAGATATAATCTTGGATAGGTTTAGAGGAGCCTTGATGTAAAGTAGGTATGTGGTCATAAGTAACTCTAGGGCCATTATTGAGAATGAAACGATGGAGGAAATCATCCTCCATGTCATAGAAAGTGCTAATGGACCCAAAGGGTAAATGGGTGTACCATTGTAGTGCCTCATCGTAAGACTATAGCAAAAGGCCTTAAGAAACAATTGATCATTAGAGTAAGTGGCCATAAGTGTACGATAATGTATGATATGAGCATGAGGGTCACCAATACCATCAAAACATGTGAAAGTGGGCATGATAAAGTCTTTAGGGAAGGCGGAATTATGAATATTTTTAGGAATAGGATTGCCATGCAAAGAATTGTTGTCAATAGAGGCATAATAGGATTTACTTTCTAAAGTGAGGGTATGAAATTGAGATTGGAGTTGTCCTATAACATGCATGAGAGATAGAATATCCTATGAGGGGATGGTAGGAGATGGAAATAATGTATTAAGTGGTTGAATTTTTCTATTATGAGTGATCATAGGGATGTCAAAAGGTGATACAATGGAATTTGATGTTAAAGGCACATTAGCAGTATGTGCCAAAGGAGCTAGAGTAGATGATGGTGAAGGAGCTATAGTATGACTAGTATCAACACAATCCCTAATAGGTGTAGTGAGCAAGGATGAAACTTCTATAGGTAAAGATGAAGTAGGATCCATGGATGGTGTTGGAATAGAGAGAGAAGAAGAAACAGATGGTGGTGACTCATGCACAATAGTAGATGCACCCTCAGGAGTAGACAACAATGGAGTGGGAGAGTCACACTCAATGGTATAGAAAGAAGGAGACTCATGATAATTATTAGGAGGAGATAGCGGTCCTAGAAAAATGTTGTTGTTATCAAAATTATCAATAAGATCATCAATGTAATATAAAGGAGAATGTGAGCTAGAATGAGATGTGGGAGGAGGACTATCAGAAGTAGTAGAAGACATAGGAGTAACTATAGCAGTAGGTGGAGTAGAAGAGGAGTCATGATGTACACCTGATTGTGGATCAATGCGTGATAAGTAATCAATGATAGAGTCATATAAAGCATTGGGTGGCATATCAGAAGGACTACATACAACTGGATGGCACGGTGTACAACGGGTGAATGTAATAGGGTCATCAACAAGGAAAATACCTATAGGATAATCGAAAATACTAGTTGGCACATGTTGTTGGCTTTCTAAGAGGGATTGTTGAGTATCATCGGGTATAGCCATTGGGGTGCCATACAAATATTTGAGCTCAACTATGTCGACCTCATCATAAATAGGATTGACACTAAAACGAGACATGACAAAAGAAAGAAATAATAACTATGTTCAACCACTGAGGTATCAAAAGGATCCAAAGGCAAAGTATTCGAAAGTAGGGTTCACCAAAATGATTAACTAAAATATGATTTATTTTATAAGTTAATATAAATAGAAACATAATGCAATATTAAAATAATGAGACTATATATTTTATATTATTGTTTGAATGTATTGAAATATTGAAAATAAGAGGGATATAATACTAACCTCAGTTTTCCTAACATCGTTGTGTGCTAGACTAATGTGAAAACCGATCAAGCTATGAGTAGATGTCCTCAAGAATGACAAAAAGTTGAGTATCCGACTAGACCGGGCACTGGAAGGATATTGGGGCACCCTAGTTTATGATTTGGGTGATGTAGTTTACAAAAATGTTAAGGAACCGAGTTTGAAAATGTTGTAATATCTTCCCAATATATTCATATCTCACACAGTGTCACAATACCCTTGCTTGTGTCACTATAAATGGAATGTGAAGATCAATCTACAAAACCATATTCAAAGCATCAATTCCTAAGAAATAAAAATGCATACGAATAGGTTAGAATGACCTTAACTATGACAATGGTGGACTTACAACTAAGTGTTTCACTACATTCTAGACCCCATGCGCTTTTACGTGTGTGTGTGTGCAATTTTGTGCCTAGGATGCCCTAACACCAATGACGTTGCAAGTAGGGGCAATAACTAGATGTAAAAATGCAAATGGTGGATGGAATAGAAAGAATACAACCCTTTTCCCCATATGCTTGTGTGATTTAGATTATTTCAATACAAAGTAGAGATAAAACAAATAAGAGGTAAGGGCGAGGAGGAATGCCTATGATAGTCGAATAAGTTGTGTGCTCGTTTAATGTTGACCAAGCTGATTGTGAAGAGCTTCCCTTTGGCTAGGAGGAATGAATTGAAATAGAACACAAGACCATAAGAGAGAATGAAACAATATAGGGCGGTAGATTGCCTAGCGTGTGCTAGATCCGAGAAGTGTGATACTTCCTAGAGAGGTTTTCAATCCACTTATTTAAACAAAAATTAATGTAATAACATGATTTAGGTATCTCATATAAAATAATAGACTAGATTAAGATAAATACTAAATATGAAAAAAAATCTAGTAAAGGAAAGGTGTATTTAGGTTTGACAAACATAGCAAAGGTATGGTAGAAGATCTGGGTGAGATTTGGTGAAGTTTGGGTTTGTTTTTAGTGAATAGGAAGCTCGCTGGTCTGAGACAATTTTACCAGACACAAAGACTGGTAACAGTTAGGCAACCAATGTCAGTACTAGTAAATGAGTGGCGTTGGTTGGGTGACCAGTGTTGATAGGGGAAATTAGCCCTACGATGTTGAAAGGTTGTGGTTTGGAGCTCTTTGTGATTGCACAAAGAGTGGGGAATGCTTAGGTACAGTGGTGGGATTTTTAAAAATACTCAAAGGTGATAAGACGAGGGTTTGGGTAAGCTATGAAGTTTTTTTTTGAATATGGCTGGATGGAGGTGTTGTGGGAGAGATATGGGTATGGAAAATTTTGGAAAGAAGCAGATAAATGATAAAAAAATATCTATTAAAACCAATGAAAAATAAGAAATATACTTACTTGTGAAATGGATATAAATGGTAGGAGGTGGTGATGGTTGCAAGAGAAAGTGGTCCTAAATGAATGTAGCAACAACGGGAAGACACGATGTTTCCTTTTGAGTGCAATGGAGCTCTGGATTAATCTATTGATGAATGGTGTGGTGTCTGAATGTTGTTAGGGTGTTTGGTATGTCACAAGATAAGCTGGGAAAACTCAAGAGCAAGGATGCATATGTCGCAAGATCTAGGAAAAAGATTTTGAACCTGAACAAAGAGTTAGGAAATACTATTTAAGGTAACAGATGTTGATTAGGTTACCGGTTTGTTGGTTAGAGAGAAAAGGTCATACTTAAAATAGCTTGTTTCTTCCCAATTTTGGCATGATTGAGAATTGAATCCAGTCAAGATTTTGGAATGACGCTAAATGGAGTGGTAAGATGGTTAGAGGAATGATAGTTCATTAAGGTTAGGGTTATATTAAGTCCTAGTTAGTTAAGGTAAGTGGGGACTTGGTCTAGGCTAATTAATATTCTTGAAAGAGGTCAATGGTGAGGTGGAGGGCTGAGGTAGCAAGATGAGGTGGAAATTAACTTAATTTAGGTAATTAACAATTATGTGAGGAGGGTTCATGGTTACGTGTATGTCGAATTAACTTATTAGAAGTGGCTTAGAGGGTTGTGACCCAATTTTGGTGTCTACATTTACCTCTTTTTTTCATATAGCTTGTATTGGTAAGTAGCGATGACCAAAACAGAAAGTGGTTGCCATGGGTAGAGGTGAGGTTTCCCTAGGTATGTGTGGTGGTGATCCCCCTCAAACTAGGAACTAATGAAGTAACAAACATAATCATGATAGGTTTGATAAAGTGGTAGGTGGTGAAAAATGAGGTAAGGTGTGGGTGTAGGATATGGTAATATCGGTGTAAGTAATAGGTGGGGGCATTCAAATGCGTGCACATTTTTAGAATGAAACAAGGCATTAGGCTAAAAACTCAAACACTCTATGTCATCAAAGGTCGATAATTTATCCAAATAAGGGCAATGTGGTCCAGGTATCCAATGTATAAGATACGGTCCTGGAAAAAAATGAGGCTATGTGTAGGAATGGGCATTAGGTAGGTTCTAAAGCACCAAAATGTTTGGTCTAGATAAGATAAACATCATGGCATCAAGAAAGGAAAGGTCGTTAGGCTAAACAACATGAGTAGTGTCATCACAAGGTACAACGAGTAAGTGAATTCAAGTGTCCAATGGGAGAGCTCGGGGTTAGTGTATAGGTCGGGACATGGGTAAAGTTGAGTTTTAGAAATAATATTCCACTGGAGTATAATTAGGGAGGTGATTAGGCTAGTAGGTGAGATAATATGCATGTGGTAAGTTTCGGTTAGAATAAAATGACATTATTGAGCAAAGATTTGAGGAATATGGCGGGTCGGTTTGGCAAAGATATATAGGTAAAGTTGGGTTGTCGAAGGTATATAGGTAAGGGCTAACATGCCCCATATTATCCGTAGGGAGGTGGTAAGGTGGTGAGGTTGGTAGGTGAGTTGTTAGGGTTGGTTTGGGTTAATTTCCAAATTATTGTTTTTATGGAAACTAACGAACTAACTATATTTATGGGGGAAAAATGGTGGGGAAAGAGTGATGGAAAAGAGTGGTTGAGATAACCTCATAAGACCCCATGCCCTCGAATCCCTGCCTATATAGCCCTACAAAAAGGGGCCTTGGGCCGATGTAGTTCTCCCTTTGGATAGGGAAAAATAAGATTTTTGTAGATAAGTTAGTGAGTTTAGATAAGGTAGGATGGGCAAGGTAGATTAGGTCGAATTTATTGTGGAAAATTTGTTTGGGTAAGGCAAAATAGATAAGATAGATTTGGTAAGGTTGATTGTATTTTAGGCTTGTTGGGTAAGGTAGAATAGGTAAGGCAGACATGGTAAGATTGATTGTGTTGAGGTTGATTGGGTAAGGGAGATGTATGATGGTATTTGATTAAATGTCCAAAGGTAGATGATGGGTATAGGTAAGTGAGATAGGTGTATGTGAGATGAAAAATGATCCTAGATATTAGATGCCAAAGGATGCATCCTATTGAAGAATCAATAAGTAAACAAAAGGGTGAACCGAAAAAGAGGCAATATGCTCCAGAAGTGGTAAGGACCATAATGGGCATACCAAAGATAGGCTTATGAACATAAAACCCTAGAGGCATTGCATGATTGATAGTTCTAAGGGTGAAAGAAGTTACATGATCACAAAGTGTCACATTTGCACCACGTCCCTTGAGTAGGTAAAATAAAATAAAATAAGGTAAGGTGGAGTGGTTTTTGTAGCGTAACCTTGTTGTGGGACAACATGCCCCTTCTGCAAGATACCCAAAACTAGAATAGGCAAGTCCATGACCAAAAGTTTGTAGATGTTTCTTGATTTTTTGTTTTTTCTAGAATAGATTGATCGATGTCGAAGTCTATGTGGGATGAATAGAATATATCTTTTATGTCTTCAAGAAGTTGATCGGTGTATAAAGGTCCAAGATAAACTTGATTTTCTTTTACGAGTAGTCTTCTTTTTTGATAGAATAGATACAATATTTTTCTAGCTTTTTATAGTCTGTCCTTCAAGGGAGCAAACTACTTATAGCAAAAGAGAGAGATAAAGATGTCCTTTTGAGGGAATCATTTTATTTGGAAGAATTTTTACTCAAGGAGTGGAATATTTAGTATCCCATATATTTTTGTATCATTTTTGGACTTTAGGTCATAGACAAAACTATAAAGGAGTATATGCCTCTTGTATCAAAACAAAACTATAACACGAAAAAATTAGCTATGAAAGAGGGGTTTCAAGTGATAAATGACCATTGGATTCCATACTGAAAAGGAAAAAAATTATCCATGAGAATCATGCCATGAGTAGATCTATGGTACTCAAATTCAAGATAAGGATGAATGGTGACAAATAATCACACAATTCTATTTAAGTCACTAGTCCTTGAAATAGGTGGGTGGAAGAAGAGGTTCACTCAAGGGATGAACATATAAGTGACATAAAGTGATGTAGTAATTTATTCAATAGTAGAACAATAGAAGATGCAATGCATTAAGGGGCTCAGATTTTGGTTTACCCTTAAGAGAAGATAAACAATAAGCTCTTGATCCATAGATATGAGTAATGATATAAGGTCCAAGCCAATTAGGAGAAAAATTTCCTCGTTTACTTTTCTCAGCTGTAGTTACATGTTGATTTTCCTTGAGGACAATGTCATTGATCTTGAAATTTTGTTCATGAACACATTTTTCATAGGCACATTTGACATGTTTTTGATAGATTTGAAGGTGGTTGAGAGCATTTAAATGATATTCATCCAATAGTTCAAGTTGTGCCAAACGTTCTTGGTAGAAATCTTCATCGGAGAGCATATCCTTAAGTGATATATGAAGATATGGAATTTGGACTTTGAGACGTGAGGACAACCTTTATACCATAGACCAAATAGAATGGTGTGGCATTGGTAGAGGTACCGATACTAGTGCGATAAGACCATAAGGTTAAAGGAATGTGCATGTGCTAGTCCTTATCAATTTAGTCAATGAATTTCATAATAATTTTATTTAGGGTTTTGTTGTAAGATTCATCTTGGCCATTTTTCTGTGGGTAATAAGGTGAAGAGAAACTGAGTTGAATGCCAAGTTTATCACACAAATTTCATAGGTTTTTTTTAATTGTTTTCCATTTTTAGTGATAAGGTGATGACAAACACAAAAACGACAAATGATATGGTGATTAATGAATTCCACTATCTTTTTCAGATTTGGTTGAAATGAGAGGAATGGCCTCCACCCACTTTGTGTAGTTTTGGTTTTTTTGATGATCCATTGATGACGCCGAGAAGAATGAGTGTTAATCTCTTCGATGAGATATAAACCCCATTGAGATAAAGGGTAAAAGTCTTGGGTGACTTGTAAGGTGTGACGTAGGGTATGGTGAAGGTTAGCATGCTGCTCACACTTCACAAAACACTTTCCATATTCACAAAATCTTGATTAAGGGTTGGCTAGTAACAAACAAGGAGATAGATACATTTAGCGAATCGAGGCCAATGAAATGATTCCAAAAAAACCCCATCGTGAATCTCCTTGATGGTGTATGGGATTTCAAAACTTGTAAGGCATCGTAGGAGGATACCGTCAAAGCCACGTTTATAGAGAAGACCCCCATGATAACATAGTGAGAGAAACTTTTGAGTAAGGCATGTTGTCCATTACGAGTGAGATTTGGAGGAAGAATTGAAAGGGAAACATAGTTAGAAAATGGCTTATACCAAATGTCACGTGGGTTGGTTTTGATTCTTCCCAAAAAATGTAATCCACTAATGAGATAAGAGGGTGACTGGAACCTTTGTCTGTGACAATTATTTTAGAAGTCTCGAAGGTGAGGAAAGTATTTGTGAGGTAAGGCAAGCCATGGTATCTGCATGAATTTTTAGTGGATCACATAGTAGTTTGAAATAGGTAGGTGTCAAACGTGGTCAAAAGTATGTTGAAACGATGCTTATACTTTTGAAGGATCTCATTACAAAACTGGTACAAATAATTGACTTGGTTCATGACTAATTAAGAATCACCAAAAATATTAATGGTTTTAACATCTAAGACGATGGAAACACGAAGGCCCAAAACAAGTGCTTCATATTTGGAGATGTGGTTGGTGTAGTCGAAATCAAGTTTGAAGGATAAAGGAATAGGATCACCATCAAGAGGAATAAGGATGACCCCGGCATCTCCCCACATTGAAATTTAGAACCATCAAAGAATAAGGTCATCTGGTAAATGATGTCATCCAAGGAAAGAGTAGGAATGGATTCATCAAGAAAATCAAAGTTAGAAGATTGATTTCCAGGAAGAGGAGCATTTGCAAGCTAATTTGCAATGGTTTATCCCTTGAAAAAATTTTGATGAATGAATTATAGGTCTAGGTCTGTAAGAAGCATGAGCCAATGTGTGATGCATTGGTGTTGGTAATGCTTAGCATACATGTAATGTAGGGGTCGGTGTTGGTAACGAAGAAAGTTTTGTGGTTAAGTACGTAATGGTGAAATTTGGTGGTGACAAAGACTAAGGCTAAGTAAAGCTTTTTGGCATGATTATACCTAGTATCATAGTCTAAAAGAGTATGGATTATGTAATACATCCCTTGCTACCTATGTTACTCATCGTGATGAGCGAGCATGGCACCCAAGGAATAATCGGTGATAGAAAGGTAGAGGTAAAATTTTTTGTTATCTTTAGGTGAGATGAACACAGGTGGCTGAAGAAGGTATTCCTTCAACTCTTGAAAGGCTTTGTGGCATGCATCATCCCAATTAAAGGAGACATCATTTTGAAGAAGATGATGAAAAGGGTGACATCGGTTAGAAATTAAGGAAATAAAACATCGAATGGATTGCAATTTAACTTATAAACTATGAAGCTATCAAAGGTTAGTAGGTGGAGGCATCTCGAGAATAGCCTTGATTTTGGTGGGATCAACTTCAATACCCCATAAAGAGATGATGAAACCAAGGAGTTTTCTAGAGATAATCTGTAAAGAGGCACTTCTTTGGCTAAAGGTGAACATAGTATTGGATGAGACAATCAAACATGACTTTAATAACTACAAGGTGTTAGTCCCAGAAACTTGGAATTAGTGAGAAGGTCATCGACATAGTATTCCATTATATCATGCATGATATCACGGAAGATATAGGTTATAGGACACTCGTAAGTGGGTCCAATGTAATTCAATCTAAAGGGCATGACCCGATAACAGAAGGTCCCCCAAGGGGCGATGAAGGTGGGTTTGTGTTGATCTTCCGGAGTGAGTAATATTTGATTATAACCTGAGAATCCATCTATAAGATATAACATATCATGGTTGGCTGTAAGATCAATGAGTTGGTTGATGCTAGACAGAGGAAATTCCTCCTTAGGGCAAGAAATGTTAAGATCACATGAATCTGTGTAGATGCAGAGTACCCCTGTCACTTTGGTGACAAGAACAATGTTAGAAATCCATTATGGATAATCAATGGGTAGAATTAAGGAAACAAAAAGAAGGCACTAGAGTTCTTCTTTCACAAGAAGGGAAATGCATGGGTGCATTTTTCATAGCTTCTATTTCATAGGTTTGGCATTAAGGATAGTCACGATATTAGGTTCAATCTGGGATATCAGTGTAAGACCAAGAAAAAGCGTTTCTATGATCTTGGAGGAAAGAGGTGAAGGCTTCATGTTCAGTAGAATCTAAAGATTGGCCTATCTTTAGAATTAGAGGGTCATCTTAAGTGTGAATGTTGATCTCTATGGTCAATTCATTCAACATGGTTTGTGTCTTAGAAGGTAATGACCGATGAATATAAGAATCATCTACACCTAAATAGGTGAGAATAGAATCATCGTCCTAACATTGAATGACATTTATGGATGGTGTATCATCATCAATCATGTCGGGATAAAGGAAAGGAAGGGAAGAGTGAGCCTTGCCATCATGTTGATAGGTCAGAGGTCCTAAAGAAACAATGTTCATGAATTTTTTTTTAGGAGGGATGGATTTTAGATCCATGGACTCCATGGGTGAAGGAAGTGTAGTAGGTGAGTGAGGTGGGGAAAATTTATCTTCCTCTACGAGGTCGATTCAATCCTTCTTATAAGGAGATTCCTTAGAAAATATGAGACTGCTTTTGGTCTTTTTGTTTTCAGTTGTGCAAGGTATGACTATGTGACAACCCTGCTCATAAAGACCAAAGCCAAAGCCTTTCCGTGCACATCAATGAAAAAAGTATGGAAGAAGCGGCGATTGGTGAAATATTGGAATTCGGATGAGAATGGTCGGTTTGGGTAGGTGGTTCAGGAGAATATGAAGAAACTTCAAGTCCCCCATACATCAAGTTGGTGCGAAGGTGGGGTGAGCTATATGGAAAAAAATTCCTACCCGATGGTCATAATGTGGGTGTTGGTGAAGGATTTTTACTCTTGATGAGCAAGGAAAGTGTCGATGTTGTTGAGGAGGTACTCCCCCAAGGTAAGGCGTTGAAAAACACCCCTTGCCAAGGGGTCGAGGTAGGTACTTAGGTATTGGGGATGGATGAGTCACTCAAAGTTTGAGAAGGGTCATCATTCGCCACCGGTGAAATAGACGGGTTAAAAGATGGGATAGCTTTGGAAGTTGTAACAAAGGTATAAATAGATTGATTGGTTGTGGAAGATGTAATAACAGAAGTGAAAAATGAATCGAGAGGAAGAAGATGAAGTGGCACAGGTGGTGTTACACCTAGTTTTTACCACAAAAATCAAGGCACACTGACATGTCACTCATCCTGAACTGAGGACTCACCCAAAGCGTGCAAGGGTACCAGGTCCCTCTTTATATAATCTGGTCCATAATGTTAGCATGATTGTATTTATAATCTAGATCCATAATAGATAACAAAGTATTCCATAATCCATAAACCATATCTAGATCTTAAGCATATGAAATAATAACTAAAAAATCACTATAATCAATTTTATCTTGCAATATCCCGGTTCGATTACATCTAACACTAATATCCATCCAATAAGATCCATCATATTACGTCTTTGTAAAACACCAAAGCTTCATACATATATAATCTAGTCTCTATAGTCATGCACGCTAGTAAATCATCAACATAACTCTACAATAAATGGTATATCTAAACCCGTGCGAATCAATACATATTTATAAGGGTGGGGAATTTCCCTTCACCACCCATGCACCTTCCCAAAATATATTACGTGTTAATAATAGACATACACCCTTACACGAGGATATAAAAGCATGAAAGTGTTGATAATAGATTATCTACTAGAATAACTATTGTTTAATCCTATTAATAGATACAAAGCTATGCATGGCTCTTGATCTTCTACTCGTCCAAAATATTATTCATGTGCTCTCCAAGTCTTCTAAAAAGTGTGCACTACACTCCACATCCAAAAATAGCCCTCACGCTAAAAATGGCTAAGTCCCGATCCCGTGCATGCCTGTTCTATTTTACTACCACGCGTTCCTACATTTCTTGTCTCTGCGCACCCAATCCCTTTTGATATTTCATACTCAAGTTGTTTTTGTCTTCCCAAAATTACCCCACACTAATTTTATTTCCATCCTCGAAAATGGGTAATCATAACTTATCTCTCTAAGAATAACAAATAAAGAATGAAAGAATACATGAAGTATTTATCCAAAAATAATGAAGGACTACTCGGTGACTTGGTCTTCAAATGACAGATTAACTCTAGATATTTGTTCTTAATATCTACCTCCAAGTCATTCCAATCACTCAACTCTTTACTAGTTTTATTTGGGATGTCGCCAAGAACTGACTCCATTTCATCAATTGTCATATTCTCACCTTCATTTTGTAGTATCCTTAAAATATTGGATAGGTTTGACATCATCCCTTCTATGAAATCCATTTTTGTGCTATCAGTTTACCAATATCCTTTATGTTATATTTGTGTGGCTCCCGAGCTTCTGCAAGTGCATCGCAATTTTCGTGACCAAAGACAGTCTTTCCACACGTCTAAGCAATTCATTCTTCATCACCTTTAGGACCTCATTCTCTTCTTAAGGGCCTTTGTTTTAATAATTACATCCAAGGACACGCACAAGTTAATCACTAAATATTCCTTTTTCATCTCGTCCTTAAATCTTCCTTTTTCATCCTCCTCTAAAATTAATTAAACTGCTTGTCAGTGTGCAGATAATGAAGAGTGGAATAGACATCTTTTGGTATCTTATCTTACAAATCAGGTCACTTCTCCATAACCTCATCAACAATTTGTTTGGCCATCTTAAGAACCCTCTGCATTTTTTCCTTGGCCTTATCCTACTCATCAGTGAGGCGCTTGATTTATGTGTCTTTATCCTTCTTTTCATCCAAAATTGCTTGAATGGTTGTCGCTTTATCAATATTACAAAGGCACAACTCTATAGACACCCCCGAATAGCACATTACTCACATGTTCATCTGAGAACTGTGTGGGATTGATAGTAATATGGTGAGTATGTGGCACCATTTTCATCTTATGCGACACACATGGATCCTCATAAACATCAAAATCAGGCTAATCCATATGATTTTACATACTCCACGATAAGCATGTTTACGAGTGTGCGTTATTTCCATTTCTAAATCCATTAAGTCCCATCCATATAACTACTCCTAGGAAAATTATTTTGAAACCAAAGTGCGAATGATCTTAGTCACATCATCAGTGTATCCTAGGTTTCGAGTTCTCACCACACATTATTCTTTGTTTTCGTTGGTGCACTCTCCCATGTTTTTTTGTGCGGTGGTTCTTGCATCCTGCTATGCCTTAGCACCCATGCTCGTTCTACATCTTCTCCTTCCTCATTTTCTTTCTTTGTGTGTGTAGGGCACATTATAATCTCATTATCTCCACCAACACTACTTTGATCTCTAGTGGGTTCCCGGCCACTTATACTTAGGCTAAGCTCCTCATATATTATTCTCTCACCTATCCCTTCATCTTCTTGCATTTCCAGGCTTGGAGTAGCCACATCATCCTGCGTGCTTTGTCATGTGGGCTTCTCCTCCTCTCTATATTTAACTCGGTATGTATTTGTGACACTTCTTCCTTTGTTATTCAACATCCTTCACCGGTGTTACACGCGGTGACATCCCGACTAGCTATGATGTTCCAACGCCGGTATCCCTAGATGTACACCTTTTGCACAAAATCCTTTGTGTGTGGTCTAGCCCTATGTTTTTAGCTTGTCAAAACCTAGTTGTAACTCTTCCTTATTCAACCCTAATCACACGAATCCTCCTCAAATCACATACACCAACACCAAAATTAGAATTCTGCACCAAATGATAATAATAATGTGCTTCAATCCTTCTCGACTCATAGATCTATAGATTACTCTTTGTCCTTAGCTCTTCTTTGTAATTCAAACTTGGTAGCTTCAACAATGCAAGGTAAAAATGATGTTGTGAACAATAACCTTATAGTGAATTTCAAAATTTCTCCATATTAATTGCTCCCAACCACCATCGTACACAACATTAATGACGCACTTTTGTGCATTTCTACACCTCACATTTTCACAATGCCAATTTTCACGCCTCAATCATAACCTTCTAGCGCAGCCAATACTTATTTTCCATAGATCTCCACTACCCATGCTTCCCTACGTCGAAGTACCTATCCAATGTGACTCTTCCCAAGTAGTCCCGACTTTGAGCAATCTCCTTGAAATTTATTTTCTTTTCTAAACTTCTGTTAATCCTCCTTTATCCACCCCAGACTAAGGGTATGTGTGATCCTCATGCATGAAAAACTACAATAATAATCAGCTTCCACGCTCATAAGTGCACTTATTACACAAAACACTGAACTAAATTGACAAAGAATTACAACGTTGAAAGGAAACACATATAAAATAAATACATTAAGGGAAACCTAATCTAAGTGGAAATACTACCTTATTAAACACACTAAGAAGACTTATTTATAGTAGGGCTTCATCCCACTCTCGTTGAAGTAACCAGAAATTGTGTTCCATCTAACACCTCTAAATGGCAAGCACTGAATCAAGTATATAAGTTATAATATACGGTCCCAAAAAATGCACCTTAATATTTCTAGGGTGGTGTACAAATTTTTAATCATACGAAGTACCATTTTCCCAACCTCAAGCTTAGTATCCTTCTTTGTGCCTATCATTTCATGCCTTCTTCCTAACATTTTATTTCTTCTAACTTCAACGTGTTATAACATGCCTTTCTATCAATTGCATCAGTTTTTAATTCATTCCTCAAGTGTTTGCTCATCCGCTAAACCTCCTACATGCATAATACACAGAGAAGGTAACATGAATTCCACTAGTAGAATAGCCTTTGTGCCAAACACCAATTGAAATGGTGTTGCTTTATTCAACCTCTTGTAAGCTATCATGTATTCCCAAAATAGAGAAAATATTTTATCATCCTAGTATTTTCTTTCAACATCACATATTTTGTCAAGGTTTGGCTCAATATTTTGTTAAAAGCTTCAACAATTCTATTTGACTAAGGGTGATAGGGTTTTGTCTTATGATGTGCAACCATAAATTCATCCAATAGGATCCTGATGGTTTCATTAAGAAAGTGAGTGCCCCTATCACTTGTTAAAATTAAAGGACAACCATACATGTTGATAATATTTTCCCATAAAAACCTTGTTTTCATAACTATTATGTAATCCCTTGTAGGTGGTGCATCTTCCCACCTTGTAAGATAATTTGTACAAGTGATAATATAGCATGATCTTGTCTTGCATACAGGTGGGGAAAAAGGACCCAAAAATTCAATTTCCTACTTCTCAAAAGGTTGTACGCTAGCAATGGGCCTCAAAGGAATTTCATCTCTATGCCCAGGATTTCCAAGGCACTGATAATGGTCACATGCCTTACAATTTTTTTGCAATATTTGTATAAAATTTACCACCATAAACCTATGAGTAAAATATTATGTGTGGTGGCATCTCCTACATAATTTCCTCCTGCGCAATACCGCCATGATCCTCCTCATAATTGTCTCATGATCATGCTCAAGTACACACCAATGCAAAATTTCATCCCGAACTAGCTTATATATAGTCAATATGTATGGCGTGGTGCAGATAACAAGTTGTTTCTTTTCAAAGCCTTCATTCCCTTATGTGCCACTCTTGTACATAGAAATACAACAATATCCTCCAAGTCTGAGGGTGCGTGGTTTATTCTAAACAATTGTGCATCCGATATTGTGTCCTCAATGCTCTGCACATCCTCTCCTAAGTGAATCCTTGAAAAATGGTCCTGAAAATAATTTCTCTTGCTTGGGCTTAACCACCACTATAAAGTTAAACTCCTAAAATAATAGAATCCAATGGCATATACACCCTTGTAAAATGGGCTTGTTGACTAAGTACTTCAATGCCATAAGGTTTGTATAAAATATGAATGGTGTAGCTAGTAAATATTTTCAAAACTTATGGAGAGTGTAGATCATGAGACAAGGTCTCGCTGTTTGTGTAGTTGTGTAATTTTGTTCTATTGAAGTCAATGTTAGGAATTTATAAATATTATTGTGAACATTAGAGTTGTGAGAGTTATATTTATATTAGATAAATATAATGGGAGAGATTTAGGGAATAACAACTCACGTATATGTGATTGTTTGTAAGAGAAATAATAGGGATTATAAGAGAGGATCATGGAGAGATAAGATGAGTTGTTGATAGGATTTGACTCCACCATTGTAGGGAGAAAATCCTTATAAATAATTGTAATCTCTCACTTATAATAAATCCCAAATTAATTCAAGTTGTATTATTATTCGGTGTTTTATGTAATTCTGCAGTGTTTAATAGTTAACTTTCTACTCACAAGGCAAATAGGATGACCAACAATCCATTCTCTAGGATGGGATGGTACCATGTCAATGGCCATTCTAGAGGCATTGATATGAACGTGAAAAGGTTTGGATTGTGAAAGGAAGCACAAAATAGGCGTTGTAGTAAGCCTTTCCTTCGAGTCTCAAATACACGATGTTGTGCTTCACACCAATAAAACTTGCCTTTAAATTTCAATAATTCCTCTTGGGGCATAGAAATATTAGCATAACATTTGATAAAATTTCTGTAATAGCCCGTGTGCCTAAAAAAATATGCACCTCACTTTAGCTAGTAGGTTCCTCTACACCCAAAATTATAGCAACCTTGGCGGGATCCACTAGTAAGCCCTCCTTACGATGATGTGTCCTTGAAAAATTCCAAAGGGTGTAGCAAACACACACTTCTTAATGTTTAAAGAGATGCTCACTTGACAACACCTCTCAAACATCAACCTCAAATTATCACAGTGATCCTTTACAAGCCCATAGACTATCCAATCATCCATATACGATTGTAAGAATTTATGGATAACATCCTGAAATGCTTATACCACTATGTGCACAAAATATTGTAGGTGTATTCTTTAATCCAAACGGCATAACCATGTATGAAAAAATTCCACACTCAGTGGTAAAAGTTGTATTTTCTTGATCCTCTTTTCCTATCTTCACCCGATGATACCCATAAAATCCATCAATGAAGGAATAATTCTTGCATCATGCAATACCTTCCAAGATTTCCACAGTAAATGGTGCGGGGAAGGGATCAATTACACATGCAACATTTAACTCCTTCTAATCCACAAAATTTCTAATTCTACCATCTTTATTGATGTTGATCACCATATGGCTAACCCATTATGACTCCTCGATGTGCACAATGATCCCAAAATTTAGCATTTTGCAAATTTCTTCCTTTACTTTGACGTGCAAGTTAGGGGTCATCCTGTAATGCCTCTTTCTAACCTAGTGTACACCTTCCTTCACTTGATTTTAATTTTTCCCAAAATTCATTTACCCCCAAATTCATGATAGCCTCTAGGAATAGGTCCTGGAAGTCACATAGTAGCTTTATGATTTTAGCAACCTTAGAGCCATACCCGTAATATCCAATGATGGATTCCTTAGGTTCAGTATCCATTCAAATATTACATTTATTAGTCTTCATAGGTTCATGGTAGGCACATTCGCTTTCATCTACATTGTCTAGTACCTCACACGTACCCTATGTGTGCTCAACATATAGATTCTCTACTTCTTCATCATCAACTATGTAGACCATATTTCCATTTTATCTCTCTAGGTAGGCATGCCTAAACTATTTAGCATCTATCCCTTCCTCTTCAAAGTGTTCCTCCAGGTCCACTCACATAACAACTCTTGAATGAATTCCTCAACATTTGCACTATCTCCCGAGTTTAGGGCTTCATAACCTATAACGCCTCATTCAAAAAGGTTTAATGGAAAACTAGTCAAAGGTTTGAATCATACCTATTGTCAGCTCCTACCAATTTCCGTTTCTCTATTCAATTTTACACAGACATACCTTGCGTGCACTCGTAGCCTCGTAAAGTGAAATAGAACTTTTGCACCCATAACGAAGGTGGTAAAACTTCCTACACCTCTATCTAGAGTCTATCACACTATTGAACGTGGTGCTTAATAGGTTCATTACCATGAAACACATAGATCTTAGTAGGTGCATTGCTCCTGTGAAATATAGTAGATAAGGTGATTCTCACCTCTCGTCACTCCAAAATATTATCCCTATGAACCATCCACCAAAGACGTTGTTATCCTATGCATAGTATAAATCAGCATATTCCTAATTTCAATTTGATAGTCCCACTAAACTTCCATATCATGTAGGAATAATTCTACAATCTCATCACCAATGTACCATGGTATTTGGCTACTTCCCAAGCACTCTAACATAGCGCAACCTACTCATGCTCGTAGTTGCACTCATTACTATGCGCCTAACCATTTCATAAGTTCCATGTGCCTAATTGTCACATGTAACACTTGTATTATCACTCATGGACTATGCATCATCCCATTGGAGAAATCCTTCCTTTGATGGCTCAAGAACTTCTAGATCTTGAATGGTGAAAACATAAATTCTATTCAAGTCTTCTTCACTTAAGGGCTCAACATAAGGTGAAAATTTCCTATCTGACAAGGGAATAATGATGTGCTCCTCCTTGTTCTCAAAACTGATATACCCCTTATTGAATAATAGATCATCATTGTTTGCATAAACCAAGGGTTCCTAACTAGTGCTGGAAAACTATCTACTTCTATAAGAGCCAACACTTCAAAGTCTCCAGTAAACTCAGCCCCTTATATAGTAATAAACACATCCTTTAAAAATATGATAGATGTAACCTTCATTTTGTTTTCCATGAACAAAACATTCAAAGATGGTTGTAATGGTGGCCTGCCCATCCGAACCCACATGTAAAAGTGAGTACATTTAATTTTGTGTCTATGTCCATCAAAATATAACTTAAAATACAACCATCGAAAACAACATTCAAAGTTATCTCTATATCGATATCCAAACTATGAGGTGGGAGGTTAGCAAAAAAATTTGCCTCTCATGTTCAATCCCATCATGTGGAGTATTTCATTTTAACCAATTCCCTAACAAAGGAATAATGTTATCTTGGTGCTGCATCTTGCAAACCTCCTTTAAATCATCAACATCTATTTGATGGAGCTCAACTAATTAATTTTGTTCTAACTTCTACGAATGTTCCTTCAAACATTGTATCTCACCCTGCAAATTTCTAATCACCTCCATGGTTTCTTGATAAACCTCCTTCTAATGCATAGGGTCTAGATACTTTTCATGTAGAACCTCCTCCTTAGTAATGACAAGATTTGATTTTGGATCTTCTCTAGTGCACATAGCCTCTGCGCGCGTAGTAACCTTCATAGGTACTAACTCAAGATACGACTCTAACTTTGGCATCCATTGATCTTCCATGGTAGGTAGTACTCTAACCATCCCTATGCCCTTATTCTCCTACTTGTGTTTCTTTCTCAAATGTTCATATAAATCCAAACACTCTTCATAGTTATGATTCTTTCCACATAAATAACAAACAATGTTTGTGGACACTCACACCTGTAATGATAAGGAGATCCACATGTATAACAAGTTCCATGAGGGAAATCACTTCTTCCACCGCCGCGACCTCGGCCTCTCGAATCCTCCTCGGTAACCTTAGACTCTACCATGCCTCCATCGATCACCCTTCATTATGATTATGGTCATGATGCTCACCTTTCTCCTTAGAGTTGTTTGCAATTCTAGTATGACGAACACCAATATCAATGACATCATGGATCTAATCAATCAACCTGTAATCCTTAGTATCATGAGTGGATGACTTACAAATCTTGTAGTAAGAGGACATGTTTTTCCTTATCTCATTTTGGAACAAAGGGCATCTACTTGAACTGTGATCTAAGTAACCGATCTCATAATCCAAAGACTAACAAATAGTGCAATGATCTACAAGGGAAGCTATCCTTAGTATGCCCCTCTACTTCACAATATGTGCACCAAATCCCACTACGTGTCTCATGCACTTTGAATTAGCTGATAAATTCTCTAACTATTTGGCCATTTATGCAATATTTGCCTCCAAAAATGGACTTACTCCTGTGTCTACACTCCTTACTTCCTTAGCATGCAAAGCTACTTCAAGTGCGTCATGCGGGTTCATGTAAGTTTTATTTGAAAGTTCCCTTCGAAAGGTGTAATAAGTCCTCTAAAAAACCATTGAGCATGTTGGATCACATTTATGTCATAATATAACTTAGACAAAAGGGTTTTGAACCGTGCATCATATTCCCAAACACTCTCAGTAGTGCCTTGCTTGATTTCCTTCAGAGTGCTAATGCTCTTCTGCTCAAATTCAGGGATATAAAAATCTTTCAAGAAATCATCCCACAATGCGGTATAATCTACACAAGTGTAGTTAGGGTCAAACTTTCTGTACCAACTATGTGCATGCCCTTGCAGTGTAGTTATAAACTGACTTGTCTTGCACTCTGGAGCCATAATTGTTTTCATGATTCATATTATCTCACACATATGTACATGCTTTGGTGCATCTTCAATGCCTCTATATTCTAGCAGATGGAGAGACATTTCCATATAAATTTGAATGGGCTAGTGTAGAGCGTACCCACCAGATCTAGAACATATATTCCCTCCTATGTTTCCTCCATCCCCGATCCTCTAGATCCACCAAAGACTGAGCCACCGACTCTCCGGATCCTCCTCCTCTTGAAGTAGGCAACATACTAGAGGATGCACTACATTGTTTTCCCATAGTTGTGCTAAATTAAATCCCCACAGCCTATGAAGTTGTGCTACTTCCATATGTTATGCCAACATTTTGTACTCAAGATGCACTAGAAAAGATACCTCTAAATAAAATAGATGATGATTGCGCCATACGATGAATAAACTACCCGATTCACTCTTGAATTTGACTGTAAATTAAATCTATCTATTGTAACTCTCTTGCCCAAACTAGCTTGTTTGTTGTTAACTGTCGTAGAATCTAGAAAACCAAGTGCAAGGGATAGGTCACTAGGTAGGTTTAGATGCATTCCCATGGCCCATGTCATCTCTACTTTGGTGTATTCTCATATGAGGTGAAGAGTGTTCCCTACCATGCTTTCCCAAATGGGGGTTTTAGATGCTCGACTCCACGTATTTTACGTGATACCTAAATCCTCCATGATTCATCTCTCTCTACAACACCATTCTTTCCGCAATCTCTCGCCGCCTCAACAAATCTCTCTCATGTGATTAATTAAACTTAAGCCAACTTTCTTCTCTCTCGCTACTAGGTCTGCTATCTTTTCCAATCTGCTCTCGCCTCTGCGCATGGTGGAGTTTAGCTAGCTATAGGATTTTCTTCTAAATCCGTGGTTATGATCAATATTTTAATTGCTAAAGGGATACTACACAAATATGATCCTCTGGAATAGCATAAGAACTGGAACTTAGAACCTCTGGATAGGAATATGTGGAAGTTTCATATTCTAGTATATAATTGTTCGGAACACCATAAAACCAAACATCCATAGAGAACATCCAAATTATATTTGCATCATACAAGGCATGGAATTATTCATGCATCCAAAAAAGTGTGTGAAACCTCTAATTCCTCTTAGATGCATAAGCAACCACCACTCGTAGATCTCTATAGGAAATATAACAAATAACATTTCATAAACCTTGTCATATAGATTCTATTCAACCCACACACATGCATTAAATTCAGGTCCCATGTTAAATTTGTGAGCATACTCTTCCTCTAGATCATCTAACCACTCTTCAATACTTACCAAGGTTAACTGATATGTCTTCATCTCACAACATCAAGTAAAATAATTGAAAAATAGGTCTCAAAGAAAAAAACCAAATGTTGCATCCTAGTTTTTACCACCAAAATCCCAAGGCGTGCTAACACAAAGACTCATCCTAAAATGAGCGCTCACTCGAAGTGCACAATGGTACCAAGTCCCTCTTTATGGAATCTTATCTAGATTGTTAACATGATTATATCTATAATCCAAATCCATAATAGATAACAAAGTATTCCATAATGCATAAACCGGATCTAGATATTAAGCATATGAAATAATAACTAAACAATCACTACAATCAATTTAACCATGCAAGATCCTAGTTTAGTTACATATAACACTAATATCCAACCAATAAGATCCATAATATTAAGTATTACAAAACACAAAAGCTTCATACATACATTATCCACTCTCCATAGTCATATCCAAGCCCGTGCAAATCAATACATATTTATAGGGGTGGGGAATTTCCCTTCACTGCTCATGCACCTTTCCAAAAATAGACTACATGCTAATAATATCCATGCACCCTTACATGAGAATACAAAAGCATGTAAGTGCTAATAATAAATTATCTACTAGAATAACCATTGTTTAATCCTATTAATAGCTACAAAGCTATATATGGTGCTCAATCTTATACTCATCCCAAAATAGTCTTCACATGCTCTCCAAGTCTTCTACAAAGTGTACATTGCACTCCACATCCAAAAATAACCCTCATGTTGAAAACGAATAAGAGCACGGCACGTCTGCTCTGCTTTTTTACTATTATGTGTTCTTGTGCGCCGTGTGTCCATGTGCCCAATCCATTTTTAACTTTCATACTTGAGTTATATTTTTTTTTCACAACACGTGGTAGATGCCTTGACTGGGACAAGGACATCATTGGGTTAGTACAAAATGTTTCAAGTTTTAAATGGTGAGGGATCCACCCGAATGGTGTAGGAGTGCCCTTCATATTCAAATTTTAGGAAATAGTGTATATTTAAAGGTACACACCCCATGCCATGAATCTAGGGTCATCCAAGCAGGATATTATATTGAAAATCCCCCTCAAGGACATAGAAAAGTTTAGGAATGGTATAGGGGCCCATGCAAATGTGAAGATGATGGTGCCAAGGGTAGAAGTCATGACATTGTTGAAAGAATGCAACATAACTAGGTTATTATGCATGCATTTGGTAGGTATGCACATTTTTAGTACTCATGTGAAGAAATGATATCGATACTAGCACCTCTTTCAATCATAATGCGTCAAACATGAGTATCATTGATTTAGGTGGAGATGAAGAGGGCGAGATCAAGATCATCAGATTGTAGAGGAACAATCTCTTCATTAGAGAAACCGACTACGTAAACATGATGAGAGGTAATAGATGTAAAATTTTGAGGCAAAGCAAAGAGGGTGGCCACATGAAGAGGGGTGATGATGGTAGCAATGGGTGTAGGGTCATTGGGTGGAACCTTGATAGATTACACGACCTCAATGAGATCCCGACGATGAGACTAGGAGGTTTTGATCAAGTCGTGCAAAGATATATTCAAAAGAGATTGATGTAGGTTTTGTATCATAGTACGATGCATGAATCCATCCTAAAATGGGATATTCGGCCTCGTGGATGGTTACCTTGGGGGTAGGTGGAGATGGAATGGTGGGTAGAGGTATCTTTGGATGGGTTACTAGTCTTCCCTTTTCCTTTGACTTTCTCGTGATCGAGTGTGTTGGTTGTGGAAAGGAACTTCAAGAAGAGCAACAGTCAGGGGACAAGAAGTCCCTCCTCTTTAGTGGGAGAGGTTCCCTTATTCGGAAATGAACCTATTTACACATATACAAAGCATGGTTTCACTATGGAACTTGGATACCATGAAAGTGTTTCCTAAATAGATCATCAATCACAAAAGGACAGAGGAATGAAAATGTAGAAACGAGCAGAAAGGCACCATTCAGAATTATAGATGACAGAATAATTCCTTATGCATGCGAGGGTACAACGAATTGGAATAAGATCATTTGTATCACATTAATAAGATGAAATTTGAAGAGACACACAGTTCTATGAATAACATCTACAAGAATACAAAGCTTCTCAGCATAATGCAAACAAATGATCTAACAAGATTTAATGGATAGCTTGCGAATAAAAAGAACCAGATAGACAAAGAATGAAAATCCTTTTGTATTGATTTCTTTGTGATTTCTTTACACTTTCAAAGATAAGCCAAGTTCCTCCCCCAAAAATGGTGAGGAGAGGCCATTAAATAGTTTACAAATTAGTTACCCTTTGGTAACTACTTCTTTTAACTAATGTTTAGTTAGAGGGCTGCTAATCGCAATACCCCAACTAATTACAATAAATCCAAGAAGAAAGGAAGGAAGAAAGGAGAAGAATTAGGAGAAGAAGACAGGTGTTCATGACTGGGAGGGGCCCACTGACTTTAGGATCCGCTTGTCTGAATCTTTTCAACGCCTCTGCTATGTCTCTGCCTCGTGGGACTGATGTGTTGGCAGTGGACTGAGTCCAAAATCCGAGGCACTTCTCCATTTCTTTGTCGAATTCGACATGAGTATGATAATCTTTATTCACTTCCTCTATAGCAGATTGAAGAGAGTAGATCTCCTTCATCTTTTCCTTGGAAATGGAACTCTCCTTGAACAGATTACCTTTGACAAAAGCTCTGAATTGGGCTTTGATTTCTTGCAAGGAGAGGGATGCACCAGAGGTCTCATCATGGAGATAGCAATGTATGTCTTTAAAAGTAGATATTACCAAAGTTTTGAAGGCTTCACCCTTCTGACAGCTATTCTTCAATTCTCCCAAAGCTTCTTCCAACACCTTGATTTTCCATTCCACACTGTACACCCATGATTTTGACAAGTTATCCTTTGCATCATCAAAGACCTTGCTTTCCATTAAAATATTCTCATCAGTTTGTCCCATGAGGCGAAGGTCTACTATACAACTGCTCCAAAGTTTAAGTTCTTTATCTATGTTCCCAATAGTGGAGGAGAGTTTCTGTTGCAAATTGTTCACCTTCTCGTGGAGTTTGAAGGCTTCATCAATGAAATTCAATCCTGCAACAAGCATATCATCCACCATGGCCTCCATAGCCCTTCCATAGATGGAATACTTGTGCATATCTTTGATACTCTGCACTTCATCTTGGCTGAGAATCACAGGTGGTGGAAGAGTAGTCAATGGGGTAGGATCTAGAACTTTATCTTTAGATAGCAGTGACTTGATGAAACTTGTAAGAATCTGGGCCTGCTCCTCCAACTGCTCTATGGTTTGTTGTCCTTTCTCTACCCTCCCAATGACTCTAGTGATTGTTTCCTGAAGATTGTGGATCTCACCTTCAGGGGTGGACTCTCCCATGGGAATTATTGAGAGCTCAAGGTTGGATGCTTGCAAATCTTGCTCTGGCTTGTCTACCTTAGGCTTGGCTATCTCCAAGAATTGTTGGCCCTGAGCATCAGATACTATTCTGGAGGTAGTTCTAGCCTTTTTGTAGGAGTAGGAGGAGTAGTGCCTAATAAGGCCACCACAACATCAAAATTGGGTCCTGAGATTCGGGAGGAAGACTTTCTCTTCCTACTATCAACAAGAGGCTGCACCCATGCAAAAGAGGAGGAGGAAGAAGCAGGTGGGGCAAGAGGACCAAGAGACAGAGAACTCATGGCACCCAAGGTTTGCACTATTGTTTCCTCTAGTTGGGATATGAGTGGAGCGCTTGGGGCTTCTGGTACAGAGGAGTCACTAGCACCCGGAAGCTCAGTGCTTTGGACCTCCTTTTCTTTATCCATGGGGGCTTCTAGAGTGCTTGTAGAGACTGGCACTTCACTCTCCTCACTTTCACTGAGAACAATGATGTTCTCTGGGCCTGAGGGCAACTCCGTATGCTTCCTTAGGGGATCTTCCTCCACAGGCTCCTTCTTGACTTCTCTGACTTTCTTTTGATATACCTGGGTGGATGAGGAAGGAGTGGAGATTGTGGGACATTGAGTTGATGAGGCAGGAGGGGTCTGCATATGTGCTCTCGAATCAGGTGACAATGCTTCTTTTCTTGGTGTTGAGGTGTCTTTGGAGGACTCACTTGAGTGCCTTCTAAGTTCGTGAACTCTCCTGTCAAACCAGATTTTGGTTCTTACCAAGATGGGAGCTAGGATTTCTGCCAAATCGTCCTTCTCCTTTTTGAACCAATCCAAATCCTCCAAGGGAGTGTGTTTGACCACGTTGTCATACTCATATGAGTACAGGTCAGAATTATCATCCCGGAGCCCTTCAGAACTTGGTAAGAACGTACGAGTTAAGCTCTTGAATTAATTGAAGAGAAAATCTGCCATAATGCCTCCTTCTTGCTTCAAAATCATCAACACAGTCAGCCCAATAATCCTCTGTGTCTACCCTATGATGATAAGTGATCTTGATGTTCTGCTCAATAAAATTCTTCAAGTCAAAACAAGTTCTTGGCCTGAAGAAATGGACAATGATGGGAGCTAGGGCTCTTTCTATGTTTTGTGCATCTAGGGCTGTTTTGCAGGTGTAGTTTCCCAAAGTGATGGGGAAGTGCAAGCCAGTAATTTTCTTATCCTGTAAAGGTTCTATGCAACTTGTCCATAGCACTCTAAAAGGGCCATAATCTTTTGACGCAGAAGACTGGACAGAGCTCCGATTCACACAAGGTTGGACTTTTCGAAAGCCTACGCATCCTCTACCTAACTACGACGTCGGATATCTTTAATTGGGTGGGAACAAGTTCTTTAGAAAATACATACTTCTATCAAGGCCATTTTATCATTGCGAGAACATGGGGAGCTTGAGAGGAGTGCTCTCATAGCCTGCAAGCCTTATATAGGAGAATTTTCTAAATTGGATGAAGTAGGCACCGTAGTGCGAAATTAGATTCATAGCTTCATTAGAAAATATCCTCACTGTGTCACTCTCCAGAAGCCTAACAATGTACATGGTGAAAGCGTCATTCACCCTTCGAAAGTTGTGATTGCTAGTGTCCAGGGTGAAAATATCTTCACCGCGAGGGCGAGAGGCATACACCCTTTGGGTCAGCCTTATGAGCATCAACGTATGAGAATCCAAACCATTGCCTTGATGCTGCTAGGGTATACATTAAGTATGAAGTCATATAGAACTTCTTGGTTTGTTGTACATTAGATAGCTGCTCTGCTAGGTTCATACTAATGATCTCTACCCAGTTGATATTCTGAGTTCCTTCGCACACCATATTGATAAGTGGGCACATCCAGAAATGGAACTCATTTGTAGAGGGTAAGCCCATGACCCGAGCCAGTAGGATTATAAAATCCAACAATTCCTCATTGAAATCTGCATGGAAAAGAACCTTGGATAGATGAGATGCCCCCTTTTAGGGTTTTTAAGCTAGGACTTCGCCACCCGCGCCTTATATTTCTCACTCTCCTGATTGAAGAGGGCTTGTGCCTAGTTTTGAGAAATTACTATAGCATTTTCCATCTCAGGAATCCTTAGAGCAGCACCAATCGTGGCAGCGTCAAGTTTGGCGATGAGTTCCCCATGCACATTCATCAACTCACTCGAATCAGGGTTGAAATGAGAACCACAGGAAAGCACCGTATCTGCACATTGCACCGAGATAGGGAAACCACCGGTGAATGCCAAACCACTGTCATGAATCATCTATGCCATAGGAGAGGGGTTTGAGTCTGTCATTCTTTCCCAGAAATCTCCAAAGTTAAGGTGGCGAACTTCACTGTCTCCGATATCAGGAACGACAGACTCGAGCGGTGAGACTTGCTCCTGGCCTTGGAATTTGATCTTCATGTCGTTAACAATTTGAAAAGCCAAGGTTGCAATCTGGACTCGGGATGAAATTACAGGGGGAATGGATACGCACGTAGAAATTTTGATTGCAAGGGTATGAGCAATGGATAGCAAGAAAGCAGTGTGCCAAAAACGCATAGGGGGCAGTTCATTATATAGTCATTTGGGAGAGAGAAAGATAATTAATGCGCATTAAATACACATCTACCAACTTGGAAAGCAAGATATTTGTGAAGAGTGGGAAAAATCAACTCGAATGGCCTTTGGTTCATTTGGGACACGCGGGACGCGAAAGCATGATTCGGCTGAAATGGGCGATGCGGGAAAAGTATGCACAAATGCTTCTGGGACATGAGGGACTAAAGTACGTGGAGTACACGATTCGATGAATTAGATGGAAAGGGAACAATGGGCCCAGGTGAACTTGGGACACTTGGGACAAAAAGTTCCAAAGGGCTCGAAAGGAATGGATTTCGGGTAAAGCGGCCGATCGGGAACAGGGAGCCCGAATGAACTTAGGCTTGGGACAAAAATGTCCGACAGGGGCTGAAAATCACACAAAAGACCCAAAAACATAGATTTTTCTCAATTTTTTGACTCTTCATATTTCCAGGACAACAGAGAAGGCATTTAACTTGAAAATTGTTAATTTTCAACTACTCAAAAAGCAGGGGAATTTTGAGTGGACAATAGCTGGCTCCTTCTGGGGATGACTTGGCATAAGTTCAAAGAATGAGACAAGGCAAGAATTCAGACAAACTAGGGGAAGTATACCAGTACCTTATCCATTGGGCCACGAGTCATCAAATCAAAACAATACAGAAGACAACACACCAAAACAAAGAGAAGGAAGGAAAAGCAAATGCTATACAGAATATACAAAAGGACTTCCTAATCACCTATGACTTAAACAATTTTAGGTACTACCCACTATAAGGAAGTGGGAGAGAAGAACCATCCATATAATCAAGGTAAAAATAATTCTTACCAGCAAAGTGCCTGATCTTGAAAGGTCCGAGCCAAAGGGAATCAAACTTGCCATGGCTGCCACGAGGTTCATGCCTTTTATCCCACAATAAAACAATGTCTCCAACTTTGAAATCTCTGAACCTGGCCTTTTTATCAAATAAGACCTTTACTTTCTGTTGGTGGGAAGATATCCTATCAACAACTTTCAATCTGTCCTCATTCAATTTGTAGAGGTACATGATCCTCTTATCCAAAGAATCATTGAAACTGGTGTCTTCAATGGCCTTCATTAGATGCAAGGCTGGTAGCTCCACTGTGACTAGCAATTGAGCTTCCACTCCATATACTACCTGAAAAGGAGACATCCCAATGGCTCTCTTAGGTGTGATCCTATCTGCCCAAAGAGCATCATAGAGTTTCTTGTGCTAGTTCTGTTGGGACTCATTAACTAATTTCCTTATTATAGCCACCAGATTTTTATTTGTTGATTCTGCTTGTCCATTCCCCTGAGGATAATAATCTAAGGAGTGAGCCAGGGAGATGCCATATCCATAGCAAAAATCCATCATCTCGGTTGAAGAAAAATTTGAAGCATTATCTGTCACGATCTTGTTTGGCACACCATACCTTACCAAGATGTTTTCTTTGATAAAACTGCATACTACTTCTGAAGTAGTACTCTTTACTGGAATGGCTTCTACCCACTTGGTGAAATAATCTGTGGCGGTTAATACATGGGTATGACCAGCACTAGAAGAGGGATTAAGTGTTCCAATGAAATCCAAACCCCATTGTTGAAAAGGTTCTTCGATTACAACTGGTTTAAGGGGCAAAGAGGCCAACTTGGGTCTACCCACGAAAGTCTGACATGCTTCACATTTATCAACCCACTTTGATGCATCTCTGAACAAGGTAGGCCAGTAATATCCTCCACAAAGTATTTTATGGGTAGTGATAGTTGATGAATAGTTCCCTCCACATGCCTGATTATGAAAAGCGGAAAGTAGCTTCTTCTACTATTCCTTGTCCACACATTTTAAAAATCTCCCATCCAATCCATGCTTAAAAAAGGAATTTTCCCACAAAACATATTGGGATGACCTTAGTTTAACATCTCTCTTTTATTTGGCAGTCAAATGAGAGGGGCACTCTCCATAGGTGAGAAAATGTGTGATATCAGCATACCATTCATCAATTGATCCAAGAAACAAAATGGTAGGAAGATCAACCTCATGCTCCAGTAACCCATGTCCAGCTCCCTCAATGATGAGTTCACACAAGACTTTTCCAAGAACGAGCTTAGTTGGTCTAATGTCAATGTCATATTCTTGGACCTTGGCCACCCAGTTCCCTCTCTTGGATACGAACTCCTGTTGTGTGAGAATGGACTTGATGGTTGTATTTGGTACAAATACTGTGGAGTGAGAATTAAGAATGTAAAAACGAAACTGCTTGACAACTTTAACCACTGCAAAAGCATGTTTCTCCATTATGGTGTATCTTAGCTCATGATTTTTTAGAATGTAGCTCATGAATGCAATTGGGAGTTCATGATCATTAGAATCTTTTTGAGTCAGAACAACAGCCAGGGTGTTATCTGTGGCATAGCAATAGATAATAAAATCTTTGTTGAAATTTGGACACGCTAAAATAGGAGTTTTAGCAATAGCCTTTTTAATACCTTCAAAAGCCCCTTTCCCTTCAGGAGACCAACCAAATGTTTGTTTGCCTTTCATCATTTGAGAGATATTCAAAGTTAGCTCTGCAAAATCAAGGATGAATCTCCTCGTAAAGTAGAACTTATCAAAGAAACAGTGCACTCCCTTCTTGCTGGTTGGAAGAGGAATTTGTTGAATAGCTTGAACTCACTCAGGATCAATTTTTATACCATATTTGGAGACAACGTGCCCCAATAATTTCCCCTCTGTGACACAAAAATAGATTTCTTAGGATTTAAAGAGATCCCATGTTCTCTACATTTCAGAAGAACTGTTTCCAGGTGCTGAAAATGATCTGTCCTTGTTTTAGAAAATACAGTCAAGTCATCAAGGTATACAACAATACATTTCCCTTTCAAAATTCCAAAGGCCAAGTCCATAACCCTTTGAAAAGTGGAACCGGCATTAATGAGCCCAAAATGAATCCTTTTGTAAGCAAAGATACCCCAAGGGGTAGTGAAAGCCGTTTTGTGTTGATATGCGGTATTAACTTCTACCTGGTTATATCCTGAGAAGCCATCAAGCATAGACAACATTTTGGATCCCGTTACTGCTTGCAAGACCTGATCCATCATGGGTAAAGGATAGTTGTCCTTTAAAGAAGCTTGATTCAGATTCCTAAAATTGACACAGATGCGGATCTCACCATTTTTCTTTCTAACAGGCACAATATTGGCAATCCATGTTGAATGGTGAATAGGAAAAATGATTTTGGCTTTTAATAACTTCTATATTTCTTGAAAAATGGTGTCAGCTATCTTAGGATTGTATTGCCTCTGTTTCTATTTGAAAGGCTTAATTCCAGGTTTGAGAGGGATAAAATGCTGCATCTCCTTTGGTTGAAAGGATTTTAAATCTTCATAGGAATAAGCAAGGACATCTTTATACTTCTTTAAAAGATTAATTACCTTCTTCCTCTCATCTGGTGTACAACATTTTCCAATGTTCACGAGGTTGAGGTCCAGGTCCAAGAAGCTTTAAACTTTACATACCTGTCATGTTTGTCAAACAATTCTTCTAAACTCACCAATCCTTTTGGAATCTTGTTTCCTTTGAGTTTGATACATCCATCCTGATCTGCCTCTTCTTCTTTGATGGATTCTTCGTTAAAGGGCACACTTTCACGAGGTAAATTATCACTTCCTTCAAAGTACAACTATTCAAAATTATCCTTGAGTTCTAATAAAGAAAGCAAGTGTTGATCATCATTGAAAACTTGCCAGTTACTTGTATTATCAGGTACACTGGGTCTATGGATCATCTCAATGGTAAACTTATCTTGAGAGAAGTTAGGATGAGGTATAAGCAATGACCCTAAGACTGCTAGTGAATCAGCCCTGGTATTCTCCTCCCTAGGTACTGCTTCGATGGAGAAGGCGTCAAGAAATTCAATGGAGTCCCAAACCTGATTCCTGTAATGTTTCAATCTTCTATTCTTTACCTGGAAGAGGTTTTTAACTTGATTGACAATCAGTTCCGCATCTCCACGAGCTAGGAGATTCTTCACACCCTGTTCTTTTGCCACATGAAGCCCGAGAATGAGAGATTCGTATTCTGCTATATTATTGGTATTTTCAAATTGTAACTTGAATGAGAAAGGATGAATGCTTCCTTCAGGCGACACTAATATTACACCAGCTCCAGAACTAGCTAAAGAACAACTTCCATCAAACTCTAATATCCAAACACCATTAGGATCCTTAGGTGACACTTTGGGGAGTTGGATTTCTTCTGGAGACATAATCATGTAGTTGCCATGCCCCATATCCTCATAGAGTATTTGTGCTTTGGGATCATCTATTTTTTGTACAATATACTCAGACTGCTTCTCAGGAAGCAACTTCTTCATTTGCCCATTAACAGGTATGAGGGCATGTGACCAATCCATTTGAATTTCTCCACCCACATCCTTACAGAAGTTCCTACTTAGTAGCATCCCATATGAAGGAGGAATGTCTGCTACTAGGATAGTAGCCAAAACTTTCTTCTCAGGAAAAGTAGCAAAAGCTACTTGTGCATCCTTAATTCTTCCGACCAGGGGCACTTCCTTACTCTCCATAGAATAACAAGACCCGTAAGTGCGTGTGAGAGTTAGACCTAAGGCATGGGCTACTTTGGCAGGCATTACATTGTCTGATGCCCCTGAGTCTATGATGCAATTGTTGAGTCTATGGCCGGCTATAAGGAGTGTCACATAGAATGGTTTGATCTTGTCATTGGGTGAGGTGACATGAGGCTACCAGATTGGGTTGTGGTACAGAAGATGGAGTGGGTAAAAGGCCTTTAGAGGTAGTTTTAGAATGAGAATTGACAAAGTGAATCATTTTAGCAAAATCCTTGGGATGGGTTTGATAATATTCAGCCTCTGAGATTTGAACCTTGGTCTTTTTCAGGTGATCAATAATATCGAAAGACCCAGAAGTGAACGGGCTATCATCGCTTGGGATTCTAGGCTTATCAGTTTTAGGAGAAAAAGAAGTAACTTTAGTAGCAGAATTGATAGGACTCACCTTTGGTGTGGATGAAATGGGGATAGGAGATCCTCTTTTTGCAATTACAGGGATAGTTGCCGGCTGCTCCTTAGATCTTTTGGTGGGCTGCATCACTTTCTCCCTCTGATTTGTTTTCTCTTGAGTCATGACAGCGTATGATTCACTATTCATGTCTGCTACTACTTCATCATAATCGTCTCCTTCATCAACACCTTCAGTGGTGAAGAAATTAACTCAAGATCCCTCAAGTTCATTTGTTTCATCATCAACCTCTTCAACAAATTCTTCACAATCTTCATTAACCTCCTCATCCTCTGGTTCTTCAACTTCACAGGTTACATTAATAGGAACTTTAATAGGAGGTCCTTCAAGTGCTAGCCTTGTTTGAGAAGCAAGCAAATGATTTCTGGGCTGAAAATTCCTCCTTGGAACATTTGCATAGGGAGTATGTTGAGCCAATTGTTTCTTAATGGTGATGAGATCATTTGCAAGTTTTTGTACCAATGGATCAGTATTAGGTCCAGGAGTGGAAGAGGAGGAAGAAGAAGACTTAGATCTAGAAGGGTCTCTCCTCAACTTTCTTGACATGATTAAATCATCTTCAACACTAACAACAAGAGTTTGATCCTCGGCCAATGTTGCAAGATTAGCCCTTCTCAATGCATAACTAACTTCAGGCAATTGGGTTTTAGGAAGAAGCACTTTTTATTTGATCCATAGGTTGAGTGTCTAGAGGAATTTTGTTAATTAACCTATTGAATCGAGCCACAAATTCTCCCATGGGCTCTTGTGATTCCTTCTTTATTTGAGAAATTTAGGCTAGCAAAGCATGCACATCTTCCGCCGGTTTGAAATGGTTTTCAAACCTAGTTCTCATTGTGTTCCAGCTAGTGATAGCTCCATCCGAGAAGGTGATAGAACCAATCAGCAGCATTATCTTGTAAAGTCTCAACAAAAATCCTTATGGAGACGTCTTCATGTTCAACTCCCAGAACTCCACATGTAACTATGAAGGCCGTGATGTGTTCATCAGGATGTACCTTGCCATCACCCTTGAATTTAGGAAAGTTCTTCCAATTACCTCTAGGTAACTCATGCAAAGGTTAAGGAAGGGCAAGAGGCCCAACACAATGGCCCCAAGGCAATGGTACCACCATTCTTAGAAAAATGGCTTGAAGAGGAACTAAAACACCAGCAAGAATCAGAGCTTGGAGATTAGGACTGATTTGTTCTAAAGGAATACCACCCGTAGAGATTCTATCTTTGATAGGAGAAGTACTTGTTGAATGAGTTCTTATATTTCTTTTGGCTGACGGGAAAGGAAAACCTTGCTGTTCCAAAAAATGGAACTGAGAATCTTCAATACCAAGGGCCCTTCTCCCTCGAGTAAAACGTGGAGTCACCAGATCAAAAGATGATCGATAAGTGATTATGGAACTGGAATATGATTCCCCAGTGGAGTCACCAAAAACTATTGGTCGTCGAAAAGGAACTTTAAGAAGAGCAATAGTCAGGGGACAAGAAGTTCCTTCCCTTTAGTGGGAGAGGCTCCTTGTTCGAAATGAACCTATTTACACATATACAAAGCATGGTTTCACTATGGAACTTGGATACCATGAAAGTGTTTCCTAAATAGATCATCAATCACAAAAGGACAGAGGAATGAAAATGTGGAAACGAGCAGAAAGGCACCATTCAAAATTATAGATGACAAAATAATTCCTTATGCATGCGAGGGTACAACGAATTGGAATAAGATCATTTGTATCACATTAATAAGATGAAATTTGAAGAGACACAAAGTTCTATGAATAACATCTACAAGAATACAAAGCTTCTCAGCATAATGCAGACAAATGATCTAACAAGATTTAATGAATAGCTTGCGAATAAAAAGAACCAGATAGACAAAGAATGAAAATCCTTCTGTATTGATTTCTTTATGATTTCTTTACACTTTCAAAGATAAGCCAAGTTCCTCCCCCAAAAATGGTGAGGAGAGGCCATTATATAGTTTACAAATTAGTTACCCTTTGGTAACTACTTCTTTTAAACGTTAGAGGGCTGCTAATCGCAATACCCCAACTAATTACAATAAATCCGAGAAGAAAGGAAGGAATAAAGGAGAAGAATTAGGAAAAGAAGATAGGTGTTCTTGACTAGGAAGGGCCCACTGACTTTAGGATCCTTTGTCTAAATCTTTTCAACGCCTCTACTATGTCTCTACCTCGTGGGACTGATGTGTTGGCAATGGACTAAGTCCAAAATCCAAGGCACTTATCCATTTCTTTGTTGAATTTGACATGAGTATGATAATCTTTATTCGCTTCCTTTATAGCAGATTGAAGAGAGAAGATCTCCTTCATCTTTTCCTTGGAAATGGAACTCTCCTTGAACAGATTACCTTTGACAAAAGCTCTGAATTGAGCTTTGATTTCTTGCAAGGAGAGGGATGCACCAGAGGTCTCATCATGGAGATAGCAATGTATGTCTTTAAAAGCAGATATTACCAAAGTTTTGAAGGCTTCACCCTTCTGCCAGCTATTCTTCAATTCTCCCAAAGCTTCTTCCAACACCTTGATTTTCCATTCCACGCTGTACACCCATGATTTTGACAAGTTATCCTTTGCATCATCGAAGACCTTGCTTGCCATTAAAATATTCTCATCAGTTTGTCCCATGAGGCGAAGGTCTACTATACAACTGCTCCAAAGTTTAAGTTCTTTATCTATGCTCCCAATAGTGGAGGAGAGTTTCATTGCAAATTGTTCACCTTCTCGTGGAGTTTGAAGGCTTCATCAATGAAATTCAATCCTGCAACAAGCATATCATCCACCATGGCCTCCATAGCCCTTCCATAGATGGAATACTTGTGCATATCTTTGATACTTTGCACTTCATCTTGGCTCAGAATCACAGGTGGTGGAAGAGTAGTCAATGGGGTAGGATCTAGAACTTTATCTTTAGATAGCAGTGACTTGATGAAACCTGTAAGAATCTGGGCCTGCTCCTCCAACTGCTCTATGGTTTGTTGTCCTTTCTCTACCCTCCCAATGACTCTAGTGACTATTTCCTGAAGATTGTGGATCTCACCTTCAGGGGTGGACTCTCCCATGGGAATTCTTGAGAGCTCAAGGTCGGATGCTTACAAATCTTGCTCTGGCTTGTCTACCTTAGGCTTGGCTATCTCTAGGAATTGTTGGCCCTAAGCATCAGATACTATTCTGGAGGTAATTCTAGCATTTTTGGTAGGAGTAGGAGGAATAGTGCCTAATAAGGCCACCACAACATCAAAATTGGGTCCTGAGATTCGAGAGGAAGAATTTCTCTTCCTACATCAACAAGAGGCTGCACCCATGCAAAAGAGGAGGAGGAAGAAGTAGGTGGGGCAAGAGGACCAAGAGACAGAGAACTCATGGCACCCAAGGTTTGCACTGCTATTTCCTCTAGTTGGGATATGAGTGGAGCGCTTGGGGCTTCTGGTATAGAGGAGTCACTAGCACCCGAAGCTCAGTGCTTTGGACCTCCTTTTCTTTATCCATGGGGGCTTCTGGAGTGCTTGTAGAGACTGAAACTTCACTCTCCTCACTTTCACTGAGAACAATGATGTTCTCTGGGCCTGAGGGCAACTCTGTATGCTTCCTTAGGGGATCTTCCTCCACAGGATCCTTCTTGACTTCTCTAACTTTCTTTTGATATACCTGGTGGATGAGGAAGGAGTGGAGACTGTGGGACCTTGAGTTGACAAGGTAGGAGGGGTCTGCATATGTGCTCTCGAATCAGGTGACAATGCCTCTTTTCTTGGTGTTGAGGTGTCTTTGGAGGACTCACCTGAGTGCCTTCTGAGTTCACGAACTCTCCTGTCAAACCAGATTTTGGTTCTTACCAAGACGGGAGCTAGGATTTCTGCCAGATCATCCTTCTCCTTTTTGAACCAATCCAAATCCTCCAAGGGAGTGTGTTTGACCATGTTGTCATACTCATATGAGTACAGGTCAGAATTATCATCCTGGAGCCCTTCAGGAACTTGGTACAGGTTAAGCTCTTGAATTAATTGAAGAGAAAATCTGCCATAATGCCTCCTTCTTGCTTCAAAATCATCAACACAGTCAGCCCAATAATCTTCTGTGTCTACCCTATGATGATAAGTGATCTTGATGTTCTACTCAATAAAATTCTTCAAGTCAAAACAAGTTCTTGGCCTGAAGAAATGGACAGTGATGGGAGCTAGGGCTCTTTCTATGTTTTGTGCATCTAGGGTTGTTTTGTAGGTGTAGTTTCCCAAAGTGATGGGGAAGTGCAAGCCAGTAATTTTCTTATCCCTGCAGGTTCTATGTAACTTTTCCAATTTCCTGCATACTTCTATCAAGGCCATTTTATCATTGCAGAACATGGGGAGCTTGAGAGGAGTGCTCTCATAGCCTGCAAGCCTTATATAGGAAAATTTTCTAAATTGGATGAAGTAGGCACCATAGTGCGATATCAGATTCATAGCTTCATCAGAAAATCTCCTCGCTGTGTCGCTCTCTAGAAGCCTAACAATGTACATGGTGAAAGCATCATTCACCCTTCGAAAGTTGTGATTGCTAGTGTCTAGGGTGAACTGAGGGCAGTAGGCATACACAGGGTCAGCCTTATGAGCATCAACATATGAGAATCCAAACCATTTCCTTAATGTTGTTAGGGTATACATTAAGTATGAATTCATATAGAACTTCTTGGTTTATTGTACATTGGATAGCTGCTCTGCTAGGTTCATACTAATGATCTCTACCCAGTTGATATTCTGAGTTCCCTCACACACCATATTGATAAGTGGGCACATCCAGAAATGGAACTCATTTGTAGAGGGTAAGCCCATGACCCGAGCCAGTAGGATTATAAAATCCAACAATTCCTCATTGAAATCTACACGGAAAAGAACCTTGGATAGACGAGATGCCCCCTTTTTAGGGTTTTTAAGCCAGGACTTCGCCACCCGCGCCTTATATTTCTCACTATCCTGATCAAAGAGGGCTTGTGCCTAGTTTTGAGAAATTACTATAGCATTTTCCATCTCACGAATCCTTAGAGTAGCGCCAATGGTGGCATGTCAAGTTTGACAATGAGTTCCCCATGCACATTCGTCAGCTCACTCGAATCAGGGTTGAAATGAGCACCGCAGGAAAGCACAATATCTGCACATTACACCGAGATAGGGAAACCACCGGCAAATGCCAAACCACTGTCATGAATCATCTGTGCCATAGGAGAGGGGTTTGAGTATGTCATTCTTGCCTAGAAATCTCCAAAGTTGAGGTGGCGAACCTCGCCGGTGCCCAATATCGAGGCAGCATGAGACTCAAGTGGTGAGACTTGCTCTTGGCCTTGGAATTTGATCTTCATGTCGTTAACAATTTGAAAAGCCAAGGTTGCAATCTAGACTCGGGATGAAATTGTAGGGAGATGGATACACAAGTAGAAATTTTGATTGCAAGGGTATGAGTAATGGATAGCAAGAAAGCAGTGTGCTAAAAACGCATAGGGGCCATTCATTATATAGCCGTTTGGGGAGAGAGAAAAGACAATTAATGAGTATTAAATACGCATCTACCAACTTGAAAGAAAGATATTTGTGAAGAGCGGGAAAAATAAACTCGAATGGCCTTCGGTTCATTTGGAACATGCGGGACACGAAAGCACGATTCGACCAAAACGGGTGATGTGGGAAAAGTATGCACAAATGCTTCTGGGACATGAGGGACAAAAGTATGCAGAGTACATGATTCAGTTGAATCAAATGGAAAGGGAACAATGGGCCCTGCCAAACTTGGGACACTTGGGACAAAAATTTCTAATGGGCCCGAAAGGAACGTATTTCGAGTAAAGCGGCCGATCGGGGAACAGAGAGCCCGAATGAACTTGGGACACTTGGGACAAAAATGTCGTACAGTCCCAAAATCACACAAAAAGACCCAAAAACGTAGATTTTTCTCAATTTTTTGACTCTTCATATTTCCAGGACAACAAAGAAGGCATTTAACTTGAAAATTGTTAATTTTCAACTACTCAAAAAGTAGGGGAATTTTGAGTGGACAACAGAGTGGAAACTCAAACCATATTAATTTCGAAGATCGAGAGGAGTAAAAGAGGGTTGTGGAGGTGGAGGTGAAGGCCACTGAATAGATATAGGATGAGCTTGTGTGGTAGAAGGCGAAGGGGAAATGGAATTCTCCTCTAACAAGTCATATTCGTTGAAGACACCATACAAAGAATATAGTTGAAGAAGAATGTTTTTAAAGGCCTTATAAATTTTGACATCATGCCCTAGTGATTGATGATATGCATAGATTTTGGAGTCGTTAAACCCTACTAGTTTGGGTTTGAGTGGGTCGTAAGGATTAATGGGAGGTAGTGTGATAGTGGAGGTTTTTAATAATATAACAAGTATGTTAGAATAGGATCCTATCAATAGATCACAATGGGAATTCAGAGTGGGTTTGGATGAAGGTGTGGATGATTTTCATGAAAGAGGTGGAGTTGGGGGTTGAGTTGGTTTAACTACCTTTTTGGTAGGTAGTGTGGTTTTTGGTTTTGGTTGCACCTTCTTGGGTAAAGGTGTTGGAGTAGTGCGTGAAGAAGAAGGGGATGCAAAAGGTGTAGGCGTGCGAGTCAACCAAAGTGAATATAGAGGTGTGAATAATATCATGGTTGAGGGTAATGTAAAATATGTAGATAAAAGAGAAGGAAAAGGCGTGGGTGATGAAAAAGGAATGGGTAGAATAGAAGAGCGAGGAGAGGGTATGGGTTGCCTTGCTTTAGGTTTTCCTTAGGGAAGAGTTAGCTTGACCAAGGTAGATGGATGTGGGCCTAAAATTGATGGAATATGTGAAGGTGAATAATAAGGTGTGGGAAAAACTAGGATGCGGGGCTTAAGAGGTTGGGTCTTCCTCTTAGGTGCGAGGAATAGACTTGGTGGTGGTTTGTGAAGAGGTGGTCAAATCTATCTTCACAGGGGGATGGACTAGACTAGGTATCAACAATGCCCCCAATGTAGTGGTAGGTTTAGGTGTAGGTGAAGGTTTGGATGCAGATGGAGGTTTGGGTGTAAGTGAAAGTTGGGGTGAAGGTGAGGTCATGAAGAAGAGGTTGATACAATCGGCTTAGGTGGGATAGATTTTATTTCCTTGAATATTTTAGGATAGATTGTCGAAGTATCCGGAGACAACCTCTGTATTTTGGTGGATATTGGGATTCAAAGTTGATCATCCAAATGAGAGAATGGTGTATAGGTATAGGAAGATAATGATGCCTTGGTGGTAATCCTTGTGAAGAATTCCAAGGTCTATGATACAAGGAAGTTTTTGGCTTCTGAATTGGTAGGTAGAAGTGATGTAAGCAAGTTGATAAGCTCTTTAAAGGCTATTGGTTAGTTTTCGTCAATAGGAAGAGAAGATGAGAATAGATCCTCTATGAGTCGAGAAGGAGAAAGGTATGTGGTATAGACTCTTCCTTAGGTAGAGAAGAGGATAAGGTAGGCTCTTCCATGGGTAGAAGAATGGGTAGTGCGGGCTCCTCGATAGTTGGAGGGGTAAGTGGGGTAAAATTCTTTGTAGATGAAGGAGTAGGTGAGGTAGGTTATTTGGTAGGTAAAACAATGGGTAAGGTCAACTCCTCCACGGGTAAAGGAGTGGGTGAGGTAGTCTCCTCCATGGGTAGAGGAGTTTGTGCAAGAATTTCCTCAATAGATGGGATGGGAGGAAATTGAGCAGAAGGGACAAGTACTATGTCAAAGATGACATGAACCTTGTGAAAATTGGTATCATTGTTAGAGGTCTCACTGACCTAATTTTATGATGGGGTATGGTTTGGAAAAGGTTTCTTAAAGATGTGAAGGCATTGATTTTCTAACACATTAGGGTTTTCAAGACAAGATCTCCATTATCTAACATTTCCTAGACAATATTCTTGAATGTTTTACAATTTCTATCACTATGTCCCCTAACGCGGTGATAGTTACAGTAGTCATTCTCCTTATACCATGTGGGTATAAGATAGGAAGGGTAAAAACTAGTATGTGGTTTGACAGGTGGAAGGGTGATGGCTCTCACTTTTAACAAATTTTCCAACACAGAAGAGTAAGGTTCTCCTATGGGGTATAACATCTTTGTTCATACTTGTACTAGAAATTCTAAATAGGGGAAATATTAGGAGATTTTAGTTGGTTTGATGGATGAGAGGGGCTAGATTTCAGAACCACCACGTTGGCGGATCCTTTTTCCTTAGAGTGATTATTTTGTGGTTTAAAAGAAGAAGAGGATTCATTTGATTTAAAAAGAGTGCTATTATTGTGCAACTAAAGATTATTCTCTTCAGGGCATGAATTTCAATCTTTTGATCCATGGTGAACACCTCATCAAATGTTTAGAATGTTTGTACCTAAAGAGTTATGGAGATGTGCCTGGTACAAGCCCTAGTGAACAATTCTATCAGCTCGGTTTGTGGAAGTTGAAATTTGAGCTAATAAATGAGGCCCTGCCAACATGCGACAAAATATGTGATATATTTGTCCTCGTCTTGCGAATAGAATAAAAATCAGTTATGGAGACCTTATTAATGATATTGATGGAGAATTTATCAAGGAAGGATTTTCTAATTGATTGAAGGTAAAGATTGAGTATTTAGGTAGAGCACATGTACCAATCCAAAGCAAGTCCTGTCAAGGACATGTGAAAATTACTAAGGAGTAAGGCATCATCATGAGAAATTAGATAGCAGATTTTTTTTAACGATTTCAAATGTTGTTGCAGATCTTCCTTACTATTGAATCAATTGAACTTAGGCATCTCCCAATGTGCTAGATAAGGATGAATGAGTTTATATGGATGAATAGTCTCATTATAGATTTCATCGTAATTCAAGGCATTACGAGAGACGGAAATAGATGCTTTGAGGGTATGCATCTTATCCATCATCATATTTATAAGATCCATTGTAGGATTTGATTGAGGGACACTCCCCATGGTATAATGGGTTGGATGAGGTAGATAAGTCATAGCTAGAACACCAGTGTATGGTGGTGCTGAATAAGCAAACTACAATGGGGGTATGTAAGAGGGAATAAATGATGAAGGCATGTACCCTAAATAAGAAGTAGAGGTGACGGGTGGTTGTTGAGGTAGGGTATAGGTGGGAGGAACTTGTGTGAAGACCCTCGTAGCAATAGGTGGAAAAGTTTGGGGTATGGAAAGGACCAAGTTACGGAAGGGGGTGTAGATACCAAATTTGGGTCACACTTCCCTTTGTCCCCTTTAATCAATTAACATAACGTGTTCACCTAACCATGACCCCTTACCCCACATTCATATTAATTTAATTACTTAAAATTGAATTAATGTTAATCATCACATTATTAATTAATTTAATTACTTTAATTAAGTTAATTTACACCTCACCTAGCCACATTACTTAGATACCTTACCATGGACTTATTTTTAGTCTATTAATTAACTAAGACCGAGTCTCTACTTATCTTAACCAACTGGGACTCTTTCAAACCCTAAAATTAAAGTCCTATTCCTTATAAAACAACACTCCCACTTATCTAAGTGTTAACCCTCACTTGAGACCCAAATTGATAATCAGAGTGAGCCAAAAATAGAAAAGATTTATCTATTTTTGGCAAACCTAGGATTTCTTTCCTTAACTAACATAGGTTATCCCTCAACCAATGTCGGTCACCTTGACCATCATCAGTCACCTTATATACCCTTTTACAACCTTTTACTAAGGTTGGTCATTTTTGAGTTCGAGAGTTCTATTGCATTCAAACATGAATCAGAGACTTCTTAGCATCTAGACGACGAGATACACTCAACCACGCCCAAGCAAGCACCTGATGCTCGTACCAAGGCATTAGAATATTTATGGGAAAATTCTGAGAAATATTGTCATGGAACCCGACCACGAAGTTCTTCACGAGATCAACCACTACCTTCCTTCACCTACCAGACCTATAAATATAAGTAAGTGTATTTTATTTTCATCATTTTGTACTTTCTTAAAGTGTAGGTTCATTATCTTTTGTTATCATATTTTATTCTTTCCTACATTCCTCCATCCCCACCTTCTTACCAATCTACCTATCTAACCACCCATGACCTTCTGGCTCTCCGTACCTGACCTCTATGCATTCTTGAGTCTTCTTGGCATTATTACGAACCCAACCATCCTCCCTTCATCCTCTGTGTAATCACAGAGAAGTCCAAAACTAATTTTATTTAATTACCACCAAATTTCCCCTACCGACACCGATTATCTTAACCGTCGTTAGTATCCCCTCTATACCGACATCAGGTCATCAGACCAACATCGGTCTCTGTGTTATCTCATTCACTTAACTAGCAAGCCCTCAAACCTCACAAAAACTCACCCAAACCTGATACCTCACCTACAACCTCACAATAGATCTTCCCAACTCTTTGTGCAAACATAGAGAGAGCCTGGACACCCATTTTGACATTATGCCATTTCCCACGATGAATCGATATCGGTTATACCATACGACATTAGTCATACCTATACCGACATCGGTAACCATGTCGCGTCGATCTTTGTGCATGGTAAAATTTCCTTAGATCAACAAACTTCCTAATTACCCAAAACAAACGCAAACTTCACCAAATATTACCCAGACCCCGTCTGTGACCTTGAACCACCTTCCCGACTTGCTGAACCTAACTCGGGACCTTCACTAGTTTAGTTATCAAGTATTTAATTGGATTGACACGGATAGTAGTCTGAGATACCTAAATTAGAACACTAGCATTAGATTATTTTATTTGCATGTTTAGTTATTTCATATTGAGTTATATATCAGTGGATTGAAAACCGTCGAGGAAGTATCACACTTCTGGATCTAGCTCACACTAGGTAGTCCACTAAATTTTGTTATTAACTATATCTTGTGGTCTTGCTTTATATTACATGTAGTTACTCTTCGCCAAAAGGAATCTTACACAATTAGTTTGGATTGGAAATCAGAAATACGCACACTCAACCTTCGACCGACTTAATAAAAATTATTCCTCCTTAACTATTTTACCTTATGTACTTTATCATACAATAATTGAGTGAAACAGGGGTATGAGATACCGAAGTGACTAGCGGCTTAGAAGCAATGGGTACATGAGGTGTTGTTGATGTGGGTATCCCTACACTAAGACCTATGATGATGGTGAGGTAGACATTGAAGGGGTGACAGATGATGAAGGTGTAAGAGATGTTGTAGGTATGACATATATCGAAGATGTATGGATGATCTGAGAAATGATGGGTGGTGAGGTGGAAGCGAGATAAAACTACACTAGTTTTAGCTGATACAGAAGTGGGAGCGATAACGGGAGAAATGGAGGTCAGCATTCCGAATATGGGTTGACCTAATGAGTCACGGGTGGAAGAATGGGTGAGGTAATACTGCAAGGTTTTGGTATTATGATCAAGGAATTTTTGAATTCCTCATCACCTGTGGGTATAAAGGTATAATAAGTGGCATCCATGGGTGAAGAAATAGAAGGTGGTGAAGGGCTAGGAGGTAATGACTTATGACTAGTAGAAAAAACTAGGGTGTTGGTTTGTTGACAAGTGAAAACCACGTGAATGGTGGAAAAATAGGTGGTTTGAGCTCTGAAAATGCTACATAGAAAAAAATATGGGAAGAATCTAGAGGATAGAAATAGGTTGTTTTTTCTAATTAAAATAAAAAACATAGAGACCGATACCAGTTGGGTAAGCTGGTGCCAATTAGGCAAAAGATCGATGTTGGTCACTAGACCGATGCCGATTCTTTGTGGATAACTAAGAAATTTGGAAATATGGAGAAGAAAAGTATAAAATATGTGAAACTAGGTTCTATTAAGGGTGAATGAGACCCGAAATTGTTTATTAGAAGAAATTAGAACATAGAAAATGGGTGAATGTGAATAAATGATGTTTTTGAAAGGAATACAAAAACAAAGTTAGATTGATACCGTTTAATTAATTGGTTCTAGTATGATGAAGGAACCGATGTCGGTCATTGGACCGATGCGATTATTGAGATTTTGAGAAAATGAAGAATTTTTTGATTTTGGAGTGAATTAAGTCAAAATAAAGCCAACCCAGAAGCTATGTATGGCAACAAGATGTCCTATCACACTCAAAAAGAACCAAAATACACTAGTTGTGATTGTGGAGTGTGAATAAAAGAAAGAGTGATGAATCATCCTCACAACTCAAAATGTAATTCAATCAAGCAAAAACTAGCAAAACATGTAAATCCTAGGTGTTAGATTTTAGTGTTTAGTGGCTTATGCCTTTTAAACTAACTGTGAATGAAATAGAGTTTTGGATAATGAAGGTTCCCTATAAGAAATCTATGATTGGTCTCAGGTTAGTTTTGGCTAAAGTGTCCTCAATATACCTTCCGGTATGTGAGGTCCAAGCTCTGATATGACAATACAACAAGAACATTGGGCGGTGACCATTGTCAATGGGTTGTTAAATCCTTGATGGATTCTTCTGGAAGGAAATGTTTAAGAAATGTGCAAATTATTTAATTGGTTTGGCTTGGGAGTGTGTACAAAAATGTGAACTACGCTTAATCCAAATCTAATCACCAAATGGTCATCAATCGTGTGATTACTAATTAAATCTATGTGATCTAATGCAACATTCAAAGGATGAAATGCATAGATTTTAAACCCAAATCGAAAATGATATTTGAAGCAAAAGGAGAATAGGAAGAGGAATGTTCTTTCACTAAATTCAATATAGAAGAAAATACGAAGTGTTCTTTTTAAGCACCAAAGGAAAATTTATTTTAGACAAATAGAAAGAAAAGACCAGAGAGAGATTTAGTGTGATTTTTTTTTAGGAAAGGAAGAAACACACAAATGCACCCTATATGAATAATGCAAAAACCCACAAAAGGGTCCCACTGAGCATGCAAAAATGTTTCACCATAAAGTAGAGATAAAATAGATAAGAAGTAGGGGCGAGGAGGAATGTATGTGATTGTTAAAGAAGGTGTGCGCATGTTGAATGTTGACCAAGCTAATTGTGAAGAGATTCCCTTTGGCTAGGAGGAACGACCTGAAATAGAACACAAGACCACAAGAGAGAGTTAAATAATATATGGCAGTGGACTACCTAGTGTGTGCTAGATCCGAGAAGTGTGATACTTCCTAGAGAGGTTGTCAATCCACTATTTTAAACACAAATTAATGTAAATAAATAACTGAAAGAAAGAGGTCCTATTGTAATAACATGATTTAGGTATCTCATATAAAACAATAGACTAGATTAAGCTAAATACTAAATATAAAACAAAATCTAGTAAAGGTAAGGTGTATTCAGGTTGGGTAGGTGTAGCAAAGGTATGGTAGAAGGTCTGGGTGAGATTTGATGAATTTTGGGTTTGTTTTGGGTGAATTGGAAGCTCATTGTTTGAGAAAATTTTACTAGACACGAGAGATTGGTATCGCTAGGTGATTGATGTTGGTACTAGTAAATGACCAGCAACAATTGGGTGACCAGTGTCGGTAGGGGAAATTAGGCTTAGGAGGTTGAAAGGTGGTGGTTTGGAGCTCTCTGTGATTACACAAAGAGTGGGGAAGGCTTAGGTAGAGTGGTAGGATTTTTAAAAGACTTAGATATGATATGATGAGGGTTTGGGAAAGGTATGAAGGTTCTTTGGGAAGATGGTTGGATGGAGGTGTTGTGGGAGAGATTCGGGTATGGCAGGAGTTGGAAAAAGAATATAACTGATAAAAAACTAATCTAGTAAAACCAATGACATAAAATAAATATAATTACTTGTGAAATGGATATAAATGGTAGGAGGTGGTGATGGTTACAATAGAAAGTGGTCCTAAATGAATGCAACGGTAACAAGAGGACACGATGCTTCCCTATGAGTGCACTTTGGATTAATCTATTGATGAATGGTGTGGTGTCTAAATGTTGTAAGGGTCTCTAGGTATGTCGTAAGATCACTTGGAAAACTCAAGAGTAAGGATGCAAGGTCGCAAGAGCCATGAAAATAGATTTTGAACCTGAATAAAGAGTTAGGAAATCCTATTTAAGGTAACCAACATTGACTAGGTGAATGGTGCCACCGAGGAATAACTAGCATTGGTTAGGGAGAAAAGGTCATACTTTTCCAAAAATATCTTGTTTCTTCCCAATTTTGGCATGATTGAGAATTGATTCCAGGTCAAGAGTGTGGAATGGTGCTAAATGGAGTGGGAAGTTGGTTAGAGGAATGATAGGTCATTAAGGTTAGGGTTAGAATAAGTCCTAGTTAGTTAAGGGAAGTGGGGACTTGGTCTAGGCTAATTAATATGCTTAGAAGAGGTCAATGGTGAGGTGGAGGGCTGAGGTGGCAAGGTGAGGTGGAAATTAACTTAATTTAGGTAATTAATAATGATGTGAGGAGGGGTCATGGTTAGGTGTATGTCGAATTAATTAATTGGAAGGGGCTTAGAGGGTTGTGACCCAATTTTGGTGTCTACACAAATGTAGAAGATGCCCAAATGCAATCCCTTGCCTTAGTAGATAGTTTCCCTTGATAGTAAGATGACTGCCCCTAATGTAGTATGTTATGTTTATATAGGGATATCTTGTTCAAATTTTGACACTAATGACCCAAAACACCGACTATAACCTAGGGGAATGCATGGGGTAACAATAAATACCAACCTCAAATAAATAAATTAGGACCACGAATTATGAAAAACAAGGGCACCTAAAATCACGTCTTGGGTGCCCTAGTACTACCCTTGGCACCCTAGTATAGGAATGGGGATGACAATCACGTAAATTACGACACTGAGTCTCCTTAAAATACAACCAAAACGCATAGAAAACCAATGACCGTACCATATAGATAACAATGACGACTAAATAAGCGATAACAAGACTAAAAAATGGGTCATTAGTGAATACTTTTATTACACAAGATCCATATATAAAATAACATACTTGGGAGTATAAATTTAATAGTAAGTGCATGATTTTGTGTCTACAATGATGAGGTTTTAGGGTTTTGAGTGTTTTTAGATGGCTTAAGAGCGTGGGACACATGAAACTTATCTTGTGTAACATGTTTCGGTGTGGTCTTAAGGATATTTTTGGATTCTAATATGGTAACTGGAAATTTTGATGAGGTATGTGGTCTTATGATGGAGGATAGTGACGACGTATCCTTAGGTATGTTTATTTTATGATTACTTTGTGCAAGTTCTCATTTCTTGTGTGGGTGATCTGAAAATAGACCGAAATTTTTATCTACTCGATCTTCGGACCCTTGTAGGCTTATCAAATTACTGTTTAATTTTTACCCCGTTAAAATCAACTTAAAATAATGAAATAAGTATGAATCTTTATAAAAGGGTTGATTATGGAGTTCAGTAATTGCCTACGTCTTCAGGTTATTTTGAACCATTCCACTAGTCAAAACTTGTAACTTATAATAGTAATTTCACAAAAAAACCTAATGGAAACTATTAAGAACTATCTTATAAGAATATCCACACCTTTATATTAAAATGGTGAAAAATAACACTCGCCTTCCCCTTTTAAATTGTGTATTTGGCAAGATCTATGGCATCGGCTCCATTGTTCGGAATCCTCCGGATCTTGATCGACCTTCTAGACTCTTTGTAACGCCATATGGCACTCCGGTCAATACTCCAGGCTTCACAATAATTTAGTGTGGCACTATGGGCTGGCTAGGTAGTATTAAAACCTCCTAGACACAATAATTTTTATTTACTATTGCCTAAAAAATAATAGGTCAATAATAGTTAAAATAATAATGCCTAAATAAATTAGGACTTCACACAACTATGTCATTGACATGGCATCTAACTATCCTCTTGGCTCGATATCCACCTTTTGAGCTCTTGGAATGAGCTTCCAAGTTGTCTTTTACAATGAAGAGGGGTCAAATTTTGTATTGCAAATAAGACCCTAAAATTTTTTTTAAGGCCTTATCGGCCAACTCACCCCCTAACCAACTCGTTGGCTGAGTTGGTTGACTGCTCATTATCCCCTTCAAGTTCATGGGTTCAAAGCTTCTCGTCCTATTTTTCCATGCCATTTTGGGTGAGATCCCACATTATTTGTGTAAAGTGGGGGCTCAATGTTTTTATTGGGCTCGCCGCCCTATTCCCCTCATGGCCTCGGTCACGCATTACCCTTCATGCTTAGTCCATGTGCTGGTTTGTTGTGGTGAGTGGTTGAAGCCAAAACATGATCGAGCTTGGTATGTGTTATCCGTTGGAGGACTATGTCAGCCACTCCATGTGGTGAACTCTGCGTGAGTTTGTAGAGTGTGGGGTTGGTTGGGTCTACCACCGTGTTGTCGACCGAGTCATGGGCTATGCATTGTTATCCTCCCCATGTTGGCCGAGTCATGGTATATCGACCGAGAGCCATCAAATATTGGTGAGTTAGATGGGATAATATACTTCCCAAACATTGTGGAAATATATGACTGTGATTAACTCGGTATCAATTACAATAGCTCACCGAGCTATCATCAGTGCAACTTGGCCACATAGTGCACTTGTCGATTCTCGATAAGAAAATCGAGCTAAATCAAACTCATCGTAATGTGATCAACTCGGTGAGGATTTGATCACCTCATTGAGCAAGAAATAATAGCTTGTTGAGCTAACTCAACATCGACATGGTGGTTTGAGAGCCCACCATGTTGGTAGCACCACTAGCTCTCACGGAGGTCAGGCTCCCTTCTGTCACAAAAGTTGACCCTCTTGTTCCCATCATGCCATACCATTTTATGATTGTCGAATACCATGGTGAAAACCTCTCTGATTTTCCAACACCCCTTTTCCACATGTCGCAGTGCTTATTGGTCCATTATTGACCTATTGACCAGAGTTGACTTTCCTGTTGACCAAACTTTTACCGAACATAACTGGAGCTCCCAATGTCCCTTTGTTGCGTTCTCATAGTTGTTGGAAAGCTCTCAAAGATATATTCTAAAATGACACAATTTAGGGATGTTTAGGGAAATTTTGATATCAAAAATGATCCCCTGATCGGTGGGTGACTTATTGATATTTCTATGGGCTTACCAAGGTCTTTGATTTGATGGAGAGGGAACTTATCTTTGGAGGGAAATTTACAATTTTTCAACAAATTTCTCTTTTTGTGAACCCCAATAGATAATATTAGGGACACTTATGTGAGTAGATACAATAGGGATTTTGGATTATTATATACTTGGGTTTTGGGCCTCATTGATAAAAAGATCAAAAGAGTATTCCTATTTAACTAGAGCTTCATTACATAAATGCATGGTATGGTAGATACAAGATTCTCTCAATGTGAGAGATGGTCAAAATTACTGATGATGTGAGAAGTAGATTTTGGGTCCCTATGGAATTGGTTTGAGTTTTGTTATTAGTCATGGGATGGTTTGGAAAGGGTTGTTTAAACACATCGATGAATTGATTAGGAGGTGCATTAGGATTTTCTTGTTTTAGATCACCTCGGTCAATGAAGTCTTAGAGGATATTTATAAAAGAGTGATATATATCAACATCATAGCCTCAAACCTAGTGGTATTTTCAATAGTATTCATCCCTATACCGGGATGTCTTAGGGCGATTCATCGACGAGTCGAGATATGGAGGAGTTTTATCATGCAATAATCAATGAGCTTATCAAAGATAGAAATGTAGGAATTCCCTAGAGGTGTTTATTTTTAGGAGGTTAGGATCATTTTGATTATGACCAACTCTTAGATGTAGTTTTCAAGACAACCACATTCGTCAAACCCTTGTATTTTTCACCGATAGAAAATGTTTTAGATGAAGAATCATATTTGTGTTTTTGAATTGTAGTTTAACTTTACCATCTTTGAGTGCTCGAGTTCTAATTTCCTAGCCATGGTAAACACCTTGTCAAATGTTTTAAATGATTGGATTTGAAGGGTGGATGATATGTTTTTATGCAAGACCAAGTGAATAACTCAATAAATTCAGTATGGGGTAGAAAGAAGGATAATTGATTGATATTCCTTTCCATTTTGGCAATGAAGTCGATAATATAGTCATCCTCAAACTATTTTATATAATATAAGTCGTGATGGATATATTATGTACGATGTTGATAGAGAATTTTTCTAATGAAATTTGTGTTAACTGTGCAAATGAATAAAGAGAATGTTGGGGGATGTCATTGTATCAATCAAGAGTAGGTATGACTAAAGACATTAGGAATTTCCTTAGCATGAGATATGAGATAACAGGAGTGTTGGAAGGCCCTAAGATGTTGTTGTGGTTCTTCATTACTATAAAACTTTGATAAATTTCGGGAGATCCTAGTGTAGGGGATATGGTTTAAAAGGTATTGATGGGTTCATTAAAAATTTGTTCGTAAGAAAATTTGTTTTAGATCCTATGGTGGCATCTTCTAGGCTCGTAATTCTACTCATTAAATATTGTATGGGATCATTCTAAGGATGTTGGATTTGCATCAACGAATGGTTATCTTGACCATAGGTGAGGGAATTTGATTTTTGATTGTGGTAGTATGCTAAAATAGGGTTTTGAAAATGGGGAATGTTTCCTTGTATATTGTAATTATGTTGAGAAACTAATGGTTATGAGGAAGAGTGGATATATTGATAAGGTTGGGGGATAGAAGTGTTGATAATAGGCTATGAGGGTTATGGGTTTTCTTGAAAGGGGATGTAACCATATTGTGGGACACCAATCATGGGGGATAGTTGTGAGAAGGGGTGAGAACTCGTAATAATGCATGTTGATAGGTGGTAGGGATTCAAGAATAGATACAAATACGTTTTGGATTAAAGATGTGGATTGTTGTGAGATAATGAGATGAAATGTGACCATAGGACTTGTAAAATGAGTCATCTCAAAAGAGCATGTTGAAGGAGGAAGATAAATGGAATTTGTGTGACTAACTACATGTGATGATGTAGTCATGTGAGCTTGTGTATTTTTTTGGGTTAGTTGAGGAATCATTCTTTAGACATAGATATCACATTTGACATTTCGTAGAATGTATTGTCAAGCTTGACATTATTCATCTTTTTATTCTTTAATTAACACTCTCACCATTAGGTTATCAATATTATCATAATCAAATTTCTCACTCTGTAAAAGGTACTATAACAACTCAATTCTACTTCACAATTATTTTACAAGAGTAATGCTTTCTACATATTCATCATAAATTGATGTTATTATATCCAAATTGTTAGAAAATGTTAAACATGGGACTATAGTGAGATTAATACGAGGTTTTTCTAATATCAAAACCATTTGTTTTAGTATATTTTAGGATTCAATTCTATTTTATAGAAAAAACCACTAAAACTTAGAAATTGGTAGGGTTTAACGATACCTACGTGGATGATAATAGAAGAAGACAAACCTATTTGTGCACGTAAAACTTCCTTTCAAAATATCCGAACACTTGCACATACATAGATAAATTTGATAAGAGATATGTTAGATAATAAAAAGATGAGTTGTTTGGAAAAGGAAAATTCCAAGAACCAAAGGACTTCGTATTAACTAATTTTTAGATTATCAAGTTGGAAATAATAATGGAAATACATATAATATCATATGTTATGATTAAAAAATTGTAGATGTGTAGTGTCTAGGTGCAAGGCCTCAATCAACATCCTCAATGATATGATGGGGAGGATTGAAAACATTTTCCTAGTAGAGGTTGGCCTCGTCAATTTTCTTGAGGATAACATCTAGCTACACATTGATATCATTCGAATTAGGTATGAAGGAAATGATGCAGAGGCTTAACTCATAGTAGATGTTGGCTTGTTCCCACATTAAGTTTTTTCACACAATTGGTAGGTTGAAGATAGTGTATGGTTCATAAGTTACTCCTAGAAGAGTCATCTTAGAGAAACATGGGATTACAAGCAACATTTGATTATACATAATTGTACTTGATTTTAAGAAAATAAGTCAATATATATGAGAAATATGTTAGTGCAAAATCACAACACCCTCAAATGATGTCATGGAAGTGCTTTTCTAAGGCAGGGTCATTTGATGTGATTGCATAACATTGAAATTTCCCCAAGGTGTGGGACCTTGTAAAAGTGGGAAAGATCTTCGGATTAAAGACTGGTTCCTATTCCTCTATTTAGGTGCATGCGTAGAAACTTGCAGAGGGTATGTTCTTGAACCTAATCTAAACTTTACCAAGGAGACATGGATAGAAGAATTACATAAATTAAAACAAAACTACACTACGAGGTGATGCACCAAAGGAATGATGGACACTTGTTTTGCCAATAGACACAAACCAATCAAATGCATATGATAACTAAACATAGATAACCAGATCTATAATGAAAGATTAGATGAAAGCAAAAGAGACAAGAGAGGATCTAAAATTGATCACAGACGTGTTTTATTGCTCTGCAGATTGATACAATGCATTACAAAGAGGCCAAAAGGCTGAAACGTATTACAGTTTAGTGGAAGTTTTGAAACCCCATGAGTTTATTTTCCAGAAGAAAAAGGGAGCCTGCAAAACAAAGAATATCCAACCCTTTACAATGAATCCTGCCCCCGTATTTATAGATTTAATCAGAGAGAAGAAAGAGAGAGGGAAGCAGAAAAGTAGGTTGAAAATCAACCACTAATGTTAATGCTTCTAATAAAATATGCCCCAAATCCATCTTTACTATATGAATCCTTGATTTGGCACCTTGAAAGAAGAGGAAATGGTGGAAACAGATCGAATCTGATCTGGTTGTTGAGACAAATAGATCCTACATTGAAGGCCCAAAGACGTTTCCTCCATTTTCCTTTACCTAACCTCCTCAAAATTAAAGTTTCAGACCTCCATGGCGTAGGTGAGGTTGAGATCTTTCCAATGGTGTCAGATTCACAATATTTTGAGCCTTGAGTCGAAAGATATGCCCCTTCGAAGTTTGTATCGAATTCGTATAAAAAGGGCGAGAAAACAATTTGAAAAATGGGTCCCCCTTTTGGTTTGGGACACATGGCAGCTGGATTAGAAAAAAATCAGGCTTGCGGGTCCACAATTTATCTTTTTCCCTTTGAATGAAAGGTAAATTTTCACCTTTCCCTCCGACTCCCCGCCTTGGCTTTGACTCGGGTTCTAACACTGAATTTTTCCTAGGCGGAGTTGCGGGCCATTTTGTAACTTTTACCCCTTTTGAGATAACAAGGGGCAAGAAACCAACTTTTCCTTGACACCTGCTTTCCTCTAGGACACACATCAGTTTGGCACTCATTTGGAAACCTTTTCTCTATTTAACCCTTGAATCAGTGCCATTAGGACACTTGGCAACCTCCGCGACCTATTTTTGCATTGACTATTCAACTAACTCGGCCCCTGTTGGAATAACACGTGGAGGCACCGCACTTGCTTGAAAACCCGACCCAAAGTTTTCCTTTGGAGGAGTGTCAAGTTGACACTTGTCGGCCTCCACTGATTTGTGGAATTTTCAATGGTCCCTCTTACTTTTTAGGCTTTGGGTTACATGGCAAGCTCACGCTTATTTGGGTCTCCACCTTGGGACCAACTCTTGGAGATGCGCCACACTGACACTTGGCATTCTCCACTTACACTTTTATACTTAGCCAATTTTGAAGCCTTTTCTATCTCGCCTTAACTCGTTTGACCATTTGCTACGTGGAGGGCTGGTGCAAGTTTGAGCTCCCCCTTTTGGAATCACTTTTAGAGAAGCACCATTAAGACACGTGGTCTCTTCCGTTGCCTCCTCCACACTCGGTGTTTTGGGCTTCTTGCTGAACCGCTTTCGATCCTGTGACTTTGGATCTTCACCATTTCTTCCCTTTCTTGCTTCTGGTTCCTCTCGCACCATTTCCCTTCTTCTCGACCCCATATCTCATAGTTGAGTCTTCTTGTAACTTGAGAGCAGATTTAAGACATGGAAATGGCCCGATAGAGTCATTTTCTTTTGCGCAGGGTCCTTTAGCCTCTCTTGGCCTCCGCTACTTCTAATGTTGAGTCCCTCTTGATCAATTTGCAAGATTTGAATGAGTTTTCTTAGGTTCCTTCTATGCGGGGTCATGGTCCATTCAATATTTGGTACAGGGGTAAAATATGAATAACAAAATGAAAAATAGGATACTTTTAACATGGATTCATGTCGGTCCAATAGATCGCTGCTGATATGGGTGATGAACACCGATCACCATCCAAACTTGATTGATTAAAATAGGATTTTTAACGTTTGTGATTTTAGAAGGGAGATTGAATATTCATTTGAATGTTAAGGATGAGATTAATAAAACTGATTTTGAGATTAAAATGTGACTATTTGAAATAAAAAGGACTTACCTTTGATGAAGAGTAAACAAGGATGATTAAGTGTGAAGAGAGATGATCAAGAGATCATTTCAGGGAAAAAGTTTTCCGAGAATCTCCTAAACCATCACAATGTGAAAGAACATTCGAGATCTTTCTATCACTTATTTGAGCATGTGAAATGGACTTCGTTGGAGGAAGATATCATTCACAGAGGGTCGCAGATGAGATGCAACACCATACCAATAAATTGGCTAGTAAGGTAGTGACACGTGGAAAAAATGAATACGGATCAAATAGTGAAAGTTGTTTCGTAACAAGGTCTTTGAAGGTTGAATAAAAATTGGTGGGCCCCACTAATTTTTGGCTAGGGGCCCTCAAGTTCAACACACTCTTTCCTTGGAGGGTACCTTGGTCTGTCATGTTTGATTATAACATTGCCAAAAGTTTATTATATTATCATTGCATTACCAAGCTAGCTCGGTTGGACATATCTCGGTGAGCTCATTATCACATTAGAGGAGTTCACAATTATGTTGGTAGGCTGAGCTAACTTAGTGAGATTTTTACATAGCTCGGTATTCATATTACATTGGGATGGGCTATATTATTCAACTCGGTTCGTATTTACATTGGAGGCCGAGCTAGATTATCAACTTGGGGAGTTCAAGTAATTCTCCACACCAATGTTACTATGGGAGCTCAATACCACCTCCATGCCAGCCCTTCTACCCAATGTTAATGTGGAATGTTTATACATTCCATGCCATCCCTTCTACATGGTATTCTAAACTTAATTCGGTTGAGCGAGTTCATATTACATGGACGATTAGCGAGAAGCACATTCAACATGGCCAACCATTATAACTCGGCACACTATATTTAACTAAGATATTTAAATTATTTCCACCACCCAAGGCCCCTATGTGGGAAATAAAACACATACGTGGCCACAACCATAGTTTAAAATGATAGTAAAATCCTTAGGCATAACATGTTCCATAAACGTGGGATATTCCTTTCTTGGGAATAAAAGGTGGAAAAGGATGGTTCAGAGGGTTGAAACCACAACCAAAACATTACAATCCAATCATGCAAACCACCATGCCAAACACCTCAATGGTGAAATAAATGAGCTCATTGCTATTTAAAGAAGTGTTAGGCAAGGTCTCGTAGATAGATAGTGATAAGGAAGTTTTGGAGCCCTTAGAGGAAAAAGCTGAGTGTTGGTGCAAACTATAGAATTTTTCCAAATTCTAATACCTTCAAAGTGGTATATTTGTATTTAATATTTGAGATTTTTGATGAATTTTTAAGCTACGAAGCCACTATTTGTTGAATTTCCAAAGGAGCATTTGTACAAATCTAGTTTAACCATCCTTCTAGTTGAACTAGAAAGTTTCTTAGAATTCTGAGACGATCATTATGGTATATTTATTTTCCCTTTAATAATTTTTAATTTTTCCATTTTAGGAGTTTTTATAACTCATTTGCACGGAGTATGCTCGTGGGAAGACTTGTAGAGTCACGGATGGATTTGGGGATCATGTTTTGAATCTTGTCAGAGTCCTTGTTCCATTATCAACTCTTGTTGCAGGTCATTGGGATCTATTATTCATTTTGGAAGGGTGATTGTACTTCTAAGTGATTTTTATAATAGATTGATTCATGTATTACGGATCCAGAGACGTAGGATTTCATGTCAAACTCCATTATCAAAATATTGTGTCATCTTATAACTGATTTGCATTCTGAGTATTGATTTAATTTTCCACATCTATTCAATTAAGTAATAAGAAATTATACCTTATATAAATCAAGATTTACACTTTAATATTTCATCTAGGTAAACTTTATTTTAAAGCGCTTTTATTTTCTGTTAAGTTTACAGATCAATTTGGTATCAGAGTTGGTTTCCTAGGTTTAGTTGCAAACTATTTGTGATTTTTTAATCCCTTCATTGTAGACTATTTTGGGCTTGATATTCTTACTCAGCAATTTTACAGTATTTTAGGGATCAGTTGGTTTACAGGTGATCATGGGGAAAGTATTGAAGAGGGAAATATTGGAAGAGATCAAGAGCATCAATAGACAAATTGATTGTTTGAAAAGGAGATACAATCAAAGGATGAGCTCTTGGTCAGTTTATAGTGTGTTGTTTAGTAGAAGGCAATTCTCTCTCCTTCTACTTCAGATGCGATACCATGATAGAGTTCACTATAAGTTACTCACCATGGGAATATTTTTCTTCCTCCCATCCTATTTTTATATTGAAGTAATGTTGTCTTTGGTTCATTTGAAAAGCATACTAGAGGCATTAGATCAAAATTATTATTTAAAATGGGTTTTGATGGAAGAGGTCTTGGAAAATATTGTTAAGGTGTTACTAACCCAATACAGGTTGAGGATCATCTTTGTTTTGCAGGATTGGGTTTTACTAGTGTGGGAATGGATATTGGAGAATGATCCAATAATTTTGATGGGAGTCAAGCTTCTAAAAGCTAAGAGAATAACCCACAAGTCCTACCGATATATTCAAAGGTCAAGGAATCAGTGTTTCTTCATTAGAGGATGGATTTGGTAAGAAGGTTCAACAAAGAGGTATTGAGATTCCACCTCCAAGTTCTTACCATAATCATAAGCACAATAAAGGTTGTAAAACTTCTGATCCACTCTTTCAATTTAAAATGTTTGGCTATGATATTTAGAAAATGATGGATGCCTATCCTTGTATGTTTTGTGGGATGCATAACCATTGTGTTTCCAAATGTTGGAAGAGAAAGGATTTGTTGGAGAAGTTGTCATCATTTGTCAAGAATAAGGAGAACCAGAAAGACCAATCTCGTCATTCAGAGCAAGAGATGGAAAGAAGAATTCCTTTATTGCTAGGAATTTTAGTACCCCTTGTCGTGATGATGAACATCGGGTGAACATTTGTCAGAAACTTCGTCCATCTCACCATTAGAGTAGTGGTAAGCCAAAGATGGAGTATAGGCCTATTGCAAAGGTAAAATAAGTTTCAAAACCACCTTTAGTTGAAGTTACAACCCCAGATCAGGTGATACCTATAGATGAAAACTAGTTGACATGGATTGGTAAAATGTTTTTCAACTTTATATTGCATGACATTTGATTGTTTATAACATGTAATTAAGTCGACTTGTGTATGGGTTTATGGTTGTTTGTTGAACGAAATTGTTTTCCCATTTACCTTTGAATATTTTTGGAGTTTGGATTTTTTGAGAAGATCTAGGGGACAAGTTTTCCATAACCAATGATTTTCTCACTTTTGGAAATTTGATTGATACTCCATGTACATCTCCTTATTTCAACTTTGAGTTTCGTACAAAATTGGGTGTAAATTATATTTTAGCTTGGGAGATTTCTAACAACAATATGCAGATTTTGTGGGCATGGTTGAAATGTCTATTTTTGGAAATTTGCATTTCAAGATCTTTTTGGGTTTTTATGAACTAGTTTACAAAGTTGTGCGACAGCTTTTCTTCTATCCTATTTGCACATATAGAGTATGGGGATAGATTATTTTCACTGGCAGTTCACTTGGTTTATTTTGTGTCTATTTTTGGCATGTTTATTCTGGATCATATTGGTAATGTTTGTAGTGTTTTAAAGTTTCACATGGACAGTGGACACTAGCCTATTGTGGGCATTTTAGTTGTCTTTTATACTGATCTATTTTTCGTGGAATTTTATTTTCAAAGGTGATGGGACGTATCAAAGACTCGATTGGACACTTGATTTTTATTGTTGACTGGGTATTTTTATCTGATCGATTGTTTGTGATGGCATCACAGTGGGATGACAATCTACATGATTCAGTGATGCATTCACCTATTACTTGGGAATTTGGTTTGTCTCTTTATATTGATCTAAGTTGTTTGTAGAGAGTTGACAGGGTCACAGAGTATCAATGGACAATTTAATTTTTTGGCTTATGATTTTCTATTTTGACTAATCGATTGTTTGTGACTAGCTAATAAAATTTTTCTTTAATTAACCCATATTATTATTCCTATATTGTCTTGTATGTGTTTGTGAGATGCAGGAAGGGGATCGACAATTTTTAGTGGGTGAAAATAAATTTTGTGGACAAAATCCTTCTTAGTAGGGAGGTATGATCGGAGATCTTTTTAGGGATATAGTTTTCCGTAATCTCCCTAAATCATCACAAAAGTGTAAGATCATTTAGAGAGATTTATGTCACCTATTTGGTCACGTGAAATGGACTCCATTGCAGAAAGATATTGTCCAGAGAAGGTCACAACTGAGATGGGGTACTATGTTTCACCTAATTTTTTTCTAGTTAAAACTAAATAGAAAATATGTTAGTAAACATACTTGTAGATTTTGGTCAAGGTTGAATGTGCACGTAAATGAATTTCTGATCCAAGTTGATCATGAAGAGCTTCCTTTGGCTAGAGGGAATGACCTATAAGAAACACAACAAGACCAAAAAATGGCATTATTAATATAGGTTAATGGAATGCCTAATAGATGCTAGATGTAGTGCCCACTTCCCTTTGACACTTTTGATACCGATTTTGATACTATTGATCATATTATGGACATTATTATGTTTTAATTTAGTATGATGGTTCAATGTTAGATCATGGATTATTATTGATATGGATTCACTTAGTATGCATGATGGTTACTAGAGACATTTTCTATATGTGGTTGATGATATAATGTTTGACATGGACATATTATGGATGTTGATTTGGACTTGTGACATTGGACATTTGGAGTAGACATAATATGGTAGATTCTTGATGATGATTGATTTATGAATTAAAAATGATAATGTTGAATTCTTGATATTGTTGTGATTCATGTGTTTAGATGATTTTGAAATGTTTTTATATCATTTTGGATGTTCTCATATGGCCACGAGGCCGAAGGAGGTATTTGCATTTTGCAGTTAAAAATCACAACAATGTCGGGGACCTGAGACTAACCATATTAAAATTCTCGTGTAAATTCAACAAGGTCACTAAGGCAATCGTGTTGTGTGTTTGTGTGTCAAGTTATGTTGGGAATTCCCATGGGGGATTTCCATTATATGTGACCACGGGATATGTGTTTGATTTATGTGTTCATTTTTAATTATTGTTGTATGTATTTTATTAGTAATGTGTTCTTTCTTTTAATTAATTTAAATGTGGTAGATTAATGTGAAAGATCATATAGCTAAATTTTATTTAAATTAAATTGGGATGTGGAATGTAATTAATAAAGTTGTTGTCTTTAGATATTAATGTTGGAAGAGTGTGTAAGTTAATGTTGTAAGGATGTGTAAGAAACATGTAAGAGTATGTAAGGTAGATTTTGGAAGGTTTGGCACTTCATCTCCTTAGGAATTCGAATTTTTCCTTTGAGGTCAAATTTGGAGGCTTGTGGGACAAGTTAAACTTGTCCCACACCTCTTAAAATGATCCACCAACCATGCCTATGGTTTGGGAGTTGAATTTAGGCATTTTTAATGCATTTTGAAGTGACAATTTGTAAGTTTTAATTGCACTTCCCTTACATATTTTTAATTCATTCCTTTTGGAGTATGGGCCATTTTGGAGTGTGTAAGTCATTTTGTCATTTTATTTATTGTGATTTGGTGAAGGATGTTGAATTTCCTCTTGGGGTTGAGGAAGAATGATGTGGCATCCCACATGGATCCACATCATCCTCTTCTCTTCCCTCTCCTATAAAAGTGAAACTCCTTGCTTGTTTATGGTTGTTGGAACTTTGTTCATTCCTCTTGGGGGTACATTTTTGCTTGTTGTTTTTGGAGATTTTTGTGGAGGAAGTTTGGAGTGATTGCATGCTTGGAAATTGCTGGTTTTAGACTACACTTTGACAGAAGAAAGCTTGTTGATCTTGGAACAAAATCCCATATGGAGAGGTAGGCATCTTGAGCTGTGTTTTAATTGTTTTCCTTCTCTTGCATGTATGTTTATATGGTGTTGTGTTGTGTTCTTGGCTGGTTGGGTAGATTGCTTAGGGCATGGTGTAGGAGAAGACTATGGGGATTTCATATGGGGGCATAAGGGATTTCCAATGGCACTAGTTCTATTGTGGAGGGAGTTTTGGATTGGGATCCACCTTGGAAAAGAAACTGCTTGCATTTCTTACTCTTGGGGGCATAAGGGATAAACTTTGGGGGCATACGGAGGGGTTGGGAGATATAAGGTTTATGGGATTTGATGTGTTTAATGGCGGTATGATTTTAGTGGATGCCCAATTTTAAATTGGGAGGCATAAGTACCTCCCCATAGTTCTTGCTCTTGCTTGGCTTGCTTGATCAAGCCTAAGTGTTGTATGAATAATTTCAAATGTAGTTGGGAACTGCTATCTTGTTTGGACTGTGTATTTTATTGTTTTGTGCATGTGAAAAGAATGTTGCGTGTTTGTGGTAGAAGCCATTGTTGCCATGAGTTGATTTTTATTCTCTTTTTCAATATGGTTGGGGCTCGGGGGCCAATGAGGAAGGATGGATTATTCCTTCTCATTGGATGTCTTGGTTGGGTGGAGAGCGTTGTCTTTTCCCCTTCCTTGTTGTGATCAAAGATGGAAAGATGGAAAACTAGCATGTTACTATTTGGAGCAAGAAGAAATTCACAGTTTGACAGTCCCTTATTGTTGTGGAAATTCAATGTAACATTTCCCACTTTGAGTGGATAAATTGTATAATATTGTAATATGAAATCATGTGTATTGATAAAGGAAAGATTGAATTTAGATGGTGAAATGTAAAGAACTATCTTCCTTTTTCTCGTTTTGGAAAGGAATAAGAAGTAATGTTGTATATTTTATATACTCGTATTTGGAATCAAATGGAAAGATGATAAGTTGTAAGGTTGTATTGGAATATGAATAAAGGAATACATTAATTTCCAAAATTGTATTGTGTATTGAATTTGAATTGTTGTCAAAGAATGAGATTTCTAGTTGTAAAGGAAGAATGCATGTGAAGAAAAACAATGTTGAAGTTATTTTAAAATGGTATATTAGAATTGAAATTAGAATTGCACTTTAGCTTAGAACCGAATGGTTGATTTAATCTAGTAGATGTATTAGACTAGTTTAGAAACTATACACACATTTAAATGACGAAATTGATATACAAATTTAAAAGAAATAGTTCACTATATCAACTCCATGCTGGAAATTCACTTTTATAAAATAAACAGCCATACCTCGCACTCGAATCAACTTAAAAATGTCATAAGTTATCATGCTAAGATATTATTGAACCCAACTTGACAAATAAAACTCAAGAAAACAACATAATTATTGTAAATTCAAAGCAAATCCCCTTCCTGGGCGTCTATTGTCGGAGAAATAAAATTTGAAGTCAATTGGACAAATTGACTTCCCTAAAACACTCTAAACCCTCCCTAGACTTGTCCTCCATGTCTTTTTGACATGTTGAGTGAAGGAGGAGTTCTAATTTAACCAAAATATGAAGTTGAAAACTGTCAGTTCACATATTAAAATATTGTAGATTGATTTCATAAAATTGACCCTTTAAAATTCATCAAATTCTAAAATTTATGACTCATATGCAAAGAGGGCTTCGAGAGATTTCAAAAGTCCTCGTTTTCCCAAATCAACTCCTATCAAAAGTTATGGCCATTTGAAGTTTTACTTCAAATCGGGCACTCAACATGTAATAAAATTTAATTTAAGTATAGAAAATTTAAATTTAAATTTTGGAAAAATTTCCCAAGAAATTCCATGGCCTTGTCATCCCGTAACCAATCGAGGCCTCGCACATGGCACCACGGAGGGCGGACCAATTTTTAAACTTATCCCCTTTGAAAAATTTTGCCTTGGGAAAATTTTCCCATTTTGCTCCACAACTCCGCTGGATCATAGCAATCACATGCTGCCACGTGGCATGGTGGATAGGTGGACTCCTTGCAAATTTTAAACTTATCTTTTAAAATTTTTCCTTTGGAAAATTTCCACTTTTTCCTCTACCGGCCTGCAAGACCAATCGAGAGGACAACATGTGTCCTCTAGGGGTTGAGGCGAGTCGTGGCTCATTTTGAATTTTTTTATCCTTTTAAAATTTTGGGAAAAATTCTCATTTTGGCCCCGTCGGCCCGCGGCTAATGAGAGTGTGCCACGTGGTACTTTGAGGTGGAGGCAGGAGGGTGGACCTTCCATCTTCCTTTGTTTTATTGACTCAACTTCAGAAAATTTTCACTTTTCCATCAACTGGCTGTAGCCAACCGCAGGGTGCCACGTGTCCCCTTGTGGCTACGGCAGGTGTGTGGACCCGTGAGCCCTATTGTTCCCTTTTTACTCCTCGGGTGCAAATCGCTAATTCCTCCTGCCACTCCGATGTTGTCTCCGCGGTCGCCACATGTCCCTGGCAGACCCACGGGGGAATAGAAGAAAATGTGACTTTTCACCTGCATGGGGAAAATTCTCCCAAATCCTCCCGCGACCCATCAACCCACCCCTTGGGGAAAATTTTCTCCCCAAGGCCCACTAACCAACTAGGGGGCGACACGTGTCCCCCTTGGGGAAAATTTGATCTCCAAACTCCGCCCGCTTATATCTTGAGTTCTACAAGGAGTTAGGAGGACTTCTTTATATCACCGGAAAGGTGAGAAAATTTCCTATCCATTGGGAATGGTTTAGGAAAATTTTGGAAGTGTTTGGTAGGAGAAAATTATAATTGAATTTATGAGCTTGTTAGAGAGCAGGCATGGGGTAAGATTACTCCCTGAATCTAACCAAAACATGTAACCCTAATTTTGGAACCCTGTGAACTTGTTATAAGTTAATAAAGGAAACTTGTGTATTAGTAAATAGGTTTTGTTTTGGAACCTATTAGTGAAAACTGATGTCTTACAACTTAGTTGTAGACACTTCTAATAAAAATAAATAAATTATTCCATAAATTTTCTAGCTAACCCTAGGTTGTTTCTTTGGTCTCAAGTGGTTGTTGAAACGGGCACTACAGCTTGGTATCAGAGCAGTGGTTCAAGGCTTGGACCATTGGGCACACTAGAAAAATTGAGACATGAAAACTTAAACCTAGCACACTGAAACCTAGAAAACAACTTAGCAAGAATTTGTATGTTTTTAGTAAACATGGAAGTTGTATAACTTAGAAAATGAACTAACTCTCACTTTGGTCTATGCAGGAGGCTCAGACGGAGCGAGAGGAACCTTCACAGAGACTCAGATTCACCACCACCACCACCGGATTAGGGTGTAGCAGCCATTCTACCTCAGATTCTATAGACCCTTTAGGATGTTAATGTCACTCTACGCAGAGGATTAGGTGGAGGGCAGATAGCTAGTCATGATAGAGCTCCTTCTATTGAGGGTCAAGTACCCCCTCGACTTAGCAAGGAGCAAAGAGGAGATAACTCCCATGTGGATTCAGCCGAGAAAATTCACAACATAGGAGATAGGATGACAAAGTTTTGGAGCATAGAGAGAGGTCTCGAGTGCTAGGCTTAGGGATGAGCGTGCATGGAGAGACCTAGAGGTCGGCTGCACCACGAAGCAAATCACATTAGGGAGATCCTGAAGCTTAGGCCCTCACATTACTCAGGTGATACAAGTGGATTTCAGGTAGAGGCTTAGCTAGTGAGCTTGAGCGGTTGCTTCAAGATTTGTCCTTGTTCTAGCAACACGAAAGCTCGTGTTGTAATCCATCTACTGAGGGATAGAGCAGGAGTATGGTGGAGGAAAGAGGAACAGAAGCTCCATGTAGATTCAAAGACAGTGACTTGGGAGCTATTTGAGGAGAGATTTAGGAGTAGATATCTATCATCGAGGTTCATCCAACAGAGGATTGATGAGTTCCATGACCTCCGTCAGATACCCTTTCAAAGAAGAAAGTATGAGAGTAGATTTCTAGATCTACTTCGTATGTAGAGTATATGCAGGATGAGGAGGTATGGATTCACGATTCATCCAAGCCCGAATTTGGACATTGGAGGTGTAGTGCAGATTCACTATCCATGGAATTTAGCAGAGGCTATTGAGAAGGCCTATATTATAAAGGAGACTTGGGGTAAAACCCAACAGGCTAGAGACCGAGTCAGGAGCCACATTCAATAGATGCAGGATGGTAGATTGAGGGGGTCAGTACCTCTTCCTCATGGTGGCTAGGGTACAACATAGTCATCCTTTAGGCCACAATAGTAGTAGTCCCGCCCACCTTATAGACCTCCACAGAGATCTGATGCACAAAAGGCCGGAGTATGGGGCCTCCTCCTAGGGGTCCCATCAGGACACAGGGTGGACCTAGAGCTCAGTCAGCAGGAGCTCGCCAGCAGAGGCCACAATAGACCACAGCTGGATCATCAAGATCCACACCATAGGCTTCTAGGGAACCTATGAAGGTGATGCTCCTTGAGAGGATCAGGTGGTTGCTTTGGATGTGGAGTAGCTAGACATTTTTAGAGAGATTGCCCTCATAACCCTAACAAGGGTAAGGCACCAGTTTCTGAGATGACAGTTGGTGACATGGGACGTAGCCATAGGATTTATGCAATGGTTGAGAACCGCCAGGAAGAGCACTAGAGCACAGTCATTGAGACCACATGTAGCATTGGTGGTATTCCTACCTCTGTATTGTTTGACTCTGGTTCTTCTGATTCTTTTATTGCACCATCTTTAGTAGAGCAATGCAGGATGGTGGAAGTTAGGAAGGGTCTCAGTTGGGATGTCGAGATGTGTTTTGGAGCTAAGATCTCTATGGAATCCTTAGTTAAGGAGTGGGTTGTGAATTTGGGACCTTTCACCACCACCTCAGATCTTCGTATCCTTCCTTTGGGATCCTATGGAGTTATCTTAGGTATGGATTGGTTATCTGCACACAGGGCGAGGATGGATTGTTATCACAAGACTATAACTTATGTAGATGATTTGGGAGTTGAGTCGGTGATCTCGGGGTTAGGAGACCCATTTCTAAACGCACAATTTCCACTATGCAGCTTAAGCAAAGTGTGCGACGGGGTTGTCGGATGATGTATGCATTCACAAGGATGATTAGAGGATGGGTCTAGTGGACCATCGCTAGATGATCATCCCATCTTGAGAGATTTTTCTAATGTATTTCCAAGGGAGATACCAGGGATGCCACACCCATGAGATTGATTTCCATATAGATCTAGTTCCAAGAGCAGATCCTATCTCATGGGCACCTTATCGAATGACCACCCCGGAGCTCTATAAGCTCAAGTTGTAGCTTGAGGGTCTTTTGGAGAAAGGCCTTATCCATCCTAGTATATCCCCTTGGGTGTACCGGTGATTTTTGTGAAGAAGAAGGATGGATCATTGCGGTTTTGTACTGATTACCACCAACTTGAACAAGGTAACAATTAAGAATCGTTATCCTCTTCCTCGTATTGATGACTTGTTTGATCGATGAAGGGAGCCACAATGTTCTCTAAGATTGATCTCAAGTTGGGTTACCATCAATTGAGGATTTCGGAGGTGGACATTCATAAGACCACCTTCTTTGTGAGGTATGGGCACTATGAGTTCATTTTGGTTCCTTTTGGTTTGGACGAATGCCCCAAAAGTGTTTATGAGTTTGTTGAATGGGGTATTCGAACCTTTTAGATCACTTTGTGCTCATTTTCCTAGATGAAATTTTGATATACTCACATACATATGAGGAGAATGAGAGGCACCTTCGATAGGTTCTTCAGTGTCTTCGTGAGTAGTAGCTTTATGGGAACTTGGAGAAGTCTACTTTCTTTCATTCATAGGTGCAGTATTTGGGTCATATCATTTATGGGGAAGGTATCACAATTGATCCTTCAAATATTAGAGCCATTATGGATTGGCCAAAGCACCCACAACAGTGGACTCGAGGTGTGTAGCTTCATGGGTTTAGCAGTTACCACTAGATATTTGTTCAGACTTCTCTCGAATTACGCACCCTATCACTTCCCTTCAGAGGAAAGGGAAGAATTTTGTTTGGTCAGATAGATGTAAGTATGCCTTCAAGACACTGAAGGAGTGCCTCACTACAACACCCATTCTTGTAGTTCCGGATCCACAGGGTGAGTTCTTTGTTTGCACAGATGCTTCTTTAGCAAGGGTTAAAGAGGTGTGTGATGAAGGAGGGCAGAGTTGTAGCTTTTGAGTCTCGCAAACTCAAGGATCATGAGCTTAATTATCCTACCCATGATATTGAGCTTGCGGAAGTTGTGCATGCTTTGGTTAGATGGAGACATTTTCTTCTTGGAAAAAGATTCAAACTCAGGATAGATCATTTGAGTCTTCACCACCTCTTCACGCAACCTAATCTAAACGCTCAATGACATTTAATGGATTTTCTTTGTGAGTATGACATGGAGATAGAACATGTGAAAGGGAAGGAGAATGTGGTAGTAGATTCTCTCAGCAGATAGAGACATGTGGCTATGGCTACCTCAATGAGCACATATTTACGGAGTAGGATTCTACAACAGCTTCGTCTTGACAGCTTTTACATGGTAGCACGAGTAGAGATCAAGTCACATAGACCCCTTGAGGGGAAGTTTGATGGATTTTACTTAGAGGCAGATGGTCTTCTCAAGCACAGAGGGAGGATATATGTTCCCAAAGATGGAGGCTTGAGGTAGGAAATATTGGTAGAGGCACATCGTGCACCCTATTCAGCCCATCCGGGGTGAAGAAGATGCACGCAACCTTGAGATAGTTGTACCATTAGAGAGGACTTTGTTGAGATGTGGCTCACTTTTTGTCACGGTGTTTAGAGTGCTAGAGGGTTAAGGCTGAACATCAACATCCAACAAGTCTTCTTTATCCTCATGCCATACTAGGAATGGAAGTGGGACACCATTTCCATGGATTTCATTGTTGGGCTACCTATGTCAAGATATCACCACAACGGTGCCATTATGGTCACGGTTGATGAATTGACAAAAGTGGCTCACTTTTCTCTCAGTGAAGACCACTTATATAGTTAGTGTAGTGGCACGGGTATATTTAAATGAGATCATCAGGTTACACGGGATTCCATGAAAGATCATTTGTGACCGCGATCCTTTGTACACTTCACATTTCTAGACTACTATGCGCAAAGATGTCCCTGGACGAGGATTAACTTCAGCACAACATATCACCCTGAGAAAGATAGATAGACTGAGCAAGTAAATAAGATTTTAGAGGATATGCTCAGGATGTATGTGATGGATCAACAGTCTAAGTGGGAGGAGTACTTGTACTTAGTGGAGTTTGCCTACAATAATATTTTTCAGAGTTCTATAGGCATGGCTCCTTTTCAGGCATTAGTATGGTAGAGAGTGCAGGACACCCCTTAGTTGGGACAGTTAGAGGACAAAGTATCTCTTGGACCAGCTCTTTTGCAGGACATGGAGCAGCAGTAGTGTTGATCAGCAGAGATTGTAGGAGGCACATAGGATAGGAAGAAGTATGTAGATTAGCATAGGATTGATCATAGCTTTGATGTGGGCATGAAGGTGTTCCTTCGTGTTAGACCACATAAGAGCCCTATCCATTACGGAAAAGGTTCTAAGTTAGCTCCTAGATTCGTTGGTCCTTTTGAGATCTTGGAGTGTATCGGCCCTTTGGCCTACCATCTAGCATTGCCACCCATCTTGTCTCGTGTACATGATGTGTTTCATGTTTATGTCCTTAGGAGGTACATTGCAGATCCTTCTCATGTGCTAGACTAGACATAATACAGGTGTAGGATCGGGAGCAGGTGATGGTGGAACTGTCCATATCATAGATCATAGGACCTTGGTCCTTCGAGGAAAAGAGATTGATCGTGCACAGTGCGGTGGGGACAGATACGATGAGATTGCAGCCACTTGAGGATGCCATAATATTACAAGTGTAGTTTCCACATTTTTTCTAGTGACTTCCAGGAGGAAGTCGAGTCTAAGGGGAGGGGGATGTAGTGCCCACTTCCCTTTGACACTTTTAGATACTGATTTTGATACTATTGATCATATTATGGACACTATTATGTTTTGTTTTAGTATGATGGTTAGATGTTAGATCATGGATTATTATTGATCTGGATTCAATTATTATGCATGATGGTTACTAGAGACATTTTCTATATGTGGTTGATGATATATTGTTTGACATGGACATATTATGGATGTTGATTTGGACTTGTGACATTGGATATTTGGAGTAGACCTAGTATGGTAGATTCTTGATGATGATATAGTTGATTTATGAATTAAAAATGATAATGTTGAATTCTTGATATTGTTGTGATTCATGTGTTTAGATGATTTTGAAATGTTGTTTATATCATTTTGGATGTTCTGATATGGCCACGAGGCCGAAGGAGGTATTTGCATTTTGCAGGTTAAAAATCACAACAATGTTGGGGGACTGGAGACTAACCATATTAAAATTCTAGGTGAATTCAACAAGGTCACCATGGCAACTGTGTTGTGTGTTGTGTGTCGAGTTATGTTAGGAATTCCCATGGGGGATTTCCATTATATGTGACCATGGGATATGTGTTTTATTTATGTGTTCCTTTTTAATTATTGTTGTATGTATTTTATTAGTAATGTGTTCTTTCTTTTAATTAATTTAAATGTGGTAGATTAATGTGAGAGATCATATAGTTAAATTTTATTTAAATTAAATTGGGATGTGGAATGTAATTAATAAAGTTGTTGTCTTTAAATATTAATGTTGGAAGAGTGTGTAAGTTAATGTTGTAAGGATGTGTAAGAAACATGTAAGAGTATGTAAGGTAGATTTTGGAAGGTTTGGCACTTCATCTCCTTAGGAATTCGAATTTGTCCTTTGAGGCCAAATTTGGAGGCTTGTGGGACAAGTTAAACTTTTCCCACACCTCTTAAAATGATCCACAAACCATGCCTATGGTTTGCATGAATTAAATTTAGGCATTTTAATGAATTTTTAAGTGACAATTTGTAAGTTTTAATTGCACTTCCCTTACATATTTTTAATTCATACCTTTTAGAGTATGGGCCATTTTAGAGTGTGTAGGTCATTTTGTCATTTTATTTATTGTGATTTGGTAAAGGATGTTGACTTTCCTCTTGGGGTTGAGGAAGAATGATGTGGCATCCCAATTGGATCCACATCATCCTCTTCTCTTCCCTCTCCTATAAAAGTGAAGCTCCTTGCTTGTTTATGGTTGTTGGAACTTTGTTCATTCCTCTTGGGGGTACATTTTCTCTTACTTGTTTTTCGAGCTTGTTTGTGGAGGAAGTTTGGAGTGATTGCATGCTTGGACATTGCTGGTTTTAGACTACAATTTGATAGTTAGAAAGCTTTTGGATCTTGGAACAAACTCCATTATGGAGAGGTAGGCATCTTGAGTTGTGTTTTAATTGTTTTCCTTCTCTTGCATGCATGTTTATATGGTGTTGTGTTGTGTTCTTGGCTGGTTGGGTAGATTGCTTAGGGCATGGTGTAGGAGAAGACTATGGGGATTTCATATGGGGGCATAAGGGATTTCCAATGGCACTAGTTCTATTGTGGAGGGAGTTTTGGATTGGGATCCACCTTGGAAAATAAACTGCTTACATTTCTTACTCTTGGGGGCATAAGGGATAAACTTTGGGGGGCATAAGGAGGGGTTGGGAGATATAAGTTTTATGGGATTTTATGTGTTTAATGGTGGTATGATTTTGGTGGATGCCCAATTCCAAATTGGGAGGCATAAGTAGTTCCCCATAGTTCTTTCTCTTGTTGGCTTGCTTGATCAAGCCTATGTGTTGTATGAATAATTTCAAATGTAGTTGGGAACTGATTGTCTTGTTTGGACTGTGTATTTTATTGTTTTATGCATGTGAAAAGAATGTTGCTTGTTTATGGTAGAAGCCATTGTTGCCATGAGTTGTTTCTCATTCTTTATTTCAATATGGTTGGGGCTCGGGGGCCAATGAGGAAGGATGGATTATCCCTTCTCATTGGATGTCTTGGTTGGGTGGAGAGCGTTGCCTTTCCCCTTTCTTATTATGATCAAAGATGGAAAGATGGAAAACTAGTATGTTTCTGTTTGGAGCAAGGAGAAATTCACAGTTTGACAATCCCTTATTGTTGTGGAAATTCAATGTAACCTTTCCCACTTTGAGTGGATGAATTGTATAATATTGTAATAAGAAATCATGTGTATTGATAAAGGAAAGATTGAACTTAGATGGTGAAATGTAAAGAACTATCTTCCTTTTTCTGTTTTGGAAAGGAATAAGAAGTATTGTTGTATATTTTATATACTAGTATTTGGAATCAAATGGAAAGGTGATAAGGTGTAAGGTTGTATTGGAATATGAATAAAGGATTGCATTAGTTTCCAAAATTGTATTGTGTATTGAATTTGAATTGTTGTCAAAGAATGAGATTTCTAGTTGTAAAGGAAGAATGCATGTGAAGAAAAGACAATGTTGAATTTCTTTTAAAACTATATATTAGAATTGAAATCAGAACTGCACTTTAACTTAGAACTGAATGGTTGATTTAATCCAGTAGATGTATTAGACTAGTTTAGAAATTATACACACATTTAAATGATGAAATTGATATACAAATTTAAAAGAAACAGTTCACTATATAAACTCCATGCTGGCAATTCACTTTTAATAAAATGAACCGTTCATGCCTGCACTCAATAATCAACTTAAATATTTCATAAGTTATCATGCTAAGATATTATTGAACCCAACTTGACAAAGAAAACTCAAGAAAACAACATAATTATTGTAAATTCGAATCAAATCCCCGTCCTAGGTTGTTTTTCCGTCTATTGTCGAAGAAATAAAATTTGAAATCAATTGGACAAATTGACTTCCCTAAAACACTCTAAACCCTCCCTAGACTCATCCTCCATGTCTTTTTGACATGTTGAGTGAAGGAGGAGTTCTAATTTAACCAAAATATGAAGTTGAAAACTCGTCAGTTCACATATTAAAATCCTGCAGATCGATTTCATAAAATTTACCCTTTAAACTTCATCAAATTCTAAAATTGATGACTTTTGTACAAATAGGACATCGAGAGCTTTCCGAAAAGTCTCCGTTTCCCAAATCTGAACTCCCTATCAAAAGTTATGGCCATTTGAAGTTTTACTTCAAATTGGCATTCAAAATGTAATAAAATTTAATTTAACTATAGAAAAATTTAAATTTTAACTTTGGAAAAATTTCCCAAGAAATTCCACGGCCTTGCCATCCCACAACCAATCGAGGCATGCCACGTGGCACCCTGAGAGGGGGCACCAATTCTTTAAACTTATCCCCTTTGAAAATTTTGCCTTGTGAAAATTTTCCCATTTTTCCCCGCAACTCCTCCGGCCCATAGCCAACCATCACATGCTGCCACGTGGCATGGTGGATAGGTGGACTCCTTGCAAATTTTAAACTTATCTTTTAAAATTTTGACTTGAAAAATTTCCACTTTTCCTCTCCGCTGCCCAAGATGAATCGAGGACGACATGTGTCCTCTAGGGGCTGAGGTGGAGGCACAACTCATTTTGACTTTTTTATCCTTTTGAAATTTTGGAAAAAAATCTTATTTTGGCCTCACCGGTCCGCGGCCAATGAGAGCATGTTGCATGGCACTTTGAGGTGGAGGCGGGAGGCGGACCTTCCATCTTCCTTTGTTTTATTGACTCGACTTGAAAAAATTTTTACTTTTCCTCCTCCACCCTTTACAACCAACCAAAGGGCGCCATATGTCACCTTGTGGCTACAAAGTGGGTGTGCGACCCGCACGCCCTTTTGTTCCCTTTTTCCTCCTTGGGCTCATATCACTAATTCCTCCCACCGCTCCTACGTTGTCTTCACTTGGTCGCCACTGTCCCTGGTGGACCCACAGGGGCACGAAAGAAAATGTGAATTTTCGCCCGCGTTGGGGAAAATTTTCCCAAATCGCTCTCCCGACTCCGCCAATCCACCCCTTGGGGAAAATTTTCTCCCCAAGGTCCACTAACCAGCCGGGGGGTGACACGTGTCCCCCTTGGGGAAATTTTATCCCCAAACTCCGCCCGCTTATATCTTGAGTTCTACAAGGAGTTAGGAGGACTTCTTTATATCACCAAAGTTGAGAAAATTTCCTATCCATTGGGAATGGTTTAGAGAAATTTTGGAAGTGTTTGGTAGGAGAAAATATAGTTGAAGTTCTGAGCCTATTAGAGAGCAGGCATGGGGTAAGATTACTCCTTGAATCTAACCAGAACATGTAACCGTTATTTTTGAACCCTATGAACTTGTTATAAGTTAATAACGAAGACTTGTGTATTAGTAAATAGGTTTTTTTCCAGAACCTATTAGTGAAAACTAATGTCTTGCAACTTAGTTGTAGACACTTCTAATCAAAAAATAAAAAATTATTCCAGAATTTTTCTCGCTAAGCCTAGGTTGTTTCTTGGGTCTCAAGTGGTTGTTGAAAAGCACTACACTAGATATGGGTAGATTGGTGCTTCCTAGAAGGTTGTAAATCCAATTTTAAAATAAAAATTAATGTGCCAAATATCATGAAATAAAAATAAATCCTACTGTAGTTATACGATTTAGGTATCTCGTGCAAATACAATAAGAAAATCTAATCTAATAGGAAAATTTATAATCGATATGGAGGTTTGGTAGGTTATTCCGGATTTTCTCAGTCCGATAGAGGTCCTGGGATTGATCCGGTGAGGTTTGGGTGGATTTTGGATGATGGATAGGCTTGCTGGTTAGAAGGTATAAAATGACATAGTGACGTATATCACTCTCTTGACCGATGTCGATAAAGAGGTGAACTCGACAATGGTTAGGTTACCGACATTAGCAGAGAGGGGAAATTAGCAAGAAATTAATAAATATAGTTTTTAGATTCTTTGTGATCACACAAAGAGTGAAAAGGAAGTGGTTAGGTTCGTAATATTACCGAGAAGACTCAGGAATACATAGGGGAAGTTACGGAAGGCAAAAAGGTCAGTAGGTGGTTGGATTGGTGGATTGGTGAGAAGTTGGAGATAAAGGAATATAGGAAGACATAAAGTATAATGAAGGGGGTAAATAATATATACTTTAAGCAAGAAAAATATGATTGAAATCACGTATACTTACTTGCATTTATAGATCTAGTAGGTGAAGGTAGATGGTAGTTGATCTTGGAAGAGATTTTGGGCTCAAGACTGTGGCGATACTCTCGGAATGTTCTCGTGAGTATTCCAATGCCCTAGAATGAGAATTGGATGCTTTCTTGGGTATGTGGTTAATTATTTCATGTTGTCTGGATGCTGAGAGGCTTTTAATTCATGCTTGAATGCAAATAGAGCTCCCAAAATTAAAAATGACTAACCTAGGTAAAAGGTTGCAAAGTTGTATATAAAGTAACCGATGGTGGTTAGGTGACCACACCTCGAGGGATAACCGACGTGCTTTACCAAAAATAAATAAATCTTCCTAGATTTGGGGTGCTTTCCTCATTAATTCCACTTAGGAAAGTAGATTTCATGTGAGAAGGCATGGAGAACTTAGGAGAGGTCTAGTTAGGTTTAGGAAGAATTATTAGTTAGTTACTCAACACTAGGAGTTATAACTCAGTGTTGAGGGTGATGACTTAGTGCCGAGGGTGATGACTTAGAAACTGTGAGTTAAATTTCCTAGAATGGGTCTAGGTGAGGCAGAGGTGTGACGATGAAATTAATTTAATTAAAATAATTAATAATGTGAAGGTAATTATATTAATTATAATTAGTAATGGGGCCATGGTGTGCTTAATTAATCAAAGGGACCAAGGGGAGTGTGACCCAAATTTGGTGTCTACACACCTTACTAGTCAACCGGCCGCTAGGTAGCGACACATGGACAAAATGTATATGGATCAAATGGCAAAATTTTTTTGTAACGCTGGTCTTTAATGATTCCATAAAAATTGATGGGCCCCGCTATTTGCTGGCACGGGGGACCTCAAATGCGAGGTTTGCACACTCTTTTCTCAAAGGGGTGCCTTGGCCACCATGTTCGATTATAACATTTCCATAAGTTCATTACATTATCATTACATTACTGATCCAACTCGATTGGGCATAGCTCGGTGATATCATTATCACATTAGAGGATTTCAAAATTAGGATGGTAGGCCAAGCCAACTTGATGAGCTTTATCCATAGCTTGATATTCATATTACAATGGGACATATTATATTATTCAACCTTGGTTCGTATTTACATTGGAGGCTGAGCTAGATTATCAACTCAAGGAGTTCGTAATTATCCACACTAATTTTAATGTGGGAGTTCAATGCCACTACCCACGCTTATACATTCCATGCCAACCCTTCTACATGGCAGTTCAAACTTAACTCATCCGAGCGAGTTCATATTATATGGACAATTAACAAGAACCACATTCAACGTGGCCAATCATTATAACTCATAACATTATATTTAACTCATCCGTTTAAATTATTTCCATTGTCCAAGGCCACTACATGGGAAATAAAACAAATACATGGCCATAACCAAAATTGAAAATGATGGTAAAATCCTATATAATGGCTTAGGAAAAACGTGATCCATAAATGTGGGATATTAACTTCTTGGGAATAAAAGGTGGAAAAGAATGGTTGGGGAGGATCGAACCCCTAACCATCACATTACAATCCAAGCGCCAAAACATCCATTTCATAAAAAATCAATGGTGAATTAAATAAGCTCACCACTATTTGAAGAAGCATTAGGCAGGGTCTGTAGATAGACAATGATAAGGCAATTTTGGAGCCTTTGTGGAAAACCTTGTTTTTGGAGCCCTTAGAGGCAAAACAAAGTGTTGGTGCAAACTGGGGAATTGTTCCAAATTCAAAGACCTTCAAGTGGTATATTTGTTTTTCATATTTGGGATTTTGTGAAAAAATTTTAACCTATAGAAGTCACTATTTGTTAAATTTCCAAAGGAGCACTTATACAAATCTAGTCTTTTGAAGCCTTTAGAGGTCGAACCATCGTTAGGTAGAACTGGAAAGTTGCTCAAAATTCTGAGACAATCAGTTTGGTATATTTATTTTCCCTTAATAATTTTTAATGTTTCTTTCGTAGGATTTTTTCTAACTCATTTGCATGGAGTATGCTCGTGGGAATACTTGCAAAGTCATGATGGATTTGGGGATCGTGTTCTGAATCTTGTCAGAGTCATTGTTCCATTATCAACTCTTATTGCATGTCATTGTGATATATTAATCATTTTGGAAGGGTGATTGTATTTCTAAGTGATTTTTATAATAGATCGATTCACGTATTGTGGATCCAGAGATGTAGGCTTGCATGTTGAACTTCGTTATCAAACTATCAGTATCCTTTTATAAATGGTTTTCATTCAAATTGTTGATTTAATTTTACGCATCTAATCAGTTAAGTAATCATAAATTATACCTTATATAAATCAAGTATCAACACTTTAATATTTCATCCGGGTAAAATTTATTTTAAGCAAGTGTTATTTTGTGCTAAGTTTACTGGATCAAGAGAGAGGTTGCTCCTAGGAAGTGTGAGATAGCAGGAAGTTTGGGCTGGTTCACATTTGACTAACTTGGAGAGCTTGGGTTTGTCATGAGAAAACTGGGAGGTTAGGATTCATGAAAAAATTCATAATCCTTGGGCGAGGGCCTAAGTTGGTTTATATAAACTCAATGTCATTTCAATGGATCTCCTTCAATCCCGTGAAAAGTTATGTTTGTTTCAACCATTTCCTTTTTGTGGGGTTTTCAATTTTGTAATGGTTTGAATGTTGTTTTGAGTTCGTGGGAGGGTTTGTTGGATGGTTAGGTTGCTTGATTTGTTTTGTTTTTATTAATTTGATTTTGTTTTATGGTTGCAAGTTAAGTGTAAGTCAATAGAAAGGTGAAAATGAATGTGTGGGATTACGAAGGGGTGTTCTAGAGTGTGTACACACTTATGGGAATTAGGGTGCCCTAATTATGGTGTCTATACCATGCTTATTTTTTTCAAGAGTTTAGATAACTATCTCAACATTGTGATATGTTGATGATGATCATATTAAAAAATATTTACAAGTATCATATTTTGAAACTATACAAGCAGAGAACATCATTTTAATCTCATCTCTAGATTTCACAATGTGACAACGAAGTCACATGGTGGTCCATAATGTCTAAAAATTATTTTAGTGTGAGACTACTGTAAAGTGCAATTTCAAATAGTAATAATGAAAAGGTGTGAGGAAGATACTTCATTTCTGAAGCAATGCCATTTTTTTTTTAATCCGTTATGTGTATGCATTTCAAGCCATGATAGTTTCTTATTTTAATGCATTTGTAACATTATAAAATAAATAATGAATTGTGCTGAAAATTACTTGAAATTTTTTTCTCCATGGAAATGTTTGAGTCTAAACATAATTTCCAACACCCACTCTTCCTCTTCTTGCTTCTTCGTCTTTTTTACATATTTTACAAATTGTAGCAATCTCATTCTTCCATATACATTAATTTCTATCCTATCATTCAAATGCATTAGTTTCGAAGGATTTGTCATTTCATGGCCTTCTTATTTTCTCTTCTTAGTGCTACACAAAAACCTTACTCACACATCCACCTTCAAATTTCCATTATTTAAAACAACTTCCCATGTTTCCTATGTTTCCATTTGTAAATTAATGTCCATTAAAATATATGTTATTTATAACATTTTAATATTATTTTTGTATGTTTTAAACGTTATTTATACTTATAAAATATTAACCATTCACTTGTAATGTGAGAATTTGTATAGAGAATATCAATTTAGTAAAAAAATTTGTTGAAGGCCTAGAATTAATCCAGGCTCCTTTAGCTTAGATGTAAGGCCTAAGGGGTATCCATTACGCCAAATTCACCTGTGGCACAATCCTTGCCTCATCCCTATTATGGTGGATAGGCCTTTGCACATGGAAATAATCGATCCATCGGGGCTCTTTGTGAGCCTAACAACTTCACCAATAGACCAAAGGTTGATTGACAATTTATTTAAATTTTAAAGAAACATATGTTGAATTTTATTACAAATTTATATGATATATGTATGATGTATATAATTATAAAATTGCATAAAATATAAAAAATTGACATGTAAATCTATTGATTGTTAGAATGGAAATGGTGTACCTGCCTCGATTAAAAATACTAATGAGTGTGGCTCTTTGGTAGATAGTGCGCAATTTTTATAAATCAATTACATGCGAAAGATCTTTTACTTTTAAAAGAATTAAGTACGGAATGTACAATTTTTTTAAATATATAATCCTTTATGGGAATGGGTCAATTTTAAAAAGGCAAAAGCCCAAGATTTTACTGAAACTCCTCCCATCTTCAAAATAAAATGCGACATCAACTTTCAAGTGATTTTAAACACCTTCTCAGATAGGCAAGTGTTAAGTGAATTTTGTTATAATAAAATAAATGGCATGTTTTATCTCAATATCTATATCACAAATGAAATGTTTTATTCATGTAATCAGTTTGGACATAAAGTTGTCAAGTGTAGGAAATTCTTTAGATGTTATAGAAGAAAATTTGGGCCATCTTACACTAGACCAAATTATAATGGTTCTAACACAATTATCATAAGAAGAGTAATGCGGATTCAACCAAAAAAATGAACCACATAAAATAAATAAGTGGGTGTATGTTGTAAAGAAAGATGAGAACAAGAAAAAGAGTCATGTTCAATAGTGCGATTGCCTTGCATGTGTAAAATGAAGACAAAATATGGTGTTTGGATAGTGGATGTGTTATCCCAAATTCACCCCTCAAGATAAATTGGATAAATCACATGATATCCTCATGCTTTGGAGCAAGCAAAAGTAGTGGAAAGACAAAAAAATTGGATTTTGGGTGCCCCTCTGGTTTCTCTCTAAATTCCGCATCCAAGGAAAATATTCAAGGAGTTAGGAAAATGGAAATAATCCCAAAAATGGCTCAAGACATAAGTGTATTGCGGGTAAATTAGGTTTTGGGGCCCGAGCTGAACAAGTATGCGCGGAAAGTTGAGACTTGAAAAACCCAAAATGGCCACATTCCTTTATTGTGTGGAAAAATCGGACATTTTTGTCCCACGCGGTCCACGGGACATTGGGACACGTGGGACCCACAAAGCTAAAATAGACTATTTACATGCAAATCGGAAAAATCGGGTTTTCTTGCCCAGGACACATAAGTACGAAGCGGAAACCTAGGGCCCAAAAATCCAAAACAGGTGATAGATGGAAGTTCATGGGTCAAACAATTGTCAATGGCCCTCACGGTCCTGGACAATAAAGTGCACGGGGACATGAGTTCCCCAAAAATCTGACTTGCCCGATTTGTGAAGCGGGTCAAGTGTAATGTAGATGAAGTTGGAGTTTTTGGCCCAATTCACACAAGGGACATCCGAGACACCAGAACTTGAAATACCCAATATAGTCACATGCAAAGGAAAACACTGCAAATCGGACCCGAACCGTAGAGCGACCATAACTTTTGACCCCGAGCTCTAATTTTCAGAAAATTTGACTTTCTAGAACGAGAACGACATCCTCTACATTTGAATTTATTAATTTTGATGAGGGTAGATATATAAAAATAAAATAAACATATTCACCTCTAGAAAAGTAAATCCTTAGTCCCGTTAAATGACATAAATGCCCGATAGACCCAAAATAACCGCTGCACTCGAATGCCATAACTTTTGCATTTCTCAATGAAAATACAAAACATTGGTACCGTTGGAATCATGGTTCCAAGCCCGATGAAAAAATCAATAAATCCAGAATTTGATGAAGAATCAATGGTGATTTTGTAGAAAATGTTCCTTGGTTTTGAACAATGTTTTATTTGGTAGTTGGGATACATTCCCTGGAGCATGGGCTGACATTTCTCACTATAAAAAGTTAGGGGATAGTATGGGGGGCCTTTTGCAAGAAAAAAAACATCATTTAACTCCATTTACTACCTTTTGCAAGTGGTTGAAGGACAGATTTCGGGATTTTCACTTTCCATCTCTCTCTCTCTCATATTTCTATAAATTGGAGTGTTGGGCTCATTGTAAAAGGAGATAGTTTTAAGTAGAAAAAATGGCATCAAAATTGCTTTATGAATCCAATGTGTTGTAGGCCCTTGTAGTGGACTCCTTGCATGGTGATCCAGACCCTTATCTTGTAATAGATTGAATTGTGCATACTTATGAAGCAATAGATGCAAGTTTGTGGATGTATCTTCCTTGTGTTTGTTTGCATTCCTCTTGCCCTTTCAATCTCATTTCATATATATTGTGTCTATCTTATGCTTTGTTGCAAGGATCCATTATCATTGTGTGTGCATGAAATATTGTTGTGAATGTATTTTCTAGATTGTGGAGAACTATTATCACCCCTTCTAGTTTGCATTTTGCTTCTACTTTTCACACATTGGAAGACTACTCTCACACTCTCCTTTTCTAGTGTATCACCGCTTTAGTGTAGGATTTTTTTCATGCACTCTCTCTCCTTGGTACCTTGAAATTATATTAGGATAGATAGTTTTTCCTACATTAGAGTAGATTGTAGCAGGTAGTTTAGGAGTAAGAACCAACTTTCTCTAGAGGTCTATCTCAAGAAGCAAGTCTCACAACTTGGAGATAGTACCCATTTTATCCAATCACACTGTTGAGCTAAAGCACACACACTTGTGCAAAGCTATGATCCGGTGATAACAATGTTCCACTATATGATAGGTGACAAAAGTAAATTCATTACTTTATCTAATAATGTATCAGGTGTTGTAAGATTTGGTGATAACAATTCAACAAACATAGTTGGAAAGGGAAATTTGAGTCCGGATAATGGAAACACCATCACAAAGAATGTCTTATATGTTTATGGTCTCAAACACAATCTCATCGAGTGTGATTCGAATGTGAAAAAGGGGGATATAATGTTATATTTCATGACAAGGGCTATGATATTATCAATGATAGGACAAGAAAGAAATTTCCAAAATCCAAGTGGAAAAAGAACATGTACGCTCTCAATGAGATAAACAATGAAAAATGTTTCACAAGTAATATTGATTGTAGTTGGTTGTGGCACATGAGGTTAGGGCATGTGATTTTTTAAAATATGGTAAAATTGAGTGCAAAATGATGTGTCAGACATATGCCAAATATTGTGAAACCTATGGATACTCTATGCAAGGCATGTTTACATGGTAAAAAACAAGGATATTTTTTAAATCAAAGGATTATTCTATAACCAGTGCCAATCGGAGTTGATTCATACGCATTTGTGGACCAAACAATTAAAGGTATAAATGGCGAAGTATACTTTATACTTCTAATAGATGATTACACAAGAATGAAATAGGCAACGTGCTTAGAGAAAAATTTAGAAGCCTTAGAAAGATTCAAGAAATTTAAGGCACTAGTGGAGAATGAGAAAAACAAGAAGATCAAATTCCTAAGATCAGATATAGGTGGATAATTTTGGTCCAATGAGTTTGATGAATTTTGTGAAGAACATGGAATAAGAAGACAATTCTCAGCCATCAAAACACCTCAAGCAAAATGGGGTTATTAAAAGGAAGAACAAGACTGTGTAGGAAATGGCAAGGACCATGCTAAATGAATCCAAACTCTCATACATGTATTGGAGTGAAGTATTTTATACCATGGTCTATCTTTTGAATATAGCTCAACTATGAGTAAATAGTGATGAGAATCCTTATGAACTTTGGAAGAAGATACTTGCAAATGTGGAGCACATAAGAGTATTCAAAAGAAAATGCTACATCAATAGAGATGAAGATAACTTGGGAAAATTTGACTCAAGGAGTGATGAGGGCATCTTCCTTGGTTACTCATCAATCGGTGCATCTTATAGGTGCTACAATAAGTGGTTGCAAATAATTTTTGAAAGCACAAATGTAAAGGTGGATGAGACACAATACACCAAAACCAACACTCAACACAATGGTGGTCATGAAGAATAAGAAGATGATGAAGAGTTGGACAGTCCGCGTGAAGAAGCAAATGAAGAGGAAGAAAGTCTAGACACCAAGGCACCCTCCAGAAAGTCAAAAAGGACCACCCTTCAAATTAGATAATTGGAAACAAAGATGGAGACATTCTCACAAGAAGAAAGCTAAGAGAACAACATAACCATGAAGACATAGCACTCCTATCAATGATAGAACCCAATAATGTTACAGAAGCATGCAAGGATCAACATTGGGTAGACGTCATGAATGAATAACTAGATTAGATTGAAAATAATGAGACATGGGAATTGGTACCCAGACCGCAAAACAAGAATGTGATTGGAACCAAATGGGTATTCAGAAAAAACTGAATGAGAAAGGAGAAGTGACAAGAAACAAGGCAAGACTAGTGTGCAAAGGATACACACAAATGGAAGGAATTGAATTTGATGAAACATTTGCACCAATTACAAGAATGGAGGCAATAAGGCTATTTCTGTCTTACACAACATACAAGAAGATCAAATTATTCCATATGGATGTGAAATCATCCTTCCTAAATGGTATTCTGAATGAAGAGGTATATATTGAACAACCTGATGGATTTTCACTAATTGAAGATAAAGACTATGTGTGTAAGTTGAAGAAATATTTATATGGATTAAAACAATCTCCCAGAGCTTGGTACAAAATATTGAACTCATACCTCATTAAACAAGGTTTTAGAAAAGGTGTTATGGATAACAATATTTATATCAAGGAAGAAGGAGAACATCTGATCATTGTCATAGTCTATGTAGATGACATCATATTCGGTGGAGATCATGATAAGATGACATATGAGTTTGCAAAATTGATGAAAGAAGAGTTTACATCAATCAATCAAAATATCAATGCAGCTTGACATCATCTAAATGAGCTTGACATCAATGAAAACACATATGACACATACCAAAGGTCCAAAATCTACCACAAAGGTCCAACAATGTCAAACTTTCTAGGATTACGAGATCAATCAATCAGACAATGACGTATTCGTATCCCAAACCAAGTACATCAAAGAGATGTTGAAGAGGTTTAGGATGGAAGACTGCAAACCTATTGGGAAACTAATGGAAGTAGGATGCAAGCTAAGCAAGAGATGATGACTCACCAAAGGTAGATATAACTTTACATAGATCCATGTAGGCAATATACTCTACTCCACCACATCAAGACCTGATATTATGTAGGTGGTAGGACTTGTTGGAAGATTTCAAGAAGATCTAATGGAAACACACCATGGGAACAATTGAATATGGATTATGGTACTCCAAGAGCAATGATTTCAACATCAAAGCATATACAAATGTCGATTGGGTAGGAAATGTTGATGACAGAAGAGTACAAGTGGCAGAGCATTCTTTGTTGGAAATTTCTTAGTATCTTATCTAAGAAAGAAACAATCATCAATGGCTCTCTCAACATGTGAAGCAGAGTATATAGCTACCACAATGTGTTGCACTCAAGTTCTATAGATGAAGCAAACATTGGAAGACTACAAGGTAAAATATGATAATCCAATTCCTTTATTATGTGATAGTATAAGTGTAATAAGTATCTCCAAGAACCCAGTGTTCCACTCAAAAACTAAGCATATACCTATAAGATATCATTTCTTGAGGGAACAAGTGAATGAAAAGAAGATCAATCTGGAATATGTGAGCACTAAAGAAGAAATTACAGATATAATGACCAAGCCACTACCAAAAGCAACATTTGAGAACTTAAGGAATGAATTAGGAGTCATTCTTGATCCCACCAACAACTAGAAGATGTGTAGAAAAGGAAAGGGAACATTCTCGGTAATATCAGCTCCTAAACATTGTCATAGTAAGGGGGACCTAATATATTATCTCAAATTTATCGAAGTATGCATCATCCTAGGGGAGCATTTCCACAGACACACTAAGATATATGTATGAGAAGCATAAGCCTAGGGGAGCTTCTTAAGGTAAGAACATGTTTTATCTAAGCTTACCAACATATTTAGCTATATGCGGCCTAGTTGGCCCTTTGTCATTGTTGTCAAAGGGGAGAAAAGATGAAGTCAGAAACCAACTACTCATAATGACAAAGGGGGAGAGTAACTAAGATAAGAAATCAGATTGTCAAAGGGGGAAACCAGTTATGTAACAACCAAAAGGAAGAAGACATGGTGTTACTAGAAACCAGGTATGGAAAACATTTTTCCATCAAAGTTTGTAGGTTTCTGATGTGGTATAGGTTCATTAAGGTGTTTCCATCAATGAAAAAGGGGGAGATTGTTGGACCTTTATGGTAGATTGTTGGAACTTTTTCATGTGTCATATGTGTTGTCATTGATGTCAAGCTGGATCAATTAATGTCAAGCTACATTGATGGAAAAAGGAGTGAATTGGTAAAGTGAACAAGATGAAAAGATGAAGGTTGATTGGTAGTGTCACTCATAGAGGCTTCAAGTTGATTAAGGATAAGTTTTAAAGGGACTTAGTCAGTCTTGTGCAAGCCATGGATAGGAGGAGATATCTTCTCAAGTCTAGAGATAACCATCGAAGACTTGGAGTAGTTGCCAAAGTTCGTAGAAAGATGTGGAGCTCTAGAAGAAACCACAGAAGGAAATTGAGTGTTGTGGATAAAGGGATGAATTCCTTGAAATAAAAATGGAGCCAAAGGAAAAGCCACAAAGTGTGAATAGTAAGGTTGTGGATGTGAGGGAAGAGTTGTGAACATGAAGATAAAGCCACACAAGTCAAGAGGACATAAAAGATAAGTCATGTGGAAGTAAGGATATGTAAAGAGGAATCCTTTGAGTAAAGGAATTCAGAAGAAAATCCGTGGATAGTGAAAATTCGCGGAAGCTTTAAAATCCGCTAAGGATGGAAGATAGTTGCAGAAGACTACAAAAGTTGGAAGTAAAAGAGATAGAGTTGTGGACTAGGAACAAATCCATGGGAAGGAAGACAAGGAGGAACACCATGTGACATTGTAAAAGCTGCAAGAAGCATAGAATATCCATGGATAACCAAAAAAAATCTGCTGAGAAAGGAGAAATACCACCGAAAAAAGGCAAGTTCCACGATATAAAGGAAAAAGTTAGAGTAGCAAAGAAAAGCCGTGAAATATTTGAATATGGACTGGACAAGGTTTGAAGGAAATAAAATTTATCTAAACATGGATAAGTGAGAGTTGGTTCTCCAAAATCAATGGTGATTCGATTGTCAGATGATTGCGGCTAAGTATATGACATGAAGAAAAAAGAAATCCACTGTTCCAGATACCAACATTTAATGCTTATTGAATTTCTAGAAATACAGTTGCAATATCTTAGTGATCCCGAGTCTCAAGGGGAAGTGAAATATTAAAGAAGGAAATGAATTTCTCATGTCTAAGTCATGTTGCAAATTCTAAAAAGATGGAAAATCTATTTTTAAGAACAACTAATAAATTGCTCTTGCAAATGCATGGAAAACAGTGTAATCAAGACAAACTTAAAAGGAAAAAAATATGGTGTTAGTTGCATTCATTTAAGGGGTTGGATTCTTAGGAGACCAAGTAGGAAGGTGTATGGCACACAACTCGAAGTGAAGAATTGGATCTATTGTGAATATAGTTTGAACTTGGAGCTATTTTGTAGTTTTTTCTCAAGTAAGAAAAGAATTATTTGAGCTAAGGTAGAGCTGTATAAAAGAGAATAAGATGCAATCAATATAAGAAAGAGAAATAAAAGAAAAAGAGAGAGGAAAGAGGAGATAAAATTGATGAAGCAAATATTCATTAGATGAAAAGAGCATAAGGGCGGTAGATTAATTGAGTAGAGGAATTGAATCAGATGAACATAAAAGAGTGAAAAGAAGAACATAAATAGATACAAAAAGGTGATCATAATCTATTACAAAAGCAATTTTTGTAACTAGATGATCAAAATGTATATGTAAATTAAGTCTAAGTTGTAGCTTAGCATATTTGGGGTTAGTGCTCCTTGTGGGGTTGGTGCCTCACTAAAGAAATATCTTGTGATGCATAATATTCACTTGAGTTCTTTTTGTGCGTAATATCAATAAAGGTGTAAGGGTTGGTGCTCCTTGTGGGGTTGGTGCCTCACTAAACAAATCTTGTAGGATGCATAATATTCTTACAAGTCCTTGCTTTGTGTAATATAAACAATGGTTTTTGTCAGTTTTTCTCTCGAAGGGTTTCCCATGGTAATCTTTGTGTTTATTGTTATTGTGCATGACATATGTGTGATTGATTGCTCATAGTTTAAATCCACACATCATTAAAGGGTTTAAAATTGGCATTAAGTGAAAAAGTTTTAATCTACACTGATTCACCCCCCTCTCAGTGTTTGTGATCTCTAACAATTAGAACTCAACTTCTACAAGGTAGAAGAGTTAATGGAGGAATTTCACGCCTATTTTAATAGGAAAGACTATTGTGCCTAAGATGAGGGCTATAGTATTGTTGAAGGCACATAGGACAAGACTATTGTGCCTAAGATGATGATTAAGCTATAATATTTTCGGGAGGATGGAGTTGTTTGAAATCGTGGGATGATATTATGTTAATGTTAGCACCGTTATCGATCATGACTCTTTTAACAAGACTATCATTGATTTTGGTAGTGATGATCAAGGGGATGTCATGGTCCTCAATTTGTAATGATGGAATCTTAGAGTTGTCAAATGTGATTTCTGCAGACATTTTAAGGCATCAAATAGGTTAGAAAATTGTTGAGGCTCTTTTGATGGTACCGATATGGATTGAACAACTTCTATCATGGCTTGCCATTGTTTAGGGGAGTTCTAGCTGAGATAAAAAGGTACATCTTGACAGTGCTTGATTTAATTGTTTGAGAATGGTATTTTGTATAAATGCCATAGATTAAGTATGAGGGGCTACAAGGATGGAAATCTTGGCTTGAGGGAATGATGGATTAGGTGCTTGTTGTCACCAAATCACTGCACCCTCCGAATGGCCAGGATGTGAATAGGACGTTTGGTGTGATTGGGACACATGGGATCACCTCTCAAGCTGTGTGACTTGGGCTCGAGGTGAACCTCCGGAGAAGGCTGGCTTCCTCTTCCTAAACTAAGTGTTGTACTACTCCTAGTGTAACAAAAATGATTATCTAGTCCTATGCTAACATTTTCATGGGGTTTTAGGGAAATAGATTTACAGAAATGAAACTATACTAGGGATGGTGATGCACCAAATAAAGGGTGTTTCCAGACTCAGGAAGGGTTAATTTGAAGAGGGTGTGTGCACCACAGGTCAACTTCACCTACTGCAACTTAGAGAGGGTACAGGATACCACAAACTAAGAGACACGCGTTCCCTTTGTTAAACTTTATCAGACCGAGAAATATACCAGTTTCCCAATGAAGAAGGATGAACTCAAGAAGGGTGAACGTAGACACCGCAACTCAACTGCATGCAATACTCCACCACTTGATAAGCACAGAACTCCAAGAACTCCGCAATAGAAACGTAAACTTGCACAAAGGTACCTGCAAGTATGAGAAATGCATAAAGAAGCATAGAAGGATGAAAGGACCGAGATTAGTCACAAAACACACACTTTTATTGCTTCAATAACATGCACAATGCATCATACATTCAGAAGAGGCAATAGTTTCCATTATAGTCTTGAAGAGGAGGCTTGAAAGTTCTCTCAACACACAAGAACAACTTGCAGAAGAGAGAGGATTCTTGAAAAGTATACACTCGCCTGAGATATCTAATTGTCCAACTTGTCTGAACTGTTGGAACCCTTTGAAATGAGCTTCCAACTTACATTTATAGAAGAATATGTGAGAAAGAAGAGGAAATGGTCATAATTACATTCCTAAAATGAAGGCCCATGATGTATTTATTACAGTTAGTTGAACCACTTGAGAAGGTTCCATCATGGGTCATTAATTGCCTGATGACCTAGTCTTCTTAATTAATTAAAAGAATATTTAAATAAAATATTTAAATAATAATAATAAATATTATTATTAAAATATTTAAATAAAAATATTAATTTAATTAACATAATGTCGGGACCCCCCGTTGACCCGTTTGACTTGAAGAGGAGGGGGTCCATGTGGATAGAGTCTGCACAAATCTCAACTCGGTGAGTTTCGAATCCTCTAACTCGGTGTTGCAATCAATTTTGAACCCCACACTAACTCTTTCCTCGCTTTGGCAATCATATTCTTTTACATTGATTCCTTCGGTATTTTGGCAAAGGCACTGCAATCTCGGCTCCAATCAACAATTATGCCACTATTGGGATCTTAGTATGGCATAGGTAGCTATGAGCTACACAATATACTCATTGGAAAAAAAGATCCTTTATGTTACAATTTGCAACACATAAAATAATCCCTTCAAAAAATATATTGAACAACTGGGGCAACCAAGAGGACCTTGGAAAAATGTACAGGTAACAACCATATGAATTCTTCCTTAGTCGTGGATCAAAGCTAATAGAAATAAGCTAGCTAAAATTAGCTAGAAACTACAGTATAATCCTCCATTTGTTAAAAACAAGTTTCTCTGAACTTGATAAAGGAATACTTTTATTGTCTGATTGGACGTACATAATGGAAGGGTATAAATATTTCCTACTACCCACAGAGTTTCTCAAAGAGACCATTTACAAGTGACAAGGATGTGGCATACAAAACGGCCGACCAGGTATTTCAGAGTTGACCTTCACATTCAATTCATTTCTAGGAGAAGAAATGTTGAGCAATATGAATCATTTCATTTTGCACCGTAATAAACCTTCATCTCCTGATTCAGGCAAATTTTATGAAGCCTTGAATGGTGTGACTAAAATCCATCATACACAGCAGTGAATATTTGTTTCATGCAGCTGCTTTTCGATCTGAGTTCAGAATATGGATAAGCATGCATTCGATACTGAACAGATAACAACACAGTTGGACAACACGCTTCTAGAAGCACTCAAAAGAAAGGCCTCTACTGTATTGTAACATGCCTGTTACCTATGCGTGGGAGCTTGTCTCGTGACCACATCAAGTTCAGAATTATACAGAGGACGAGGAGAAGGTCGTGGCAGCTATTAAAGCCGATTCAAAGTCTAAACAGTTCAGTGGAATCCTAACAAGGGCGGATCTGTATGAAAGGAGACACTTTCTTCGTATGATCTATGGAACCCAATCCACAGTCCATGCAACACGCATCCTTTCCATCTGGACGAGTTTTCAGCATTGCTTTCCCGTCAAACTCTTCGCATATGAGCCATGACTGAGCCATTAACGCATCACCTTCGTTGGGTGAGATACAAAGCCACTTTCTTTCCTCACAGTGGTGAACCGAGTGATTCTTCAGGCTAAATTCTGAAATGTTCTCCTTTTCCCACGCATTCGAACTGCAAGTGCAAACCCCCACTCACCATGTTACTCGGTATCATTTAACAAATATCTGCATAATGAGACAAGTGGCCTCCTTCACTAAAATTGGTATCACATTGCGTTGTTTTCTCCATGACCCACTCCAATTCACAACTATCTTATTAATCCTCCTGGTGACTCGCACAAAGACTCGGATCCTGTTTACACGGCCCATGCGAAGTATCATGTTGGATAGCCATCGTAATATTTCCATGCTTGGCAGTTTGATCGGATTTCTCCCATTCATGGAAGTTTGATCATGGTTTACCAAACCAATATTTCCACTTGGCGGTGCTTTCCCTGAGTTCCCCTATTCATACCTCAACGCGGGATTAACAGCTTGGACTACCATCGTCAAATCTCCGACCTCAGCATACTAGCTCCAAATCCCCGTGTAACGGCTTGGACACATTAATCCACGGGCCTCGGCCTTAGCTTCACCACACAAACTTGGCAAGTTCATTCCTTATCTCCACAATTCCCACCAGCGCATGGAATCCCCATGATTTTTTCTCCTGCCGAGTCTTCCTTCATCAGATTTGAGGATAACATCAAACTCTTGGTGTAAACATTTCAGCTGTAGCTTGTAAGGTGTGATAATTCCAACAGAAGCCTTTATGCTTGCCAACTTAGTGACTCGTTGAAGATGCTCATATAATTGTAAAGAAAATTATGCTCCATGAATATTCGATATGAAATAGCTCAACCTTTATGAGATCCACTTCCATGAGTTACATCGTAAAACAAGTAAGGTCTCGATAGAGAATCTTTGTAATAAATTTCATCAGGTCTCCCAGTAACACTCTCACTGTCACTTAATCGATTTTCATAAAAATATCTTGAAGGAAAATCCTGAATTTGAGGATGCATTCGATCTTTGAATGATAAAACATAGTTGGACAACTCGCTTGTTGGAAGTGCTCAAAAGAACTCTTACTATACTGCAACATGCATGTTTCCTGTGCACCGAATACTCAGCCAAGGAAGGTTTGAACACCATTATAATTCACAGCTCTTTTTAAGATGTCGGTTTGACTCAATTTTACATTGGTATTCGATGGTGCTTATACTATCTTCCTGGGTCGATAGAAGTCCTTCCATTATGTAATTACAAACCCGAGATTCAATGATGTTGAACCTCCCATATCTGCATAATTTCATATCATCTCGGTCAAACAAGATAATTCTCCCAAGTGGTTGGTCGAGCATTGTCTTAATGGATTAAACCTGGCATCATGTTGACTTTGACTCTCCCTGACTTGGCCTTCAGATCTTTTTGCATCGATCTCTACCGAGATCCTTGTAGAGTTCCTTTCATTCGTCAATTTTCAACGAGCTATATTTTGCATTAACAAGACCATCGTCGAGCTCTTACAACTGAGAGTCTCTACCGAGATGATTTCTGAGATGACTATCAATTTGACACCGGATTCTCTATCAACTCGACCCCAAACTCTTCACTGAGTTGAGATAAACTGGGTGCCTTTCGATGCTAGGTGATCTCTCATATGCAATTTAAGAATTATTTTTAATTTTTGTATCTTGATAATAACCGGAGATGGGTTCCTGGGACTACTATTTTCATTTTGAACGTGATAGGACCCTGTTGTCCAATCTTGCCATGTGTGTAAAATTGGATAACATTTTTGGCGACCTCTCGGGGATGATTGCCTGCTAAGCATGATTCCAGTAGCCTTAAGTCATCCATTGGGCATGGAGTCTATGTTGGAATCCTGAAAGTAGTATGATTTTCTTTGACACATCCCGAAATCTCCTTGAGCATTGCTGATATCCTAGACCTCCCTAGAATGCTAAGCATGAAGTATACTAAATCTATTGAATGCTTGACATCCATGGAACACTGCAAAATTTTGAATGAAGTAGATTTTGAAACTCTTATGGAAACCTTGAACCTTCTTCTCCTTGACACCTTCCAATGGTGAAACAAAGTGCAGAACAACACAAAACACAAGCAACAAGGAAAGCAAAACAACAACACGCAACAATGTGCATAAGCACTTGGAGGAAAACACCTAATTTAACTATACAGGGGGTGGAACACTTCTCAAAAACAAGCTTTGAGATGTATCCCATTCACGTGAATGGGAAGTTCTTCTCCATTGAGCCTAGATAGATGAAACAAATTTGCCTCTTTGCAACTTGTGATGATGTATGGCCCACTCCAGAGAGCGTCAAACTTGGCATGCCCGCCTAGTTTGGCCCCTCTTCATCCCATTTGAGAACTAAATCTCCCTCTTGAAAACACCTGTTGGACGCCTTCTTATCAAAATATTTCTTAACTTGAGCCTGATGCTGCTCCAAAGTTTTCATAGCCTTGTCTCGTACTTCCTCTAACTCCATGAGTTCAGCAAACCTTATTGTCAGAGGATCATTCTCTATAACTTCAAGTTGATGAGCTAACTCCAAAGAAGGTAACTCCAATGAGAGTGGGAGTTTTTCCTCTCTTCCATATACAAGAACGAAAGGAGAATTTCCGATGGCCCTTTTAGGTGTGATCCAATCTGCCCATAAGGTAGTCTTAAGCTATGTATGCCAAGTCCTCTTGTTAGTCTCCATTGTGCGCTTAATAATCCTTATGAGGTTTTTGTTGCTAGACTCAGCCAATCCGTTTCCTTGAGGATAGTAATTGGATGAATTTTTGAGGTATACCCCATTTTTAATAGCCCATTCACTCAATTTCATACCAAGAAAAGCCAGCATTGTCTGAAATGACTGTAAATGGAACACCGAACCTCGTCATTATACCCTCCAAAAAATCTAGAACTACCTTTTCATTGCTCTCTTTTAATGCTACCGCCTCTATCCATCGAGTAAAATAGTCTGTTGTGGTAAGGACCCACTTATGTCTGTCATTGGATGGAGGATTAATCATTCTGATGAAGTCCAACCCCCATTGAACAAAGGGTTGATCCACTTGAATTGGATGCAATGGAAGAGCTGCCAGCTTCTGCTTACCTGTGAAAAAGGCACATTCCTTACATTTCCTTACCCAGAGATGGGCATCCTTGAATAAATCTAGCCAATAGTAGCTAGCTCGCATGATCTTGGTAGTTGTTGTTCGTGCGGAATAATGTCCTCCAGATAGGCCATTATGAAATTCTTCTAGTATCTTACTTACCTGTTCTGGTCCTATGCACCGAAGGAGGATGCCATTCAAATCTTTTCGAAAGAGAACGCTATCTACCAAAACATATGGGATAGATTGAAGATGGAAAGTTCGCCTTTGGTTTTTATCCATGTCTACTGGATATGCTCCCGAGAAGAGGAAACTCTTCATTTTGGATAACCAGTCAGCTTGATCAACATTCTCATCAGTATTTAGGAGTGTCATGTCCTCATTACCTTTTGATTCCATGTCTGCAGCAAGTTGTTGACATAAACCCTTACCTCTGACAAGTTTAGTGACTTTGATGTGCACGTCATACTCCATTACCTTCATGATCCATCCAACACGCTTTTCATTCATTTCTTTGTTCAGCAAAAACTCCTTGACACCTGGATGAGACACCATCAGATGAATCTTGTTGTTGGACAACATGTGCTTGAATTTCTTCAAAGCTCGAATAACCGCAAAGACTTGCTTTTCAATGAATGAGTATTTGAACTTGTAGTCTTTGAGGGATTTACTGAAGAAAGTGATTGGTTGCTCCATCAGGTTGTTGTTTTGTTGGGTGAGGATCCATGAAATGCTCTCTTGACCTGCAAAAGCATAAAGGATAAAATATTTTTCAAACCTGGGGTTCACAAGCATGGAAGCTTGAGAAATGGCTGTTTTGATGGCTTCAAATCTTTCTCATCCTTCCTTTGTCCATGAGAATGGCATGTTTTTATTTAGCATGGCTATCAGTTGTTTAGCCAATGTCGCGAATTGAGGGATGAATCTCCACACGAAATTTATGGTTCCCAGAAAACTCTGGAGGCCCTTCTTGTGACTTGGGAGATAAGGACATAATTGAATGAATCCTACGCTAGATTGATTGATAATCCTTCTCGCTTGAAACATCATGCCCCAACAATTTTCCCTCCCGTATCTTGTGAAAATACATTTCTTGGGGTTAAGTGAAATCCCAAATTCCCTACACCTTTGGAAAACTTTCCTTAGATGCGTGATGTGATCTTCTTCATGCTTAGAGTATACGCTATATCATCAAGGTAAACCAAAATAATATCATTGATTAGTCCCTTAAATGCCATGTCCATGACTCTTTGAAAGTAGCCCCGCATTGGACAATCCGAATGGCATTTTATTGTAGGCATATATGCCCCACTTGGTAGTGAAAGCCGTTTTGAATTGGTCGATTCTTGGACTAGGATTTGATTGTAACTCGAATATCCATCGAGCAAAGAAAATCTTTGAGCTCCTACCACCGCTTTGAAGGATCTGATCCATCGATGGAAGAGGATAATGGTCTTTTAATGATGCACGATTCAAATCCTCAAATCTACGCATAACCGGATCTCTCTGTTCTTCTTCCTCACGAGCACCAAATTGGCTACCCATGAGGAATGCTTGATGGGAAAAATTATATAGGCCTCGATGAGCTTCGTCAGCTCCTTTCTCATTAGTGGCTCAATTTTGGGATTAATTGGTCTCTGTTTCTGATGAACTGGCTTAGCATTAGGATCTAGTTCGATGGTATGTTGTGCTAGACCTGGATCAAAACCACGCAGATATTTATAGCTCCATGCAAAGATGTCATGATACTCTTGACAAAGTTTGATGAAAGCTTCTTTCTCTTCAGAAGTACACACTTTTCTGATCTTAAGAAAATTTTCATTTGATACTTCAACTTCCTCAAAATATTCTTCTCTGACCACCATGTTAGGGCTTTGTCTTGTGGCTTGGTCATCTGAATTGAAAATGGATTCCAAAGTGACTAAACCTTTTGGTAACTTGTTTCTTTTCAATTGGATAATTTGCTCACCATATGACTCTTACGCAACTTATCTTGATTCTTTGTAGCAAACTCCGCCTCTTCTTGTAGGAAGAGGACAATTTGTTGTCATTACTATCAAACAGAATTGCCAACTACTCACATTATCGTGGGACTGCTGGTCGAACCACCATTTTAACAAATTACTGCCCTTCTTTCATGATATCAATTCGGTATGTTGTATTGTGAACCAATTGTAGTAAGCCTATCTCGCATCTTGATTTTGATCTCTAGGGATTGCATGGATTCCAAAGCTTCAAATCTTCAATCAGTCCCAGACTCGGTTTCTTGTATGATCTTAAAAGATCATTTTTTGATGCACTATGTGCCAAAATTGATGAAAAACAAACTCGCTATCTCCAAAAATAGTCGTGGCCTTGATTCCCTTCCTTTGAGCTACCACGAATTCCTTGCACAAGAGCCTCGTATTCAGCAACATTGTTAGTGCAACTGAATTACAACCGGAAATATGAGAAGTACTTATCTCCCTCTAGAGAAATTAACATAACACCAACACCGGATCCATTCTTACTTCTTGAGCCATCGAAGAACAATTGCCATGATCCTTTAGAATCACTTGGTGTTTTGACAAGTTGTGGTATGATCGTATCTTCTTCATGGATACAAAAGTACCTAATCCTGCTTCTTCCAAGACCAAAGAAACCAGCTTCTTCTTCTACCAATACATCAACGATAGGGATCATAACCTCGATGATCTCTACTTACTTCATCCGAGAAAAGTATCAGAACTTCTTCAACAAGGGTGGTTGGTTCATGATCGACATCTTCCTCTTCGATCACCGATGGTGTAATTTCCATTTATGGGACTAGCAAGAGTATGGTTCTACATGATTATGGAAGATTGGTTATGCCCTTATAGTTACTTTGGTTATGTATCGAGTCCCGAGAATCATATCGACCAATCGGCTAATAGGTAACCACCCATCTTGGTAGTGAAATCCCGTGATAGGCATATGGAAAAGAGGGGAGGGAGATCAATGACCGATATGTCTTGGGTGAATGAAAACTTGGGCATCCATGAATGGTAAGTTGAATTCCTTTGATAACCCCAAAAGTCTTAATAGTGTGCCATCTAAACTAAACAACCCTTCTTGCATCGGCACATATTGTATGCGTAGTACATCCGTAATTTGTTTCGGCATGACGAGCTACGGCACTTTGAATCGATCATGCAATTATGTACCAAGTGGTCGCCAATAATCGGGAAAATGTAGAATGGTGGTGGTTTGTTTGCCGTAGGAATGATTTTCCCTTCCGTTTGACACAAGTTTGTAGCATTTTTCACTCCATGGCTTGGTGATCCGTTGGTTGTACTAAAACTGCTTCGAGCTTCTCACAATAGGTTTCTTTGGGAAGGGATCGAGAGTGCGTCCCACATGGTAACGCCGATTGGTTTTCTTCATTTGTTCTACTATGCTTTGAAAAGAATTGCTCCAAATTTGATGACACTTTTTTTGGCATTGGGGTCCTCCTTTGGAAAATGTTTTTGGGTACCATGATTCTGAGAACCATCTTTCCCTACGATGTGGCTAGCCAAAGAAGTTTCTAGTGATTTCTTTCCCACATTTTTATCCACTGCCATTTGAAACCCAAAGTTGAGAAGTGGACGCTAGATCAGATTCAAGAGGTTGAGGCTCCAAGTGCTTTCTTTTTGGAACGAGTCTTTACTGCCACTGATGAAGAATCTATATTCAATCCACAAAAATCTTCTGCTTGCCAGTTTAGCAAAGCGGATTCTTCAGGTGCCTACGGTTGATCTACTGCTTCTTGCATAGATGAATTGTTTGTTAACTCTGAAGGGGCAGATACACTTTGAACCATAAGGGCCTGGCTAAGAACCCCATTGGGACAAAGATTTTGATTGTGAGGTTGAGAGCAAGGATAACACCATTCGTAGTCTTGAACCAGATTATTTTGAACAGGTACTATAGCTCTAGATGAGCCAACTGCAAGAGGGTTCTGAAAGTTCAAGGGCCTAACATTTGCAACTTGACTTGTAGTTTGATTTCGAGGCTGATTGTTCCCTTGAAAAGGAGAACGGTTAGCTTGAAAGATCTTTTGCTGATTTTGTATAATACGGACAATTGTATTGAAAATCTGTTGCCTTTTGAGTGCAACGAGCTCATTTCCCAAATTTTGCATTGGCGACTTGACTTCAAATAGGTCATTTGAAGAGGTAGGGAAGATTGAGATGGTTGCTTGGAGTCTCTTTGGAATAGAGCAATGATAGGTGTTATCCAAAATTCACCCCTCAAGGTAATTTTGATAACATGCATCAAATTCTTTAATCCCAAGCAATTATGTTGATTCAGAGTGAAAGGTCATGTTTCTAGGGTCCCCCTCATATTTGTCTAACTCCCCTGTCCAAGAGGAAGAGAGTAAGTTCTGAGAAAATGCGAAAAAAGGGGTTGCAGAAGGCAAATAGGTTGATCCAGGAAAAATCGTGAAAATTAGCTAAGTCCCGCTCAAGGTCGCCTGGGGACGTTTGGGACAGAGTTGCGAACCGGCTCTTCGCCTGAAATCAGCACAAAGAGCACTATGCCAAATGGGACAAAGGGACATCCGGGACGTGAAAACCCGAAGGAGCCGAGGACCAATCAAATCATGACACGTGTCACAGAAGGAAAAGTCAACGTTTGGTCCGAAACTTCAAACGCCATAACTTTTGACTCGAGCTCGATTTTGATAAAATTGGACTTTCGAACGCAGGCACGACGTCCTCGCCACAAAAACTGGATTTCTTAATTTTAATGAGGATAGATATATTTAAATAAAGGAAATGTGTGCGGCTCCATGTCAATGAAATGCTCTTTCCCGTCAAATGACAAAAATCGCATGCCAGGGCCCAGCAACCCTCTGCCCGCACTCGAGAATGCCATAACTTTTGCATTTCTCAACGAAATCGCACAAAATCGATATGCACGTTGTAATCGTGATTCCGAGCCCGATGCACAAAAATCAAGAAATTCTAGATTTGATAAAAAAATTGATTGAGTTTTTAAGAGAACGTGGCCGGGTGACGTAATGTTGTTTTTATTTGTAGTCCATGGTGCAATTAAGAGGCATGGTCATCATTCCTTCTCTCTGCTTCAACAGCACATGGGACAGTATGGGGAGCCTTTTCCAAGTAATGTATGCCCATTCCACTCAATTTAATTCCTCTTACAAAGGTGGTTGAAGGACAGATTTTTGATGATTTCCATTTTCCTTCTCTTTTCCTTCTCATTTTTCTATAAAATGAAGTGTTGGGCTCATTAAAGAAGGGAGAGTTTTGGGTAACAAAGCTCACAAAATTGCTTTGTGAAGCGCTAGATCAGTGTGTTGCTCTAGCCCTTGTAGTGGACTCTTGCATGGTGATCCGAATCCCTTATCTTGTAATAGATTGAATCATGCATATCATGAAGCAATAAAATACCGTTTTGTGATACATCTTCCCCGCCGTGTTTCCTTTTCTTCTCCCCTTTAATCTTTTCTACAATATATTGTGTCTATTTATTATGCTCTCATTGGGACAATTCATTATTGATTGTGTGTGTTGAGAGAAATATTACCATTCATGCATTTTGCTAGATTGTGGAGAACATGTCATCACCTCTTCTAGTGTGCACTTTGCCTCTATTTCACACATTCAAGGAGACTACTCTCCCATCCTCCTTTTCTGGTGTATCACCGCTTTAGTGTAGGCTTTCATTTTATGCATTCTCTCTCTCTGGTCCCTTGAAATATAGATTAGAATAGTTAGTTTCTCCTGCATTAGAGTAGATTGTGGCAGGTAGTTTAGGAGCAAGAACCAGCTTTCTCTGGAGGTCTATCTCAAGTAGCAAGTCCCACAACTTGGAGATAGTACCCATGTTATCCAATCACACTGGATGCTTAGAGTGATCGGACTAGAAATCTGATCAACATCCGTGGTTGCTGATTCTCTTGATAACAATGATAGGCTGATGATTCGTAAGATCTAGAAAAAGGGCATTGGTGGTCGTGGAGCTATCTTTCCAGCTGAATCAAATAATTCTCTACACTTATGGAAACTTCATAAGCATCGGAAGTGTAGTCCCTCCCATGGATCGAATCATAATCGCTACATCGCTATTCAAGGTTCGCAAATAGTACAAGAATGCATTATGTGCGTAAGGGCTTTATGAGCGCTTGAATCCTATTCCAAGTCTGTGGAATCGGAAGTTGAAATCACTCATGTATTCTTGGGAAGCTCTCTTTATGGTAGTAAGTTATTGCAAAAGTGATAGGTGATCACTTTTGTCTTTGAATTTTTACATAGCTTTTCTCCCAAATCGTCCCAAGTGGTTATAGTGCCAACACCTAATCCGCGAAACCATTGAAGTGCTTTTCCCTTGAAATAGGTAGCAAGAAGTCTAACTGCAACGTTTCTTCTCGGTGATATTATGTACTGCGTAGATCTTTGGCTACATCAAAGATATGCTCCATTGAGTAACGTGAGTTTCCCGTGTAGAAGGGTAAACTTTTGAGTGCCGCAATAGGTATCGGGTCACGTTGAGCCAACATAAGAGGACTGCTTGCATTGAAAGGGGGAAAAACTTGGTTCCTCGCCATAGCAATGAAAGGTTGATTGTTCCTGGGTGGAGGAAACCTTCCGTAAGGAGGAGTTGAATGACCCCTACTAGGTAAATCTACAACTGGGGATGTGGAAATGCCTCTTCTTCTTCTCTTTGGAGGAGACAAGGAAAGTTTGATATGCTGATAATTTCCTTTCTTTGAAGAAGCTCTTGTCTGAATTCTTCGCATAAGTTACTGCACTGAGATTTGGAATCCAGAGATATAGAGTCACCAGGTACTTTGACTTGTGTAAGTGAGAAGAGAAGTACCAACTCGTCCCACCCGGTGTGCCAAAAATCTGTTGTTACCAAATCACTGCACCCTCCGAATGGCCAGGATGTGAATAGGACGTTTGGTGTGATTGGGACACATGGGATCACCTCTCAAGCTGTGGGACTTGGGCTCGAGGTGAACCTCCGGAGAAGGCCGGCTTCCTCTTCCTAAACTAAGTGTTGTACTACTCCTAGTGTAACAAAAATGATTATCTAGTCCTATGCTAACATTTTCATGGGGTTTTAGGGAAATAGATTTACAGAAATGAAACTATACTAGGGATGGTGATGCACCAAATAAAGGGTGTTTCCAGACTCAGGAAGGGTTAATTTGAAGAGGGTGTGTGCACCACAGGTCAACTTCACCTACTGCAACTTAGAGAGGGTACAGGATACCACAAACTAAGAGACACGCGTTCCCTTTGTTAAACTTTATCAGACCGAGAAATATACTAGTTTCCCAATGAAGAAGGATGAACTCAAGAAGGGTGAACAGACACCACAACTCAACTGCATGCAATACTCCACCACTTGATAAGCACAGAACTCCAAGAACCTGCAATAGAAACCTAAACTTACACAATGTACCTGCAAGTATGAGAAAGGCACAAAGAAGCATAGAAGGATGAAAGGACCGAGATTAGTCACAAAACACACACTTTTATTGCTTCAATAACATGCACAATGCATCATACATTCAGAAGAGGCAATAGTTGCCATTACAGTCTTGAAGAGGAGGCTTGAAAGTTCTCTCAACACACAAGAACAACTTGCAGAAGAGAGAGGATTCTTGAAAAGTATACACTTGCTTTGAGATATCTAATCGTCTAACTTATGTCAACTGTTGGAACCCTTTGAAATGAGCTTCCAACTTACATTTATAGAAGAATATGTGAGAAAGAAGAGGAAATGGTCATAATTACATTCCTAAAATGAAGGCCCATGATGTATTTATTACAATTAGTTGAACCACTTGAGAAGGTTCCATCATGGGTCATTAATTGCCTGATGACCTAGTCTTCTTAATTAATTAAAAGAATATTTAAATAAAATATTTAAATAATAATAATAAATATTATTATTAAAATATTTAAATAAAAATATTAATTTAATTAACATAATGTCGGGACCCCCCCGTTGACCCGTTTGACTTGAAGAGGAGGGGGGTCCATGTGGATAGAGTCTGCACAAATCTCAACTCGGTGAGTTTCGAATCCTCTAACTCGGTGTTGCAATCAATTTTGAACCCCACACTAACTCTTTCCTTGCTTTGGCAATCGGATTCTTTTGCATTGAGTCCTTTGGTATTTTGGCAGTGCACTCTACAATCTCAGCTCCAATCAACAATTATGCCACTATTGGGATCTTAGTATGGCATAGGTAGCTGTGAGCTACACAATATACTCATTTTTCCAGAAACTAAAAAGATCCTTTATGTTACAATTTGCAACACATAAAATAAGCCCTTCAAAAAATATATTGAACAACTGGGGCAACCAAGAGGACCTTGGAAAAATGTACAGGTAACAACCATATGAATTCTTCCTTAGTCGTGGATCAAAGCTAATAGAAATAAGCTAGCTAAAATTAGCTAGAAACTACAGTATAATCGTCCATTTGTTAAAAACAAGTTTCTCTGAACCTGGTAAAGGAATACTTTTATTGTCTGATTGGACGTACATAATGGAAGGGTATAAATATTACCTACTGCCCATAGAGTTTCTCAAAGAGACCATTTACAAGTGACAAGGATGTGGCATACAAAATGGCCGACCAGGTATTTCAGAGTTGACCTTCACATTCAATTCATTTCTAGGAGAAGAAATGCTGAGCAATATGAATCGTTTCATTCTGCACCATAATAAACCTTCATCTCCTGATTCAGGAAAATTTTATGAAGCCTTGAATGGCATGACTCCAATCCATCATACATGGCAGTGAATATTTGTTTCCTGCAGCTACTATTCGATCTGAGTTCAGAATAAGGATAAGCATGCATTCGATACTGAACAGATAACAACACAGTTGGACAACCTGCTTGCTGGAAGCACTCAAAAGAAAGGCCTCTACTGTACTGCAACATGCCTCTGCCTATGCGTGGGAGCTTGTCTCGTGACCACATCAAGTTCAGAATTGTACAGAGGATGAGGAGAAGGTCGTGGCAGCTATTAAAGCTAATTTAAAGTTTGAACAGTTCAGTGGAATCCTAACAAGGGTGGATCTGTATGAAAGGAGACACTTTCTTCGTATGATCTATGGAACCCAATCCACAGTCCATGCAACACGCATCCTTTCCATCTGGATGAGTTTTCAGCATTGCTTTCCCGTCAAACTCTTCACATATGAGCCACGACCGAGCCATTAACGCATCGCCTTGGTTGGGTGAGATACGAAGCCACTTTCTTTCCTCACAGTGGTGAACCGAGTGATTCTTCAGGCTAAATTCCAAAATGTTCTCCTTTTCCCACGCATTCAAACTGCAAGCACTGACCCCCACTCGCCATGTTACTCGGTATCATTTAACAAATATCTGCATAATGAGATGAGCGGCCTGTAGCCTCCGCTGAAATTGGTATCACGTCGCGTTGTTTTCTCCATGACCCACTCCAATTCACAACTGTCTTATTAATCCTCCTGGTGACTCGCACAAAGACTCGGATCCTATTTACATGGCCTATGCAGAAGTATCATGTTGGATAGCCATCGTAATATTTCCACACTTGGTAGTTTGATCGGATTTCTCCCATTCACGGAAGTTTGATCATGGTTTACCAAACCAATATTTCCACTTGGCGGTGCTTGCCCTGAGTTCCCCTATTCATACCTCAACGTGGGATTAACAGCTTGGACTGCCATCTTCAAATCTCTGACGTCGGCATACTAGCTCCAAATCCCCATGTAACAGCTTGGACACATTAATCCATGGGCCCCGGCCTCGCTTCGCCGCGCAAACTTGGCAAGTTCGTTCCTTATCTCCACAATTCCCACCAGCGCATGGAATCCCCATGGTTTTTTCTCCTGCCGAGTCTTCCTTCATCAGATTTGAGGATAACATCAAACTCTCGGTGTAAACATTTCAGCTATAGCTTGTAAGGTGTGATGATTACAACAGAAGCCTTTATGCCTGCCAACTTAGTGACTCGTTGAAGATGCTCATATAATTGCAAAGCAAATTATGCTCCATGAATATTCTGATATGAAACAGCTCCACCTTTATGAGATCCACTTCCATGAGTTACATCATAAAACAAGTAAGATCTCGATAGAGAATCTTTGTAATAAATTTCATCAGGTCTCCTGGTAACACTCTCACTGTCACTTAATTGATTTTCATAAAAATATCTTGAAGGAAAATCCTGAATTTGAGGATGCATTCGATGCTGAACAGATAACAACATAGTTGGACAACCTGCTTGTTGGAAGTGCTCAAAAGAACTCTTACTATACTACAACATGCCTGCTGCCTGTGCACCGAATACTCGGCCAAGGAAGGTCTGAACACCATTATAATTCATAGCTCTTTTTAAGATGTCGGTTTGACTCAATTTTACATTGGTATTCGATGGTGCTTATACTATCTTCCTGGGTCAATAGAAGTCCTTCCATTATGTAATTACAAACCCAAGATTCAATGATGTTGAACCTCCCATATCTGCATAATTTCATATCATCTCGGTCAAACAAGATAATTCTCCCAAGTGGTTGGTCGAGCATTGTCTTAATGGATTAAACCTGGCATCATGTTGACTTTGACTCTCCCTGACTTGGCCTTCAGATCTTTTTGCATCGATCTCTACCGAGATCCTTGTAGAGTTCCTTTCATTCATCAATTTTCAACGAGCTATATTTTTCATTAACAAGACCATCGTCGAGCTCTTACAATTGAGAGTCTCTACTGAGATGATTTCCGAGATGACTATCAATTTGACACCGGATTCTCTATCAACTCAACCCCGAACTCTTCACTGAGTTGAGATAAACCGGTGCCTTTCTATGCTTTAGGTGATCTCTCATATGCAATTTAAGAATTATTTTTAATTTTTGTATCTTGATAATAACCGGAGATGGGTTCCTGAGACTACTATTTTCATTTTGAACGTGATAGGACCCTGTTGTCCAATCTTGCCATGTGTGCAAAATTGGATAACAAAGTGCTTCAGAGGAGTCATGGAGATAGATACTTTAGGTTTTTTTGATATTGGGATTTTATTTCTTAGATGTTGAATCTCGTGACTATGTGGATAACATCGATTTGGAAGAAGGGGATTTAGTAGAGGAGGCTATATTTTTATAGATAGGTCACTAGATGATGTTTTAAGATTGTCAAGTCTAAGGGTTTTGGGGGTAGGCTTGACTTGGTGTTTGGATTTTGTTTCTTTCAAATCGATAGGTGGAATAAGATGGTTTTTACTCGTTTGGAGGAGAATTTTCTTATAAATATTCGAATCACTTCTTGAAGGGATTTACAATTCTCGATGTGGTGCCCTTGTGTTCTCCGATACACACAAACCGCATTATATTTATACTAGGTAGGTTTCCACCCGATGGGATTAGAGGGATTTATCGAGTGGTAGTGATATGATTGATGATTGAAAAATCTTCTCAATGATTGTGGTATAGTACCTTAATGAAGCTTTTGAGATGATGATGAGGTTGTAGAGTTTTGAGTGTCTATAGATGTCTTAGGAGTGTAGGACATAAGAAACTTATCTTGTGCAACACATTTTGGTGTGGTTTTAAGGATAGTTTTGGATTTTAATATGGAAACTAGAAATTTTGATGAGGTATGTGGTCCTATGATGGAGGATAGCGATGGTGTATCCTTAGGTATGTTCGGTTTATGATTTCCTTGTGAGAGTTCTAGTTTCTTATGTGGGTGACTAGTTGATATTTCTACGGGGTTACTAAGGTATTTGATTCATGGAGAGGATATTATCTTTGGAGGGGACATGTAGAATTTTTGCAACAAGTTTCTCTTCTTGCAAACCCCAAGAGATAATATCAGGGACACTTGTGTGAGTAGATACAATAGGTATTTTAGATTGTGATATAGGTGGGTTTTGGGCCTCAATGGTAAAGAGATCAAAATAGTATGCGTGTTTGACTAGATTTTTGTCACAAAAATGTATAGTATGGTAGATGAAATATTCTACGAAGGTGAGATATGGTTAGCATTATTGATGATGTGAGATTTAGAGTTTTGGGTCCCTACGTAATTGGTTTGAGTTGTGTTATTATTCGGGGGATGGTTTGGAAAGGGTTGTTTAAACATGTTGATGACTTGATTAGGAGGTGTGCTAGGATTTTCTTGTTTTAGATCGCCTTGGTCAATGCGGTCTTAGAGGATATTTCAAAAGAGTGAAATCTATCAACATCATGACCTTGAACCTGGTGGTATTTTAAATAGAATTCATTCCAATACCAGGATGGCTTAGGACCCGAGATTCATTGATTTGAGTCGGATAGGGAGGAGTTTTATCATGTGGGAAGCCATGATATTATCAAAGACAAAATGTAGGACTCCCCTAGAGGTGTGTATTTTTTAGGAGGTTGGGATCATTTTTAGTCCGAGCAACTCTTAGACATAGTTTTCAAGAGAACCATATTTGTCGAACCCTTGGATTTGTCACTGATAGAAAAGGTTTTAGAGGAAGAATCAGATTTGTGTTTTTTGGATCGTAGTTTAACTTTACCATCTTCGAGCACTAGGAGTTATAATTTCCTATCCATGGTAAAGGCCTCATCGAATGTTTGAAATGATTAGATTTAAAGAGTGGCTGATATGTGCTTTATGCAAGACCGAGTGAATAACTTGATCAATTCGTTATGGGGTAGAAAGAAGGATAACTAAATGATATTCCTTGCCATTTTGTGATGAATCCAGCAATAGAGTCATCCTCAAACTATTTGATATAATATAAGTCAGTGATGGATACATTATGTGCAATGTTTATATAGAAGTTTTCTAATGAAATTTGTGCTAATTGTGCAAATGAATAAAGAGAATGTTGGGGGATGTTATTGTACCAATCATGAGTAGGTCCAAATAATGACATTGGGAATTTCCTTAGCATGAGATCATAATCATGAGATATGAGATAACATGAGTGTCGGAAGGCCCTAAGATGTTGTTTTAGATCTTCATTATTGTAAAATTTGATAAATTTAGGGATCTCCTAGTGTAGGGGATAGGGTTAGAAAGGTATTGATGGGTTCATTAAAAATATGTTCGTAAGAAAATTTATTTTAGGTCCTATGGTGGTAGCTATGCTAGGATCATAATTATACTCATTAAATATTGCACAGATCATTCTTAGGATGCTAGATGTGCATCAAGGAAGGGATATCATGTCCATAGGTGAGGGGATTTGATTGTTGATAGTGGTAGTATGGTAAAGAAGGTTCTAAAATGGGGAATGTTTCCTAGTATATTGTAATTTTGTTGAGAAACCAATGGTTATGAGGAAGAGTGGATATACTAATAAGATTGGGGGATAGAAGTGTTGATAATGGGCAATGTGAGGGTTATGGGTTTTCTTGACAGTAATGTAACCATATTGTGGGACACCAGTCATGGGGGATGGTGATGAGAAGGGGTGAGCACTAGTAATGGAACTCTTTTTATAGGTGGTGTGGATGCGAGAAATAGATATAACTAAGTTTTGGATTAAAGATGTGGATTGTTGTGAGATAATGAGATGCGATGTGACCATAGGATTTGTAAAATGAGGCATGTCGAAAGAGCTTGTCAAAGGAGGAAGAGAAGTGGAATTTGTGTGACTAACTCGTATGTGATGAGGTAGCCATGTGAGCTTGTGTATTTTGAGGGCTAGGCTGAGGAGTCATTCATTAGACATACATCTAACTATTCAAATTTCATTGAATGTACTTTCAAGCTTGAGATTATTCATCTTTTCATCCTTTTATTGACACTCTCACCACTAGGTTATCAATATTATCATAATCAAATTTCTCACTTTGTAAAAGGTACTATACCTACTTAATTTTACTTCACAATTATTGTATAGAGTGCCATATTCTACATATCTATCATAAATTGATGTTATTATATCCAAATTTTTAGGAAATGTTAAGGATGGGACTATAGTGAGATTGTTATGATGTTTTTCTAACAACAAAACCATGTGTTTTAGTAGATTTTAAGATTTGATTCTATTATATGTAAAAACCCACTAACACTTAGAAATTTACAGGGGTCTTGTTGGAAATATTGTCATTGATGTCAAAGGCTTAATCATTGATGTATTTGGTTAATGGAATCGTGTAACGGAAGCTAACGGAACTACTGATGGATGTTGACGATTTTGACAGAAATGGTAGAAAGTAAAAGAAATAACCAACAAGTATAGAAGGGATGAAAACAAAAGTTTAAATACATGAAAAGAAGTGTTTTTGCATAAGGATTATCATGGTTTAAGCAAGATATACACAGCTGTACATAGGAGAGAGATATCAGCATTTTAAGGTGTTCATATGCCATGTTTTATGGGGAAAACGAAGATTCAAATGACATAATTAAATCTCCATGTTTTAGTATGATAAGGGGTGATTAAAGGAGCAATAAATATGTCCATAGGATGGTTTAAAATACATATAAAAATGTTGTTTTTATTTTGGACAACCCCTTTGGAAAATAGCGCCACTTTATAGTTATGGCCGACATGTGTATTTGCATTATTAAAATAAAATATGGTTAATTAAATAATGGAAAGGCATTGTTGGTTAGAATGATGTGTCTTTTCAAAAGGATGTGAGAAGGAAATATAAGGAGATGGAATCATTTGATTTAGGAAAGCAATTTGAGTGCTTCCTTCAAGTTTAAGGGAGAGAAGAAGAAGAGCAGAATATGAAATATAAAAAGGAGTGAAGGAAAAAATTATTTTTAATGAAGAGTTGCAGCGATTTATATATGTGAAGGGACTGAAATAAATTAGAAGATTATTCTCAAGCAATTTTTGTTCTATCATCTATTGAAGAAACAACAACATAAAAGATAGGAAAGATTTTGTTTTTCATAAGGAAGGTTGGTGCCTTCATATTTGAAGAGATCGGTGTCTCTTGCTGAGTTGGTGCTTAGCAAAAAGGGTTGGTGCTCCTGTAGGTTGGTGCCTACAAAATTGTAACTTGGGGATTGGTGTCTCCCGTAGGTTGGTGCCTACAAACATTTGAGAAATATAATAAAGAATATTTTCTCCATGGTTTTCTCTCGAAAGGGTTTCCACGTAAATTCGTGTCTATTTTCAGTGTGTTGGTTTTCTTTGCATTCATTGATTGCTTTGATATATTCACTGTGAAACTAATTAATTGTGATTACAAATATGAGATTAAGTGTTAAATTTAAAAGAATATCATAATACTGATTCACCCCCTCTCAGTATTATCTTGTGCTTAAAAATTGGTATCAGAGTGGGTGCCTTTAGGAACAATCTAACAATTGGAAGGTAGATCTCAGAAGAACATATGGTTAGTCATCAATTACAATAAGGTTTCTCTTTGAATAAGGCTCCATTGTTTGATGGAATAAACTATGCATTTTCGAGCATAAGAATGAAAACATATCTAATGGCACTAGGGTTTGATATTTGGTAATCAGTAACAGTTGGATATACAATCCCATCAGTTCCACCGATAGATCAAGCTGAAAATAAGGCTTTTGAAAACAATGCCAAGGTGATGAATGCTATCCTATGTGGCCTATCAGAATTTGAGTTTGTTAAAGTAATGCAATGTGACACGGCGAAGGAGATATGGGACAAACTTCAAACTATCTACGAAGGTGATGACAAGGTTAAAAGGGCTAAGCTTCAAACTCATAGGAGACAATTTGAGAGCTTGAAAATGAAGGATGAGGAGAATGTTGCAGCCTATCTTCTTCATGTGGATGAGGTTGTCAATGCCATAAGAGGGTTAGGAAAAATATTGAAGAATCCATGATCGTTCAAAATATTCTAAGGTCTCTACCATTAAGATTTGATGCTAAGGTGTCTGCCATTGAAGAAATGAAGGATCTTGATAAGTTGAGCATGGACAAACTACATGGAATACTGACCGCGTATGAAATGAGGATTGAGTCAAATAAACCATCAAAGAAGGAAGCTGCATTCAAAGTCTCAAAGAAAGAAAAAATCAAAGAACCTGAGTCGAATGAGAACTCAAACAGCGAAGAAGATGAGAAAGAATCCTTGTTCATTCAAAAGTTAAAGAAAGGATCTAGAAAGTACAAAGGTAAGTTACCATTTAAATGTTTTAACTATGGTAAAATGGTCATTTGTGGCCAAGTGTCCAGAGAATGAAGATAACAATGATGATGAAATCAAACCTAAATTCAAAATGGAATTCAAGAAAAGGAAAGGAAAGAAAAGATTTGGAAAGAAAAAGAAAATATTATATTCAAAATGAAGTAGTAGATCATCCGAAGAAAGTGGGATAAGTGACTTAGATAGCGATAATGAAGAAATATTATTCATGGCTATTAAAGATGACTTAGAAAGAGATGAAGACATGGAAGAAAAAGGTGAAGTGAATATTGAAGAGGAACTTATATGTGCCTTGGGAGAGTTGAAAAATCCTAAAAAGAAAAATCGAAACAAAAGTTACAGCTCCTAAAGTATGAAGAAGAAGATCCTAACTTTGAAGCTAAGATATCACAATCTCTTGAAGAATCAGGAAAGATGATTGTTGATCTAAAAACCCAAATTGAAGAAGCAAAATGAGTTGAAGAAGAATTAATAAATCAATTAAGGACTAAGGAAGAAGATTGTGAAAAGTGTGAGTAAGAGATCGTTACTTTGGGAAAGGACTTGGAAAAGAAAATGCTAAAGTTACAAGTAATCTAAACTTCAAGAAAAACACCTAGATACTAGATGAAATTCTGAACCGATGAAGTCAACATCCGACAAGACTGGTCTTGGATATATGGAAAGAGAAGACACCACTAACACAAAAGGTATATAGTCATCGAAAGGGACAATAGAAGAAAATTCAAAGACACATTATCCAAAATGAGCCCCTGCTTATTTTGGCTAACTTTCCTTCATTCTTTCCTTCCTTGTGCTTCAACTTCAATTTTCACACATTGTAAACACTCAAAATTTTCTAGGTATGGCTTTATCAGATAGATAATTTTTTCACCTTTCTAGAAAGGTAAAGAATTCATTCTAACTCCTTGTATTTTTTGAGTTATGGCTTACAGAGTTAGTAGTAAAAATATTTCCTTGGGTGGGCTTGCGGAGGTAAGGAGGAAATTGTGCCAGGAAATCTCGGGGTGGCGAGAGCGGGAGAAGCATTTTTGCTAGGAAAATTTGGTGAGTTTGTGGAGGTGTGGAGAGAAATTTGGCACTTAACCCCTTTTGGGATGAAAAGGCACAAAGGCAAATTTTGGCCCACAGGCCCGACGAAGGAAGGAAACGGACTTGTAGGGCCAGCGAGAAAATTTCAACACTTAGCCTTTTTCGTTAAAAATATTCAAAAGTCAAAATCGCCCATGAGCCCACGAAGGAGAATGAAGAAAAAATTGGTTAAGGCCCCACACTAGTAGGATGGCGCCACGTGTCCACATCAGTAGCGGAGGTCGGGCCAATAGTGAACTTTTAGAAAATTTTCCCTCGCTGGTAAAGGGGGCAAAATGTTGTTTTGAAGCCGTAGATCAACCAGCAGGTGCCACGTGTCTCAGAGCGGTAGGGCCATGGATACTATTGGGAAATTTTCCCAATTTTGTGAAAAGAGAAAAAGTTCAAGTTTTGGGCCACTAACTCGATTTTTACCCTAATTTTGCCCTATTTTCCCTAAGTCTTGTAAGGGCATATCTTTCATACTGTGAGCTTGGATTTTCACAATTTTGGTATCAATGGAAATTTGTTGAAATCCTCTACATGATGGAAACTTAAATTTTAAATTTTATGGAGTTTTGTCGGAAGAAAATGGGAAAACGTCTTTGGCATGGAAAAATTGTAGAAAACGACCCCAACCACCAAAATTAATGAATTATGGGCCTCTTTCTTTCTCTGCGAAGCAATGTACGATGAAGTATGGGATTTTTCATGGAAACCCATCATTTTGAAGGCTAATTAAATGGATCTTGTTGGTGGTTGGAGTTTTAAAATTGATTTCCCGCATTTTCTCATTTCCTTTATTCTGTTCGAGCAATAAAAAGCTAGTTTTGGCTCATTTGTAAAAGGTTGTTCATCCTTCTTCTCTACCTCTCCCTTGTTTTCTTCCCCATGGTTGAAAATGGATTTTGAACCTCCCCCCTGATTTGTAATGGCATTTTTTCATCTTACTCGTGAAATGATGCACTGTGTAAATTTTGAGCAATAAAAAATGTGTTTTTGTGATTTGTTTGTCCATCCTTGGCTCATTTTCTTTGTTGTTTTCCTTACCTCTCTTCATTATATGGTATTTGTGCATGTTTGGATGTTCATTTCAGGTTTTGGAGCTGTGTTCATGGAGTTTTGGAAGATTTTCTGTGTGAAATCCATCTTTGGTATGTGATGCACTTGTCCATCCATTCCATTGCTCACCTCTTCTTGTTCCATGACAGTTTTGATAGATAATCAACACTTTCCTTCTTTGGTGTATCACCATTTTAGTGTAGGCTCTGTTTTTCCTTGTTTTCTTCCTCTCCTTGTCTCCTTGGAAGTTAGATTAGGTTAGATTAGCTTTCTTGCACTAGAATAGCTTGTGGTAGGTAGTTTAGGAAGAGGAACCAACCTTCTCTGGAGAGATTTCCCCATTTGCAAAGGTCCCACACTTTGGGAAAGCTCAATGTTGTGTAATCACACCAAATGACTTTGCCATAGAAAATTAGATCCATAACTCTTTTGGGGTGTTGTAGATTTGCACTAATAGTTTTGGCACACCGGTGGGACCCAAGAGGTCTTCTACTTCATTTTTGCAGGTCAATGTGTTCCTATGAAAATTTCAGCCTTTGGAGGCACTTTCAAACACATCTGCAACTCCATCTGGTCAACAATCCACCTCTGAAATTACAAACCTTCTTTCCATTCATCTTCATCCATTTCCACCCATTTTTCTTCCATCTCTTTCATTATTTTCCATTCCATGAGGTTGTGCAATCATGACTTCATTTCCATCATGGAATTCACATTTGTAGCAGATAGTGCCATTCAAATCCATCTCCAATATGTTTTACAACTCCTCCAAATCAGCATTTTGAACAAATTCAAAATCAGCATGCCTACCCCTATGATCAGCAGTGCCAAAATTAGTTTGGATATGGAGCTTTCCAAGAGCAGGGGTATGCAAATGATGAAGACAATCAAATGCAAGATGCTGGTCTACTAGAAAAAATCCAAAAAATGGAGATTGGTATGGTTTAGTCAAGGGAAAAACTCAAATGAAGGATTTTAAAATTGGCTGCAGGGAACCTTGTCCATGGGTTGGCCCTTTTCCAAGACACTTCAGCCCTCAAGAGAAGCTGGACTTCATGGTGGAGATGTTTCCCCAACTTGCACAATGGACTGAAAGAGATAGGGGCCTATGAATTTGGTGCTGAGAAACCTTGTCAATGGGTAAGTTCTACACCATCATCTGGTTTTTCTCTTTCCATTCCTCAAGTAGCACCATCTCATTTTGAATGCCAAATTCCAAATCCAGCCCATGCTACTCCAAATGTTGGTTCCATTTCTCCATCCCCTAGTCTTCCATCCAGTTTTCAGTTCTTCTGCCCTCTTCTCTTCCAAATAGTCATCCCCTCTCGAACAAAAAGAAGTTCCACCTCCCTCCCCACCAAAAACAATTACAAAGCTAGTTGAACCCCAACCTACCACTCCTCTTACTTTCCCAAGTCCATGTTGGGAAGATACTCAAGAATCCAATCAAGGAAAACAAGAAGAGGAGCCCAATAGAAAAGAAATGACAGACAATCGAAGAGTTGGGCTGCCAAATTTGGGTTTACAAAGATCCCCTTGATGGTTAGACAAATGGAGGAGGTTAGAGTTGAAGAAACAGTGGTGGCTGAGGTTGAGTTTACAGCAGAAGAAGAAGAAGAACAAGAGGAAAAGAATCAGCAATCTGTTTATGGTACTTTTCCTGAAGAAGATATTGATCTAACCCAAGCTGCACAACTATTTGAAGAGGAGGGACAATCAGCTCCAAGTCCCATTGAAGAGGAGAAGATGGGAGAGATCAAATCAGAATTGAAGACACTCAATGAAGAAAGCATCATTGAAGATTCCTTTCTTTCATTCGAAGGGCCTGTTTTGGTTAATGAACCCATGATGGAGGACGACCATACAGTTTTAGAGGCTCCAAGTGAGGAGCAGGCCGCAGAGGAACCTTCAGTTCTTCCTCCCACTTCATCTCCTTCAATCTCTAATGTTGAGGAGGAGTGTGATATTTTAAACTTCATGTTTAAGGATGAGGAAGAACCATGGTGATCAAGTTGTAGACCAAGAAGACACCATGGAAGAGGTTGAACATTTGCAGCAGGATAGCAAAGAGGAAGATTATTTGTTTGATTTGGAGGACTGTTTTGATGGAGAAGAACCAGTTGAAATCACATTGTTTTCTCCTCCATCATCCACCTTCCAAGCACATGAGCTTGTTGTTATGGAGGAGAAATTTCAATTACAACAACCTGCACTTTATAGCATCTCTTTGGAATCAAGTTTGGGAGATTTAAATATTCCATGTTCTTCATTGGAGGAAGAAGAGAAAGAGCAGGAGAACTTCATCATTTCTTCCACGCCATCCATCCAAGAATATCTGCAAGAAGACTCCATTGTTGGGGTTGAATCTCAAAGCAATGGGCACATTCAAAGGACCAAACCATGCCCTATCAGGTACTTGGCTTCATTGGAGCCAAAAAGGGAGTTTCCACCAGTCATGCTTGCTTCTAGGCATGAGGATGATATGCAAGGTACCAAGGATCAACTGCAATACCTCTACAATCCAAATGCAGAGCAACTAAAAGAGGTATTCAATTTGTTTTCAGTTGACACCTTGATGATTTGGGTGGAGGAATGGATTCTTCTTAGTTTTCCACTCATACTAATAGCCATGATCAGCTCCAAATCATTTACATGGCTGCCAATTTTGAAGAAAGGAAGCTATTTTGCACAACCAGTTGCAGGGTTTGTTTAGCCCACCTTTGCTTCCAGTTAGAGTAGTGTAGGTAGGTTTGTTTTCAGCAGAATAAGTGCTTGTGCACACTTTGCATATCCCACTTGGGGTATGTATGATTTCCAATTTTGTACATAGTTGTTTGGTGTTGTTTTGGTTTCTCTTGCACAGTGCATTTAGTGGCTTTTAGTGAAGATCAAATCCAAGTTTCAGTGGGTTTCCAAGTGGCTCAGAGGTTAGATTTTCATAGTTCAGATCAGATTTGGTTATCAAGCTTGAATCCATGCCCAATGGATGCTTCAAAAGGCCACTAATCATTCATCTAACAGGCAGATGACCCCTTTGAGTCGCCAAAATTGTTATCCAAAATGAGCCCTTGCTTATTTTGGCTAACTTGCCTTCATTCTTTCCTTCCTTGTGCTTCAACTTCAATTTTCACACATTGCAAGCACTCAAATTTTCTAGGTATGGCTTCATCAAATAGATAATTTTTTCACCTTTCCAGAAAGGTAAAGAAGTCATTCTAACTCCTTGTATTTTTTGAGTTATGGCTCGGCGGAGTTAGCAGTGAAAATTTTCCTTGGCGGGCATGTGGAGGTAAGGAGGAAATTGTGCCAGAAATCTCGGGGCGGCGGAGCGGGGAAGCATTTTTTCCAAGAAAATTTGGTGAGTTGGTGGAGGCACAGAGAGAAATTCGGCACTTATCCCCTTTTGGGGTTAAAAGGCACAAAGGCAAATTTTGGCCCATAGGCTCGATGAAGGAAGGAAATGGACTCTCGAGGCTAGGGAGAAAATTTTGACACTTAGCCTTTTTGGCTAAAAACTCAAAAGTCAAAATTTGGCCCACATGCCCGCAAATGAGAATGAAGAAAAAATTGGTTAAGGCCCCGCACCAATAGGATGGCACCACATGTCCACATCAACAACGGAGGTCGGGCCGGCGAAGAACTTTTAGAAAATTTGCCATTGTGGGTAAAAGAGGAAAAATGTTGTTTTTAAGCCGTAGATCAACTAGAAGGTGCCACGTGTCTCAAAGTGGTGGGGCCATGGAGAATTTTGGGAAAATTTCCCAATTTTGTGAAAAGGGAAAAAGTTCAAGTTTTGGCCCACCGACCCGATTTTTGCCCTAATTTTTCCCTGTTTGCCCTAAATCTTCAAAAGGGCATATCTTTCACACCAGAGCTTGGATTTTCATGATTTTTGTATCAATGGAAAGATGTTGAAATCCTCTACATGATGAACACTTCAATTTTAAATTTTCATGGAGTTTTGTGGGAAAAGAATGGGAAAACATATCTGGCATGGAAAATTTATAGAAAACGACCCCAACCACCAAAATTAATGAAGTATGGGCCTCTTTCTTGCTTTGCGAAGCAATGTATGATGAAGTATGGGATTTTTCATGGAAACCCATCATTTTGTAGGCTAATTAAATGGATCTTGTTAGTGGTTGAAGTTTTAAAATTGATTTTCCCATGTTTTCTCATTTCCTTCATTCTATTCGAGCGATAAAAAGCCGTTTTGACTCATTTGTAAAAGGTTGTTCATCCTTCTTCTCTGCCTCTCCCTTATTTTCTTCCCTAGGGTCAAAAATGGAGTTTGAACCTCCTCCTACTCTCTCTGCAATGGCATTTTTTCCTCTTACCCATGAAATGATGCACTGTGTAAATTCTGAGCAATAAAAAATGTGTTTTTGTGATGCATTTGTCCATCCTTGGCTTGTTTTATTTGTGTTTTCCTTACCTCTCTTCATTACAGGGTATTTATGCATGTTTGGATGTTCATTGTAGGTGTTGGAGCTATGTTCATGTAGTTTTGTAACATTTTATTTGTGAAATCGATCTCTAGTCCGTGATGCACTTGTCCATCCTTTCCATTGCTCACCTCTTCTTGTTCCATGACAGCTTTTGATAGATAATCAACACTTTCCTTCTCTGTGTATCACCATTTTAGTGTAGGCTCTATTTTTCCTTGTTTTCTTCCTCTCATTGTCTCCTTAGAAGTTAGATTAGGTTAGATTATCTTTCCCCACCGAAATAGCTTATGGCGGTAGTTTAGGAAGAGGAACTAGCCTTCTCTGGAGAGGTTTCCCCATTTGCAAAAGTCCGGCAGTTTGGGAAAGCTCAATGTTGTGCAATCACACCAAATGAATTTTCCATAGAGAAGTAGATCCATAACTCATTTGGGGTGGTATAGATTTGCACTAACAATACCTATGTAGAGACACTCAAGGAACCTATGAAGAATGAAGAGTTGAAAAGGGAGAAGAGCTTTATGAAGATCAATACTTCTTACAAGGAAAGTAAAGATGAGAACAAGTTTAGAAGACCAAATCCTCCAAGATATACACATGTCTAGGTTTTAAAATTCTTTCTATGGCTATTGCTTCTATTGTAATCATTTTGGTCATAAAGCAATGGATTGTAGAATACGGGTGAGAGACAACAATATAAAGAACAAAGGTGTGTATGGATTCTCAAATAGAAATTACAACTCCTTTTCTTCTCTATCAAACTATGTTGAAGATATTGTTTGTTATAACTGCAATAACTATGGACATATGGCAATATTATGTAGAAGTGGTTTTGTAGAACCATCTAAATCGAATCGAAGGGTAAATGCTCCGAAATAAAGAAGAAAGAAGCTACAAAATTTTGGAAACAAAAGAAAGGGGATGATGGGCAAGATAAAGGGAAATCTATGCTTGTTTAAACAACAATCCATGTATAGGATGAAGGGAAGTTGTGGTACATTGATAGTGGATGTTCAAGACATATGACCAGAGATAAAAGTAAGTTTATCTCATTGAAGAAAGTAAATGAAGGTACATTGAAATTTGGTGATAACGCTAAGCAAAGATCACTTTGGAAAAGGTATGTTATGTATTGATAATGGAAAAACAAAAACAGAAAATGTTTTATATGTTGAAGGATTAAAGCATAATCTTTTAAGTGTAAGCCAAATGTGTGATCAAGGACACACACTTAAGTTTTATAATGAAGAGTGTGAGATAAGGAAGGCAACATGGGAGAGTTAGTAGCAGATGCACATAGAACCACAAATAACCTATACGTGCTCAAAGAAGTAAAAGGAGAGAAATCTTTTCTAAGTCGAGTTGAAGATAGTTGGCTATGGCATAGAAGGATGGGGCATATAAATTTTGATAATCTTGTTAAAATCAGCAACAAGCAGGTTGTGCAGGATATGCCTAAGGTAACAAAACCTCTGAAGTACTCTATGCAAGCAATGTCAGATGGAAAGAAAACTAGAGCAAGGTTTAGAACAAAGGAGTATTCGACCACCAAACCACTAGAGTTGATTCGTATGCAGTTTATGTGGACCAAACTGAATGAAAGCATAAAAGGTGAGAGTTATTTCATGTTATTCATTAATGACTACACTAGAATGACATGGGTAGCCTTTATAACATAAAATTTAAAGGCATTTGAGAAGTTCAAATATTTCAAGGCTTTAGTAGAAAATGAAACTGGATTGAAAATAAAGTGCCTGAGGTCATATCGTGGAGGTGAGTTCACCTCAAATGAATTCATTGAATATTGTGAAGATCATGGAATCAAAAGATAGTACTCAACTACAAGGACTCCACAACTAAATAGAGTGGCAGAAAGAAAGAATCGAGCCATCCAAGAGATGGTTAGAACCATGTTAAATGAATCTAAGCTATCAAATAGATTTTGGAGAGAAGCGGTAAATACGGTTGTTCATATCTTGAATAGAGGGAAAATCAAAGTTAATCATGACAAAACTCCTTATGAATTGTGGAAAGGAAGACCAGCTACTGTAAAATATTTCAAAGTGTTTGGGAGTAGATGCTTTATTAAAAGAAATGAAGAGAAATTGGGAAAATTTGATTCAAGAGCGGATGAAGGAATTTTTCTTGGCTACTCTATTAAAAGCAAAGCCTACAGATGCTATAACAAAAGACTACAAACTATAGTAGAAAGTACAAATGTGAGAGTGGATGAAATCATGAATCAAAAAGATAAAGAACCTGCAGAAGAGCCCTTAGAAATACCCGAGGTAGTAGAAGAAAAGGAAGAGGAAGAAGATGTTGAAAAATTAAGTAAATCTGAAAGGCAAGACACCAAAACACCATCTCGTTTTGTTAAGAAGAATCATGCTGAAAGTCAAATCATTGGAAACCTTGATGATGGAGTACAAACAAGAAGAAGAATTGTAAGTGCATCAGAACCAGTAAATTTCTCCTTATTATCCAAAATAGAGCCAAAGAACTTTGCATAAGCCAACCATGATAAACATTGGAAAAATACAATGGAGGAAGATTTAGATCAAATTGAAAGAATGAAACATGGGAACTTGTACCTAGACCCAAGGATCAGAATGTAATCGGCACCAAGTGGGTATTCGAAATAAATTGAATGAAGATGGACAAGTCACTCGAAACAAGGCAAGGTTAGTATGTAAAGGGTATGCTCAAGTAGAAGGTATTGATTTTGAAGAAACTTTTTCTCATGTTGCTAGATTAGAAGCAATTAGAATGTTTCTTACTTTTTGGTATTCAAGAACTTCAAATTCTATCAAATGGATGTCAAATCAGCATTTCTAAATGGGAAGTTAGAAGAGGAAGTATACATAGAACATCCTAAGGGTTCCTCCTATCAAAAAATGAATATTATGTGTGTAAGTTGAAGAAGGCCTTGTACAGATTAAAACAAGCCCCCAGAGCATGGTACTCTAGGCTTGATAAGTATCTACAAGACCAAGGGTTCAAGAGAGGACTTGTTGATAGCAATATTTACATTAAAATTGAAGGTGAGCACCAGCTGATTGTTGTTGTGTATGTAGATGACATAATTTTTGGAGGAGACAATGAGGAAATGTCTAAGAAATTTTCCGAAGACATGCAAAAGGAGTTTGAGATGTCCATGTTGGGAGAGTTATCATTTTTCCTTGGATTGCAAATTTCTCAATCTGATAAAGGAATATTTATATCCCAAACCAAGTATGTGAAGGAAATGTTGAAGAAATTTGGCATGGAGGAGTGTGCACCTGTTAGCACACCTATGGCTACCGGGACAAAGTTAAGAAAAGATGATGAATCTTTGAATGTTGATCAAACTCTCTATAGATCAATGATTGGGAGTTTACTATATGTGATAACATCCAAACCAGACATCATGCAAGCAGTGGGTATGGTTGCACATTTTCAAGTAGGTCCAAAAGAAACACATGTGCAAGCTGTAAAACACATATTTAGATATCTAAAGGGAACTATGGATTATGGGTTATGGTACCCAAGGGGTAAAGACTTCACATTGGTAGCTTATATAGATTCAGATTGGGTAGGATGTGTGGATGATAGAAAAAGTACAAGTAGAGGAGCATTCTTCCTTGGAGACAGCCTGGTATCTTGGTTGAATAAAAAGCAAAACTTTGTATCCTTATCAACAACAAAAGTAGAGTATATAGCAGCAGTTTTATGTTGTATTCAAATTCTATGGATGAAGCAAACTTTGAAACATATCAAAGTAGAGTATGATCATCCAATATCCATATTATGTGAAAATACCAGTGTGATAATTATTTCAAAGAATCTGGTTATGCATTCAAGAATAAAGCATATTCCCATAAGATACCACTTCTTAAAAGAGTAGGTGGCAGAAAAGCAAGTAAAGTTGGAATTTGTTACTATATCCGAATAATACTGTGATTCTTCACCAAGCCACTTCCAAGGGAAACATTTGAATATCTATGACAGAAGTTAGAAGTAATATCCTTTGCTTCTTCCCATTGAAAAACCAAGAGAAGAATCGGTTGAGGGGAGCTAAACATTGCAATATTCAGCTCTAGATTGACCCTTTTCCATTAATGTCAGGGGAGAATGACAGAAAGGGGAGTTACAGCAAGGGGGTTGCGAGAAAAAGATTTTTTTGGAAGGTTTCCACCAATGAAAAAGGGGAGATTGTTGGAAATATTGTCATTGATGTATATGGTTAAGAAAATCGTAAACGGAAGTTGATGGAACTATTGACGGATGTTGACGGATTTTGACGGAAATGGTAGAAAGTAATAGAAATAACCAGCAGTATAGAAGGGCTGAAAATGAAAGTTTAAATACATGAAAAGAAGTGTTTTTCATAAGGATTATCATGGCTTAAGCGAGATATACACAACTGTATATAGGAGAGAGATATCAACATTTTAAGGTGTTCATATGCCATGTTTTATGGGAAAACAAATATTCAAATGACAGAATTAAATATCCATGTTTTAGTATGATAAGGGGTGATTAAAGGAGAAATAAATATATCCATAGGATGGTTTAAAATACATATAAAAATGTTTTTATTTTGGCCAACCCCCTTTGGAAAATAGTGCCACTTTATAGTTATGGTCGACATGTGTATTTGCATTATTAAAATAAAAGATGGTTGATTAAATAATGGAAAGGTTGTGTTGGTTGGAATGATGTGTCATTTCGAAAGGATGTGAGAAGGAAATATAAGGATATGGAATCATTTTATTTAGGCAAGAAATTTGAGTGCATCATTCAAGTCTAAGGAGAGAAGAAGAAGAGCAATATGAAATATAAAAAGGAGTGAAGGGTAGATTTATTTTTAATGAAGAGTTGCAACGATTTATATATGTGAAGGGACTGAAATAAATTAGAAGAATATTCTTAGCAGCATTTTTGTTCTATCATCTGAAATTGAAGCAGCAATAACATAAAATATAGGAAAGAGTTTGTTTTTCATAAGGAAGGTTGGTGCCTTCATATTTGAAGAGATCAGTGTCTCTTGCTAAGTTGGTGCTTAACAAAAAGGGGTTGGTGCTCTTGTAGGTTGGTGCCTACAAAATTGTAACTTGGGGATTGGTGTCTCCCATAGGTTGGTGCCTAAAAACATTTAAGAAATATAATAAAGAAGATTTTCTCTGTGGTTTTCTCCCTAAAGGGTTTCCACGTAAATTCATGTCTATTTGTAGTGTGTTGGCTTGCATTGCATTCATTGATTAATTTGATATATTCACTGTGAAACTGATTAATTTTGATTACAAATATGAGATTAAGTGTTAAATTTAAAAGAATATCATAATACTTGATTCACCCCCCTCTCAGTATTATCTTGTGCTTAACAGGTTTAACGATACCGCATGGATGATAATGGAAGAAGGACTGTTTGTGTATGAAAAAATACTTTGTAAAGATCTAAACACTTGCACATACAAAAACAACTTTGAAAATAGATATGTTAGATAATAACAAGATGATTTTCTTGGAAAAGGACAATCCCAAGAACTAAAGTGCTTTTCGTTAACTCGTTTTTAAACAATCAAGTTGGAAATAATAATATAAATACATATAATATCAAATTTTATGATTAAAAAATTATAGATATGTAGTGTCCAGTGCGAATCAACATCCTTAATGATATGATGGGGAGAATTGAAAAACAATTCCTAGTAGAGGTTGGCCTCGCCACTCTGCTCGAGGAGAACATGCAACCGCTTAGTGACATCATTTGGATTAGGTTTGAAGGAAATGATGTAGAGGCTTAACTCATAGTTGATGTTGGCTTGTTCCCACATTAATAGTTTCTACACAATTTTTAGGTTGAAGATATTGTATGGTTCATAAGTTTCTCCTAGAAGAGTCATCTTTAAGAAATAGGGGCTTACAAGCAATAATTGATTAGACATGATTACTAGATTTTAAGAAAATAAGTCAAGATATATGAGAAATGAAAAATGGGATACTTTTAACATGGATTGATGTTGATCTAGTAGATTGGTGTTGATATGGGTGATCGACACTAATCGCTGTCCAAACTTGATTGATTAAAATAGAATTTGTAAAGTTTTTGATTTCGGAGGGAGATTGAATACTCATTTAAATGTTAAGGCTGGTATTAATAAAACTGATTTTGAGATTAAAATGTGACTATTTTGGGACTTACCTTTAATGAAGAGAAAATAGGATGATTAAATGTAAAGAGAGGAGGTTGCTCCACAGGAAGTGTGAGATAGCAAGAAGTTTGGGCTACTTCATGTTTGACCAATGCACCAACTCGAAGAGCTTAGGTCTGTCATGAGCAAGATGGGAGGCTGAGTGTCATGAGAAAATTCATAATCCTTAAGTGAGGGCTAAAGTTGGTTTATATAGAATTAATGTCGTTTCAATGGATCTCTGTCGATCCTAGGATAAGTTAGGTTTAGTTTTAAAATTTTCCATTTTACAAGGTTTTAGTTTTGTAATTGTTTGAATGTTGTTTTGAATTCGTGTGTGAGGGGTTGTTAGATTTGTTTTATTTTTATTAATTTTAGTTTATTTATGGTTGCGGTGGTTACTGATTAAGTGTAAGTTAATAGAAATGTGAAAATGAATGTGTGGGATTACGAAGGGGTGTTCTAGAGTGTGTACACACTTATGGAAATTAGGGTGCCTTAAGTATGGTGTATGTATAATGCTTTTGTTGGGATTAATATTTTAGATAACTATCTCAATATTGTGATATGTTATTGATGATCATATTAATTTTTTTACAAGTATCATATTTTGAAACTATACAAGTAGAGAGCATCATTTAAATCTCATTTCCATATTTCACAATATCACAACGAAGTCACATGGTGGTCCACAATGTCTAAACATTTATTTTAGTGTGAGACTACTCTAAAGTGCAATTTAAAATAGTAACAACGAAAAAGTGTGAGTAAGAGACTTCATTTGTGTAGCAATGCAATTTTTGTTTTAATCCTTTATGTGTATGCATTTCAAACCATGTTAGTTTCTTATTATAATGCATTTGTAATAGTATAAAACATTAATGAATTGTGTAGAAAATCCTTTGAAATTTTTTCTCCATGGCAACGTTCTAGTCTAAACATACTTTCCAACACCTACTCTTCCTCTTCTTACTTCTTTTCCTTTTCTTACATATTTTATAGTTTCTAGAAATCTTATTCTTCCATTTACATTACTTTCATCCTATCATTCAAATGCATTAGTTTCGGAAGGATTTTTCATTTCACAGCCTTGTTATTTTAACTTCTTAGTGTTCTATTATCTCTCCAAAGTGAACCATGTAGAGAGATGGTTGCAGGTATTATAAGTTTGCAAATTTTATCTCTCTCTTTTGTAGATACAATGGAAACACCTCAGGTATGTGGGTATACCTATTTTGAGGTGAGTCTCTGGTATCAAGGCCGGTTCCTTATTGATGTATCCTAAACTGATTTTTTGGGGTTTAAGGGTAAAAGATGACTGTAAAATGAAATTAAAACTGAGGTGATACACCAAAATTTTATGAGGTATTTGACTGAGTACATACACAATTGATATGGAATGAATTTTTGATGCACATGCAACAATTTTCTGAAGATAATTAAGGGTAAACACTTTGATGTATTGAGGGATAAAATCACAACAATATTGCTAAGTTACACATACACATTAATATCATGCAAAATTACTGAAATTTGCAATAGGGTAAGATGATTAATTAAGGAATTAACATTGAAAAGATTAATGGAAACATACACAAGACTACAAATAATTGGAAAGACATAAAATACTTCACATTCAAAGGGCAAAACTGGCAGAAAAATTGCTTCAACACTCATGTATCTAAAAGTCCCTCCTTTTGTGCTTTGCTAAGGCACACAATATATAGCAAAATTGATTCACCCACCCTTCCTAAAAATAGACTAAGGTTGTACTCGCCCATGCATTCTATTTTTATCCTTTATTTAATAATAAATAAAGGAATAAAATAAAGCAAACTAATACAAAGAGGCATTAATAGCCTTTGATTACATCACAGTCAAACTACAATTGACTATTCTATTTTTAAGAAAAGCATGGGTGAATAATTTGCTAATAATAAATATTTCTTGATGAGAAAATTTTCCTCCATGTGCATGTAAATTTGTCTTCTATTTGTTATGTCCTTTTGTGAAGGCATGCAAAAATACTCCTGTGTATTGAGCAAAATAAAAATACAATATTTGCACAACTTGCAAAAATAATTCATCCACACATCCACATCCAAGCTTAGGTTCTGATGTTGACAATCTTTGTCTTCTAGTGGTCACATGAATAACATAATGTAATTCATTTACAACTCTTCCAATAGTGGGGACCACCTGTGATTGTGAGCACTTGTATTCATTGGGTTTGGCCACTTTTGTCGACTTAGCATCTTACCATGATTCAATTATTTTGGCCCCTTGTATACATGGCATACTATATGGTCTACCACATTTTGATTATCATGACTTGCAATTTTCTTGTCGGCTTTTGCATTTTGGATAACACTTGATTTATGTTTGAAACCCTTACTTTTGGGTGATCATTGCTAACATGTATAGTTTTCAGCCCCCTTTTGATCATTTTAGACATAGGATATGGTTAAGACTTTTGAAAGTCAATATGAAATGATTTTGTTTTGAACGTGGGGCTGGCCCCCTTTCCATGATGACTCACCCCTTTATCATTTTTTCGGTGGCATCATTTACTCGAGTGAGTTAGGTCCTTTTGATGGGGACCATCGACCTCTTTTCTTGATGGACTCACACCATTGATTTCTAACCCTCGAGATTTGTCGGTGTGTTGTCTCACTCCACCCTAGTTAGGGTTTTCTCGATATTGACATGTCTTACTTTGATCTTTGGGTTAAGTTAATTAACTTAATTTTGGGTTTAAGCCACAAAATATCTCTAAAACCTAATCATTCTTTGCACTTTGCTACGAGCTTTCATTTGAGTTTGGAAATGGGAAAACTATGTTGATATTTTCCTCATGGTCGCCATGATTACTCCGATTATTCTACAAATTTTTAACCTTTATGAGCTCTGAGAGGTTCTGGTAGTCAATGGGTGCCATCATGAAGATTTGGGGCTCTTCTTTATGAATTCAAGTTCTCTGCATTTTTAACATGAAGTTTCCATTCTGTTGAGGCTCGGCCTAAAGGGTTTTGAGTATGCTCAACCCTTGCTTTATTTTTTTTCCACGAACATGGCTGGTCATGGAGATTGCCTTGAGCATTTTTACTTAAGCCTTTGATTTCTTCAACAAAGTCATCATTGCATGAAACCCAATCTATTGACGTTTTGATTTGGGGTTGAGTTTTGATTCTCCACATTTCCATGGCCTCTACTTTGAAGGTAAGAAATTGCTCGATTTTCTCTCTTTTGTAATTTGGATGAACCCAAAATGAGTATTAATCATTTAATCGTAAAGCATCGGATTTTAGAGAATTTTTAACTTGGGTATTTCTTGTTTGCTTTGCATTAAATCATCTTTGAGGGTTTCCATATTACAGTTCTTCTAAAAGTGATTTCTACGTGTGGTGGCCATTATTTCAATGATTTGATATATGTTCTTCCATTACTTCTTTCTCTGGATTTTTGAAGCCCTCGAAGCTAGGGTTGGTATCTCAGGCTTGATCCATGGCCGAGGTCTCAATAATCTGCTTTGCCTTGATTACTTATGATTATTTCCTCATGTGGGTTTTCTTTCACTTTATATCAAGTGTCGTGAATGTACAATTCAAATTTCTGTTTCACTTCTTTGTATCTTCCTTTTGTTATAGATTTTCCACATGACAGTTTTTGGCTCCACATTGGGAACTTTGTAAAAACTTCAAACCCTCTATTTGTACTTCGGAGCATGTGTATGCTCCTAATTTCAAGCATTAATCGAGTGTAGAGGTTTATAAAATGAAACCCCATTAGTATATGTTTCTCATTTTTGTTTCATCCCTCTTTGAGACGAATGGTAATGCATCTTTGTCACCATGGAGATTTGCATTGGATCTAGGTATCTTTCATGGTTTTCTATGTTTTCTTGTCTTTGACTTAAAATTTCATAGAAAATGTACTAGGTTCGAACTCAGCTTCATTTGCATGATTTCTCTATATCATTTCTTGTGAGATTATGCATATTTTGAATTTCATATACTCTCTTCTGGGTCTTTTATGAGCTCTGGATCAACCCAGATTTGGGTTTAAGGCTTTGAATTTTGACAATAGTCATTTTTGAGACTTGAGTTCTATATTGTTCTTACCCAGAGCTCCCATTTCTAGTCCAGATCTATAGCATTAGTAGTGAGTTCTAAATACTATGTAGAATTCTCAGATGGACATCCTTGTGATTTGAACTCCCTGTTTTATCATTTAGAAATTGATCCTTATCACTTGTTAGTTGTCTCGAAGATTTATCGTTCACAAGAACTATGCCATTGTTGAATCTTTGAAACTTTGTTTTGTACTTGACTGAAATGAGCTTTACCTTATGTAGTGCTTGATGCATCTTCTGAAAACTTTGATTTTTAAATGTAATTTGGACATCTGTATTCTTACCTCCTAGTACACATATTTCAATCATTCAAGATTTAAGAAAAATGTTGCCATTGACTGTTGATTGAGTGAAATATCTCATATCCATTTGAACACTTGAACTTGGCTTCACTTGTTTATCATTTAGAGATATTTATTCTTTTATGGTACCTATATTTGATTCAGTTGATGCTTTGATGAGACCGAAAATTTTCTTTAAAGTTCTGTGAAAAATTCGTTGTGAAAATGACATATCTAAATAATCAGTTATTTTGAGTTGAAATGTCTCAATCATGTTCTTTCAAAGCAATTGAGGATTTTGCAAAGCATTATGGCTTGGATTCTGAAATATGGAATATAAAGTTCCTTTGGAGTTTTTCTTATTTCACCATTCTTTTCTACTTGTGCCACTTGCTACCTGATTTTGGTTGTGAACTTTGTAATTCCTTAGTCATTTCATGAGAAAATTTGAACTGAAGCAATGCTCTTTCCATCATAAGTTGTTTTACTTCATAAACTGTAACCTTACATAGTCCATTTTAGTTTATAATGAAAATGCATACTTTTGATCTTAACAAATGATGCAAAAATTTGAGTTCCATTTCTACTTTCAGATGATGATATTCTTTACTTGTTCCTATCTCTGCAATTCTTATTGTACTTGACCATCTGTTTCATTTGTCATGCTTTCTAAAAGGACATTTTTCTTATGAATTCCTTTTGTAATTGATCTTGATTCTCATGACTGAATTCATTGATATGCACTATGTGATTATTCTATATTTTGATCATCTATTTAATCCTTTGGTGTCAAGCTTTCTTTGCTAAAATTAAATTTTTCTATGCATTTTATTGTATTTGTTCTAAATCAATTGTACTATGAGATGCTCCTTTTGATTCTATCTTTCATGTATCTTGCATGTGCTTTCTTTAAAGGATTCAATTACGTGAAACTAGTAAACACATGGATATAGACCAAACCTGAGCTCTAACAATATATATTGTATGTTCACAGTACCTATTGCTAGAAACTAGAGATGAGGATGAAGCAGCTGAAAATGAAACAAAGCCAGAAGCATGAGAGAACCGACCCAAAACAGGAAATGATGGGTTTCTTCTCTCTCCATTTTCTTATAGTTTTAAGTATATGCATCTTTTATTTCCAGTACATACAAGTTACGTCCCATGGCTTGTGTGGGTTCACTACTTTTATTCATATGAAATAAATGAACTATTTTCATGTAATGAGATGTATATATTTCTTTTCTGTACTTTCTTCATTTGAATGGATAATAATGAACTTGTACAACTCAACACACTTAAATAATTCACTTAATTATGGAAATAAATTAAAATCAAATGTACCTTTTGATGTTCATTGGATGACTAAAATTTAATTCCCACACCCTGTTCACAGCTTCAAAACTTCAGGTCTAATACATGTTACCCTTCCTTCCTTCCTCAAGGCCTTACAATGGTTGTTTACGGTTGTTGCACAGTTCTGATGAGGGTTTCAAATGGAATGGATACATCTATGAGACATGGCATTCTGTAACTACAGCCTATTTGGAGTTTGATCCAAACGTGACTTCCAAGACTATCCAAAACCAAACAATTAAAATCTGTATGTTTTTCCCAGATGGCTGTCCCAAACATAGCCAAACCTCAAACTCGACCAATCTGAGAAACTAAAAGTTTTGAGTTGACCTTTTCACATAGGGTGTGAAAAATGTCAACATTTTTGGCGATCCTATGGGGAAAGCTATCTGCTAGCTTGTATATCAATGCCTTGATCTTGTCCATTGGGCATGGATCCAAATGCATACAACCAAAACTACCTTTCCCGAAAAACACACCAAAACTGGAAAGGATCTGGTGAACCAGATCATGTGCACAAGTGCACTTATTGAATTAAAAACCATTGCAATGTGCATGAACTACACTTATTGAAAGGGAAATCTAATCTACCCTATTCTAACCAGCTTGTAAATCAAGGCTAAATAAAACCTGAGACAGGAAGTGAAAATAGCTTCCTTTTCTCTAGAACCGAGACAATGAATTCAACTTACAAAACAAGTAGCATGACATAAAACTGAAAATGAGATGTGTACCTTGAATTTGTTCCAAAACTTAGCCCAAAACATAAAGAATCTTTCTAATTGATTTGCAAAATATTCTGAAGGGCTTTGGAACTGATTCTTGAGTATCCGATGCTCATTCTTAGGCTCTAATATGAGCATGAATTCTCATATTGCCGTGGCATGTTATGAACCAATGAGATACCAAATAAAACATGGCCTCCAAATAGCTGAAAAGATAATCTTCTTGTCTTGTACTAAAAATGAACCTTATTTTCGATCACGGGTTATTTCAAAAGCTATTTTGAAGGTTGTTCTAGAGAACTGATCTGCCTCTATAAACTATTGTATATTCTTTTGACAAATCTGAAACTGATCTAAAAAAATTCAGCCTCTTCAAGTTGTTGTATATCATCAATCATAACATCGTGAAGATGATGAGATGGTTGTTCTCCTTCTTTAAACTATTTGAAAATATTTTCGAGTCTTCAAATTGTTGTTCATCCTTTTCAATCTGCTGATCCACTACTACCAAGACTGACATTTCAGTAGCACTTTCAATTTTTTTCACTCTATCCCTTCTTACAATGTTCTTTGAACATGTCATTCCCTTCCTCAATAAAAAATAGCTACTCTCAAATACTTGTAGTACCATCTAATAGTCCTTGTGAAACACTGCAAGTCCCTAATAATGCAACTATCTCCATGCATGCAACAAAAATGAGGGTCTTCACACTCAACTATTTGATCATGATCATTCTGAAACTGATTTGTTTCCTTTTTGTCCTCAACCATGGAAAATGATAAGTTATAAACTGAGTGCTCATCCTTTAGATTAGTTGATTTATCTTCATGAAATGATTTGAAAATTTCCTTTAGGTTCTACCAACTGGGATGAATTAGTAGTTTGTAGGAGTATGGTGATTTCATGCATGCTATTCTTGGAACAAAAAGACTACTGATCATCCCTAATCTACTTTAGATCTACTGAAAAATTAGACTGTACCTTTTGAATGGGTTGCTCCTCTAATTCTGAGTATGATCAAACTGAAATTTAGAAGCCCATTGCTCTATGTTCTATAAAAACTCCAACCTATTGTTTTCTTCAGTTGGCTATCCCTCCTGAATGATATTATGATCCTCTTTTTCTTAGACTGGAAGTATGAGTAAAGGAGGAGTGGGACTAATCTCAGCCTTAACTAGAAATTATTTAAAGAGAGGTTGGGTACAAACTCTATTTTTAGGACAACATTTGAATGCCAATTTGGACACTTTAATTTGGGTTCAATGCATGATTGCGGGGTAGGAAAAGAAGGAATTACAACAGCTTGATAATTTAAAATTTGATGAATGGGTTACTTTGACTGATGAAAGGGGAATATATAGGCATTGAATTCTGATAGGGAAGGTAAGTGGGAAAACTCTTTTGATAGGGTTCCATAACCTGATGCCTATCATTTTTCACTTGCTAATGATTTCTCGTATAGTTCTTGACAACTAAAAATGATTGCTTAAGTTCATTAAGCTCAACTTCAAGATCTCTTTACCTTTCACATTCAAGCATAACCCTCTACATAACTTTGACTTTGAACAATGTAATGATCATCATATTGACAATCATACTGATTTCCAAGGTTTGGGTCATAAGGATATTCATTCTGATAGGGGTTATGAAACTGGTCTAAAGGGGAAATTGGATAAAAGGGCTGCTAGCTTGGCTGATAATACTACTGAAAATGAGGGTTCATGGTTGCAGGACCTCATAAAATAATAAAACTATGAAAAACAGGTCTGCTACTCATAAAAACGATGATAACAACAAATAAACATATATGATTTTCTTGAAAAATACCTAAAAATTATAGCTGAAAATTTGATGATGTTGTTAAGTGTTGTACTGATCTGGAATCAAATTTACTGAAGTCTCCAGATGAGTTATGCTTGGATCTTGAATCTTCGAATGCATCAATAGTATTTTCTAGTCCTGTCCCACCAAGCGTGCCAAAAATTGTTATCTCTCGAAAGTGCACCCTATAGAGAGATGGATGTAGGTGTTCTAATCTTGCAAATTTTATCTCTCTCTTTTGTAGATATAATGGAAACACCTCAAGTCTATGGGTATACCTATTTTGAGGTGAGTCTCCAGTATCAAGGTCGGTTCCTTATTGATGTATCCTAAACTAATTTTTTGGGTTTAAGGGTAAAAGATGATTGTAAAATGAAATTAAAACTGAGGTGATACACCAAACTTGTATGAGGTCTTTGACTGAGTACATGCACAATTGATATGGAATGAATTTCTGATGCACAAGCCAACAGTTTTCTAAAGATAATTAAGGGTAAACACTTTGATGTATTGAGGGATAAAATCACAACAATATTGCTAAGTTACACATACACATTAATATCATGCAAAAATTAATGAAATTTGCAATAGGGTAAGATGATTAATTAAGGAATTAACATTCACAAGATTAATGGAAACATACACAAGACTATAAATAATTGGAAAGACATAAAATACTTCACATTCAAAGGGCAAAACTGGCAGAAAATTGCTTCAACACTCCGTATCTAAAAAGTCCCTCCTTTTGTGCTTTGCTAAGGCACACAATATATAGCAAAATTGATTCACCTACCCTTCCTAAAAATAGACTAAAGGTTGTACTCACCCATGCATTCTATTTTTATCCTTTATTTATTATTAAATAAAGGAATAAAATAAAATAAAATAATACAAAGAGACATTAATAGCCTTTGATTACATCACAGTCAAATTGCAATTGGTTGTTCTATTTTTAAGAAAAGCATGGGTGAATAATTTCCTAATAATAAATCTTGCTTGATGAACAAGTTTTCTTTCATGTGCATGTAAATTTGTCTTTTTATCTATTCTTTCCTTTTATAAAGGCATGTAAGAAATACTCCTGTGTATTGAGCAAAATCATAAATACAATATTTGCAACACATGCAAAAAATAATTCATCCACACATCCACCTGATGGGGGCCACCTCCAAGATTAGGTTTTGATGTTGACATTCTTTGTCTTCTAGTGGTCACATGAATAACATATTGTAATTCATCTACAACTCTTCCAATAGTGTGGACCACCTATGATTATGAGCACTTGTATTCGTTGGGTTTGGCCACTTTTATGGACTTAGCATATTACCATGATTCATGATTTTGGCCCCCTTGTATACATGACATACTATATGGTCTCGCCACATTTTGATTATCACTACCTTGCAATTTTCTTGTCGGATTTTGCATTTTGGATAACACTTGATTTATAGTTTGAAACCCTTACTTTTAGGTGATCATTGTTGACATGTATATTTGTCATCCCCTTTTTGATCATTTGGGACATAGGCTATGGTTAAGACTTTCTAAAGTCAATATGAAATGATTTTGTTTTGAATGTGGGGTTGGCCCCTTTTTCCATGATGACTCACCCCTACATCATTTTGTCGGTGGTATCATTTACTCAGGATGAGTTAGGTCCTTATGATGGGGACCGTCGACCTCTTTCCTTGATGGACTCGCACCGTTGATTTTTAACCCTCGAGATTTCTTTTTGTGTTGTCTCACTCCACCCTAGTTAGGGTTTTCTCTCGATATTGACACGTCCTCAACTTTTGATCTTTTGGTTAAGTTAATTGACTCAATTTTGGGTTTAAGCCACAAAATATCTCAAAAACCTAATTATTCTTTGCATTGTGCTACAAGCTCCTTGCGAGCTGGAAAAACTCTGTGATATTTTTCTCACACCGCCATGATTACTTTGATTATTCTGCAAATTTTTAACCTTTATGAGCTCGAGAGGTTCTTGTAGTCAAGGGCACCATCATGAAGATTTAGGGCTCTTCTTTACGAATTCGAGTTCTCGGATTTTTAGCATGAATTTTCCATTTTGTTGGGGCTTTTGGAGGGTTTTGAGTATGCTCAACCCTTGATTTATTTTATTTTCCACGAACATGGTTTTTCATGGAGATTTCCTAGCATTTTACTTAAGCCTCTCGATTTCTTTAACAAAGTTGCCATTACCTAAAAATGAATCTATTGACGTTTTCAATTTGGGGTTGAGTTTTGATTCACCACTTTTCCATGGCTGTCACTTTGAAGGTAAGATAATGCTTTGTTTTTCTCTTTTATAACAACCCAAAATGGGTATTAATCATTTGATCGTAAAGCATCAGATTTCAAAGAATTTTTGACTTGGGTATTTCTTGTTTGTCTTGCATTCAATCATCTTTGAGGGTTTCCATATTGCATTTCTTCCGGAAGTGAGTTCTATGTGTGGTGGAAATTATTTCAATGATTGATCTCCATTCTTCCATTAAGGGTAAGTGCAGAAGTTGATGGACAATATAGGGTCATCCGTGGACATCATATTGTAAATAACAACATAATATCAACTTGTAGGGATTATTAGCAATACATACACTCAAAATTAGACAAAATTATATTAATATGAATCGTAGAATCTAGAATCTAGTTTCTAAAATACTAATTTTTGTAAAAAATGGATAATATTAGCTATATTAAACACTCAAAATTCAATGACTTGGTTTTTTTTTTTTAAAACGCCGATAAGATTATAGTCTGTTTGCCCACAATTTGGATGACCAAAAATTGATATATATTTTTTTCCTTTGGTGAGAAGTTATATGCCACTATCTATCTTGGGATGGATTTTATTTTGTATTTTTTTGAGTAATATTTTATTTTTTATGATTTTTTTGTGAAAGTGGTATGAAAACATAAAGAAAACAGAGCACTTTCCGTTTGCCCGCCATAACTTCATCAAAAAATATTGAAATCAAATAATTTTTTTTTTTAACATGTATATAATTTCACCACGGTTGGGATGGTATAATTTTTATCACATTCTAATAAGTGAAACAAATTTTGCAGTCTTAAACATAGACATAAACATTCACAGGAAAAAGTTTCTTAAAGACCTACTATTAGTAAAAAATTATAAAATGATATTTATCCTCTTCTATTCACTTTAAAATCAGTATTTATACAAATATAATAGTCTCCCCTATGCAATGGTACCATTTTTATGACATATTTTTACTTTTCGGCATGGTTCAAGTCCGCGGAAGACTAAATTTGATGTTTTTCTGTTTTTAATGTAAAATTCAGGATTTGATGTCCACTTAATTGTCCCCCAACTTGGTGCACTTACCCTTAATTATTTCTCTATATTTATTGAAGCCCTCGAAGCTGGGGTTGGTATCTCGAGCTTGATCCATTCAAGTTCTCAATAATCTTCTTTTTGATTACTTCTAATTATTTCCTCATGTGGGTTTTCTTTCACTTTATATCAAGTGTTGTGAATGTACAATTCCAAGTTTTGTTTCACTTCTTTGTATCTTCCTTTTGTTGTAGATTTTCGCATGATAGTTTCTCCACCCGGGAACTTTGTAAAAACTTTTCTTTAGACCCTCTTTGTATTTGTACTTTGAGCATGCGTATGCTCCTGATTTCAAGCATTACTTAGTGTAGAGGGTTTGTAAAATCAAACCCCATTAGTATATGTTTTTTTTTTTATTGCATCCCTCTACGAATGGTAATACATCTCTCTCCCCATGGAGATTTGCATTGATCTGGGCATATTTCATGGTTTCCTGTGTTTTCTTGTCTTTGACTGAAATTTTCATAGAAAACATCTTTGGATTCAAACTCAAACTTCATCTGCATGATTATTCCATATCATTTCTTGTGAGATTCTGGGAATTTTGACTTTCATATACTCTCTCTAGGTTTTTATGAGCTCTGGCTCAACCTGCATTTGGGTTTAGGACTTTGAATTTTGACATTATGAAGTTTTGAGACTTGAGTTCTATATTGTTCTTACCTAGAGCTCCCATTTACTGAGTCTAGATCTATAGCATTAACAATGATTTTGAATACTTAGAAATTCTCGATGGACATTCTTGTGATTTGAACTCCTTATTTTATCATTTAGAAATTGATCCTTATCACTATTAGTTGTCTTGAAGGTTTATCGTTCACAAGAACTATGTCATTGTTGAATCTTTGAAACTCGGTTTTGCACTTGACTGAAATGAGCTTTACCTTCTGTAATGTTAGATGCATCTTCTAAAAACTTTGATTTGTAAATGCAATTTGGACATCTGTATTCTTATCTCCCAGTACACATACGTCAATCATTCAGGATTTAAGAAAAATGTTTCCATTGACTATTGATTGAGTGAAATATCTCAGATCCATTTGAACACTTGAACTTGGATTCATTGTTTATCATTTAGAGATATTTATTCTTTTATGGTACCTTTATTTGATTCAATTGATGCTTTGATGAGACCAAAATTTTCTTTAAAGTTATGTGCAAAATTCATTGTGAAAACGGTAGATCTGAATAATCAGTTATTCTAAGTTAAAATGTCTCAATCATGTTCTTTCAAAGCAATTGAGGATTTTGTAAGCATTGTGGCTTGGATTCCTGAAATCTAGAATATGAAGTTCCTTTGGAGTTTATCTTATTTCACCATTCTTTTCTTCTTGTGCCACTTGCTACTTGATTTTGGTTGATAACTCTGTAATTCCTTAGTCATTTTGTGAGCAAAATTTGAACTAAATCAATGCTCTTTCCATCATAAGTTGTTTTACTTAATAAAATATAACCTTTACATAGTCCATTTCAGTTTATAATGAAAATGCATACTTTTGATCTTAACAAATGATGCAGAAAATTTGAGTTCCATTTCTCGCTTTCAGATGATGATATTTTGTACTTGTTCCTATCTGGATGAATTTTTATTATAGTTGACCATCTGTTTCATTTGTCATGCTTTCTAAAAGGACATTCTTGCTTATGAATTCCTTTTGTAATTGATCTTGATTCTCATGACTGAATTCATTGATATGCACTATGTGATTATTTTGTATTTTGATCATCTATTTAATCCTCTGGTGTCAAGCTTTCTGAAAATTGAATTCTGCTATGCATTTTACTGTACTTGTTCAATCAACTGTATTTATGAGATGCTCCTTTTGATTATGTATTTCATATATCTTGCATGTGCTTTCTTTAAAGGATTCAGTTACGTGAAACTGTAAACACATGGATATAGACCAAACCCAAAGCTCTAACAATATATATTGTATGTTCACAGTACATGTTCTTGAAACTGGAGATGAGTATGAAGCAACTGAAAATGAAACAAAGCCGGAAGCACGAGATAAACCGAACCAAACAAGCAAATGATGGGTTTCTTCTCTCTCCATTTGCTTATAGTTTTAAGTATATGCATCTTTTATTTCTAGTACATACAAGTTACGTCCCATAGCTTGTGTGGGTTCACTGTACTTTTATTTCATATAAATAAATGAACTATTTTTTTGTATTGATATGTATATCTTTCTTTTCTATAATTCCTTCATTAGAATGGATAATAATTAACTTGTAAAAATCAACACACTTAAATAATTCACTTAATTATGGAAATAAATTAAAATCGAATGTACCTTTTGATGTTCATTGGATGACTAAAATTTATTCCACACCCACATCCACAGACTTCAAAACTTCATGTCCGATATATGTTACCCTTCCCCCCTTCCTCAGGGCCTTGCAAAGGTCGTTTACGGTTGTTGCACGCTTCGACGAGGGTTTCAAATGGAATGGCTACATCTATGAGACATGACATTCTCAGAATCAACCTATTTGGAGTTTGATCCAAAGGTGACTTCCAAGACTATCCAAAAGCAAACAATTAAAATCTGTATTTTTTTCCTAGATGGCTGTCCCAAACATAGCCAAACTCGTAACTCGACCAATTTGAGAAACTAAAATTTTTGAGTTGACCTTTTTTGCACAGGGTGTGAAAAATGTCAACATGCTCCATGAAAACCTTACTCACACATCCACCTTCAAATTGCCATTCTTTAAAACAACTACCCATGTTTCCATTTCTAAAACAATGTCCACTAAAATATATATTATTTATAAATTTGTAATATTATTTTTGTATGAATTAAACGTTATTTATACTTAGAAAATATTAACCATTCACTTGTAATGTGAGAATTTGTATAGAGAATATCAATTCACTAAAAATTGTTGAAGTTCGAATTAATCCAATCTCCTTTAGGTTAGATGCAAGGTCGAGGGTATCCATTTCACGAAATTCGTTTGAGGTACAATCCTCGGCCTCATCCCTATTATGGTGGTTAGGCCTTTACACGTGGAAATAATTGATCCGTTGGGGGTTGTTTGTGAGCCTAACAACTTCACCTATAGACCAAAGGTTGATTGACAATTTATTTATATTTTTGTACAAAAATATATTGAATTTTATAATTAATTTTATGATATATGTATCATGTATATAATTATAAAATTACATAAAATATAAAATAAAATGAGATGTAAATCTATTGATTGTTAGAATGGGAGACCGAGTGACGTACCTGCCTCGATTAAAAATACTAATGGCGTGGCTCTCGGTAGACCATGACCATGCACATTTGACCGAAACTCCTTTCGTCTTCATAAAAATTGTGATTTTAAATACCTTTTCGAGGTATAATTTTGTTAAAAAAATTGAAATGTTTTATAATATTGATTCACTAGATCACGTGTGATGTGAATGTGGAATGATGTATGTTATTTGATTTAGAGGTATAGTTATTAATTTTGTGTAGAAATATAGATTTTGTAAGGGATGGGCAATTAATTTTAAGGTTGTTTCTACATTTCAAACTTGTTGAAAATTCCTACATGAATACATTTGATACCATTTTTGATAGTTAATTTATTTTATAGTTGATGTTGTATGTATTTAATTTGTGTTTATTAGTTGTGCATCGGTTGTTCGGTTGGTGTTTTGTTGGAAAAACATTTATTGTACAGTTGATAATGTGTGTGATTGATAGTTGTAGTGTAGGAATTTAGTTGAAACATTACATTGAAATGTTGTATGTGTACATTTAATTATGTTACAGATTCATACATTTAAAGTTGCATATCATATTTCAAAACATCAAATAAATGTAGATCTATGTGCACATAATGAGACATGTATACATTTGCAGTATTTATATCATGAATGGTAGCCTTTAGTGGGCAATTTTAGTTTCAATAAACATGATTACATTTGATACCCCTTGAACAACAATGTCGCTTTGGATAGAAGAAGTGTTGAGTATAGTAGTAGTGGAGGTGCTATCAAAGCAGAGGGTAGTATTTATGATGGGTTGAGTGATAGTAGTCTTGCTTCCTCCTTTCTTCTTGCTCCAAGTGTTGGTACATGCGCCATATTTGAGTATCTCTCAAATGAAAAAGTAGGTGAAATGCATAGATTTGCAAGCGAGGGAACTCTAGAGAAAGTGTGAATGTCAGACCCTACCTTTTAGTGGTTCCAATGTTGATGGTTGCTCTGTGCAAAGTAAGTCCCTGCGACTTGTGGATAGTTAATCCCCAGGCCATTTTAATCGGCAATTGTCTTCGATTCCCTCTCAAATAGGGGGTATGGGAATATGTAACAGGTTGGAGGGATCCCAACATGGGTTGTTGTATCTATCAAATTTGACAACAACAAATAAAGGTAATGTTGGTGGTTGCATTGATGTGTCGTAGACAATGTCGGTGATTGTTCTATGGCACCATTCATGAGGCCTTACGTCAACCCATAGATTTGCAATAAGCATGATTTTTTGTTGTTTGCATAACAAAACTTTGTGTTCCAACTGATCATCATCAGGATTTCCTAGTCCTAGTCCACTGTTACTTTCAGCAATGGATTGGGCGATCGGAACATTCAATGCCTTCAACATCTGTAGGTTGTGGGAGTCCACCAGATCATTTTTTGCAAACAAATGTGGTGCATCCTTAAAATGTTGAGCTCTTGTTGAGTTAGGTGTGTGTCTGATGTGAGACATTAAGATTTCCCAATCCTTAATTAGAGGGGTTGAATCTCGCATGTGGAGCAGTAAATTCGAAATGAAACATGTGCATTGGTTGTTCCTTGTTGCTGAAATATTGTTTGCAATGTAATGGAAGTCTGAAATCCCTTCCAAAGGGTTGCTCCATAGGAATTACTTGCATAAAGAGGACTATCCAAAACGGTGGTAATTGGTCGAGGTCGCCAAGGAGGATGACTGATCTGTTCCCAAATTCAGATGTTCTTGAGTGTGGGAAAGCTTCATGGAGCCTACTGTCAATTTTTCTTAGTAACTTTGGGCTGATGAAACTCATTTCATCAATAAGAACATATTCTATATGTTTCAGCGACTCTTGAAAAGATGATAATGCACTACCTTCAAGGGGTTTGAGTTCTTTGATTGGAATACGTGGCTGCATGGATTGTGGATGTGGAGATGTTGAATGCTGAAACACCGGTAGGGGTGAGCACAAGTAGAGGTGAGGGATATGTGGTTGGTGATGTGAATGAATTGTGGATTTTATTTATCAGAAATGATTTTCCTGTGCCATCCATTCCTTGAATTATCAATCTTAGTGGAGGTAGAAGGGTTTTGTTTGCTGAATGGTGTAGTATGGTATCAAGAGCTATTTGTTGTTCTAGAGACAAAGGAAGTGTGGAAGATGGTGGTGTGGCCTGCATGTTGTTGTTAATTGTGTCTTCCTTCTCTCTCTCGATGAATGATGAACCAATTATCTGTAAATCATGCGGAACGTCATGTATGTTCCAATTATTATGTACGTCAAAATATCATTTCCCCAACATGTCAAGACTATCTAGACCCATGTTGTTTCTCGGGTGAAGTTGTGTGAAGACCTTCCATTCTTGCAATGGTTCGTGTTGAATACTGCATTCGGGCTTTGAGTCAGAACTAACATCTGTAATAGGTCCTATGTTTTGCGGTAGTGCATAAAACATGCCACGGTGTAGTTGTGCTTGAACATGTCCCAAGTGTCATTGATGTCATGTGGGGTTGAGCCAAATTCAAACACATATTTCTAAAAGGCTTGTATAAAAGGAGTTCTGACCAACAGAAAAGGTCATATGACGTTGAATCCTGAGTTGGGACATCCAAAAATCTCGGGTGGACCCGAACAATTGCTTGTGTCGGTCACTTTTTCCATTTATCACCTTTACGGTTCTTGTTGTAGCTCCAATCTCGAGAAACTTGAATAAGTGGTAGGTGTTCCATGGTTGTTGGACAAACTTTATATGCATCCAAGAAAGTGTTGTTTGTTGTGCATCGGCATCACTTTCAACGACATGTCTCAGATTTTTTTCCAACATTTAATGATACAAATGGATGGTTGCACATAACAAGTGGCAATTTTTACAGCATGTGGCATGTTTCTTGTGCACTTATGTCATGTTCAACAACACTTTCTGTGAGCATTTTACGGATCATGATATGTGTTGGAGAATCTATGTCTCTGCGTCTCTTGAAAATATGGATAGCATTTGGTGATATGTTTCTAAACGTTGCTTGGATTTCAAGCATATTTTGCAATATACTTAAGAACGACATGGTGGGAAAGTACCGGTTGACAATCGACATTTTCTCTCCATATGTATATCATTGTTCGATTGTGGATGTTCAATCTGTCATCATTTTTGGAAGGGAGGTACTTAATTTTCCCATCACTTTCAATGTGCAAGGAAGAAGTAGGTTGCATGGCCCAGGGGCATTGTACCTGCACTGCAGTTGTGATTGCTTTCTACGTAGGCATGTCTACTCTAAACATTTAGTGTGGCACTGAACTCGATTAAGTAGTTCTTCAAGGTCTGCATGCAGGGGAGGAGGATAGAATTTTTGTTGTATCTAGTAAACAAGGGTCATCTAGGAGTGACCTGCGAACAAAATCCAAGTGGTTGCAAGCCGGGCGGGGTTCCAGGAAGACACAAACTTATCAAAGTATTGTTTTGTCGCCTCAATAACTGTTGTATCCTCCCAATCCATTTCGTCAACTTTAGGTGCATTCTCGAGCCACAATAAATTGTGGACATGTGTGGAGCCTCTATGTTTCCATTCATACTTGTGAGATGAGGGAACATAAATATTAGCTATGTAGTTTGGAAAAAACTTTTAAATAAGTAGATTTGATTACCTATACCAAAAGTCTACTTGCTCCAAGTTCCTTCTACAATATTTCTTCGCAAATATTGTGAATCTGTGATGCAGGTATGTTAATACTCAATGAGGGTTAGAGAAAATGTTAAGTGTTCTCCAATGCTGTGCGGCTCGAGGATCAGCTAGGCATTCACCCGACATAATATTGTGGAGATCTGGCCATTTAGTGTCTGCAACACTTAGAGTGAAGAATAAGGTTGGTGTCCCCAATTGTTCCACCATATCTGAAAGCTCGCTTCTAATTTTTTCCCAGAATGAATGTGTCCCTCGAAGGCTCGATCCAAAGCGCATTAAGCTTTCGGGAGGTTGTCTTTGGGGCATTCCAGTAGTTATCTTTGTAGATCTCTAATTGTCGGAGGGATTCCAGATTCGATGTTCTATTTCATAAAAATTACTTGCTATGGACTGGCTTCATGTCGCATTATGAGGTTTAGAAGGAAGTAACGAAATCTTGGGTGGGAACCGAAGTGCCCATCATGGTAATGCATCAAATGAAGTGTGTATTCATGCATTGGAACTTATTTTATGTGGGGTTGTTGCCACATTACTTTTCCTGTCAGAAATAAAGTTGGGAAAGCCATTGAGAACAGGCCCTTCGTATTGTATTCATTTATTGGTGAGAGGCCAAGCTCTGGCCATGGCATGGTAAATGGAGTGTTACCATCATGGTTGAGCAAGAACTGTTCGATTTCCTCTTCTTTTGTTCTTGTATTGTGAGGTGTTGGCACGAAAGACGATGAGTGTTCATACGTTTCATCAAAGTGAGTGGGAACATCAATACCATGAGTTGTAGAGGCACTTTGCATTTGGGGCAGTTCCATTATGGGCTGTGTTAAGAGAGGAGGAAACATTTGATGACTCAGATGGTAGAGAGGAAAGGGCATCATCGTCGATTAAGACATCTTTGTAATAGGGATCGTGTTGGATTTTATATTGCAAGGCTGCCCAAACACGAGATCTACTAACGTAGAAATCATAATTTTTAAATTAGATCCTTCCCTTTGTATGAGAACTATGTCCAAATCTCCAAGGTGGTGGGGTAGGGTCTTTGCTATTGAAGTAATGTTTTGTGGGAAACTTATGGTGTGTCCTGAGTATTTGTATTGCCCGCCACGTACTTGGGCGACTTGTAGGAATGGATTAACTCATGTGATAAGCATCTCCTCGATTTGGGTTAAAGATGCAAGAATGGTAGGATAATTTTTAGGGTCCATGTTGTTCCATGAAGAGAAGCGGTGGCCTTGTTTTTCAGTTTTGCATCTATTATAGGAGGAAAACCTTCAAAGGAAATTGTTTTAATTCCAGGTAATTTTCCAAACAAATTGAGCAAGTTTGGATGTTCGCCAACAAATCTATTCTTTTTGAAACCAACATTGGGCTTCTAAAGTCAGCGAGAGGGTGGGAATATGGGAAATATCTGTGTATTGGAAGGGGTGGGGTGTTCTATTTCAGTCATTTGTGGATTGCAAGGTTGAAAGTAGTCTGAAGGAGAGGAGAAACTAGTTGTATATGTGTGATGAACTGAAGAAAGGTTGGTACTTGAGACAGTTTCATGTGGCATCCCAAACATTTGGGGAAAGTGGAAATTTTTAGCAAAGATGGGTTCGTATGGAAGGAATTGGTATGCTCGTGAAAGTTTGTTTCCATGGAAGTTACATGTGGAATGTTGGTTGGAAATTCTTCAGTAGTTGTATTTGATGGCAAGATTGGAATGTTAGGGAATCGTAGGTTGTTGGTCGATGTAAGTTGAAAGATATTAGAGATTTTTGTTGTTTTATGCTCTAATTTATGACGTTGTTTCTCAGCAGTTAAGTGTACTTTATTTTTTGTGTAGTTCTCTCTTCGTTGGGCTCGTTTTGTAGGAGTTGACATGATTGTGAAGTCACATGATTATGGAGTACCACCTGTTGGATAAAGATCATGCGGGTTAGCAAGGAACGATACATTGTTTGATGACATACAAATGCATAAATAAGTCAAAATATAAAACTAATTACAATTGTAATGCATGTGGAGTTCCAATGGGAAATACACGTAAGAGGTAACAATTTGAGTATCGAAAAACTACATTTTTTCTTAAGGAAAAGAGTATTAGATATATAGAAACATATAATGTGTTCACATAGTACACAAGGATGCAAATACTTACCTAACAAAAGTGCATGTATTTTTATTTATTTTCTTAAAAGTACTTACAATCCACATAGTAGTAGGAGACAATAGCATGTCAGTGTATAAGTGAATACAATAGTTTTCTTTTGAAGCAGGAAAAAAGTGAAACATAGATATGAAATAAGAAACATAATGGTGATAGTTCAAAGTATAGAATGGGATGGGTGAGGGTGTAATGTTTGAAGGGACGGGTGGGTTAGAAATCCTTGCATAAAGGTTACGGAGGAGTTGCACTATTTTCCACTTTCTTTGAATTGAGGATGACACATTTCAATATGTTGTTTCTATAATATGTCTCTTTTTTCAGTGAAAGTGTGAAGCAGTATTCATTTCCGATGACATTACTTATAATTTCACTAGTCGCATCTTCATCCATAGATAATATATGGAGGTTGCTAGTTGCAACACCCATGATTAACTCAATTGTCTCATCAAAAGCGGTAATTGATTGAAGTTCTCCTATTGGGTCCTTTAGATCAATCCTCAGTGCATATCTATAATCATAGTTTTGAACTTGTCTGTTGCAACTCGAACATAACCATGAACCATTACCATTCTCTCTCACCTTTTTCTGCATTGTTTGTCACCTTTTTGAAGAGGACATGCCTTGTAAAAAAAGTTTCCATGTTGATATTCATGATTTCTGTAGTAACCATGGCCCATTCATTTCTCTCAGTGTTCCCCATATTTAGTACCTCCAAATCATTGTTACAGAGGTCAGGATTTTTGGAGGGCCCATAAATTGGCTTGTGATAGAGGGCGTCGAAGGTAGTAGTCATCGAAATCTACCTAGCTATGAAGTGTATTGGTTTATGAAATTTGAGGGTTGACATAACATTTGGTACTTGAAATAGTGTTGAATGAGCTCCCATTGAAATTGGAGACGTGAGCAAATTTCAAGGCAAGGACCAGAAGAGGCGGTATAGAAAGCATGTCTTCAATTTCTTTGCTTATCTCATCTAAGTGATGTCCCCACAATGTGACACTTACACTGAATCCCGACATGTCCTTTAATTGCAGAGTTCTCCTCTTAGTCTCTGACTTGTCATGCCTACGAATCGTTGAGCATGGTGACATCGTAAGAACAATGCCAATCAAATCAACTTTAGAATGGTCATCGGTTGTAGGTATGTCCTTAATTTTTGTGAAATGAAAGTGATGGGAAGGTATTATATCCTCATTTGCTATGAGTGGAGTTATGGTTGAGGATGCTTGCAGGAAAATCTCCAAAGCATTGTTCAAATGGTTGTAACATAGCTTTGCATCAAGAATCCTCGCAATCCTCCCATTGGAAATTGTATATAGCTTCCCATTTTCAATATGCTCATAGAATGCTTTGACGGCCTCATTGAAACAGGTGACATGAATTTCCCCTCTTTCCTGATCTACAAAATCAAACCCAAACATGGAACCATCTCCCCTTGCATTGTGATATTCATACAAAGGGTTGCTTTTGCTAGGGCATGACCCTGTATGGACCACATGCGCATAGATGTATTAAAATAACTTATTTTCATTGGTGTTCTCAAAAAATATTTGTTAATCCTATTTTTGCAACTTGCATCTATTCGTGGCAAAATGAGTGTGTTCGAGAGCATTTTTGGTAGTCGGATTGGAGCACCGATTACCAAATGTGTTTCAACAACATCCATTTCAATGATAAGAACAGTCCTGCAATGGAAAAGGAAATCAAGATAGAATTAGAATTGAGCAACGGATCGAAAAAACAAAAAAAAAAAATTATAATTAATATAGGGAGTTTATGTACATTGGTAATTGAGTAGGAGATGAAGCTTATAGTTCACTTTTGATCATTCTAACAAGGGATTTGTGTAAGCACACAATGGAGCCTTCTTGTATTGATTTTTCGGTTACACAACTTACAAATTTGGAGGGTAGAAGTGTTGTCTGAAAATGTATCCCATCTGAAAGGTCAACACAATGTTGGGCACCAATGTTGAGAATGGACCTTAGGGAGGAAAAGTGCAGTATCTGAAATGTGGGGTCAACATTGGAACCACCCTCAATCAATTGAGAAATTCCTTCGTGTGTCAAATTATTTCCATGACAAATAAAAGATGCTCAAGATAGTGGGAATTCTACAAATATATGGTGGTCAATGTAAACTTGTAGGGCAACCGATCATGAAATGAAGGATATGTTCAGAAAGCATGCATTTGTAAAGAATGAGAACCTTTAAAGTTGGCTTCCTTATTATTTTATATTTGCTAAAAAGCACAAACATGAAGTCTAATCCTTTAACAATTCAATATGCAAAAAAGTGATATAACACACAAAGCTTTGGTTGAAAAGAACTAAAATTTGCATGGTTGTTTCTCGACATTATAAAACTATATGTATTTGTGTGCAAATATTATGAAGAACACATTAAAAATGTTTTGTTGGTTTACATAAAGAAGCGAGCAATTGTATAAAGGAATAATTGAACACGTATGTTGAAAAGTTAGATTTTGTGATCCATATGTTCCACCACAATATATACATGCATTTATTTGAAACGAATTACAAATTATTATGTTAAGAAAATAGAATGGAAGACAATAACAACAATATGTACACTTGAAGTTAGAAAACTATAGGTATTTATATGGAGGTACAATGATAAAGAAATTTGAAATCCATAGTTGTTGGATTACAAAAACTAAACATGTGTTTAAAAAGTTTGATTATATGTCCAATATATATTGCCATAATGCATACATGGAATTATTTGGTACGAGTTACAGTTTGTTTCAAAAACACTTATAAACAAACACTTATAAACTAACCACTACAAGCTATTTCTTTAAATCAAATTTCTTGCTTTTTGCTTGTGTAATTTTCTTAGCACGTTTCTTGTATTTTTGTCCATTTACAGATGCCTCGATTGGTATTCCCATTCTCCTCAATTTTTGGGGTGGTTCATATTTCAATGCATCTTCATTAGAATCATAAATCAAACAGAAGCCTCGTGAATGATCTCCAATTGTTCGATTTTGGAGAGAAAAATTGGGGATGTTGGCATCAGGTGGAGGCGATCTCTGATCATTTTGGCTATCATTGTTTTAGGTGGTTTCGGTTTCCTACAATGCAAAACATTAACAACACATTGAATACACTTAAACTCTTCCTCCCTCTGCAAGTGAGGCATAGTTAATGTCAATCCATTGTGGGGAGGGGAATTTGTTTCTATTTTGCATCATATTAAACCGGAGAGGGAAAATAAGTATGTTAGTCCACCAAGATGTTCTTAGGTATGACGGGCAGCTTTAAAAGCCTTATCACTTTGATCATTTTAACGTCCAACTTGGGAAACTTTGAAATGGCCTCATTACGGAATGAGCCCTCAAAGACATAATGAATCCTGTCATTGATGAAGGCATGTTCCCCACATGTCACTTCGGAAAAGGATTGGAACCAACTACAAATATAAATGGAACAATCCAAACCAAATAACATGAAAAATCTCTATGATAATTTTTTAGTCCATAACATGCAATAAATAGAAAACAATTGAATAAATACTTCAATTAGTATTGAAACCCACCTGAAGTTCGTCTAGAGACAACACTCTTTTCTTTACCGCTAAAGAAAGAGAATCACAAATATCCTGCAAAAAAATGAAATAGGAAGTTAATAAAACTAAATGTATTTGCGAATTCAAAAGGAGGGACTCCTCCATTAAGATTAATCTCTATTTTCAATTTCATTCTCAGTTATAATACAAAAAAACCAAAAAGATTATAAAGAGTTATTAAAAATTGTATATTAGTAGAGGCCATACATAAGAAGATAGTAAATTGTATTTATTTTATTATGGTTTAGAAGAAATTGCACAAAGGTTTCTCTACAAAAATAATATTTCCCCATTTAGTTTACATCCATAAAGTTGAAATTCACCTAATTAGCACAATAAGATAAGGATTTGAAAGAAAAAAATGTCATTCAATGTACTCCGTTAGTTACAAATTATCATGATATACACCCTATTATTTTCAAATTAGTGTAGCTTCCACTTTGTGCATAGCTGGCAGTGAGATCTTTCTCTAATAAAGTGGGTAAAATATATATTTCAAATGACAGGTTGCATAATCAGATACCATCAATGATCAATTATATTTTTCTTATTAATGATTTCACATGCTTCATTGCTTTCAGATACACGTGGGAGAATTCCAATCTAAGAAAAAGTGTGAAGTTGAGGGACCTTTAAAAAAGAATGGAGTTTTTCATTATTGATTGATTTTATTGGGAGGAATGTAAAGTGGGCCATAACATGTGACATATCTCATAGATCAGGCTTTAACTGTCATGAGCGTATAAACTCTTATTGTTTCACTAAAATTAGAAAGTTGCTTGTGTTACTTCCACATTAGGAAATTCAATTGCACTTCCCATAGAAACAAGACATGGAGCAAATAATTATGGTAACTTGTTTTGTTTGGTTGTTGTTTAAAAGGATTCATAAGCAACACATATAGAGTGGATGGTGATCAACATACAAATTTTGAATATCCAGCCAAAAATGATCTGCATTAAATTTAGATGTCCTTTAGTTTGCATACCATATATCATCAATGAAATCTATTATCCACTGAAATCAACAACTACATTATAAAAGACTTTAATAACACATGTAAAAAAGAATTTACTATCCATCCAATAGATCTACTTGCCCTGAATGATCAATATTGACAAAAATGATTCTAATATGCAAAGCAATATTTCAAAACTATGTTAGTTTGATCTATTTATAGTAGTTAGTTTCCAAGATCCCGAGGAATAATCATCGTATGGGAACAAAAATTATCTCAAGGAAGAGAACTACTTTCAAGTAGAGATATTGGGTTGGTTACTTATCCAACAGATCAATCAATTGAGAAATGCGTTCGTGGTGTCAAAGTTATTTCCATGGCAACTAAAATATGCTCAAGATAGTGGGAATTCTGCAAATATATGGTGGTCAAAATAAACTTGTAGGGCAGTCAATCATAAAATGAAGGATGTGTTTAGGAAAGCATGCATTTGTAAAGAATGAGAACCTTTAAAGTTTGATTCCTTATTATTTTATATTTGCTAAAAAGCGCAAACATGAAGTCTAATCCTTTAACAATTCAATATGCAAAAAGTGATATAACGTATAAAGATTTGGTTGACAAGAACTAAAATTTGTGCGCTTGTTTCTCGACATTATAAAAGTATATGTATTTGTGTACAAATATTATGAAGAACACATTAAAAATGTGTTGTTGGTTTACATAAAGAAGCAAGCAATTATATAAAGGAATAATTGAACACATATGTTGAAAAGTTAGAATCATGATCCATATGTTCCACCACAATATATACATGCATTTATTTGAAATGAATTACAAATTATTATGTTAAGCAAATAGAATGGAAGACAATAACAACAATATGTACACTTGAAGTTAGAAAACTATAGGTATTTATATGGAGGTACAATGATAAAGAATTTCAAAATCCATAGTTGTTGGATTACAAAAATCGAACATGTGTTTAAAAGTTTGATTCTATGTTTGATATATATATTGCCACAATGCATAAAAGGAATTATTTGGTATGAGTTATAGTTTGTTTCAAAAACACTTATAAACAAACACTTATAACTAACCACTACAAGCTATTTCTTTAAATAAAATTTCTTTCTTTTTTTCTTGTGTAATTTTCTTAGCACATTTCTTGTATTTTTTTCCATTTATAGATGCCTTGATTGGTATTCCAATTCTCCTCAATTTTTGGGTGGTTCATAATTCAATGCATCTTCACTAGAATCATAAATCAAACGGAAGCTTGTGAATGATCTTCACTTGTTCGGATTTTGGAGAGAAAAATTGGGGATGTTGGCATCAGATGGAGGTGATCTCTTATCATTTCGGCTATCAATATTTTATGTGGTTTTGGTTGCCTGCAATGCAAAACATTAACAACACATTGAATACGCTTAAACTCTTCCTCCCTCTACAAGTGAGGTGTAGTTAATGTCAATCCCGTTGTGGGGAGGGGAATTGTGTTTCTAGTTTGCATCATATTAAACTGGAGAGGGAAAATAAGTATGTTAGTCCACCAAGATGTTCTTAGGTATGATGGGAAGCTTTAAAATCCTTGTTGTTGATCAGTCTAATGTCCAACTTGGGACACTTTGAAATGGCCTCATTGGGGAACGATCCCCTCAACACATAACAAATCTTGTCATTGACAAAGGCACATGCCCCCACATGTCACTTCGGAAAAAGGATTGGAGCCAACTACAAATATAAATGGAACAATCCAAACCAAATAACATGAAAACTCTCTACAATAATTTTTTAGTCCATAACATGCAATAAATAGAACAATTGAATAAATACTTCAATCAGTATTGAAACCCCCTAAAGTTCGTCTAGAGACAACACTCTTTTCTTTACCACCAAAGAAAGAGAATCAAAATATCCTGCAAAAAAATGAAATAGGAAGTTAATAAAACTAAATGTATCTACAAATTCAAAAGGAGGGACTCCTCCATTAAGATTAATCTCTATTTTCAATTTCATTCTCAGTTATAATACAACAAAACCAAAAAGATTATAAAGAGTTATTAAAAACTAGTATATTAGTAGAGGCCATACATAAGAAGATAGTAAACTGTATTTATTTTATTATGGTTTAGAAGAAATTGCACAAATGTTTCTCTACAAAAATAATATTTCCCCATTTAGTTTTTGAGATTTAGTTTACATCCATAAAGTTGAAATTCACCTAATTAGCACAATATGATCAGGAGTAGAAAGAAAAAATTGTCATTCAATCTACTCCATTAGTTACAAATTATCATGATATACACCCTATTATTTTCAAATTAGTGCAGCTTCCACTTTGTGCATAGCTGGTAGTGAGATCTTTCTCTAATAAAGTGGGTAAAATATATATTTCAAATGGTAGGTTGCATAATCAGAGACCATCGATGATCAATTATATTTTTCTTATTAATGATTTCACATGCTTCATTGGTTTCAGATACACGTGGGAGAATTCCAATCTAAGAAAAAGTGTGAAGTTGAGGGACCTTTAAAAAATAATGGAGTTTTTCATTATTGAATGCTTTTATTGGGAGGAATGCAAAGGGGTCCATAACATGTGACATATCTCATAGATCAGGCTTTAACTTTCATGAGCATATAAACTCTTATTGTTTCATTGAAATTAGAAAGCTGCTTGTGTTACTTCCACATTAGGAAATTCAATTGCACTTCCCATAGAAACAAGACATGGAGCAAAATAATTATGGTAAAATGTTTTGTTTGGTCATTGTTTAAAAGGATTCATAAGAAACACATTACAGATTGGATGGTGATCAACATACAATTTTTGAATATCCACCAAAAATGATCTCAGTATTAAATTTAGATGCCCTTTAATTTCCATACAACAATATATTATCCACTGAAATCAACAACTACATTATAAAAGACTTTAATAACACATGTAAAAAAATTTTACTTGTCCATCCAATAGATCTATTTGCCCTGAATGATCAATATTGACAAAAAATGATTCTAATATGCAAAGCAATATTTCAAAACTATGTTAGTTTGATCTATTTATAGTAGTTAGTTTCCAAGATCCCAGAGGAATGATCATCGTATGGGAACAAAAAGTATCTCAAGGAAGAGAACTACTTTCAAGCGTAGATATTGGGTTGGTTGCTTATCCAATAGATTAATCAATTGATAAATGCCTTCGTGTGTCAAAGTTATTTCCATGGCAACTAAAAGATGCTCGAGATAGTGGGAATTCAGCAAATATATGGAGGTTAATGTAAACTTGTAGGGTAGTCAATCATGAAATGAAGGATGTGTTCAGGAAAGCATGCATTTGTAAAGAATGAGAACCTTTAAAGTTGGCTTCCTTATTATTTTATATTTGCTAAAAAGCGCAAACATGAAGTCTAATCCTTTAACAATTCAATATGCAAAAAAGTGATATAACGCACAAAGCTTTGGTTGAAAAGAACTAAAATTTGTATGGTTGTTTCTCGACATTATAAAACTATATGTATTTGTGTGCAAATATTATGAAGAACACATTAAAAATGTGTTGTTGGTTTACATAAAGAAGCGAGCAATTGTATAAAGGAATAATTGAACACATATGTTGAAAAGTTAGATTCTGTGATCCATATGTTCCACCACAATATATACATGCATTTATTTGAAATGAATTACAAATTATTATGTTAAGAAAATAGAATGGAAGACAATAACAACAATATGTACACTTGAAGTAAGAAAACTATAGGTATTTATATGGAGATACAATGATAAATAAATTTGAAATCCATAGTTGTTGGATTACAAAAACTAAACATGTGTTTAAAAAGTTTGATTCTATGTCCGATATATATTGCCACAATGCATACATGGAATTATTTGGTACGAGTTACAGTTTGTTTCAAAAACACTTATAAACTAACCACTACAAGCTATTTCTTTAAATCAAATTTCTTGCTTTTTGCTTGTGCAATTTTCTTAGCACATTTCTTGTATTTTTGTCCATTTACTGATGCCTCGATTGGTATTCCAATTCTCCCTAATTTTTGGGGTGGTTCATATTTCAATGCATCTTCACCGAATCATAAATCAAATGGAAGGCTTGTGAATGATCTTCACTTGTTCGGATTTTGGAGAGAAAATTGGGGATGTTGGCATCGTAGATGGGATCTCTTATTATTTCGCTATCACTGCTTTTAGGTGGATTCGGTTGCTTACAATGCAAAACATTAATAACACATTAAATACGCTTAAAATATTCCTCCCTCTGCAAGGGAGGCGTAGATAATGTCAATCCCATTATGGGGAGGGGAATTATGTTTCTAATCTGCATCATATTAAATCGGAGAGGGAAAATAAGTATGTTAGTCTACCAAGATGTTTTTAGGTATGACAGAAGCTTTAAAAGCATTATCGCTGATCAGTCTAACGTCCAAGTTGGGACGCTTTGAAATGGCCTCATTGGGCAACGAGCCCCTCAAAGACATAATGAATCCTCATCGACAAAGGCACATGCCCCCACATGTCACTTCGGAAAAAGGATTGGAGCCAACTACAAATATAAATGAAACAATCCAAACCAAATACCATGAAAACTATGTACAATAATTTTTTAGTCCATAACATGCATTAAATGTAACAATTGAATAAATACTTCAATCAAGATTAAAACCCACCTGAAGTTCATCTTAGAGATAACACTCTTTTCTTTACTTTGCCAAAGAAAGAGAATCACAAATATCCTGCAAAAAAAATGAAATAGAAGTTAATAAAACTAAATGTATCTGTGAATTCAAAAGAAGGGACTCTTCCATTAAGATTAATCTCTATTTTCAATTTCATTCTCGGTTATAATACAAAAAAATGAAAAATATTATAAAGAGTTATTAAAAACTATATATCAAGAGAGGCCCTACATAAGAAGATAACAAACTATATTTATTTTATCATGGTTTAGAAGAAATTGCACAAAGGTTTCGCTACAAAAATAATATTTCCCCATTTAGTTTTTGAGATTTAGTTTACATCCATAAAGCTGAAATTCACCTAATTAGCACAATATGATCAGGAGCAGAAAGAAAAAAGCGTCATTCAATGTACTTCGTTAGTTACAAATTATCATGATATACACCTATTATTTTTAAATTAGAGTAGCTTCCACTTTGTGCATAGCCGATAGTGAGATCTTTCTCTAATAAAGTGGGTAAAATATATTTCAAATAGCAGGTTGTATAATCAGAGACCATCGATGATCAATTATATTTATCTTATTAATGATTTCACATGCTTCATTGGTTTCAGATACACGTGGGAGAATTCCAATCTAAGAAAAAGTGTGAAGTTGAGGGACCTTTAAAAAAGAATGGAGTTTTTCATTATTGAATGCTTTTATTGGGAGGAATGCAAAGGGGGCCATAACATGTGACATATCTAATAGATCATGCTTTAACTATCATGAGTGTATAAAATATTATTGTTTCATTGAAATTAGAAAGTTTCTTGTGCTACTTCCACATTAGGAAATTCAATTGCACTTCCCATAGAAACAAGACATGGAGCAAATAATTATGGTAAAATGTTTTGTTTGGTTGTTGTTTAAAAGGATTCATAAGCAACACATACAGAGTGGATGGTGATCAACATACAATTTTTGAATATCCAGCCAAAAATGATCTACATTAAATTTAGATGTCCTTTAATTTCCATACAACAATATATTATCCACTGAAATCTATTATCCACTGAAATCAACAGCTACATTATAAAAGACTTTAATAACACATGTAAAAAAGAATTTATCGTCCATCTAATAGATCTACTTGCCCTGAATGATCAATATTGACAAAAATGATTTTAATATGCAAAGCAATATTTCAAAACTATGTTAGTTTGGTCTAGTTATAGTAGTTAGTTTCCAAGATCCCATAGGAATAATCATCGTATGGGAACAAAAAGTATCTCAAGGAAGAGAACTACTTTCAAGCAGAGATATTGGGTTGGTTACTTATCCAACAGAGTTTGGCAGTCAACACAAACTGAAACAAGATGGGGTTCAGAGAGGCTGCTTGTGTTACATGCTAGCAAGAAGAAAACAATATTACATACCATTTGACATTTTCGCAGCTCAAAGACAGATAGAACCTTTTGCATAGGATCCAAGAAAAATTTGGCAGACTTGTCTGTCCCTTTCATTGGGAAGGGGTGTTTCTAGGAGATACTTGGATGATCACTTACTGACCGAGACTTATTGTTTTTATTGGCATTTTCGTCTCTGTTAGATTTTTCTAATTTTGCATTGTGGTCACAATCCTTACTGTTTGCAAGTTATGTTGTTATTGGATGCTATGTTTTTTTAGTATACCATGACAGGACATTGATTGTGAGCAATTTATCCTCCTTCTATCCTACCAAAGATTAATGTTATAAGTTTAATTCCCTTTCTGTCAGATTTTCTAATAATCCATTCTTCTCACAACCCATTTCAAGTTATGTTTTCAAGTCTATTCTATGGAGACAACTAAAAACTTGTTAACAATTTGATTTCTCCCAATTGTAGGCAAATATCCTATACTAAGACAATTATGTTTGGGAGCCCGTTGTTTTGAATTTTTTCAGGAGACCACCATAATCGAGGCCCAAACGTCACCTTTTGGAGTGTCTCAACAAAAACATGTTTTGAGATAATGGAAAACACTCACGTTAGGAGGACTGCTAGGAAAAGTTGTCTATTGACGCTAAATTGGTAAGGGTGTTGCAGGTAAGAGCAGAGCTTGGAATCTCCATCCTATGCTTCCTATCAAAATTTCATCCATGTTTACCAAATTGTGAAGAGTGATGCTTTAGATTCCTTTCATACCTTGGAATCTCCATCTTACGCTTCCTATCAATTTCATTTGTGTTTACCAAATTGTGAAGAATAATGCTTCTGACCCTCTTCACAGAAGCAAATTCAATCCATTTACAAACAATGTTACAATCATAATCTATAGAAGCTTCAACCTTGGATTTATAAAAAAATTAGAATGGAGGCAGGCAATATCTTTATGTTTTGTATTTTGGAGGGTTGCAGGTTTTCAAAGTTGTGAGAAGAAAATTAATTGCAATACAGAATAACAGAAAATTAATGGAGATCTATAAATAACATAGCATATACAAAACTGAAACCTTCTATCATACGTAACTACAAGAAAAGAAACTGAATCAGGTCGAATGACAAACCGTGCCGCTTCACACCCGCACCATGTATGAGAGAATCCAAATCTCTATTTGGCAAGTATTCTGTTACCAAAGCCTTAAAACGGTCCTCATAGAATAATCTGCAATTAGAAAAGTGTCACGCAACCTATCTCAATGCTAAACATGTATCAAAGCATAATAGAAAGCTCACTGATTTTCCGAAAATTAGTTAGCCGATTCATTCTGACCTGGGTATATATGGGCTTGGTCGGCTCACTGATTTTCTATTTTTAGCTCAAACAACTATCTTAACTGCACTTATCTTCTTAGACTTAGATCATGCATGTGCTTAAAATTATTTTAAAAAGCTCACTGATTTTCTATTTTTAGCTAAAATTGTTAATTAAAAACAAAAGCTAAAATTGTTAATTATTAAAAATAGTAGAGAAAAGCTAAAATAGGGAGGAAAAACACAAACGTCATGCATGTGCTTAAAATTATTAAAAAAACCTCACTGATTTTCTATTTTTAGCTAAAATTGTTAATTATTAAAAACAAAATTACTAAAAATAGTAGAGAAAAGCTAAAATAGGTAGGAAAAACTCAAACATCAAAACGACCATCAAACCGCGTGAAATTTAACACAATCGTAGAAACGTCCGAGGTGGGTAATAATGAAGTTATATTAATATCAACTATTTTCAAATAATATCGATGATTTTTCAAAAATCCTTCACATCATAAACAGACGGAAGAACAAATTTACAAACTTCAAAATACCTTTAAAACAAAGAAAAAAACGTCTGTACCATTGAAACAAAAATTGAGGAGGGAGAGTCAAGATTGGCGGGGAGTAAGAGTACCTTAGATTAAATGACACGGGAAGACAATTCCATAAAGTTTCACAGATCCAAATGTGTGGTCCAGAATTTGTTGACCGGAATTGAGTGTGTTCGTAGAAAATTCCACGCGGTTTGGACCACGGTGTGGTATTCATGAGAGGCTCCTCAAGTATCTCGCTATGCTCACTTATCCGAACATGGAATTTATGATTCCTTCGATTTGTGTTGCAACATTGTGTTAGGGTTTGGAAGGAGATGGGAAGCCGAGTGAGCAGGGGACGTGGGTTTTGACGCGCAACTCCACTTTTACAAAGATGCCTACAAAACGTATCCGGATGTGAAGATTTTTGAAGATCTCAAAGAGTGAGCACTGGACGCCTCCCAAGGAAGGCTTTTCTCTCCAGTTTTTACAGGATATAACCTCCTATCCACCAATAATCACTTGCTCGTTTTTATTACAAGCCACCACTCTTTAATACAATACCCAGATCCATTTGGAGCTATGCTCAACAAACTCTACGACCACAATCGAATTCAAAGCACATCTACAATACATTTACTTGTCCATCAATCATATGCATAAGACCATATAAATAGACAACTTCTTAAGTAGTTTTACAAATCCGTGGGTATCAAAACCATGGGAAAAACCCATCCCATAAACCTATGGGTCAAAAAACTCACCCATATGAGAAGAGCACATTTCCGATATGTCGGGTATTTTTCGAGGCCAAAAAAATTACGCCTAAATTTTTTTTTTTTTTGGGTGCTACGCCCCGAACCCTTGCTACCATGGCCCGACCCGACCCCGAACCCTGGTGAGGATACATGAAAAGTGTATAATAATCTTATTGTATAATCTTCAACACTTTCACACATGAAAATAGGCTCTACAACCTAACAAGAAATGTAAGTCAAAAAAACATTATCCTGGTATTTTACTGTTGTAATTGTGTGTGTAAAATGTGGGCACTACATATGGTATCAGAGTGGAGGTTCATGCTCTCGAACCTCTGGGGCAGATTGGAGTTGTGATGGTGTTGCATGATGGTGGTGGATATTGGAAGAGTAATGTGATATATGCGTGATGTGAACTATGTCGTAATTATGAAATTGTGAACACACATGTTGTGCATGTCACTTAGTGCGTATTTGTTGTCATGTTGATGTGCTGAGGATGAGAGTATTCACTCTCTATTCCGTGGATCCTATGAGGAATCCATGTGTGATGTACCGACCTTGTTGTGTGTGAAAGGAATGATATTGTGAATTGCAGAGTGTTGGAAAACATTTTGACTTTATGTGATGTGAAGGTGTATTGATGTATTGCATGATAAAATTGATGTAAAGTGAATCACAGTTTATCGTGATGTCATCACCGTATTGTGATTTGTTGTGTGCATCATCATGTTGTATTACAATTGACTATATGTCGTAATGTTAGACATTGTGTTCCTCATACGTATAATTCATGTAATATGTGATGGTTCATGTCATGATTTAGGGGATATGGTGAGTATGATCCCTAGTGTACAGTGATTGCACTTTGGGTGCAGGATGTGGTAATGTGATGTATCGTGACCCGTGAAGTAATGATTGTGTTATACCCTGTATATAAATACCATGCGTAAGATGCTATGGTTACATTGTGTGAATCACCATTGTGATAGTGATGTAGTATGTGTATGTTGTGAACCTTACACTAGATGACCCTAAGGGGAGGAAACTATCAAGAGTGTATGTGTGGAGAGAGGAGGCGTGGACTAGGTTTTCATAATCTTGAGCCAAGTACAAGTGAGGAAGTGGAGTCTTATATAGACTGAAAACCCACTTCTATCTATTTAGTATACTTCGAGCTTGCTCAGTATATTATGGGTGCGCACCACCTTAGGCTCAACTTATGTAACTAGAGTTCCCTGCTCTTTCCTATTGGATTGTTCATTGAATAATCCTATGTGATTTTGACTATGTTGATCCTTGTGGGAGTATGGAGTAATGATTCAGCAGAGATGATGACAGTTACATTATTTGACATACTCATTTCTAGTTACATGTATATTTTTACGAGTTGAGGCTCGATGTTTGAGTGCCAACAACTCGATGAGTACCCCTTTGGTGGCGATATGAGGCCACATAGTGATTGTAATGTGTTATTCCTCTATACGTATTTTTATTCGTAAATTGATCATTATCTCTTTTAGCTAGAACCAACCATTTTCTTGATTGACATGTTCTTATATTTTGGGCATTTATTTGATTGTTGCATTAACAGTTGGATTTTGCACTAACCATGGCTAATTAGCCATTTATTTTTCTTAGTTTTAAAGACTTTCTTATCATATTTAAAAGTTTTGTAGCCTAGCCCAAGGCTTTTAATTTTTCCACTTGGCATTTGAATGGATTGTTATGTTGGTTCTAATGTTGTAATGTGTTGGAATAGGGTCATGGGATTCACCATGGAGTGGTGGAACCTATGGACCCACTTCGTTGTATGGGGGTATGCCCTAAGGAGTTACAGATAACTAGTGGGTTGTTGAACCACAAGTTATTATGTCACTTGGGTTTGGGGGTGATGGGGCTCTATGTGCCTAGGGCCATAGGGTGACCTAACCTCATTTAAAAGGAGAAAGGAGATGGGCCTCTATGATTGAGTTACCCGATATTCCTTATGGCACTCTATGGTTGAGTGACCTGATATTCTTGATGGGGCTCTATGGTTGAGTGACCCGGCTTGGTTTAGGCATGATGATTCTTTCTCTATGAGAGGTATATGGAGGTTATTTGGTGATGCTTTGGGAAGGTATATGGAGTTTTACCTTGCACTTTTGGAGATACCTGGGGTTTGTTTCGTGATGTCTTGTTATGTGTGGGGTTGGTATAATGAGTTATGTGTACTGTGTGAGTCTTGTTGACACCTTGTTATGGTTGAGGATTGACATTTCCATTTGTATTGACTACTGGATATTGGATTGGAACTATGTTGTTACAGTCATGGATTGTTTTGGGTCATGTGATACCCATTGTATATGCATCAACGTGTTGACCCAGTTATCAGTCATATGTGTGTACTAGATCTATGTCTAGGACGTAATTGTTGGAAATTATTTGCTATGTGGTCTACTTGTTGTCATTCCATGGTTTGGTGAAACCCTTGTGATGTGATATAGTCGTGAAAGTATGTAAAAGTATGCTTGTGAAATTTTAGTGTTGTGTATGACCCTGGTAGGGTGTTGTGACTGTAGTTCATGATGGGAACCCACAGGAATGAATAAACTAAAATTCTACAAAAATGAAATTTTAAAGGACTTAAATTAAGAATAATGTTAATAGAAGGAGATTAATGAAATAATGAATAAGAGGGAACTACCAATCTTCACAGAACCTTGAAAGTTAAAATTTCTACCAAATGTTCCTAGGGCCACCCCATGACCGTGATTTTGTATTTGAAATCTTAACCTTAGCGCGTGCCTTCGCCATATTCATTCCTTGTTGCTTACCATTTCTCCTTCTTCATTGTATGTCACATCGAGGACGATGATTTCTTAAGGGGAGGAGAATGTAATGCCTCATTCCTCATTTTATTTGTCGGTTTAGGGTTTTTATGTTCTTTAGTTAAAACAAACAAACAAACAATAAATAAATAAAGTAAGAGATATAAAATTTAAAAGGCCCGTGAAATTTTAGGGCAGATTAGGGCAAGGGGGCTTGGGCTCCATTGTTTATCTTTTTGTTGTTTTTCTTTTGTTTTTTTGTCTTGGTTCCATTTTTTTTGGTTTTTACTATTGGGAGCAGCACCGCTATGGGAAGGAGAGCTTCCAACCTGATCCGCACACTCACTAGGTGTTGAAGAAGGAAGTTGTTTTCTTGTAGTGGTCGCAGAATTGATTACTGTGTAGACATTATTTAATGGTGGGGAGGCAAAGGTGTGAAACCCAAGGAAAAGGCATTTTTTTGTCTCGTGTAAAGAGATGCCTCACTAAATGTATTCTCATGGAATGCTATAGCCACACTGTGCTAGCATTCTACCCGCCTGTGTAAAAAAAAAACAAACCCCCATACTGTGTGGACATTTATCGAGCATAAAATTCAAGGAAATTTTGTCAGATGTTGTAGTTGCAAATGCTTGTTGGATGTAGTTTTTGTGTTTGACCAAATGAAAGAATGAGATAGCTTCTCATGGAGAAATGTACTACTGTGCGTGGAAAAACGTGGGTCCCTCATAAGGTAGTCACGTTGTTTCACCGTATGCAGCAAACACGGGCTCTAACCTAATCAGTTTACATTTGCCAGCGCACTTCCAGCCCGTGCCAAAATGGAAGCTTTGAAGCAAGGTATGTTATCCATCAAAGCATAATGGAGAGAGGAGGTATGTCCACATGAATTTTTGTCTCCTAAACTACAATGATTGTAGGGTATGCACAAGATGTTATTTGTATACTATATTCCAATGAAGTTTGAGCAGAGAAGGCATGTCCACATGACCTTGCTGTCTCCTAAAATGCAATGATAGTAGGATTTGCACAAAATGGATTTGTTGAGAAGGTGCATGAACTGTTTGATAGAATGCCTCAAAGAAATGTAGCCTCATGGAGTGCCATGATCTCATGATATGCACAAAATGGATTTGTGGAAAAGGCGTGTGAACTGCTTGTTAGAATGCCTCAAAGAAATGTTATCTCATGGAATGCCATGATTGCAGGATATGCACATAATGGATCTGTTCAAAAGGATTTAGAAACTCTCAAGAAACTACTTATTCTGTTGGAAAACTTCATATGATCGGAAGTTTGTGTGACATGGTGGAGGTTAGTTCAAGGCTCGTGAACTAGATGAAGTGCCCAACCGAGATGCAAATTGAAGCTCGTGGGTTTGATCCACTCCATTCCTTCCAGGAATGGTTCATCTTCCCTTACCTCTCATAATTCTCATGTTTTAGTTCTCTTTTAAAAATTAATAGAATCTTAAAATATTAGGTTTTTAATACAGTTAAATGTTTACATCAACTCGTTGCAAAAACAATGAAAGGTCGTGTTGTAACTCACAAAATCAAAATAACTCTTCTGCATTAAACCACGAACTCCCACCCTCATTCTGAGGTGATGTAGAAAACTTCCTACCCAACTGGATCGCTACAACATTGTCTTATCGACCAGACGAAATTGACTTTCCAGTAATAATGTTGACCTTCTCCCTGTTTAAATAGTTAATTTTTGCATTTTTCGGAGACTCATTAAGTACCCTTTGAACTCTGAAAATGAGATGTTAGGCTTCATTCGTGTACCTTGTTATGTGAGGAATCACCTGGACCATTGGATTGACCCCTAAACAAACATTTGTGATCTTTTTGACGCTCTTATAGGAGCCCTGTTACACTGGTTTACAGCAGTAGAAAGCTGTCAAATCTAGAAAGTTGGCTTTCATTTTGAACCGCCATTTGAAACCTGGATAGAGAAATTATTTCCCGTCTTCGCAAACCTCTAGTGTTTATACTAGAAAATTGCATGGAACATTCAGCTTAGGGAAAAGCACTCTTCTGATAGTTTGGCAAAGCCATTTTTACTCTTCCGGCCGCACTTTGACAAGCTCAAACTAGACCGATTTCGACTTCGCTCCGAAAACTTGTCACCGTTTGAAAATGGTTTTCTAGTTCTCAATCCCGTCGACTCTAATGAATTCTACTCATATATGGGAGCTTGTAGGAAGTATCTCGTTGCGTGCTCATCCATCAAACATCAGTTATGGACACGGTTTTTTGGGCCCTCAAGGTAAATTTTGTTCATTAGCAACTGGGTCAACTACAACTAGTGGCCCCGAAGAACTAGCCGCCAAATGCAAAACGTTTACTCTTTCCCATTTCCGTCAGTTGCTATGAACTCTTGGTATATATGGGGACTCATAGAAATTTGATCATGGTGTGCGTTCTCATCAGAAGATAACTTTTGGAAGCGGTTTCTTAGCCTCCGAGCCCGTTTTGTATGTTTTTGTAGCTAGTAAGAAAATGTAAAAATAGAAAGTTGCGGACCCTCGTAGGGTTGCCAAACCACCCTGTAAACTCTTAACACATACAAATAATTGTTTAAAACTCTATAGTGGAACTTGTTGTGTGCATTAGAACTTTTGACAAAACGGTGTTTTCTCTCTCTTCCCTTCTCTTTCTCTCTCCTAGGTTACAAAATGAAGAAAAATGAAATGCAATGAATACATGTTTCTAGACCTTTTTATTTCGATTGCAAATTGTAATTATTGTCATATGTAAATGGGAAACTGAAAAATGATACTTATGTTAGGTTAGGGTGGATGCCATGCCAGCGAATTATCGTTGATATCATGCTCACGTGTTTTTGCAGGATGAAAGAATGATGACGTAAAGGCGTTGTGTAATGCATTAATTATCATTGTAATTTATATAGTTCATTTTTAAATGAATAAATGTATTTTGTAGTCTCATGTTTCAGAAGGTTATATTTGATAATTTGTTGCTATGTATGAGATGTTGGTTTCTAGGACATCTAGGAAATGTGCATTTAATCTTAGGTTCAATTTTGATTCATAGTACACCTGGTAAAAAGGTTTGATATTTATATAAAGTAAATGAATTTGAAGTAATATCTTGTAGTGCATATTCAATATTCAATAAATGATCAACGAGTCATCTTGTGCATTCATACTTGGTAAATGAAAAAAATGAAAAAGAAAAGATTTAATCGAAACACTCTACCCTCATTCAATATCGGAGCATAACTTGTTTTCATGTGTGTTACTTTTACCCTAGAAGACATTGAAAACCGTAGAGTGAACTTAAACCCTACACTCGATGGAAATCTCCTAGCTTGAGTAAACAAGAGCCCAAGAATGGGTTTATCATCTTAGTCAGTATGGTTAGTGACATTGTCATAAACCTGGTAAATAGGAGCGATACAGTCAAACTCCATTTAGAGTAAGATGAACTAACCCTTCCTTCGTATCCTAGTGGATTACCTTGTTTTTCGAAGATAGATTTAAAAGTAAATTTTCTTCATCGAATGAAATCCCTGTTGGATCCAAATGACATAAATGGAGATCGGGACATAGTTGTTCTTTTCCTTGCACTCTTGTTAATGAACCCCCTTGGCTCCGCATAGCTAAATGTTTTACCTTGGTGTCTCTCAACATTACACCTTGGCCCCTTCTGAAGGTGGGTTAGCATAAACTTGTCCTCTCGCTTAAACCTCATTTATAGTTGAGGGGTAGACCCTTAGGTGAAGTTGGAATTAATCTAAAACTCAGTTGTTTTGGATGTTAACTTAGGGTTCGTGTGAAGCATCAAGTCTCTTAATCATATTTGTTCTCCAAGAGGTTAGATAAACACTTCGTAACTCCTTTTACAAGACAATGCTAAAAATAAGGCCATAACGTGACGTAAAAGAAAATAAAGCATATGAGAGTAAAAAAATGAGAATTGAGGTTAGGGATACTGCCGCTCTTGGAGACCTTATAACTCAATTAAATATCTTTATGTGTTTCAAGAATATGTATTGCATTGTTGTGATCAAACTACGAGAAAACAAAAGATATATAAATGTAAAAAGGAAGTCATTAAGTCATTGATTTAGAATAACTATGGTAGGAAAATAACTTTTCCGTGATCGAAGAATGTTTTGTGGTAAAAAGCTATCTTGCAATTAAATCTCTGTCAAATCCTAATATCGCTATATGGACACCAAGTCTCATCCACTTGAGTTGTAAGAATAGAAAGGTAGATACTAAATATATGTTCGAGAAGAATATTCTTCACATAAGAACGAGATAATAAGTATTTTGTATGCTTTTGAACTATGCCAAATAAGTATGCAAGTTATGGAAACTTTTGTAAAGAATAAGAAACCAACTTAAAAGGGGTGAATGGTAACTTAACCATGGAATGTACTTAAGAATCTGTAGGTGGCCAATCGAGAAAATTATCCTTGTGAAATAATGTTCTTGGAGGGTTAACCGTAACTAAAATACAAATAAAGAAATGATGTGTTGTGGGTTCGCCATTCCTGAAGTCGTGTTCTTGTGGTTGGGTCATTGCTAGTAACCATTCATTGGGAAAAGTGTGGTATCGACATGCCTATGATGTTTTCATGTGTCTATGTGATTCGATGACTTATGTAATTGCTTTGTATGCGAGTCGAGTTTCTATTCTTGGAGCCCTTGTGTAGTGTGTTGTGAGCAATGTAAGTCAAAAAAACTTATCCTGGTATTTTACTTCGTTGTAATTTTGTGTGTAAAATGTGGGCACTACACAAATGAAATAATCAATTGTATTAAATGAGGCCAAAATGATCCCAAACCAAGCTAAAATACTTAAGAAACTCTTAAGGAACCATTCAGATCAAGCTAAGGCAAAGTTGCAGACTTCTTGCTGTGTAAAATTTGAAATTTTGATTTGCAAACCGATCAAACAAATTAACCATTATAATCCTTCCTAAATGCCTCTAAGAACAAACCTCAATGCCTATTTGACATGTTGAGAGAGGAAGAAGATCAAATTGAGTAAAATTTTATAAGTTAAAATTTAACACTTGCGTTTTAAAAGAATGCGAGATCATTTTCATGAAATTGACCCTTAAAAATTTATCCAAATGAAAAGTTAATGATTCCTTTACAAAGAGGACATCGAGAGCTTTCCGAAAAGTCCTCATTTGCCAAAAATGAAGTTCCGTAGAAAAAATTTATGGTCTTCCTCAAGTTCACAAAAAGGAAAAGCTTCATGCGCACGCACTACGCACCCGAAGCTTCTTACACATGCACCTTGTGCACCTGTCTTATGCACCCATGATAAAATGATCTCCTTGAGCACCCGTCTTGCATTCCCATGATAAAATGAGCTCCTTGAGCACCTGTCTTGAATGCCCATGATAAAATCAGCTCCTTGAGCACTCGTCTTGCGGGCCCATGATAAAATGATCTCCTTGAGCACCCGTCTTGCGCTCCCATGATAAAATGAGCTTCTTGAGTGACCGTCTTACATGTCCATGTGAAAATGAGTTTGTCCCATGCCCCTCTTGCATGCACGGGAGAGAATAAGTTTCCTTCCATGCCTCTCTTCCGTGCCTGGGGAAATTTATTCCACACGCCCAACACGAAGATAGTGTAGCCATGCTAGGATGAATTTCTCTCTCCTAGTGTTGTGTAGGATGTTTTGATAACTGTTGTAATGAAATCTGGAAGGATGTTGGGAAAAATAATAATAATTAAAAAAATATTCCTTAACTTTTCCTAACTAAACCTAGGTTTTTCTTGGTCTCGAGTGGGGAGAATTTTAGGTGGGGTTACAATTCTAAATAAAAATCAAAAATTGTGTACATGGAATTCATTTGTGGTTTTCCGAAATATGAAGGTAAGGATGAATTGTTTTTGTAGAGAACTCTTGACCAAGTATGCCCACTTTATACCCACAACAAAGGTAGGAAGTAATGGTCTTAAAGGTTGTAAGTTATATTTTCAACATGTGTTTAAGCTACATGGAATCCCAAAATAAATCTTATATGATCGGGATAAATTTTCCAAATCCATTTTTGGGAAGAAATATTTTCCCATGCAGAGTGAATTTTAACTTGAGCATTCATACCATCCTCAAAATGATGGTATGACAGAGGTGGTGAATAAATGCTTGGAAGGATACCTAAGGATGTATTTAGGGGATAAGGAAATTAAGTGGGTGTAGTGGTTACATTTGGATGAGTATTGGTATAACACCACCTATCCCAAAACCATAAAATATCTCCATTTAAGGATTTTTATGGTTATGAATCACCATCACCCCCGACTATGTATTTGAAAAGTGAAAGGTACGAGCAACATAGGAAGGTTTGCATGAGATGGAAATAACTCAACAATTGTTAAAGGATAACCTTATAATCACCGTAAATTGGATGAGACAACAAGTAGAACAACATGGAACGAAATAATTTGACATCGGGAAATGGTGTTTATCCATATATATCCCTATAAACATGCCAATTTGTGTAGTGTATGTAGGGAAAAACGACAACAAAGATATTATGGGGCATACATGGTGCGGGCCAAGGTCGGGGAAATGAAATATGCACTTTGGACATTCCAAATAAGGGGAGGATATATGATGATTTTATGTTTCATATCTAAAGAATAAGGTGTGAAAACATGTAGCTACCTAAACTAAGTTGCAATAACAGGTAAAGAAGTTAAGTTCATGTCGAAACTTGAATTCATTATGGAATTAGAGGCAAGGAAACTAAGGAGTAGGGATGTGAAAAAGTACATGGTTAAGTGGAGAGGGATACCCGAAGAGAATGTAACTTCCAAAGTGAGTAGAAATGTAACCTTGTCTAAAGATGACTTAAATGCAAAAATTAAAAATTAAAAAAATTGGGTTTTTCTAATGTGTAAGAGGGAAGAAAGGGAAAATGAAAAGATCTTGATGCATTTAAAAGTGGCTGATAGGAGGAAAACACAAAAAAGTTAGAGGGTGTTGAATTTTTTTCCAAAATGTGGAGTGAACAAAACCCCTCATTCTCATTCATGTAATAGAATAAGTCATGGTATGTGGTAGGTTGGTCAAAGATTTGAAGTAGCAAGTAGAGGTCTATAGTTCTATTACCATAGTAATATAGTTTCACTTTTAGAGTTTGACTAGTTTTAAAATCAAATCTCATTAAGTAGGATGTTATATTGTGTACTTAAACACAAAATATATTTATTTGTGTGTGTGTGTGTGTGTGTGTGTGTGTGTGTGTGTGTGTGTGTGTGTGTGTGTGTGTGTGTGTGTGTGTGTGTGTGTGTGTGTGTGTGTGTGTGTGTGTGTGTGTGTGTGTGTGCGTGCGTGCGTGCGTGCGTGCGTGCGTGCATGAGAGCGTGTGTGCGTGCTTAATTAACATTATTTATATTAATCTATATTTTTGGTGCTTAGGGGTTAGTGTAGAGTTAGGTCAAGATTTACTCATGGGTTAATTAGGTTTCTAATGGTTAAATACAAAAATGGGGAAACCAGGAAATATTGTATCTCTTTATCATTTTTATCTCTAATACAAGAAAAGAGTTATTGTTATTGAGAATTCCATTACTAAAAATGGATTCACAGTGCACAAGACAATCATGGTGAGTAGGTGCTCCCGATATTTTGTTATATTTTTTTTTAGTCATTTATTTTTAGTTGGTTCATTTTATCATTTCAAAATGCAAACAAGTTCATATTGAACCCCTAAACCAAGGAAAATTCAACAAGGATAATTTATCCCATTTATGCTATAATTACACAAGTGAAAAATAAGTAGGGATACCATTGTCTAGATTTACTAATACAAAAATGTAGGCACAAGTAATTGTACTTTATTGGGCGCTTCTAGATTCGGGTATAGGAGCTCATTTATGAAAATTTCAATCTATTTCAAGGTCAATGGATTTCAAAAATACAATGGTAAATTTAACAACATAATGACAACTAGAACAATGGAAAGGGTTTCCATTAAAGGGTCGAAATCCGAAACCATGGATTTGGGAATAATCATTTCTCCCTATAAAACAAATAGGGCTCGTTTACAAAGACAAATCCCAATATGATGTTTTTTCAAAATCTGTGAAGAAAATTCCTTGGGAACAAGTGTAAATTTCCATGGTATTAAAATGGATGTGAGATTAGGTTTTGGTTATCTAGATTCTTTTAGAGTAGGAAAAGCTAGCCAAAAACCATTAAATCCATAAAGTAATGTACTTTCATAGAAGAGAATATGTAAAATCTTTTATATCTCATTTAATAGGCTGATTTTGTAAGGGGTTTAAATGCTTTATTAATGATGAAATTTTTTCTAATATAACTTAAAAGGTGGACATTACGAGGTTCCACCATGGCCATGAAGTTTAGGAGAACCCGATGCACTATTTTTAGCAAAAACTTAAAATGGTCATAACTTTTGATCCGGATGTCCATTTGAGCCCGTTTGTTTATTAAAACCACATGTTTTGATGAAATGAACACACTAGTTAACCTTCCCTGGTAGGTGGAGCTATTTTCGATGAATTTTTAGGCCCAAAGTCCACCATCTAGGGGTGGAAAATTAGGATGTAAGTTTTAATTTGTTTTTTTTCCTCTTTTTGGGCATTAGTTATTTTTAGTATCTTGCATGCATATTAGGTTAGAAATTTAGAAATTAATTTAATTTAGGCATGTATAAAATAATTAGCAATTTATGTGTCCATGCGAATAAGCATGCAAACTTACTAAGAATAGCAGGTTCTAGTAAACTACTAAAAATAGTAAATTTTGCCACCTAGAGTAGATTTAATTTAAGTTAGTTAGAGTTTGCATGGAAACTCGAGTTGGGGGTTGTTTTCTTATTTATGACACTTTATTTCATTATTCAATAACAAAGAAGAGAATTTATTTTCTTTGAGTTCAAGGTTTTTGTAGTGTATTGAGTGTGTGTTTAAAGTTTGAGCTACATTATCTAGTATCAAAGAAAGTTTGAGTCTTGGTGGAGGAAAAAAAATGGCAGGAAGAGGAAGAGGAAGAGGAAGAGGAAGAGGAAGAGGAAGAGGAAGAGGAAGAGGAAGATGAGGTTTTATTTCCCGGATGAATTGAAACATGAAGGATCCACAGAGGTGAGTTGATGAGTTTGCTGCAATTATAGCCCATGAGAGGAAATCAAGGTGGAGATGAAATATATGAAGAAGAAGTTTGTGAAGAGGAGGAAACACAAGGACCACCCTTAGATTTTTAAGAAAGAATGCTTTGAGCATTATAAGGAAATAATGATGAGATAATATTTGATGTTTCAAAATATGGAGGTAGTGTAAAACTAGAGGAGCTGATAGATTAGTTGACTAACATGGAAATTGGTTTTGAGTGGGAGACTATGTTAGAGGAAAATAAGGTAAAATTTACATGCTGAAATTAAAAGGTCATGTTATGTTATGGTGGGATCATCTACAAAAAGAGCAGTCAAAAAAGCGGAAAGAAACGATTAAGACCTGGAGTAAGATGGAGAAGAAGCTAAAAGTCAAATTTCTCCATGTGGATTATGCATAAACCCTTTACATAAGGTTTTAGAATCTCAGACATAACTTACAAATCATGTAAGAATACATAGAAAATTTCTACAAGTTTTCCATTCATTTATAACATGAAGAAATTGAGGAAAAAATGGTTGCAAGGTATGTAAATGGATTGAAATTTTCTATTCAAGATGAGCTAAGCATGCACATGATCAAGAGTACGGAGGATGTCTATCAACTAGCTTTAAAGGCCGAAGAAAAACAAAACCGTATTTTTTTAGGAGACCATCTAGGATGAATATGGGGTATCATTGTCCTTTCTTGGACAAGATAGTTTTAGTCAATGTAGAGGAGGAAAACATCATGGAGTAGAAAAGATAGAAGATGCAAGACAAGATCTCCCAAATCAGCAAAGAGGTAGAGGATTTCCTAGGGGCAGAGGATATACTAGTGGTAGAGGATGTGAGGTGTTGTGAAGACCAATTGTTTACAAAGAGAGACATAAGGCATTTGAATTCCCAAATTATTATACACATGACAAGAGGTAAGAATATCCTCCAAGAGTAAATCTTGTTGAAGATGAAGAAGACCTAAAATATACCACCAAATGTGGGAGAAAATATGATGATCGAAAGGATGATTATTTCTCTAAGAAATGAGGTCAAGGGGGATGCATGGCTACATAAAAATATTTTCAAACAAGATGCACTTTAGGAGGAAAAGTATGTAATGTTATTATTGATGGTGGTAGTTGTGAGAACATGGTTTCAAATGGTATTTTTGAGAAACTAGGATTACATTGTGAGAAGAATCCTAACCCTTAACGTATTGCATGGTTTAAGAAGGGTGATGAAGTTACTATTTGTAAAATTTACAAGGATGAGATTTGGTGTGATTTTATTCCTATGGGTGCATGTCATATGTTGCTAGCCATACCATAACAATTTGATAGAAAAGTAATTCATGAAGGGGGAATGAATGCTTATAATTTTTGGAAGGATGGCAAAAAAATAGTTTTGCTACCTCTCAAGGAAGAGGGGAAGGCTGAACATATGGTTTCTACAAAATAATTTGTGAAAGAGGCAAAGGAAACAAGGTTTCGTTATGTACTGGTCATAAATAGAGATGAATCTGTAAGTGCACAAATACCAGTAGAGACAAAAAAATTAATAGAATAATTTTATGATGTTATTCCTGATGAGCTATCGATGAGATGCCACCCAAAAGATATATTCAATGCCATATTGATTTGATCTTAGGGTCTTCACTCCCAAATACAGTAGCTTATAGGATGAGCCCGACATTGCACTCAAAATTGAATAAGTAAGTGACATAGCATGTGAGAAATGACATAGTAAGGAGAACATGATTTTGTGTGCAATTCCATCTTTATTGACTCCAAATAAGGATGAAACATGGATAATTTATGTGGGTAATAGTGAAATCAATAAAATTACATTCAAGTATAGGTTCCCAATAACTCACCTTTATGATATGATGGATGTGTTTGTTGGATCTAGGTATTTCACCAAGATTGATCTTTGAAGTGATTACCATCAAATTCAGATCAGAGAAGGAGATGAGTGGAAAACAACATTCAAGACAAGGAATGGATTATATGAGTGGTTGGTGATGCCATTCAGGTTATCTAATGCACCTAGCACTTTTATGAGGTTGATGAACACTATGTTGCGGGAGTAAAATGGTAAGTTTTTTGTGGTTTATTTTGATGATATCTTGATTTTCAATAAAACTAAAGAAGAACATTTGAGGCATCTGAGGGTGATATTTGAAGTGTTAAGGAAATATAAGCTCTATGAAAATTTGAAGTACACTTTTACGTAAGAGGCTTTGATATTTTTGTTTTTTATTATTTCGAAGATGCAAGAAAGATGGAATCATAAAATATAAAGGAAATTATTGAATTGCCTACTCCACGAGTATAATAGAGGTACGAGATTCCATGGTTTAACAACATTTTATAGAAATTTTATTAAAAAATTTAACAAAGATTGTAGACCTATAATAGATTGCCCAAAAGGAAGGGAGTTTTTTTGGACAAAGGAAGCTGATGATAGCTTTAAGTTCTTGAAGAAGAAGGTGAAAGAAGCACCTATTTTGGCACTATCGATTTTCTTAAAGTGTTTGAGGTTGATTTTAACGCCTCACATGTGAGTATTTTGTTGTCCTAAGTCAAGGTGGAAATCCAATAGATTTATTTAGTGATAAATTAAGTGAAGTAAGAAATAACTACTCTACTTATGATGTGGAATTTTATGCAATTGTACAAACATTGAGGTATTAGAGGAATTACTTAGTGCCTAAGGAGTTTGTGTTATTTATGGACCACATAGCCCTAAAGTATGTGAATACACAAAAGAAGTTGAATGTAGGAATGCAAAGTGGGTATCATTTTTGCAGGTTATACCTTTTCTCTAAAGCATAAATCATGAAAACATAACCAAGTTATAGATGCATTGAGTAGGCATATGAATCTATTTACAGCTATAGAGAATGATGTGGTTGGTATTGAAGCAATAAAGATTTGTATTTTTCTGATTCTAATTTCAAGGATATTGTTGAAAGGATAAGAAGTCCATTTTCGTGTGATGTAAGTGATTTCCAAGATGATTACCTTCTCGCAGTTGGCTATCTATTTAAGGGATGAAAACTATGTATTCCAATTAGGTCTTTGAGAGTCAATATAGTGCAATATCTACATAATGTGTAACACCTCTTTAATATGCTTCTCATCTAGGGAAATTTTATAAATTTTCTTTACAAACACTTCATGCTTCATTGATTTAAATACCTAGCATTTAAATCAAGCATCAATTGTTAATCATATTCCATGTTCCATTCTTATAAATTCCCATAATTTAGAAACAACATCAATATAAATCAATTCATCATATAAAATTCATAAACCACATGCAATTGCATGAGTCGGCTTAATAACCGATCCCTCATAGATTAATCTTTACGAATGTGTATACAAAGTAAACTATAGGTTTCATTTTTATAGGTATTGATAATAAAGTGATGCATTCTAAGTTTCTATGTAGGTACCCACCATTGAATCCCATCCAACATCCTAAAACTTAGATCTTGGTGAAATCAGGACAATGTAATCAACATCTTACACTACTTCGATCAAAGTTTCAGAGCCATCTTTGTCATGCTCTGTTCCCATGACAATATATTCATCATTAGGAAATTCTCTTTCACCATATCACTTTAACTCGTGGTTATCTATATTAAGATCAGATAGAGGAGTTATGATTAGTTTCAAGTTACGTACAATGTACAAGACCAGATCAACCTGCATGAAGAAGTGCCACTAAGTTGGCTTAGGATGTATAAGGGAGAGTAAATGTCTCTAAATGACTTGCTTCATTAACTTCCTTTCCCATAGCCATGATAAATTGGCTTGAGGTACTTGACCATACAGAGAAATAAACCTTATAACTTTAATTAAACTCAAATCTTAAAGGTATTACGACTGTCATAATATGTTGAACTTGATGAGGCAACTCAATGTAGTTGCTTACAACAATATCCAATTAACCATGTTCATCATTAAATGCATACTACTCTATAAAGATCCATACTTGAGTTCTCCCACCAAGTTTAATGAATTGGAACATCGTATCTTAGTTATTTTTAATTAATTTAATTAAATTATGCCTAGCTATCCTTAATTCATAACGATATTCTCATCATGATTGTAATCGTACCTAAGGTCCTATTATCATTGAATCACAACACCCTTAGATTTGCATAAGTGTGTGTGCTTGAGCTCACGATGTGACTGGGTAACATGGGTGCTATCTCCAAGTTGTGGGACTTGCTACTTGAGATAGACCTCTAGAGAAAGCTAGTTCTTACTCCTAAACTACCTGCCACAATCTACTCTAATGTAAGAAAAACTATCTTATCCTAATCTAACTTTCCAAGGGACTAGGGAGAGAGAGTGCATGAAAGTAAAGCCTACACTAACAATGGTGATACACCAGAAAAGGAGGGAATGAGAATAGCTTTCCAATGTGTGAAAAATGGAAGTGAAGTGCATACTTTGGAGAGGGTGATAACAGTTCTCCACAATCTAGAAACTGCATTCACAACAATATTTCATATACACACAATGATAATGAATCCCTGCAAGAGCATAAAATAGACACAATATATTTGCAATAAGATTGAAGAGGCAAGAAGAATGAAAACAACACAACAAGGGAAAATACATCCACAAATTTGCATCTATTGCTTCATGATATACACAGTTCAATCTATTACAAAGTAAAGGCCTGGATCACCATGCAAGGAGTCCACTACAAGGGCATGCAACACATTAGATTCACAAAAAAAAATGATAGAGTTTTTGCTACTCAAAACCATCCTCTCCCTTTACGATGAGCCCACCATTCTTATTTATAGAGTTCTGAGAGGAGAGAGAGAGAGAGAGAGAGAGAGAGAGAGAGAGAGAGAGAGAGAGAGAGAGAGAGAGAGAGAGAGAGAGAGAGAGAGAGAGAAGATGGAAATCCTGAAATTTTCCTTCCAACTACCTACAAGTGACATTGAATGAAGATAAATGATGGTATGTTTTTGGTAAAAATCCCCCATGTTGTCCCATAACTTGCAACAGTGAAAAATGTCTACCTATGCTTCATTAAATGCATCCCAACTACTAATTAAAACATTGTTATGAACTTGGCCACGCTTTTAGAAAAATCACAATCATATCTTCATACAAATTCCAGATTTCTTGATCTTTGTTCATTGGGATTGGAGCCATGATTTCAATGGTCCTAATTTTGCACATTTTCGTTGAGTATTGTAAAAGTTATGGTCTTTTGAGTGCAAGCAACTATTTTGAGTTTGCTAGAGATTTCTTGCATTTTATGGGATTCGGTATTTAATTTTTTTTGAGTTGGATATTTTTATTCTTTTGGAACATAGAGGATGTCGTGGCGCTTTACGAAAAGTCAAATTTTGTGAAAAACAGAGCTCCGATCAAAAGTTATATCCGTTTGAAGTTCGGGGGTGGGGCATTCTTGCAATGTGGGTATGGTAGGTTTTCGTGTCCCATGTGTCCCGGGATATTTGGGCCAAGATTATCCACCTTTTTTCGCAACTTAGGATCTCGTCCTCTATCAAGTCCCTTATCACTTTCCCCGCATGTGACTGGGCCATGAGGGTTGTTGATCGCCGACTTATCTCGTAATGCTTCGAGTGCGGCGATTTTGGGTTTGCGGGGAACTCACATCCCCACGGTATCACCTAGTAAAAAAAAATCTACTTTTTCTCGTAATACACTGGGCCTGCTCCTCAATTAGATACTTCACCTTTTGGGGCTCGACTGTCTCGAATAAAGTTTTCCGCCATACCCGCAATACAAAGGCTTGCGGCCATTTTGAATTTTTGGGTCCGACGCGTACTTTCATCCCAACTATCCCGTGGACCGCATGAGACAAAATCTTTTGCCTTAACTACATTGCACTTGGTCGCAACTATTTCGATTTTCACGCATTTTGGGTACTTTTTGTCCTAGTTGTCCCGCAAACCGCACACGACATTTTTATTAACTTTTGTGGTATTCCTCTACCTTTTAAGCTCTTTGGGCCCGAACTTGGTATGATGAACGCTGATACGATCCACATTGGTTCCATCCGTAGCCCTCAGACCCGATTTGCACTAAAATAGGCCCTTGACTTCATTCTTTCAAATTTTTGCAAATTTTTACTATCTCCTTGGATTTTTCTTTGGATAGGGAAGTTAGAGAAAAGCTAAGGGATCCCTCAAAACTTGATTTTGGGCCTTGAACCATTTCTGCTTGCTCAAGCCTCGAAGAAATTGTGCAAGTTATCAAAATTACCTTGGGGGTGAATTTTGGAGAACAGGTAGTAAGTTATGGAATTCACATGAATTAATTCATTCCATTATGTTTATTAAACAAAATAGTTGTAGATTCAATTCAACTTACTACAATCTATAGTTCATATTTTTACTAGTTAAACTAATGATGCATGATGTGAATAATAATACTTAACCATAATGCACCGAATCCATTCATATTTACAAGAAATTATACATATACCATCAATTTAATACTTAATTACTCAACATAATAATATATTAACCAACATAAGTTCCCAAACATTCAATTAAATAAATTTAGAAACTTTTCCCATAAATTTTGTTTCATAATAAAAATATAATAACAATAAATACAACTGATTTATTTTAGTCTCAATATAGTTATAGATGAGATTAGGCTATTTATTCTGTTTTATTAATCAAAACAAAACGATTTATATTTTGGTTTCTCACAATCTCAATATTCAATACATCGCAACATTTACTAAGAAAATTCAAAGAGATAGTCAATGCAAGTCATCCATATTTCCTTTTCTCATCTCGAATTTCCCTTTATTCCTACAACTAAAAATGGTATTGCAAAAAAATATACATGGTCAGGCTTCTACATGAACCGGCATGAAAGTTCATCTTTCCCAAATAACAGTTTATGTCTTTAAATATTTGAATAAATAAAATAACACAATATTAAAATCATGCCAACAACATAATAATGTAGAGAATCAAATCATCATTCTTATAATAATTTGATTTACATCTATAAAAACTATCCATATCATCTTCTTCAAAGGTACCTTGATAGTAGAATTCACAATTACATGCTACACAATAATATATAGTAAAATCTTTCATAACATTCATTATACTTTTAAATATTGAGATAGATTATAAGTCCATAAAGGAACTTATATTATACACAACTTAAAATGATATTTTCAGTATTCTTAAGATAATCTTATTTGCATCTACAAAGACTGTTTCATGCATGTTATTGTAATGCCTTAATGGCAATTCACCAAAAATTAAAATTCAGAACATCATACCACATAAACATTCATCATTCCAACACACGTTGTAGTGTTTTATAACACTCATCATTACCTTAAATTTTTACAAAATAATCCTTCATCAATAACATAGTAAGGTCGAAGAATAGGTCAATATATGATTACATGTCTTGAAATAATATCCTAATTCATTAAAAGATACGAACAACAATAAGACGGAAACATAATCCCATAAACTCAATATGATTCCAAAACACAACTTTTACCATTCTAATATGGTAGAGTCAACGTAAACCAAAACAGATAAAATATCTTTTAGTAATCATGGTAAAAGATAATTTACTAGGTTAAGGTAGTTATACTTACCTTAAACATTTCAAAGGTCAACTAGTAAGACCATGAGTTTCATCGATCACATCAAGGACCACAATTACCAATTGTGGTTTTAAGTCAAATATCACACTTACAAAGCAACACACAAAATGTAATCATCTCAATACACAAACTGTACAAAACCCGTAATGGTGGAGTCCAGAGAAGTCACAGTAATTATAACATCTTTAAATCATAATTATAATAGGTGTTCATCACAATTAAGGTAAGATTTACTTACCTTAAACAAATCAACTAATGTAAAAGTGCCTTCAAATTTTCCATAACCAATTTAAGGTCGCAACTATACGTAGTTACTGATCAACTAACAAAAAGGAGATGCACAAGGTATAGATCCAAGGAGTAAATCACCTCCTTTTATACTAACACGTATAATGTAGCCAAATTAAGAACAAACCAGATATACTGCAAATAATATGAACTCCAAAAGAAAATAGATCTCCTTCTTTGTTATCAAATAATGAATTACAATGTTTCCTAAATAGGAAAACAACTCCCAACTTGAGTTGCCAAGTAAACTCTAGCTAACTCTGACTAAATCTACTCTAGGTGGCGGAAATTACTATTTTTAGCAGTTTACTAGAACCTGCTATTCTTAGTAAGTTCGCATGCTTATTCGTACGGGCACAAAAATTGCCACGCATCTTCTACATCCCTAAATTAGAGAAATTGCCAACTTTCTAACTCATAATGCAATTAATAGACTAAAATTAACTAATGCTCAAAAATAGAAAAAAATGAACTATAACTTAAATCCTAATTTTTGGCCTCAAGATGGCAGATTTAGGGCCCGAAAACGTGTCAAAAACTTGCCCCAACTGGTAGGGCAGGTTGTTGCTGCGTTCGTCTCATCGAAACACGTGGTTTAAAAAAAAACGGACTCAAACAAACACCCGGAGCTCAAGTTATGACCTTGTCAAGTTCCTGCTAATTCTCGCAGCTCAAGTTATGACCTTGTCAAATCCTGCTAATTCTGGTGCATCAACAAAAACTATTTTATCAAAAATCATCTCCATACTAAACTAATGTCCTATATTCTCCCCCTGAATCCTTAACAACTAAGATAATATTAGCTTGATCGAAAACCATAACAATAGGGGTAAGGATTCCATTTAATTAAACAAGCAGAGTTCCGAAAGGGTTGGACCTAGAATCAGGATGAGGAGCACGACGATACAATAACATAAATATAAACTTAATCTTACACAAACCCTAAAGCTGACTCAACGGAGTCATTTATTATTAATAACAGAAAACCTGAATGGGTTCATGAAATACCCACTTCAGACTATATGCTGAGAGTCGATCCCAAACAGGTCATGTAGGATTTCAGAAATAGTTTTCGCAAAAAAAAAAATACAGGGAAAACATCCTTTCATTTTTTATAAGATCCCAGCGTATACCATTTTAGGGTATTTTTGAATCACTACATTTCCCAACAGTCGGTAAAAACTAGATTCGAACCAGAAGTTCTTACTATTAATAAATAGAGCAACCCAAAATTTAAAATGGGAAATCAAAATGACAACCACCAAAAAAACATAGAGAACAGAAACCCCAAAGGGGGATTGTATTAAAACAACCACGAATAGCAAGTTATCACTATTGCAACATTACAGTAAGCCCTGGAACGCATATTCACACACAGTTACAATTTCACAGAACAATCTTACCCAAATGCTTAGATCAAGCCATATACATATCGCAAAGATTATTTATGCAAATACTAAATGAAATAAGCTATTAGGAGGGAGATAGGATGAATCATTCCTATGAGTAGAGGACTGAAACCCTTTTTTTTTCTCCTTTCTCGAACTTCTTCCAGCTTGTGCCAAAAACAAGAAACCTGTGGATTCAAACCCTCATGCATCCTGATATTTCATCAACCTTAACCATATTTACACGCTCACAATGTTTAAAATATTTAAGCATTTATCTTTAACTGAAAATATAGAAACTGTCCAACTAAATCAATCTTGGTAAAAATCCCCATGCACAGATATCTGAAGTGGAGCTCAAACAAAGCTTAAACAATAAAATGGATTATTTTTCATGTGGTTCACTTCCTTAGGAAGCTTAACGTTTTGCCAGAAGCCTTAATGCTCCTTTAATTACATTCAATGTTGCAGTGCCATTTTAGTGGCCTTACCGCCACCCTCCAACTTCCCCTCCATAATGGGCGGGCTTTTTTCCGATACTACACCACTTTACATGGATAAGTGTGTGTGTGTGTATTACTAACTACTTGCATTGCATATACCTTTAACATAATCATTTTTTGTGATTAAATATGCTTGGTAAGTGAGATCAACAATGCATTAATCTATATATTTAATAATTCTTGGTGTGTCTTATAACCCTCAATTTAGCAATTCGACTTATGGAATTTGGTTTAATTCATGTTGCCACTAACTGAAAACAAATTATTAAATATTCGCTAAAGAGTATGGTTTAATTATTAAATTATTGCCAAGGTGAGGTCAAAAGATCTTATTCAAAACAAAGAAACATAATGCAACTTAATTTATCATTCAATAGTGTGTCTTAAGACCACTAATATACTTAACAATCTAATGCCCTACAACATGGTCTTAGAACATCTTCAAAATAGTTAAAAATAGTTTATATATAAAGTATATTCAATGGAAATCAAATTGCAATGATATGTAAGTGCCAAGGGTATAGACAAGATCATGCCATGTCAAGTACTTAATGTCGATCTAAGGATCAGGTTGTAAATAAATAATCAATACTTATTATACATTACCATGTTCAACTAGCATGGAAGGACCTAAGAAATAAAATACCAAACTAAATCCAACCATTTATCACCCCTACCATGATAGGAGACTCTAAAACATTTAATATGATCACAAGATTAACCTATTCATCTCTAAAAAAATTGCTCTGGCAAATGCATGGTCTAACAAAACAAGTTCATACAGACTGAATGGTGATATACACGATGTCAAATACACATCAATACATTATTTTCATGCCAATAATCAATCAGAAGGTAATCAAGATCAAATATATTAAAAAATATTCTCTTGCAATAAAAGGAATTGCCTTGAACTCATACAATATCATGTCCATGTCCATTAACCAACTCAATCTTACCTTGACAAACCATTGATTTACCTTCTCCAATCGAAGGCCATCCCATCACTATTGGTCAATGATCATCATGTCAAAAAAGTTAGTAGCTATAAATTTTATCATTATTTCTGCATAATAATTTAATACATTACAACCTTGTATAACTTCTATAGTATCTACAAGTCATTACTTTCAACAAGACATGCAAATTGCAATCATCAATGACATGTACAATATCATGCAAGCATCCAATTGACTCGATCACTTTCAACAAGATGAGTATCATATTATAGCAAAGTGTACAATGATATTTAATATAACAAGTTTATACAAGTTAAAGAAATCTCACCAAACATCAAGCACCAAAATAATTAGTTGACGACTTATCATTTTGTAAACATAAACTAAATTTTTCTCGGTGTGACATACTTCCCCCTTAATGAATCATCATCCTAATGATTTTCACTTATTAACACGATTCGAATAATCGGAGACCGAGTTATATCTAACAACAAAGGGAACCAATCAACATTTTTATCAAAAACCTACAATTTTCTAAGTCTACATTCAATTTTATTGGCTATAACAGATCTTTTCAATCACCAAAACTATCACACATTCGTAGAGACATGATGTAATGTTTGTCATTACAATTAGGCATGATATGAAATTTAACTTATTAACATATCACATAGTTTGTCAAAAACTAGCCATAAACTACAACAACAAACAAGGAAATATTGTTTCCATTTTTTCCCCAAGTCTTACAAAGCTATTTTGTTTAGTTACTCACTTGTTTTTACAGACCTTTCCCTATGTAATTGCCAATTTTCTTTTTGCAATACACATCGATTTTTGTTAAAACAATGATTAAAAACACCATGAGGTGACCTTTACCTCTTATAGTTATAGTCATTCAGCTTGTTATAACTAAGTAAACCTTAATCAGTAACATCCCGTGAAGGTTGCATTCATACAAGAATCAAATCATTCCTTATTGAATTTCAAAGGATCAAAAATCCTTACTATATTGAAATAAATGTAGTTTTAAAATCAATTTTCCAAATAACAATGATCTCTTACAATATCTTCAATATAACTTATTACCCAAGCCAAACATCTTTGGATAACTGCATTCAAATCCTAAAGGGATTTTATATTCATTAAGTCACCTTCCTCCTGTTAGGTGATCTTAATTGCCTTCCATTTCTTAATGGTACTTTATTTTATATAAAATGATTCCATATATGGATAGCATTCATGGTTTTATTCCAAATAGATGTTGATCTTAATGCTTAAGTATGTCAACATCATAAACCAATTTATCAAAAGGATCACCATCTAGAAAATCAAAACTACATTCATCATTCAATAATGCCTTTTCAATATCTAGTACTCCTAACCAATCCAAGGTATTACATATTAGATTTACGTACCTGAGTACAATTCTTTGATTCATCCTTGGTCGGGTACATTCAACAGGAAAACTAGATCATATATGGAGCAAAAAAATTGTATATTCATAAAATCATACCGTAGCTTCCTTAACTATTTATTTTCAAGTCCAAAAAAGTGATCCCAATGCTCTCTCAGCTGATTTATTTTTCCTCCCCATAAAAAATAGAACAACACAAATTTTTGCCTAAGAAGACACAAGTAATTGTAGAAAAAGAGATCCTCTGCTTCTATGGAGGAAATACTTTTTAGATCATCCCAACCCTTCCTAACAAGCACAAATTTCACCAGGAAGTCTCTACTAGTTTTTTCAACCCTACTATCCCCATCCTAAGTTGTAAGGTGATACACAGTGGTGTGAAACTCGACCGTGTCCACTATTTAAGGAGTAAAATATTTCAGATGCAAGGATCCCATACTTATCTCATGGTCCCCATCAATTTAAATGAGTTTTCTCAACCAGAAAACATTACTCCCTTGACTTATCAATCCTCTATTAAGCTTATACAATATTAATGCTAGTGTTACACTTTTGTAACTTGCTATCCATTCCACAAATGATCATCAATGATACACACTATTGTTAGGTTCAAAAACGTATACAAGCCATGCTTGCAACAAGGATTTTTCCTTAATTATTATATGCAGTAATTAATATATATTGGCTTATATTGATAATCATATCAAAATAGAGATGAAAAGTTACCTTTTGGATAAAGGTAGAATATTAACATCTTGGATGATTTAAGGTACATACTAGAAACTTTAATGATACAAAATACCTTAATCTTTACAACCTACACTATTTTATTACCATAAGAAAATTAATTGTTCATACCACTAAACTTATTTAACTACACAGTGAGTTACTATATCTTCACACAATTGATCTTGTTATCAAAAATATTAGTTCATAAAGTCATAGGATTGATTCCTAGATCTTATCAATAAAATATGTGCCATATAAGGCTAAAAACAATAGATCACGAAAAAATATTTTATTCTAATTTGGAAATCAAAATAAGCATATATATATGTTCGTATTCTTGGCCATAGTCTTCTCAAATAATAGGCATTATATAATTAATATCATATACTTCCTTTTATGTTGGCATACATAACATAGATTATATTTTTAGGAGTGTTTGTTTCTATTCTATCCCTTGATTCTCTCCTATGTGTTGTATTCCATTATTCTCTCACTCACCTTCATATCTTCCTCCTTTTGTTTAGGGGAATGTTGTTTACCAGTTCTCCTATATATTGTACGTATTTCTCCATAATAATTCAAGGTGTTGAGAGCTATTTACTCTCCATTCTTCTTCTGATCTATTTGCTTCCCAGATTTTTGTATCAAAGCACGCCAATACTCTAACCTGTGCATTTGAAGGAAAAGAATATTATGAGATAACATATCTCTATTCTTTCTCTTTTAATTCTGGATAGCTGCGTAGAATTATCCAAAGCCTGCATGGAGAGTCTTGAGGCATATAGTTTGACTTTTACTGCTTTCTACGTGAATGATTGATACTGGTGCGTGAAGATTTTCTAGCCTGTGTGGAAAGGAAGAATTCATTTGCGTGAGGAAGAACAAAACGTGACTCTAGCGTGAAGGTTTTCTTTGGCTGCATGGAAGAATTTTAAAGCATGTAGTTTGGTGTGTGATGTTTGCGTGGGAAACTGCACGTGAGTGGAAGAAAAGTAAGTAGAAATCTAAAACATGCCTGGAAATTCTGTATGTTTCTCCTGCGCTATAGACAAGAATTCTGCTGATGCGTGGTGATTGGATCTTTCAATCTGCATGGAGGAAAGAATAATTTCCCAACCTACTCCATGGAGATGTTGCTGAAAACCAACATATAAAAACTACATAGAGATTGAAATCCTATTGCATGGAAGAATATTTTTCTCTTTTGCTATGTGGAGGGAGAATCCACTTCTCCTCTAGTGGTAGCCTCATAATAGAAAAATATATACTGTCTTCGAACTCAATTTTGTGTTGAATACCCTGACCTGATGCGCTCAACACTTTCTTTACATGGAAAGAAAGAAGAGAACTACGTAAAGAGGTAGAGCGACACGGGGAGAGAAGCCTCTCCACCAAGACAAAGAAGGACAAGAAGCAGATCCTACAACACTAAGCTAAATGTCGAGTATAGACAACTCGATTGAGAGCGTGAATAACATGAGAGACATTGTCAAAAGCCAAAACATTGACTCGTTAGCCGAGAACACACCGTGAAGAAGCTCCTGAGAGCTCCAAGTTCTACTTTTCTTTGTTGAACAAGATTTGGAACACCATAATCTAGTCTTTGACAAGCTAGTTCGATAAGGACTTCTTGAATATTTCCTTTTCGACGTCAGCTGCCAAGCAAAGTGAATATGGGAAGAATTAGAAGCCGGGTATGATGTCGACTATGAAGATGAAGAAGAATGCCCCACTAAGCGTCATCGTCTCTCAGCACACAAGTATTGAGAGAATCTTCGAGCTCGTACTTCACATCAGTGAGTTAAAAAATTGTAATATCTCTTGAAATAAATAAATAATTTTTTTAATTATTTATTATTTTATATATATAAAAAGAGAGATGTCTGCTCCAAAGTTGCTCCTCTCCGATGCTCAGTTACTTAAAGGGCCTAATTTTATGGCCTAGAAAACCAAGATGCGGACAATCCTTCAGTTTGAAGGATTATGGGGCATCGTGACCGGATCGATGCCTGTTCCCACTGCTCCTGACAAATTAGTAAAGTATGAGATGGCTAGTGCAAAATCCTTGATGCTGATAATGCTCAGTATCAGTGATGATGTGCAAACACATGTTCGAATGTGGAGAAACCAAAGGATGCCTGGGACAAGCTAGCAACAATTTATGAAGCCAAAAATTAGACTAAGATCGTCCATCTTCAGTCAAAGCTTCACACCCTCTCTATGGTTTCAGATGATAAAGTTGAGGAGTTCTTATGTCACGTGGGTACGAGCCATGATCGTAGTTATTATCACTCGGTGAAACGATTGATGAAAAACTTCTCGTATTGATCACCTTGAGAGCACTACCTTCACAATTTTGAGTGCTCATTATGACACTGAATGTCTCTAAACAAATAGTGGCATTCAAAGAACTTGTTAATTTTCTGTAGGAAGAGGCCATAAATTCAGCTCGTGATAAAGCCTTGTTCTCAAAGCCATACTGTAGCTAGAAGAATCGGAAGGGTCCCCCAAAATCAAAATCAAGCGCAACCAAAACAACAGCAGAAAGATCAAAATTCAAAGAGGTGGTGTCACATTTGTAGAACCAACACTCATTACACTAATCACTAATGGTACAATAGCTTGAAACAAGGATCTTCAAGTCAAATAAGAACATTAGGGCGCGAAGATTTTCAAAAGTCCAAATGACATCCCCACCGGAGAAAGCAGAAGGGAAATCTCGCAGCCAAGAAGATGATGACTCACGATGAGGAGACATCAAAAGGAGCCCATTGTGGTAAGAACTCGTACTGCCTCTCTCAAACTTCTTAGTCCACGAAGAAATTCTGGTTGATAGACTCTGTGCAAGAAAGCATATGTTAGCCGATAAGAAGAAGTTGTTTGATTCACTACACAAACAACCAACTGGAGATCAAGTTCGGATAGCAGATGAAAAAGAGTATGTTGCAGAAGGAATAGGAAATGTCACCATTCCTCTGGGACCATGAAAATGTACACTTACAAAGGTACTATATGTTCCTGGCTTGACTAGCAACCTCTTGTTAGTTACTCAGTTGTTGAATCATCACCTTAAGGTAGAATTTCTTGTTCAAAATGGCATTAAATCATGCTTAATCTCCAGACAAGGTATGGTTCTTGCTAGAGAATTTGTAAAAGATAAGTTATTTGCTTTAGATATTGTTTCATCTTTTGTAGTAGCTTTATCTGCTTCTACAATAGAATCAACTAGCCCTATGGAATTTTAGATATGGACACTTGTCGGTTAGTTCATTGCACCAGATGAGTTCAAAAGCAATGGTCCATGGACTACCCAAATTGTCTAGTTCCTTGCCTATTTTCCCTGGTTGTCTTACAGGAAAACAACACAAAGATCCATTTCAGGCGAGCACCTTCCATGCCAAGAAGTGTCTAGAGGTAGTTCATACCGATCTGAACGGTCCATTTCCTACTTCATTTTCAAGATACAAGTACTTACAATTGTTCTTAGATGATCACTCTTACAAGATGTGGGTATATTTCTTGAAGAAGAAAGTTGAGTCTCTTCAACATTTCCAGAACCTCTATCATCGTGTTGTGAAAGAAACCAGCCAATCACTTCTTCTACTTCACTCAGATCGAGGGGGGGAATTTACATCAAAGAAGTTCTTGGCCTTCTTGAACCAACAAGGTGTTAAGAAAAACCTGATTGCTCCCTACACACCCCCAAAAAATGACATTGTTGAGCGTTGTAATAACACAGTGATGGAGATGGCTCACTGCATGCTAACAACAACAAAGATAGAGGAACCTATTGGGTCAAGTAGTACTGCATAACAATCAGTATATCTTCTCAACAAGGCACTAACAAATATTCTACAAAATTAAATGCCAGAAGAGGTATGGACTGGTAGAAAGCCATCAATTTCTCATTTACGAGTATTTGGTTACACAACACAAATGCATGTCCCAGCTCAGAAGAGAAAGAAGGTTGAGCCAAAAATTCTCCTATGCATTCTACTTGGCTATAGTAGTACGTGGAAGGCATATCGTCTCACGGATCCTGAGAAAGAAAATATACGAGAGTCATGATGTGGTTTGTGATGAGTCATCCTTTGACTCAATAGTATCAAAAGAAGATCCACTTCCAACCACCTCTCACCGATTAGTCTCCGAATCAAATGATGAGCCAAAGGAGACTACTCAGAGAAAAGAAATGCTGCAAGGAGAGCTATTTGTTGACCTTGGAGAACTGGAGAATGTGACTCCACATCAATCCACACGGCAACATCACAGTTCTTCTCAAAATTATTCAAGTTCTCGTCTGAAGTGGGTAGAAAGCACCATCAAGGATTCACATTTGCAAAAACTCCTAGATACATCATCGGGAGTCAAAATAAGGAGTCAAACAAGAAACAAGATAAACTTTGCACTCATGAGTTAACCGATTAATAGCTCCAAGCCGAAAATGCTCGTGAAGAACTCAAATCAACCTCAAGTGAAAGGAAGCCATGGCTATAGAATATGACTCACATATGAAAAATCGACATGGGAACTTGTCAATCTGCCTACAGAAAGAAAACCATAGGTTGAAAATGGGTTTTCAAGACAAAATATAAGGTATATGGATCCATCAACAAACATAAATCACGTCTTGTAGAAAAAGGATATGCTCAAAAAGAGGGCATCGACTATGAAGAAACCTTTGCACCCACTGTGAAGATCAAGACCATCAAATTTGTTTACACACTAGCAACACAAAAAGGATGGAGACTTCAACAGATGGACATAAAGAGTGCTTTCCTAAATGGTGATCTCAAACAAGAAGTGTACATGACCCAACCTGAAGGATTTTTTAATGAAAAGCATCCTAAGAAGGTATGTCGTCTCATCAAATCACTGTATGGACTGAAACAAGATCCAAGGGCATGGTATATTAAGATCGATAATCACCTTTTGTAGCATGGGTTCACTCATAGCCCCTCAGATTAAAATTTGTATATAAATAAGGTAGGTAAAAAAATTGTCATTCTTGTTGTATATGTAGATGATCTTGTGATCACTAGCATTTCGAAGATCAGATTAATATTTTCAAAATGATCTCAAAAGAACCTTCGACATGACAGGTTTGGGCTACTACATTACTGTCTTCGCTTGGAAATATGGCAAAAGGAGCATCACATTTTTGTCTCCCAGATAAAGTATGCCAAGACACTCCTAGAAAAGTACAAAATGTTTGATTGTAAACCTATATCCACTCCCATGGAAAAAGGCTTACAACTTTCAAGATCCCATGATTCACCTCAAGTGGATGCTACACTCCATAGGAAAATTATTGAGGGATCATCTACTTGACATATACCAAACTAGATATATGCTTTACCATCAGCTATCTTTCCAGTTCATTCAGAGCCAAAGTAATGTCACCGGAAAACAACAAAGCATGTATTGAGATATTTCCAAGGAACATTTGATTACGATGTCTGGAATATAAGAAGAATGATCAATTCTTCTTACAGGGATACATCGACTCATACCACGTCAAATCTGTTGAAGACAGGAAGTCAACTACATGATACATATTTCATCTCAGATATGGACCTATCTCATGCATAAGAAAGAAGCAAAATGTTGTTTCTATCTCATCCATAGAGGCAAAATATCGTGCCACACAAGGAGCTGTGTGTGAAGTGATATGGATATGTCGCATTTTGGATGATTTGGGAATTCCTGAAAAATAGTCACCTATTCTCTATTGTGACAATCAGAGTGTGTTGAAGCTTGTTTTGAATCCAGTCTTTCATGAACAAACAAAGCATATTGAAATTCACTGTCATTTCATTCGAGAGAACGCCTTGAACCATCAAATTCAGCTCCAAAGATCGTCCTGTCCTACTAAAGCATAAGTTGCCGACATTCTCACTAAATCTCTTGGAAAAGTGAAATTTGAAATTTTCAGGGGTCACATTTGCAAGAATAATGTAATAAAGGGGGAATTTTGGCATACGTAACATATATTATATTTTAGGAGTGTTTGTTATGTTTTTATCCCTTTATTTTCTCTTCCTTGGTGTATTCCATTATTCCATCACTCACCTTCATATCTTCCTCCTTCTATTTAGGGAATAGTGTTTACTAGTCCTCCTATATATTGTACATATTTCTCCATAATAATTCAAGTATTGAGAGATATTTACTCTCCATTCTTCTTTTGATCTATTTGCTTCCCACATTTTATTGGGTATTCAATGCACCTATCCAAAACTCGAAAGATTTACATCCTAGCTTCAAACAACCCCGACGATATCCCTTTTTCATCTGGTTTTATCTAAATACTTCCATGGTTTTTACCTTTCGATATCTTCATCATAAATTCATGTTCAATGATTACTTAAATCATCCAAATTGTTCCTCTCTTTTCCTTTTAGGCTTGTTGTTTCACATGCTTCCAGTGTACTGTTATCTTCCATACCAGCAAAAAAACATTGATTTATGTCAAAATAATCAAATTTAATCACTATGTCTTAAGTCCTTTAAGAACTCATTAAATCCAAATTATGTAATGAGGATCAGTCAACATCAATGTTAGTGTTACATTGATAGTCATAAATTCAAAAAAATCATCACATGCAAAGGACAAATCAGATTTTTATTTTTGTTAAGCTAATCACTAGATACCAAGAACTCAGTTGTACTAGTATCAAATTAAAACAACTGGAATAAGGTTACTTAACAATTGATTTATATAATTAGGAGAGTTTGTTTGAAATTATTCCATTATTCTCTCCTAATTTGTAATCTCTCTGTTCATTGTGGAGAGTATTGTTACTTCTCCTCTGCTATAAATAATGTACGTGCTTTCTGAATAATATACACATTGAGAGAGATATCCTATCTCTATTTCTTCTCCTCAATTACCTCCTCACAATCTGGTATAAGAGAATTCTTCTCTTTGGGATTATGTGAAGGATGAAATCAATTTGAGAAGATCACAATATCTACCTATGTAAGAGAAGACAACTAGAAGAAGTGGCGATTGGAAGCTGCGTGGTGGAGGAACAACCTGCGTCGAGGAGAAAATTTTGTGGAAGTGGTTGCATGGGAGCTTTTTAGAGGCATCTGTCTATATTTTATTTTCCAGCCTAGACGTGGTTAGCTATTTGTATGCTGGAATAGACTACTGCTTCAAAAAAATTCACAAAGGCATCTAAAACTAAAAAAACATGTTGAAAGCATAGAATAACCTTGCCTACGTGGAAAAATGATTTGTTGTTTTATATTTTTGGACCGATCTGTAACACGTGGAGGATTGGTTGGTGCCAAGCTCTAAACTTTTGTTCTTTTATCCATTCAAATCTGCATGAATGTTTAACAGCTCCTAACAAATTCTACCTACATGGAATTTGCTACAAATTTTTCTTTTGTTTGTTTTCTGAGTGAAGACTCTAGTTCCTTCTTGGAAAATTAAGTATGTTATTTGCTGCTATGTGGATAAAGAGAGACAGGCTATGTGGAGGAGGAGCGACCAGTTCGAGAGTGTTTCTCTGTTGGTTTCAGTGAATTTTTCTCCTACTGCATGGATCACTCTGGTAACTTGCGTGGAGATTAATGGGTTGAATTCAAGTTTCTCTTGCAAAGAAGACATGATAATTCCAATGAATACAACATATAACTCTAGTAAGTTAGGCGCCAACACTGAACATTAGCCTCTTGCAAAAATTTAGACGTGTTGAGTTATGTTTTTTTGTTTTGTTTGACTGTATGGTTCAACAACAAAAAATCATTCTACTGCGTGGTGGAGGAAGTGCTGATCCTAGTAATTCCAAAAGGAGACCTACAACAAAGCAAAATATATATTGCTAAGAAGGATGAGGAATTCACTCCAACCAATGCTGAATGTCGAATGTGCATGAGCATATCAAGACTATCGAGAGCCAATCCGAAGACTCAAAAGCCCAAAAACACTATCAAGACGCTCAAGAGAGCTCTAGGTTCTACTTTTCCTTACTCAACGAGCTTCGAAACACTAGCAATCTAGTCTTTGACGAGCTAGTTCGAAGAGGAATTCTTGAATATTTCATATTCAACGTTAGTTACTAGGAAAAACAAGTACGAGTAGAGCTCAAAGCTGGCTATGACACCGATTGTGAAGATGACGATGAAGAAGAAGAAGAACACCCCACAAATCATTCCTGTCTCTTAGCACATGAGTATCGAGAGCATCTAATAACTGGTACTACTCATCAATGAGTAACTTTGTAATATCTATTGGAATAAATAAATAAATAAATTATTACAATGTCTGCACAAAAAATTCTTCTCTTAGATGCTTAGTTACTTAAAGGGCCAAATTTTGTGGCATGGAAAACAAAGATGCGAACAATCCTTCAATTTGAAGGATTATGGGGCATCATAACCGGATCTGTGCCAGTCCCCATAGCCATTGATGAATTAATGAAGTATGAGATGGCTAGTGCCAAAGCCTTGATGCTGATAATGCTCAGTATTAGTGACGATGTGTAACCACATGTTTAGAATGCGAAGGAACCAAAGGATGCCTAGGACAAGTTGGTAACTATTTATGAAGCCAAAAATTAGACTAAGATCCTCCATCTTCAATCAAAGCTACACACCCTCTCTATAGGGTCAAATGAGAAAGTTGAGGAGTTCTTACATCGTGTGGCTGAGCTGCGATCAGAGTTATTAGTGCTCAGTGAAATGGTGGATGAAAAAAATCTTGTTCTCGATCACCTTAAGAGAACTCCTTCTCAATTTTGACTGTCGTTATGAAACTGAATGTATCCAAACAAACAAGGAATTCGAAGAACGCGTGAACTTGCTGTAGCAATAAGTGGCCATAAATTCAGCCCAAGAGGAGACTGAGGATAAATCCCTGTTCTCAAAGCCATACCATGGCTAGAATTAGCATAAACCCCCGAGAAGCCCACTCAAGTGCAAAAATGCAACAATAGAAAAATCAAAAGTCAAAGAGGTGGTGTCACATTTACGTAACCAACACTCATGACAAGGGACTTTGAGTCAAAAAAGCATATCGGGGGAACAAAGATTTTCAAAAATCCAAATGACGTCCTCACCGAAGAAAGAAGAAGGGACATCTCGCACCCAACAAGATGATGAATCTAATGAGGAGACATCAGAAGGAGCCCATTGTGGTAATAACCTTATACTATTTCTCTAAAAATTCTCACCCCATGAAGAAGTATGGTTGATAGAGTCAGTGCAAGTAAGCATATGTCGTGTGACAAGAAACCATTTGATTCACCAATGAACAACCCATTGGATACCAGGTTTGAATAGCATATGACAAAGAGTACATTGTAGAAGGAATAGGAAAAGTCACCATTCCTCTGGGACCACGAAAATGTACACTTACAAAGGTACTATATGTTCTTGGCTTGACTAGTAACCTCTTGTCAGTGACTCAGCTCTTGAATCATCACCTAAAGGTAGAATTTCTTGTCCAAAATGGCATTAAATCATGCTTAATCTCTAGACAAGGTACAATTATTGCTAGAGCATTTATCAAATATAAGATATTTTCTTTAGATACTATTTCATCTTCTCGTAATAGCTTTATCTTCCTCAACAGAAGAATCTACAACCCTCTAAAATTTTAGATATGGTCACTTGTCGGTTAGTTCATTGCATCAGATGAGTTCAAAAGTAATGGTCTATGGACTACCAAACTTTTCTAGTTCCTTTTCTATTTTTCCTAGTCTTGTCTTGCAAGAAAACAACACAGGAGCTGTTTTAGGTGAGCACCTTCTATGCCATGAAGCATCTCGAACGTAGTTCATACCGATATGAACAACCCGCTACTTGATTCATTTTCGTGATACAAGTACTTCCAACTATTCGTGGATGACCACTCGCACAATATGTGGGTGTTTTTCTTGAAGAAGAAAAGTAAGGATCTTTAATATTTCTATAATTTCTATCATCATGTTGTGAAAGATACAATACAACCACTTCTTATACTTCACTCAGATCAAGGGGGGAATTCACATCAAAGAATTTTTTAGCCTTCCTGAACCAAAAAAGTGTTAAGCATAACCCGACTACTCCCTACACATGCTAGGAAAATGACATTATTGAGTGTCACAATCACACAATGATGGAGATGGATTGCTACATGCTAAAAATAGCAAAGCTAGAGGAATGGTATTGGGTCAAGCAAGATAGACAAATTTATATCTTCTTAATAGGGAACCAATAAAGATGCTACACAATAAAACTCCGAGAAGAGGTATGGAGTGGTAGAAAGCCATCAATTTCTAATTTACGAGTATTTTGTTGCATAACATACATGCATGTCCCACTCATAAGAGAAAGAAGGTTGAGCCAAAGACACTCCTGCATCCTCCTTGCTATAACACTACCTCAAAGGCATATTTCTCATGGATCCCGAGACTAAGAAAATCTATGAGATTCGAGACATGGTTTGTGATGAGTCATCCTTTAACTCAATGATGATAATTTAAGAACCATTACCAATCACCTCTCACCGAGTAGTCTTTGAATTTGATGATCAACTAGAGCAGAATACTCGTGAGAAAAAGATTTTCTTCCAGAGAGCTATTTTTTTACCTTGGAGAACTGGAGAATGTGACTCCACATCAATCCACATGGAAACAACACAGCTCTTCTCAAAAGTAGCCAAGTTCTTTTCCGAAGTGGGTAAAAAGAACCATCAAGGACTCACATTTGAAACAACTCCCATATACATCATCCAGTCATCAAAACAAGTAGTCAAACAAGAAATGAGGTAAAATTTACACTCATGAGTTCACTGATTAATAGCTTTGAGCTTGATAATATTCGTACAACACTCACCAACCTCAATGGAAGAAATCCATGGATATAGAAATGGACTCACTCAAGAAAAATTAGACATGGGATCTTGTTGATCTCGCTTATAGGAAAGAAACCCATAGGTTGCAAATGGGTTTTCAAAACAAAATATAAAGCAGATGGATCCATCAAAAAACATAAAGAAAGACTTGTAGAAAAATGATATTCTTAGAAATAGGGCATTGACTATGAAGAAACCTTTGCACTCATTGCAAAGATTAAGACCATCATAGTAGTTTGTGCACTTGCAGCACAAAAAGGATGGAGACTTCAATAGATGGATGTCAAGAGTGCTTTTCTAAATGGTGATCTGAAAGAAGAAGTGTAAATGACCCAACCTAAAGGATTTTTTGATGAAGAGAATCCTAAGAAGGTATGTCATCTCATAAAATCATTGTATGGAATTAAACAAGCTCCAAATTCATGGTATATCAATATCGATGATCACCTTTTGTACCATAGGTTCACTCGTATCCCCTTAGATTAAAATTTGTATATAAAGAAGGTAGGAAAATAATTTTTCATTCTTGTATATGTATATGATCTTGTGATCACTGGAAGTTCAAAAGATTAGGTTGATATTGTGAAGAGTGATCTGAAAAGAACCTTCGACCCGACATATTTAGGGATACAAAATTACTATCTTGGATTGAGATATGGCAAAAGGACCATCCCATTTTTGTCTCCCAGATAAAGTATTCCAAGACACTCCCGAAAAGTACAATATGTCTAACTATAAACCTATACCCACTCCCATGGAAAAAGTCTTGGAGCTTTCACGATTCTAGGATTCACCTCAAGTAGATGCTACTCTCTACAGAAATTCATTGAGGACTCATCTTCTTGACATATACTAGACCAAACTTATGCTATGCTCTCTCACTATCTTTCTAGGTTCATGCAAGAGCCAAAGAAATGTCACTGGACTATAGGAAAGCATGTTTTGAGGTATGTCTAAGGTACAATTGTTTATGATCTGGAATATAAGAAGAATGATCAATTATTCTTATAGGGATGTGTCATCTCGGACCACGTTGGATTTGTTGATGACAAGAAGTCAACCACAAGATACATATCTCATCTTGGATCTAGACCTGTCTCATGGATAAGCAAGAAGAAGAATATTATTTCTATCTCATCCACAAAGGAAGAATATTGCAGACCGCATGAAGAGTTGTGTTTGAATTGATATGGCTACGCTCACATTTTTGATGAATTTGGAATTCCTAAAAACAATCACCAATTCTTAATTGTGATAATTAAAGTGTGTTGAAGCTCATGCAAAATCCTATCTTTCATAAACGAACAAATCATATTGAGATTGATTGTCATTTCATTTGAGAGCACATCTTGAACCATAACATTCATCTCTAGTATTGTCCTACAGAAGCACAAGTAGTTGATATTCTCACCAAATCCCTTGGAAAAGTGAAATTTGAACTTTTTAGGGGTTACATTTGCAATAATAATGTAATAAGGGGGGAATGTTGGCATAAGGTTACGTAGCAATTATTTTATATAATTAGGAGAGTTTGTTTTAACTTATTCCATTATTCTCTCCGATTTGTAATCTCTCCATTCATCATGAAGAGTATTGTTACTTCACCTCTGCTATAAATAATGTACTTTCTTTCTCGAATAATATACACATTGAGATAGATATCCTATCTCTATTTCTTCTCCTCAATTACCTCCTCACACTACTTAACTTACATGATGTCACGTTAGGAAATATTTTTCCTTCATCTTAGCTTATTAGTCACCATAGCGTTGTTCTGTTACTTATTGTAAATTGCAACAAGTATTTCTTTTTATTCTCAAGCTGGTAGTCCATATTTTTTCTATAACGTTTCCACCATATTTTCCCTAAAGTTCTAGGTGAAGAAGAGATAACATTCTTACATAATATTTAACTTTTTGAGTAAAAATTTATCATAGATCTCATTTTATCCCGATTGTCCTTTCAAATCACTCTTGCAACAACAAATAGTCCTCTCCTATCTACTTCATCTCCTCTTTGGTATTTTTAATTTCATGTTGGATTCAAGTTACAAGATTTTACATCATGAAAATTCAACAATTGAGCAACCCTCTGCTAATTGTTATCAATCGGGTCCTGCCGATTACCTTGGCTACTCATGCTCGACTTTACTGCATTACTTGAACATCCTTCTAGTTTAGTGGGTCATGAAGGAATGTTAGAGTGTTATCTAAATTGTTTACCACCAAACCCAAACACGGTTTAGTTTGGTTCATTCTCCATAGTTCATCTTTCATTTATTCATTATTTTTTCAGCTTAATAAAATAAGATATTTAGCTACAAGATGGAATTAATAGGTCCAAGAGTTGCAACCTTCAAATATAATACTAAAATGTAACACATATTTAGTATGCTTCTCATCTATGGATTTTATTTTTAATTTCCTTTACATTCACTTCATGCTTCACTGATTTAAATACCCAACATTTAAATCCAACATTAATTTATAATCATATCCCATGTTTCTATTTTTATAAACTCCCATAATTTATGACCAATATCAATATAAATCAATCCATCCTATAACATTCATAAACCATGTGTAGCTGCATGATTCGGTTAGTAAATGATCCCTTATAGACTACTCTTTATGAGTGTGTATACAAAGTATAATAACACATTCCTTTTACAAGCATTCATAATCAAGTGTTACATTATTAATTTCTACCTAGTTATCCAACATTGAATCCCATATGACATCCTAAAACTTAGATCTTGGTGAAATCTAGAATGTATAATCGTAGCTTATACTACTTAGATAAAAGGTTTAGAGACATTTTTGCCATGATTGGTTCTGTGATGACATATTCATCATTTGGAAATTATCTTTCACCATATCACTTTAATTATTGTTATCTAGATTAATATCAGATAGATGAGGTATGATTAGTTTCAAGTTGTGTATAAGATACAATACCCGATCAAGCTACATGAAGAAGTACCACTACATCAGCTCAAGATGTCTAAAGGAGATTAAATGTCTTTGTAGTGACTCATGACATTACGAATCCACTTACTTTCCCATAGACATCATAAGTTGGCTTCAATTACTTCACCATACAAACAAACAAGCCTTGTAACATGAACGAAGCTCAAATATTAAAGGTATTACAACCATGTTAGAATATGTGGAACTTGATGAGGAAACTTAGTATAGCTGCTATATAGTAGTATCCAATTAATGACCTTCATAATTAAATGGATAAAACTCTATAGCAGACATAGTGCGTTGTCACCAATATTCATTAATTAGAACATCATATCTTATTTATTTTAAATTAATTTAATTATATTACGATTAGTTATCCCCATGTCATTACGATATTCTTATCATGATCAGTAATCATACATAAGGTCCTAAGTTATGGAATTCATGTGAATTAACTACATAATTAAGTTATTCCATTAAGTTTACTAAACATACTAGTTTTAGATTTAATTCAACTTACTGCATTAAATCCGTAGTTCATATTTTGGCTAGTTACACTAGTAATGTATGATGTCAAGGATAGTACTTAATATATATAATATCAAAATGATTAAGCAGCAGTCCATAATGCACTTAATCCATTCATATTTAAAAGCAATTATTCATATACCATCCATTTAATATTTAATATTTAATTACTCAACATAATAATATATTAACCAACATAAGTTCCCAAACATTCAATTAAATAAATTGAGTAACCTTTCCCATAAATTCTGATTCATAATAAGACATATATTAATAATAAATACAACTCGTTTAAGTTAATGCCTTCTATTAATCAAAATAGAACCTTGATATTTTGAGTTCTTACAATCTCAATATTCAATACATTTAAACATTTAATAAAACAATTCAAAAGAGACAATCAATGCAGGTCATTCATCTTTACTTTTCTCATCTCGAAGTTCCCTTTATTCTCACTCTTAAAAATAGTATTGCAAAAAAAATGTACATGGCTAGTTCTACATGAACTGGCATGAAAGGTCCTCTTTCCCACTTAACATTTTATGCCTTCTAAGATTTCAATAAATGAAATACTACAATATTAAAATCATGCAAAAACATAATAATGAAAGAATCAAATTATCACTCTTAGAATAATTTAATTTTCATCTATAAAGAACTATCCATCTAATCTTCTTTAGTGTACCTCAATGGTAGAATTCACAATAATAGACTACACAACATTATATAATAAAATATTTCATAACATTCATTATACTTTTAAATACTGAGATAGATTATAAGTTTATAATGGAAATTATATTAAACACAACCTAAAATCATATTATCATATTATTAAGATAATCTTATTTGCATCTTCAAAGATCAAGTTTACTTCATGTTATTGTAATGCCTTAATGACAATTCACCAAAAATCAAAATTCATAACAACAAACCACAAAAATTCATCATCCCAACACACGTTATATTGTTGTTATAACAATCATCGTTAACTTAACTTTTAAAAAAATAATCCTTCATCAATAATATAGTAAGGTAAAAGAATAGGTCAAGATATCATTCCATGTCTTGAAATAATATCCCAATTCATTAAAAATATATGATCAAGCATAAGACGGAAACATTATCCGATAAATGAAATATGATTCCAAAACATAAATTTCACCATTCTAACATCAGTAGAGTTAACATAAACCAAAATAGATATAATATCCTTTAATAATCATGGTTAATGATATTTCACAAGGTTAAAGTTATTATCATTACCTTAAACATTTCAAAGGTCACCAATAAGACCATGAGTTTCCTTAATCACATCAAGGACCACAATTACCAATCATGGTTCTAAGTCAAATATCACAATTATAGAGCAACGCATAAATGAAATCATCTCATACAAAAACTATACAAAACTCCTAATAGTGGAGTACATAGTAGTCACATTAATTATAACATCTTTAAACATTAAATATAATAGGTGTTTGTCACAATTAAAGTAAGCTTCATTTACCTTAAACAAATAAACTAACGTAAAAGTGCCTTCAAATTTCCCATAACCAATTCAAGGTCACAACTATATGTAGTCACAAACAAATACCAAGAAGGAGATGCACAAGGTACAAATCCAAATAGTAAATCACCTCATGTAATGCCTCTGCCATTTTGATATATGTACTTGCTTCTGTAACTGAATTTTGCAAACATTGATATGTGATTACTATTCTGAGATGGTATACTCTTTTGAACTGATTGATCATGTTTTTTGTAGATGATATGATTTACCTTCTGAATCTGATGTAAATCATACTTTGGAAAAATTATACTAACATGGAATGATTATAATGTACTCACTAAATGTAGTTTTGCAATACATTATGTGAACCCAGCTGATATGAAGTAAATGCAGTCTTAATAAATCATGTTGGTAAGTTACCTCCGTTACAAAGTGAAATTTGTTCCTAAGACTATTGTGGTCTATTTAAGGAATGGCCATACCTTAGATCAATTTCAATGATCCAAGGCATGAATTTGATTGATATGTTGTTACCATCATTTTTTAGTCTAATTGACTTTGCTTTATTGCTAAATATCACCTTGTCCAGTGCTCAAACGAGGTGATGCCACCGAAGCACTGGTAGCAGCATCTAGTGAATGCACTCTTTCTATGAGATATAATTACTTTGATATGATATTTTTCTATGAGTAATTTTCATGTTGAATATTTTTAAGGATCTAACTAAACCTACACTAAGGTGATAGTTATTCTTTTTGGAACCTAACTATTCTAGAGGCATTTTTATGATCCTTAGCCTAAGATAAGTTGAATTTATTTTTGGTAAAGGGTCCTAATCCCTAAACTACCTAAAGTAATTCATTTATATCCTTATCTAAGATGGGTTAGAACTATTTGAAAAGGATCCTAAATCTATGTGGGACTTAGACCTACCTTAGACTTAACCATGGTGAATAAAACCCTAAGGTTTACGTTAAGGTCACCTGGGCACCAACCCATGTTGTACCAGAAATTAAATTGCATTCAATAAGGCATTTGTGCCACTTTTGGAGGAAGCCAAGATGGACTTGGTGGGCACCAAACTCCAGTTGGCTAGTTAGAATATTGTGCATGGTTTTTAACTTTTAGTTGTGGCTAAAGTTATCAGGTGGTTGGTAGATTTGTTGGGGACTATCAAACCATCCTGACATTAATTTATTTTGATCAACGAAAAAAATTTCCTTGGGAAGCATGAATATGGAAAGGTGGAAAGGAAATAGGGTCGGTTTTACTTTGCATTTGGATTTTTCAAGCTCAATGGCTCTGCATGTTGATTTTATGTTCTTCAAACTATTAGTTTGATTTTGTTGCATATTCAATCTTGCCATTGCATGGTGGAAATAGAGGAAGAAATTTAATACAAAAGTTATAAAAATAAAGGAAGATGGGATAATTGGTTCTCTGGGAAATTTTTTGAATTTTTTTGAAGATCTTGTTATGGAAACTTCACATAAAGTGTTCGAATCTTAGAGGAAGAGTTCGAGATTGCTACTAGGCATGATATGCTCTAATCCATTATGATATTATACTATATTTATCAATCTCGTGAAAAGAACTCTTCTCATCTTCTGAAATTGCTTTTTGAGTTGGGTTTTGTGGTTGAAATATTGTTGTTTTTATCTTATTGGTTATTCATCTTTTATACTCTTAATATCTAGTTCTGTGTTGATCAAAAGCACTTTGCTTCATATTTGTAATTGTTATACTTTAACATCACGTAATAGTTGTTTGAGAAAACTCTTCTAAAGTATGGATCTACAAATGTTTTTGTAAATGATATTGTGTTTACCCTTTTTGTTCATTTTTACATACGAATGGTTGGATATATCTCTTTCGGTGTTCGGTTAGAAGATACTAAATATAGGATTGATACCCATATGAAAAGATGACCTCGGCGTATTTTATTGTTTGTTAAGTTAAATGTTATTCAAAAGATTGTTTGAGGGTTCTTGAAAAGAATGATCAGTAGGTTCCTATATCAATCTAAATGACCATTCATTCTTTGAATCTTAGTTCAAAGCTTAAAGGAATCAAATTTTTTTTATAAACCCATCCTGGGTGTGCATTATTTTTAATTGTTTTGAATCCTTCCTTATGAAGGAGAAATTTGTTTCACAAATGTGAAACCAAGTCTTCTTTCACGATTTAGGTTTTTAACTACCTTTTCTTTTTAGCATTTTTTGGGTTCATTCATTTCGCCATTTGGAAATTTCCCATAATTAGGTCACTGAACAACCTCTAAAGGTTGAAATCCATGATATAGTTAAATCCTTTTGATATCGGACTTTGAATCTTTTTCATTCTAGTTTTAGCTTCTCAAGTTGCTTAATGATGATGAATGCGTTTGCTGAGTTGTTTGATATACATTGAAATTATTTAGGGGAATCCTTATCTTCATGTGGTTTTAAACTCAAAAATCCTTTGACTCAAACCCTAGATCTTGTTGGGTAGAATTTGTGTTCAATCTGTCAAAATGAATGTCATTTTCTCATCTTCTCGTAGGAGTTGACCATTTTAGATTGAACTTTGTTTCATTCTTTGCATTAATTTATTTGTACTCATCCTAGATGGTATATGATGGATGAATTGGTCATTATTTTAATGAAGAATAGTTTAGGTGAAGATCTCTGTTATGATATTTGGGTTTTAATTTTCCTTTTTTTCCTTGGATAATTTCATTCAATTGTCATTCAGATTGGTAGTCTCTTAATCCTTTTCATTTGATTACTATTGTATTGTATTCAGATTATATTGACCTCCTTGTTTTGATAAAAGGTTATTAAGAAGTCTTTGAGATGAGAACTTAATTATTGGATAAGAAAAGGAAAATACCTTGATTGTTTTATCTAGTTTAACCGATTGATACATAGATAGTTGGATAGATATTAGTCTTCTTGTAGATCTTCATTGCAGTTATAATTGTTACCTTAGGGATAGCATATAACTTTGACTGCTAAGGAAATGAATTATTTTTCCATTTGATTATCCTTCAATATGATTATCATTATGTGTGAAGTAATTTTTAGAAAAGGAAGTATGGATTGATGGCACTGAGTATTGTATTTCAATTATATAATCTATAAGATTAACACTTGATATTTGGTTTTGACTTCTAGGTCCAACAACCTTAATTTGAATGTCTGTTAAACTTATTTTAGTTAGAGAAAAGGTCCATAAATGGTACATGTGACTTCTTTTCTTAATTTGACATTGTGGCATTTTTAACATGCTCAAAGAAGTTGTTAGTGCCTTAGAACTTAGAACAATTTCATTAAATAGAAGGGATCCTTCCATGAAATTGATAGAGAGAAGCATATTGTTCTAATGTTTTAGTTCTTATCATGCTTAATTCTAGGAATTGAAACATGCCAACAATTTTGTAGATGGATTTCATGAAAAGTGAAAGGAGAAATACTTATAGAAAGTCATAGCATTGTTTTATTGATGAAGTTTATTTGATTCAGATACTTGAAAGTATTTAAAGGTTTTGAAATAATTTTTTTGAAGAACCATGAGGCCTAATCCCATTGTACTTTGTAATCATTGAAAAAGATATCATTTATTACCTAAATTATTCATGAAATATTTATTATGTATGGAATAAAGTGAATTTTTCTTTTGTTATAATGAATTATTGTATGATTGGAATTTGATAATTAGTTTATCTATTTAGTATGAATATTGTATATTCGATTGTTATTCCTAAGTCATAAACATTCATGAATTATTAGTTATCTAAGGAATTGAGTGTTTCTTGGATAAGGAACTATATGTATAAGTCAATTAATCTATGGGATAATGGTAAAATATTATGAGTTATAATCATGAAATGTCAAAACTTATTCAGAAGTGGAAAAAGTGTAATAATAAGTTATAAAGAATGATGTTGCATTCTTATAAGGGTTATTCCATAATGTGTCAATATGAACTTATAAATAAGATATTAGGCCCTTAATGGAAGAAAAGGGAAACATACTTATTAAGTTGGAAAGGACTTGGTAATTGAATCCTAAACCTATGTTGACATTATTATCTATAAAGTTGACAAGTAAGTGAACATAATAAAATGTGATTAAAATCATATGTAAATGGAGTGTTATAAAGGTTATGTTAGGATGAGATGAATTGACAAGTAAGTCACTCAATCTAACATATCAGCTATAAAAATATTTTTTATACTTGATGGATATAATAAAAAATAAATACTCTTAATTAAGATGTAACTAAAGAAAATTTATGTGCTTATGCTGAAGTGTTGACTTACATTGTTAGTATATGATACTTGATAAAAGTATGATATATACCTAAACAATTAGCTATGTATAAATGCACCATCTCTAATAATGTGAAATATAGAGACATTGAATTAGTGCTTCCCTATAATGATATAAATAAATTAGTGGCATTGTACTTAACAGTACTAAAGATAAACATTTTCTTAACTCATTAAGATTAAGGAACAATTAAATATTTAATTTTATACTCAAAGAAAAGAATGTTTTGATCCCTACTTAAAGGATATTATTGCAATGAGATTTAATAAGATAATAAATAAAATTTTGGAAAATTAAATATCCTTGGATTAACTTAAGATAGGACCTTAGTTACGACTCATTCGAGGTGAAAGTGTAATGAGACCTAGGATAACTTTTTGTAATTTAACTAATACTTGAATCATTACAGAGACACTTACCTTCCCATAAGAATCATAGGATGACATGGAGGTACATATTCTTGCAAGTTAATCCATATTTTTGCCTTGTACAAGACTTGTAGATGTTTACGTAAAAAACCATTTATTACGTGATCCATATCACCGAATAAGTGATTAAGGTGAGATGAATTTTTTGAATGGAGAGTGTGCTACCATGGAACCGAGCATGGCATACATGAATACGGAAATTTGTGCAAAGTAGTGTAACCTACTGATTACAATATTGTGGTTTCACCAAGATCTAAGTTTTGAGATGCCTAGGGATTTCCTTGGGCTGAACCTGTAGACACTTAGATATCTTAACTTAATTATCATATCCTAGAAAAGGAAGACCAAATAAAAATTTGACATATTTCTCAGAAAGAGCATTGAGGGGGATTGAGTAGGATCTGTTTACTCTCATGCAACTGCACATGGTTTATGAAAGTTATTGGAAATGGATTGCATTAAGTTTTATGTTGGATTTAAATATATGGGTATTTATATCAGAAGCATAAAGTAAGAAAAAATATCCCTTGTTAATGAAGTCTTAAAATAAGAATGTCACATATTGGTATCAGAGCTCAAGGTTGCATCTCTTGGGCATATTTGAGTCCATCACTGATAAAAATTAATTTATTGTTAACGAAAATGGTTAGAACAAGGGGAGAAGCTGTGAATGACCAGCCTCTAGGTGGTGAAGCAACTACAACTCAAAATTTGGATGAGATCCTTGCTACTCTGTTGGACACAAGGGATCAACTTGTTGTACTTGAACAACAAGTGGCTGGAAATAATGCTAAGTTTGAAAGTGAACCATCTCAGGAATAACCACATAATGAAAAAAACATACACGTTGGAGATTCCAATGCTTTGGTAATAACTATAATGTTGCTAATAATAATGCAAATGTACCCAATCATCCTCTGAAAGAAAGATCACACTTAGCAATTGAGTTTTCAAAAGACATTAAAAGAATAAGTCCACCTAAGTTTGACAGAACCACACTAGGAAATGGGTCTAATAATTGGCTCAACAAGATGGAGAAGTACTTTAGAATAAGGAAATTATCTTAAGAAACTAAAGTGCTATAGGGAACTTACCATCTTTCCCGTGAAGCATCTTCTTGGTGGGACAACCGTAAGGATGAACTAAATATTGATGAAGCTAACATCACATGGGACCAATTTAAGGCCTATTTTAGGAAGCGCTGGTTACCCCAATTATATTATGACCAAAATATGATAGAGTTTCAGAACCTTGAACAAGGAAAAATTACTGCAACTGAGTACTGGGAGAAATTTACCAAAATCCTTAAGTATGTTCCACAGTATCAAATTGATGAGAAATTCCACATAAGGAATTTTATTATGGGCTTGAAACCTATAATAGGTGGCAAAGTTGATGTGCATGGGCCACCAATGATGGAAGTAGTATTTTAGAAATACATAAGGCAAGAGAAACATCTCCAGTGCCATTTCCGCTCATAAAGAATAGAAGCATAAATGGAATAACACTCCTTCACTATCATTGTCACTTGGAAATACATGGAAGAAGGAGAAAAGTAAAACACATAATGGTGGAAATAATACTACTATAAGCTATAAAAAGAATGGACAAGAAAATATTATTTGTAATAATAAGTATGAAAGGAAGATACCTTTTTCTGGTTACTTTAAATGGGGTGAAAGTGGTCACTATGCTAAGGATTTCCCTTGAGAAATAAGGAGATCAATCCATGGAAGAAGATTCAGACTACAATTGCTAATCAATAGATTGAAAGGGAAACAACAAATGAAGGAGATAAATACTTGTAACCTCAAAGATTTCTATTATGATACCCATGGGACTCGTATGTAAAGTCTAGGAAAGATAAAAACTACACTTTTGTTTATAATAAGAACACTGAAAACCTTATTTTTGAGTAAATTATTTTGTTCTCTAATTTTTTTGACAAAACCTATATTATGTTATGATTATTTTGACTGAAAATAAAATATGCTTTACCTCATTTGTTTGAACAAAATTAAATTTGATTTTTGTGATATTTCAACAGTTAGTTGAAAGTTATCTTTAACTTCATTAGTTTTGGGCTAGTACTTTTATTTTTCAAGTACAAGTACAACAATTTGATGCTATACTAAGTTATGAGAAACTGAAATTTCTGCAAATCCATTATTTATTTGAGAATTTTATTGATAAATAAGTTATATTTTTTCCTATGTTCTTAAATATGTATGTGGACTAAGTTAATCATCGAGATGATGATTCTTTTTAGAGGGGAGGTATGTACTGCCTCTACCATTTTAATATATGTACTTACTTTTGTAATCAAGTTTTGCAAACGATGGTATGTAATTATGGTTCTGAGATGGTATAATATTTTAAACCGATTGATCATGTTTGTTGTAGATGATATGATTTACATTTTGAATCTGATGTAAATCATACTTTCAAAAAATTATACTATCATGGAATGATTCTAATGTACTCACTAAATGCAGATTTGCAATACATTATGTGAACTCGGATGGTATGAAATAAATGTAGTCTTAATAAATCATGTTGGTATGTTACCTCCATTACAAAGTGAAATCTATTCCTAAGACTATTGTGGTCTATTCAAGGAATGGCCATACCTTGGATCAATTTCAATGATCCAAGGCATGCCTTTGATCAATATGTTGTTACAATCATTTTGTTAGTCTAATTGACTTCATTTTATTTCTAAATATCAATGTTATCTCAATTTTATCCCCCCAACATAATTGATCAAACATGACCCTACGTAGAAGGAAATGTAAGGGTCAGCTCTATCCTACGAGCTCACACTCAAATCCGATAGTCAAGGAGGTAGGTGATCTCTACTATGGAGGAGAAGGGTCGGTGAAGGATCAAAAATGTCAAAGGAGGCTAGAGGCTCTCAGGAGGAAAACAGGGAGAGGATCAAAGTTTTCAGACTTCACATATGATTCAAAGCGGGCCCAAATCGGTTAAGTACAAGTGGACTAGTGAAAGGTTCCACGTGTCTCAACCCAGTGCGCCTTCAAGGGTCGAAGCCAAGGGCGGTTCCCCAAACAAGTGCTGACCATCCATGTGTCCTAGGTCCAAAAAGGAAATAGATTCGGTAGTTGAAAATTCAAAGGACTCGTGGAAGATGCCACATGTCCCAAGGTCCGAAAGGCGAGGCCAAAATCGGCTAAGTATAAAAAGAAACAGAGCTAAGCAGCGGAAGAGCCACGTGTCATCCCGATGCAACTCCAAAGGTTAAGACTCAAGGGGTAGACTCAAATGTGCACTGAGCCTCCACATGTCCAGGATCAAACATATGACCCCCACCAAACAAAAGGGACACATGGCCATGTTTCAGGTCAAAGCGGCCACCAGCGGACTTGGGGAGGAATTTTTTTGCTAAAGGGGAAAATGCAAGGTGATGGGCATGGAATGATTTATTTTACTAAGTGGGTCTATGGGGGCATAGAGGAAATTTTTCCAAAGTGAATTTTAGGCTTGCGGGGCCGCGAGAGTTATTTGAAATTTTGGCAACTTTCATAAAGGCACAATTTCAATTGTGGGGTCGTGGAGGAAATTTTTCCAAAAGTGAATATTGATCTTGTGGGGCTGTGGGGAGTTTTTATGCTTTTGTAATTTTGTGCAAAAGGCACAAAGTGAATTTTGGGCCCATGGACCCATTCCCAAAATTGGTTTTTCACCATTTTTGTATGGATTTGATTCAAGCATTCAAATGGGCATATCTTTCGATCCAGTGCTCGAAATTCAACAAATTTGGTACCATTGGAAAGGTCTTGACCTTTTCTACGCTATGGAAACCTAAAAATTTAATTTAAAAGAGGTTAGGTGGGTGAAAAATGAGAAAATTTCTTCATGCCATTAATATACAATCTAATTTCTTTAACAACCATGTCAGATTTGATTTGATCTGCTTTTCTTCGACTGCCAAACAAACATAGAGAGTCGACTTGACAGATTGTGGGCATATTTATAGGGGAATTGATGGCTGGTTGCTTGAGCTCTAAATCAGGTTTCTCGGCTCTTTTCTTCTCCTCTCTTCACTGCATCTATAAAGGTAAGATCTTGGCTCATTGTAAAGGGTTGGACATTTTGGTTTTGCACCCTCCCTTCTTCTCTGTTCTCTACAGAGGAATTTATGGAGTTCGAACCTTCTATTGATATTGTAATGTAATTTTTTTCCCTCTTGGCCATTGTAATGCTCTTTATCAATTTGTAAAGGAATAATACATGTTTGTGGATGATTTCAACCCTCTCTTGTGTTTATTTCCTTTATCTAATCTTTCATTGTAATATTGGTTATCTATGCATGGTAGTTGTATTACATTTTAATGGCCTATGTTTGATAGCAAATACGGTGTTCAACATTCCTTTGGGGCATCACCTCTATTAGTTTAGGTTTAATTTCTTTCATCTTCTTAAACGTGTCTCCTTGGCAAGTTAGAATAGATTTTGGAGTAGATCCTCTACTAATTTTACGTGTGCACCTGAACAGAGGAATAGGAACTGACCTTCATCCGAAGAGCTCTCTCAATTTAAAAGTACCAAACTTTGAAAGATGCTCCATGTTATGCAATTACACTAAGAGTCTCAACCCATCGAGTTGTAGAAATTCAGGGGTGCTGTGATTTTGCACTAATAGTTTTGGCATGCCCGGTGGGACCAAGAGGTCTCCATTTTTACCGCAGCAAGATTGATGTGCACTAGTTACAAGATTTAAAGCTTTTAAGAAGCTCTTAAGTTGCACATTTGGTGACTCCAAAAGAGGCGAAAGTGGTTTCAAGAGGCTCAAGATTGGAAGATTCATGAGAAGAATTCGACTAGATCGATAACTAGAGAAGAAAGATTGTTTTTCTATCTGCACTTTTCCCCAGATAGAGGAAGAAGGGGAAGAAGATCTCGAGGTCTCCATCTCCACCAAATAGAACCTTGTCAAAGCACTCCTCTTAGTAGGCCTTTCATTCAATCAACAAGGGTTCTTAGGCCAATCATAATGGCACATCCACAACCCAATCCCTATGTTAACTTCACTGGTAGCAGCCCACTCACTCTCAATGCACAAAATCTAGTTCTAGTTGCAGCAATGACGAGCATTCCATATTTCATTGGAGATAACCAAAATACTCTAGTGACCACATTCAAAACATTTCCAATGCAATTCATGAAATCATTGAGATGGAAATTGCAGTCAAATTGTTAGCCTCTTCATTTAAGGGTAAAGATTTGCAATGGTTTAGGAGTCTAACAATGGGCTCTATTCAAAATTGGGACCATCTGTGCAGAGCTCCTCACAATCAATTTGGAGAGAAGGGGGATAACCTATCTCTATTGGAACAAATGACAACATTCAAGAGGGCTCCTAACAAACATTTGACAGATTTCAACTTCAGATTTCAAAGGACGTGGGATAGGATTCCGGTGGCCATAAGACCAACAGATCGAAGGTGATTTTCTATACTTCCTTAGAGATTTAAATTCTGATATTTCCTTAATGATTCAATCCATGAGAGGTGTAACCTTACCTATAGCCTATAACATTTCCATTAGAGCTAAAAGTTGTTTAATTCACGCCGATAAACTTGCACCTAGGCCACTATGCCTCTGTATCCGTAACTAAAATCCCCAAGAACTAGTCAAACACCCTCATTAGCCCCCATACCTACTCCAAGGAATCAGAGTTTAGCTAAAGCTTCCACCTCATCTTCTAGCTCCTCAAATGAGCTCTAAGAAGTCTTGAAACAACTACAGAACCTAGGGAACAAGATAGTGACTATTGAGAGACAACAAGCTCAGAGTTCTAGGCCATATCAGCCTCAAACTCAATATCAAGCTAGGCCCCCATACCAAGTAGAATAGACCACCAGTTCTTTCCACAAATCAAAATTCGAACCAAGGACAACCTCATGCTATCAGGCCATTCCAACCATATAATCCAAATGTAGCTTCAACATCAAAAGCATTAGTTCCAACACAAAAAAACATCACACAAGAGTATGTATGGGTAGTGTTAGCCTACAGACTATCTCATTTTCAATCCAAGTGTTCCAATGGTGCACTAAATCAGGCCTTGATGGTACAAACCTTTGGTGTGTCCCAAGAACCTAGTCAAGAGGAAAATCAACAACAAGAAGCTCAACAAGAGACACCTCTAACCGAAACTATGCTAGTTAATTGGAAAATAGAATACTTCTATGGATTTAACCAAGCCCCTTCTCAAGGAATAGCTGACAATATACTGTCCACGAAAAGGAATATTGGGAAAGGACAATCGTTAAAATTAGGTAATCCACAACCCTCTATTTCTCCACAAGGTATTGGCAATCAAGGTACAACTCCCAATGTGTAGAGTCAGCCCAAGCCACCTTCCAGACCCGCTCAAGCACCGATTGTAACAACCCATGTGCAAGAGAAGAATGTGCAAGGAAAATGGAAAGAAAAAGATAGCTCATCCCCATTTAACATCATTGAGAAGATGAAGAGGAAAAATTTAAATATCTCGATGTGGGAGTCATTGGCTATCCCAAGACAAAGAGACCCTCTGTAAGTCATTATGGATAATTGGTCAACATCAAATCAGTCACCCAATCAACAAGAGAAAGTGCTTACCAATGCAGCTCAACCTAAAGGAAATCATAGAGATCACAAAGGTAAGAATCTGAAACCCCCTCCATTCTATGTTTCATTGATCATTGGGGAAAAATTGGTACATAATTACATGATTGATTCAGAGCAAGTAGCTCTGTAATGCCAAAAAAATAGCTGATCAACTAGGTCTTCAATATGAAGTCATTTCTAGAGATGTAGTGCAATGGTATGGGACCACAGTAACAATGGTATGGGTAATCAAATATTTGAGCCTCACATTACATGCATGTCCCCATATGTCTGTCTTGCAAAATGTATCAGTCATAGACTTGCCACCACACTTTGCATTGTGTTTGTCAAGGGACTTCACTACTAAAATTAGAGGTTATTTATCTGCTGATTGGTCACACATGTTATTTAGAACAATATATGGATCTAAGGCTACAATCAGATCTGATCCTATTGCAAACTTCAATATTCAACCTCATACACCGAGTCTAATCAATGCAAATTTTTCAGCCCTTGATCAAGAATATTATCCAAGCACCCATGAAGCTGATACTAAAGTTGGATATATTCTAGACTTGACCCTTGATGAATGGGTGAACAAGAGGCATGCTTTTAACCCTTACAAAGAGATGGAAGAAGTAGAGTTGGGTGTTTATTGCTTGCATTGAGAGAATCATCCTCTTCTTGACATCACTAAGCCAAACCAAAAGGATGATAATGAGGTATGGTAGTTATTCTTTGATGGGTCAAGAAGTAGACAAGGAGCCAAAGGAGGAGCTATGCTTGTTTCACTCAAGGTACGAAATATTACTCAGCCTTCTGTTTCCAATTTTCTTGCTCGAACAACACAACAAAGTGTATGAAGCCTTGATCCATGGGCTGCATTGGGCAAAAAAAAGAGGGATTAAAAACTTACAAGTGTTTGGCGATAGTGAGCTAGTTGCGAATCAAGTCCGAGGACAAAATGCTACCAAGAATAATTTTCTAAAAACTACAAGAATTGGGTATGGATCTCATCAAATATTTTGAAGCATTCGGCATCAATTCCATCCCAAGGAAAAATAATGAAGCATCGATGATTTGTAGCAATCGATGTGGCATTTAATGTATTAGAGAGTATCAAGAGTGCGAAATATCAGCTCCATATTAAAGTGGTCGTGAGACTAACTATTCCAGATAACAATACAAGTTGGAAAGTCTTTGAGAATGATAAAAAAGTGTCAATTTTTTACAAGAACAAGCTGATTTCTCTACCGTAAAACCAAGACAAGTTGGAACAATGGTATGGTGACCAAGTGGTGTAGCTGAGAACCAACAAATTACCAAAGGGACTTGTAACTTTGGAGTCAATATTCAATCCAAATGATCAATTCTGGAAGGAGAAAGCAAATATTCAGGTAAAGGGTGAAGATTCAGAGCCCATTTTCATAGATGAAGGCAAAACATTGTGAATCGGGAAGGTAAGTACCCAACAAGAAAAATCTAAGTTCTTTAAACTTTGTCAAGAATTCCCAGATGCCTTTTCTTGGACTTACAAGGATATAAGAGGTTTCAACCCAAGGTTACCATAACACACTATCGAGTTGGATCCCAAATTTACGCCTTTCAAACAAAAGCAAAGGCCAGTCAACCCTCACATTGAACCTCTTATGAGAAAAGAGTTTAACAAGCTAATTGAGGTTACCATCATCTTCCCTATCAAGCATTCAAGTTGGGTTACAAACTTGGTTCCTGTGAGGAAAAGAAATGGAGAAATCAGATTGTGTGTAGACTTCATGATCTAAATAGAGCATCACTCAAAGATCACTACCCACTCCCATCGATGGAGTAAATCTTACTTGTTGTAGCTGGATCTAAGAAGTTTTTATTTCTAGATAGATACTAGGCTATAATTAGATAATGGTGAAAGAGGAAGATCAGTTCAAGATAGCCTTCACCACCAAATGGGGTACATATGCTTATAAGAAGATGTCATTTGGACTATCAAATTTCAGAGTAACATTTCAGTGAGCTATGGACATTTCATTCAAAGACTAGATCAACAATATAGTTCTGTGTATCTAGATGATATCACGTCTTCTCAAAGAATGTTGTAAACCATCTTTTCCTCCTCACCAAGTATTTTAGAGGTGTAGAAGGTTCGAGTGTCATTGAATCCAAAGAATTGTGTATTTTTGGCACACGAGGGAAAATTGTTGGGCACATTGTCTCAAAAGAAGGTTTAATAATTGATCCGAAAGGGTTGAAGCCATCCAAACACTTCCATTGCCATAACATAGAAGTATCTCCAAAGCTTCTTGGGGAGAATAAAATTTGTTCGTAGATTTGTGCCTGATTTTTCCACTCTTGTGAAGCCTTTAATAATGATGCTAAAGAATACTCTTGCATTTAAATGGACATCATAAGGAAAAGAGAGTTTTGAGGCCATAAAACTTGTTATATCACAAGCCCCAACTCTCATTAACCTAGAATTTTCAAAGGACTTCATGTTGTATGCTTTTGGAGGGTCAGACACAATCTCAACTATCTTGGTTCAGCCTAATGAGGAAGGTTCATAACAGCCCATAGCCTTCTTTAGTTAGAGCTTGGAATATTACAAAGTAAATTATTCTTTCATTTAAAAGCATGTCCTTGCTGTCATTAGGAGTTTGAAGAAATCTAGACACTTGGTCTCGAACAACAAGATTCAACTGCTAGTGTCTCATGATGGTGTTAAGGATTTTCTTCTTAAAAAGGACTTGAATGACAGAAGGGTTGGATCATGTGTGTAATGGAGTATGATATTGAAATCAAAGTGACCAAACTAGTTCGTGGAAAGGGTTTGTTTGAGTAGCTCACTTCCAAGCAATAAGCTGAGTCAACGGATGAAGAAGAGGCTGTCCTGCTACTACAGAATGATCAAGAGCAGCCAACTAACGATGCACCTATTCCATGTTAGACTCAAGCCTTGGTTCATTATCTCCAAATAGGTTTGTGCCCTCCAGAATGGAACAAAAAAAGAGGAGATACTTCAGATTACAAGCCATCCCATATGTGCTTATTGGTGGTGTCTTGTTCAAGAAGGATATCAATAGTGTTCTATTGAGGTGCATTGGGATGGGCCAAATTGAGAGGGTATTACATAAGTTCCATGATGGATAAGCAAGAGGCCACTTTTCTCCTCGAGTAACATCTCTCAAGATCATGAAAGCTAGTTATTATTGGCCTACGGTGTTTAGTGATTGCTACTCATGGATCAAGAAATGCAAAAAGTGTGCATTCTTCATAGGGAAGGAAAAGTTAGCAGCCCTGCCCCTTCATCCAATTTCAATGGATCAGCCATTCATGCAATGGGGACTAGACTTCATTGGAGTAATCAACCCAAATTCAAGCCAGGGCCACAAGTGGATACTCACAGCGACTGACTATTTCACCAAGTGGACTGAAGTGGTGGCACTAAAGGAGGAAAATGAATCCAACATCTTGGATTTCTATGAAGGGATAGTCACTAGGTTTGGAGTCCCTACCACTATCATATCAGATAATGCATTAGCATTCTTTAGTACAAGGATTACTGAATGGGCTGTTAAGAATGGTGTATATCTCAATACTTCATCAAACTATTACCCTCAAGGTAATGGCCAAGTAGAGTCCACAAACAAGAACCCACTAAGAATTATCACAAGGACTCTTGATGAAAATCATAGAACTTGGTACACAAAGCTCAAATCAGCTCTATGGGTTGATAGGATCATGTCCAAAAGGTTTGGGAAGCTCCCCATACAAGCTTGTATGTGGAAAAGAGGAAGTATTTCCCATATCATTGAGCTGTCCACTTTGGAGCTCATGAAACAGCTTGGAACTGGATGAGTTTAAACCTATGGAAATCGGTATGTAGAGATAATGGATGTAGGAGAGGCAAGATAAGAAGTTATGCGAGATCATGGAGAAAGATCAAGCATTGATCAAGAAGATATTTGATAAGAAAGCAAGAACAAGGACATTTCAAGAAGGGGACTTAGTTCTAAAGTGGGATGTAGATCGGGTAAAACCAGGAAGGAATTCCAAGTTTGATACCATTTGGAGTGGCCCCTACATGGTCACAAGATGTACAACTAGTAATGCCTTCCTACTGGCTAATTTGGATGGCTAAGAATTATAGATTCTAGTCATTGGGATCTAACTCAAACACTACTAATAAAAGGAATATTTCTCACCCTTGTAAATATTAGCCTAGGTTTCCAATTTCTCCAAGTGCGTATGCACATTGTCTTGTTATAGTTTAGGTTTCAATTTCCTTAAGTGTTGGTGCACATGTTCTATTGCTTTCAGGTATATGCTTGTATACGATTCATTTCACTCATGGAAAAGATTTGTGGCCACAAGAAACTAAATCTATAGAGTATTCCTATTGGAGTAGGTCTGGATGTTTTCATTGCACTCCAATAGATCAGTTTTATGAAAAATCAAATGAGGGAGAAGTTTCCAAGTTTTAGATAACTCTCTACTATCAAAAATCTTGAATCCAAGATTTTGCCGCAGTTAAGAGTGTGTGCAATGGAAGGCGGTTCAGATCATTTCTGAAATTACCAGGTAGACTCCATGCCCAATGGATACTTACCAGGCTACCGGTCTCTTCATCTAGCAGGAAGATGTCCCCGTGAGTCACCAAACTATTATCTCAATTTTACTCCCAAAATAATTGATCAAACACGACCTTGCGCAAAAGAAAATCTTAGGGTAGGCTTTGTCTTGTGAGCTCACACTCAAATCTGATTGTCGAAGAAGTAGGTGAGCTCTATAATGGAGGAGAAGGGTCGGCGAAGGATCAAACAATGTCAAAGTAGGCCAGAGGCTCTTAAAAGGAAAACAGGGAGAGGCTCAAAGTTTTCAGACTTCACATATGATTTAGAGTGGGCCCAAATCAGTTAAGTACATGAGGACCAACATAAGGTGCCACATATCTCAACAATGCACCTTCAAGGGCTAAAGCCAAGGGTAGTTCCCCAAGCAAGTTCCAACACTCCACGTATCCCAGGTCTGAATAGGAAATAGAGTTAGTAGTTGAAAAGTCAAAGGACTCGCGGAAGATGCCACGTGTCCCACGGTCCAAAAGGCAAAGATGCCCAAATCGGCTAAGTATAAAAGAAATAGAGCTAAGTAGTGGAAGAGCCATGTGTCAGCTTGGCATAACTCCAAATGTTAAGACTCAAGGGGAAAACTCAAATGTGCATTGAGGCTCCATGTGTCAAGGATCGAAATATGAACCCCGCAAATAAAAGGGACACGCGGCCATGTTTCAGTGTCAAAGAGAACCAATGCGGACACGGGGAGGACTTTTTGCCAAAGGGGAAAATGCGGGGTGGAGGGCTCGAGATGATTTCTTTTGCTAAGCGGAATCTGGCAGAGCCGTGGAGGAAATTTTACCAAAGTGAATTTTGGGCTTGCGAGGCTGCAGGAGTTTTTTACAATTTAGGCAACTTTCATAAAGGCACAATTTCAATTGCGGAGCCACGGAGGAAATTTTTGCAAAATTGAATTTTGGGCTTGTGGGGTTGTGGGGAGTTTTTTATGCTTTTGTAATTTTTTGCAAAAGGTGCAAAGTGAATTTCAGGCCCATGGACCCATTCTACAAAACTAGTTTTTCACCATTTTTGTACGGATCCGATTCAAGCATTCAAATGGGCATATCTTTCGATCTAGTGCTCAAAATTCAACAAATTTGGTACCATTGGAAAGGTCTCAACCTCATCTACGCCATGGAAGCCTAAAAATTTAATTTTGATGAGGTTAGGTGGGTGAAAATGGGAAAATGTATTCATGTCATTAATATACGATCCAATTGCTTCAACAACCAGATCAGATTTGATTTGATCCATCGTTCTTCAAACGCCAAACAGACATAAAGAGCGGTCTTTACAAATTGTGGGTGGATTTGTAGAGGCATTGATGGATGGTAGCTTAGCACCAAATCAGGTTTCCCACCTCTTTTCTTATCCTCTCTTCGTTGCATCTATAAAGGTAAGATCTTGGCTCATTGTAAAGGGTTGGACATTTTGGTTTTGCGCCCTCCCTTCTTCTCTAGTCTGCAAATGAATTCATGGAGTTCGAACCTTCTATTGAGACTGTAATGCAATTTTTTTACCTCTTGGCCATTGTAATGCTCTGTATCAATTTGTGAAGAAATAATACATGTTTGTGGATGATTTCAACCCTCTCTTGTGTTCATTTCCTTTATCTAATATTTCATTGTAATATTGGTTATCTATGCATGGTAGTTGTATTACATTTTAATGGTTTGTGTTTGATAGAAAACCAAAGTGTTCAACATTCCTTTGGTGCATCACCTCTATTAGTTTAGGTTTAATTTCTTTCATCTTATTAAACTTGTCTCCTTGGTAAGTTAGAATAGATTTTAGAGTAGATCCTCTACTAATTTTATGTGTGCACCTGAACAGAGGAATAGGAACTGGCCTTCATCTTGAGATATTTCTCAATTTAAAAGTCCCATACTTTGAGAGATGCTCCATGTTATGCAATTAAACTGAGATTATCAACCCATCAAGTTGTAAACATTTAGGGGTTCTGTGATTTTGCACTCACAATCACCTTGTCCATGCTCGAATGAGACGATGCCATGGAGAGCACCTAGTAGCATCCAGTGAATGCACTCTTTCTATGAGTAATGTTCATGTTGAATATTTTTAAGGATCTAACTAAACCTACACTAAGGTGATAGTTATTCTTTGTGGGAACCTAACTATTCTAGAGGTATTTTTATGATCCTTAGCCTAAGCTAAGTTGAATGCATTTTTGGTAAGGGGTCCTAATCCCTAAACTACCTAAAGTAATTCATTGATATCCTAATCTATGCTAAGGTTAACATTATTTGAAAAGGGACCTAAACCTACGTGGGACTTAGACCTACCTTAGACTTAACCATGGTGAATAAAACCCTAAAGTCTAATTTAAGGTCACCGGGTGCCAACCCATGCTTTGTACTAGAAATTAAATTGCATTCAATAAGGAATTTGCGTAACTTTTGGAGGAAGTGAAGATGGACATGACAGAACCAAAAGCCGCTTGTCTAGTTAGAGTATCGAATGGTTTTTAAATTTTAGCCATGGCTAAAGTTATCGAGGTTGGCAGATTTGTTGGGGGATGTCAAACCGTCTTGGCATTTATTGATTTCAATCAATGAGCAAAAACTTCCTTGGGAAGTGCCAAGATGGAATGGTGGAAAGTTAATATGATCAATTTTTATTTGCATTTGGATTTTTCAAGCTCCATGGCTATGCATGATGATTTTATGCTCTTTGGATTGTTAGTTCAATTTTATTACATATTCAATCTTGTCATTGCATGGTGGAAATAGAGGAAGAAATTTAATAAAGAACTTATAAAAATGAAGGAAGATGGGATAATGGGTTCTCCGAGAACTTTGTTGAAATTTTTGTGGAGATCTTTTTTTGAAACTTCACTTAAATTTTTTGAATCTTGGAGGAAGAGTTCGAGAGCACCAAGTATGATAGGTTCTAACCCATTATGATATTTTGCTATATTTATCAATCTCATGAAAAGAACTCTTCTCATCTTTTAAATTTCTTCCTTAGTTGGGTTTTTTGGTTGAAATATTTTTTTTTTATCTTACTAGTTATTCATCTTTTATACTCTTAATATTTGGTTTTGGGTTGATCAAAACCACTTTTCTTTGTATTTATAAATGTTATACTTTAAGATCATGTAATAGTTTGTTTAGAATGACTCTTCTTACAAAATATAGATTTGTGAATGGTTTTTGTAAAGGATATTGTGTTTACCCTTTCTTTTGTTTGCATACTAGTGGTTACTTATATCTCTTTTGGTGTTCAGCTTGGAAGGTATTGAATATAGAGTTGATACCCATATGAAAAGATGATGTCGGTGTATTGTTTCTTGTTAAGTTAAACGTTATACAAAATATTATTTGTGGTTTCTTGAAAAGACAGATAGGTCATTATTTTATTGAAGAATAGTTTAGGTGAAAATATTTGTTATTATATTTGGGTTTCATTTTTCATTTTTTCCTTTGATAATTTCATTTAGTTTTTAGTTAGATTGGTAGTCTCTTAATCCTTTTCATTTGATTACTATTGTATTGTATTAAGATTATATTGACCTTATATTGATAAAAGGTTATTAAGCGGTGGACTCAAGATGAGAACTTAGCTATTGCATAAGAAAAGGAAAATACCTTGACTATTTTATCTAGTTCAACCGATTGCTGCTTGGATAGTTGGATAGAGATTAGTTTTGTTGCAGCTATACAAATAAGTGTTATACTTACTTGATGGATATATTAAAAATGAATACTCTTAATTAGGTTGAATTAAAGAAAAGTTGTGTGCTTATGCAAAAGTGTTGAATTACATTGTTAGTATATGATACTTATTAAAAGTATGATCCATACCTAAATAATTAGCTATGTATATATACACCATCTCTAATAATTGGAAATATAGAGACATTAAATTAGTGCTACCCTTTAATGATATAACTAAATTAGTGACATGGTACTTAACTGTATTAAAGATAAGTATTTTCGTAACTCTTTAAGCTTAAAAAAATTAAATGTGTAATTTTTTAGTCAAAGAAAATATCGTTTTGATCCCCAATTAAATGATATTATATTATTGGCATGCGATTTAATAAGATAACAATTTAAATTTTGGTAAATTAAATATCCTTCAATCAACTAAGATAGGACCTTAGGTACGACTCATTCGAGGTGAAAGTGTCATGATACCTAGGATACCCTATAGTGATTTAACTAATACTTGAAACATTAAGATACAATGTTCCAATTTAGGACCCTTGGCAGGTCAACTCACTATGCCCACTACCCAATCGTATCTATATAATGACAAAGAGTCACTATTTGGATACTATTTTTTAGCAGTTATATTGAGTTGCCTCTTCTTCAAGACCCCGAATTGTGACATGGTTTTGCATTAAGAACAAGCTTTGTTAGAGTTAGAAAGGTGTTATGATATATGGGATAAAATATGTGGAATAATCCCTCATAGAATTGTAATAAAGAAACTAATATTCGAAAATATTATAGATCTCAAATAAAATTGCGAATAAAATAACACAACACAAAGAGACAATATTTAACGTGGTTCACCCAATTTAGGC